>JAOXJM010000079.1:8111474-8156698 GCA_026413425.1 Tringa solitaria
ATTCTCAGCAGAAGTAACCTAGTTAAAAAAAGCAAGCAGTCAATAGTAACATTTCAGACACGCTCTTCCAAAACAAAACCATTGTGCTGTTAAATTGCATCTCCTACTTTTGGTTTTAAATTCTTCAATGTCTTCTCTGTCTGGATTCCTACTGGAGGAATTATTGGACAATTTATCATCATTTCTGTATTATTTCCCTTGTGAAAATGAAATGCCTGGTCAGGGCCATAAAACATGAGTGTCTTGTTTTTAAAACCACCAGACGTTTGCTTAGGAATGAGAGCTGGAGAGACATCCCTACCCAGACCTCAGCCCTGCAGGCCGTCAGTGAGCCGCACAAAGAAATACCTGGGGAACCACACACAGACTGGCAGGCTCTTTGGGCTGAACTGGGCAGCCGGGCTTTTCAGGTGTCTGGGTTGGACTGAAGCCCACGGCATTAAACTCCCCTGTGTAAGGAAGAGGTCAGTTCATGTAGGTGAAGGCATATTAACCCTCTGAGCTCAGGGACTGGGGGTTTCCTTGGTTTTTCCAAGGAGGCAATCTGGGTTTAGTGCTGTCGGGGTTGATGCTGTGTTGGAGCTCTCGGGAGCTGGAGTTATCACCCAGAGTTATCACTGTGGTTCCCCGGGTCCAGCTTTGTCCTGGGCTCTGTCTCCAGAGAAACTGCTGCTCGATCTCTGTTGTTGGGTCCAGACCAGCCAAGCCTAAGGAGAATAGAACTCACCGATAATTTGATGTAGAATAGAAATAGATTTGTGAACTTAAAATGATGCAGACAAAATCCCTCAAGAGATCTATAATTATATGCAGTAGCATTCTACTAAATTGAGAAAGTGTTATGCAGGGGGGATGGCTGTTGCCCATCTCCTGCCCTGGAAGAGGGCTCTTAATGATTTGGGTGGAAATTGTGTGAAAGAATCTGTTTCTCTCATCCAGTAACTAGAGATCTATATAAATGCAATTATTTTTATTGTAATTAATGATTATGATAAGTGAGAGGTCTGCCATGATCCTTTTCCTTAGGCTTTTATGCTTTTTGAATTACATTTTTAATAGAACTGAAGCACCTAGCAGAGGGGTGCAGTGAGTTTCCATCCATGTATTAGTTGGTAAGACTGACAAACATATTTGAAGCTATATTTATTTAGTGGGAGATCATCTTTTTTTTTTTTTACAAGAAAGATGATTTTGTTGAAAACTGTGACTTCATCCTAATTTCTGAGCATGAAAAATGTGGGTTTTTTTTTGCATTACCACAAATATCATAAGAGCATAACTTTGAAAGTTGAAATTTTTTAAAAGATTTTACCTGGAGTTTTATTTGGTTTTAGAACACTTTTAAAGAAGCTTTAAAAGAAAAATTACAGAAGAAAGCTTGTAAAAAAATTTAAAAACATAATGACTATTTTGGAAATGTAAAAAATAAATAATGTTTTAACACTTAGTGAAGGTAAATTTACCCTTTATAATATGCAGCTCTTCCATGAAGAACTTTAAAAAGCAGCAGCACTGACTTTTTTGTAATAATCTCTATGATAGATACAGCTCGCTTTGTCTTTACAGACTTTACTAACAACTGTAGTTTTAGAAGTAATTGCATTCACATAACGAGAACAATAGCAACAGAAAAAACCATTCTCAATCACATAAGGGATGATGGAAATAGTTGTCATTAGGTGTTGCTTTTCATTTGTGCCTCAAGAACACTGAATTTCATTAGTAATAATTCTTTGTTAAAAATCAGGACAAAAGTAGTTCTACTCTTAATACTAGGAGTCTCAAGTTTGCATTTGACTGTATTTATATGATGTAATTCTGTAAGATGTATTTCTGCATTATTTGGCTGCAGAAACTGACTGAGGGTTTAAAGTGCAGCCTTTGAGGAGCACTGTGAATAGGTTTTCCATATAATGTGTATTTTTAAAGCTCTGAGATGAGAAAGATGATGTATCTTAAATTGATTAGAGAACATCTTTTACAGTTAGAGATGCTGCGTGACCACTCTGAGTTGTGCATAAATCTTTTTTCTTTTTGGCAATGATTTTTATATGTGGTTTGATTTATACTCTGAGGTGGATGCCAAGAGACTAGCAACATAAATCATGAAAATGAAGCAGCCTAATATGCACTAGCTAGTTCAAAATTCATACTTGGTATTAGATGAAATAAAGTGTAAATACTCAGAAGATGATAGAATGCCTTAATCTACTGAGTTAATCCAGCTCTGCATGCCGAAACTTGACAAGATGGCTGGGCTGGTTCCTTTGGGCACGGGAACCTTTGGGCAAAGTCTTGCCTCCTTTGATGTGAATGGCCACTTGGCTTGCCTGACGCTGAGATTTCACCTTGGATCATGATTCTTCCCAAGCACATTTTAATAGGAGGAGCAGACACACGTTTCAGTCCAACTGTCCGGTGGAAAACAGGGAGCAGAGCATTAGGAAGGAGGCTTTGTGTAAAGGCTGTCTGTGGAGCAGATTTTTTCTGTCGTATGGAACCATCAACCTGCAGCAGTTGGTTGTCAGTGGAGTCCTTCTCCGGGGTACGTTACAGGAGGTGTTTTTGCTGACGGGCTTGGCACCTCTTTCCTGCCTGTGGTCACAGATGATATTTATTCAGGAGCTGTGTGAGGGAGAGGGCTTTGAAAGCACAACAGACTGTGTTCACTGAAGTCCAGCAAGTAGTACAAGCCAGCAAATTTTTGTATGTGAGAGTTTTTATGATCTTTTTAGTGCCCGTATAAGTAAAGAGGGGTGTCTCCCCCTCTATTTCTGATAAGGATCAGGAAGATTGAAATGGCAGCTTTAGGAAATATCAAATATGAAAACATGACACAGGAAAACAAGTCTACAGGGTACAAGATTTATGGAATTGAGCAGCTGGTATAAAACAGCACTTAATAAACGTCGTGGAGAGAAAAATCCATGGAGTAAAAACACAATCAAAAAAAGTCCTGGGATTTCCCATTGAATTTTAAGAGTCTTTTGAGGGGGATGAGCCAGGTCTTAAGCCCAGAAGTTGCAGATAGTTAATGCCAAGAGGATCTAAATAGCAGACCCTTTTGTGAGGAGGTTAATAAATGGAAGAATGTGAAGGATGATGGAGGGATCAGCTACTGCAGGAAAACGGAGCTAAATAGGATGGGAAGGAGAAAGGCTACCAGTAGGTGATGGACTGTCAACAAGGAACAGCCAGCCTGTCAGAGACAACAAGAGAAAGGAATTTCTGATAGAAAAGTATCTGTGGAATACACCAGAGATGACGGTGGAGTTGGACGTGGTGTCAGGTAGTTATAGTAATCTATTAGATTACAAGGAAAATAAGTAGAGTTACTAGCTGTGCAATAAAGAAAGAATTTAATTTCCCAGAAATAGATTAGAAAAATAAAAGGCAGGGCTGAGATACCCCTGAACTTGATGGGAATTAGATCTTAGCATTGAATAGTTGGTGAACCAACAAGAAATACGAATTTGGGCTGGCCATTGACATCAATCTGGACTGAATCAGCACAAATGAGTTTTGTTCAGTTTTAAGATAGAAAAATGTAGACATAAACACCTGAGGTTGAGTGCTGTGATGCTTATGGTGCACATGGTGTTTGCAAAACTAAAGAGCACAAGGATATAAATCCAGAGACAGCCTGGAATTACTTCCTGCTAAAAATACAGACACAATCTGAAGTTTTAAGTCCAAACAGACAGAAAAGAAGAGTTGGGGAATGTGGCAAGGGTCTCTCAATAGACAAGAACTTAAAGCTGGATGTTAGGAAGAAGCAAAGAAAGGAGATGGTTTGAAAATTTGCTTGGATTGGATCTTGCCCAGAGAATCTCAATACAGATATACAATCAAAAGAGGTAAGAGCCTGTTGTGCACAGAAGCTCAAGAGTAATCTATGTGAAGTCCAATTCTGAATGACCATTTGACTTAGGTTTCAAAAATGTTGATGACATCCTTTAGGATAATCTAAATCATCTCCATTGTAGCAGGCTGAATGAACTAACAGAAGAAATTGTGCGGCCAGTAACCAGGATGTTTAATCAATGTCTAAATTGGGGAGATATCTGTGTCTGGAGCTTTTAAATATTCAGAAGAGGAGAGGAGGGAAGCATCTGCACAAGCTCAGACATGCTGTTTTGTGCTCTAAAACTATGCAAAGTTTTGAATTTTGAAAGAATAGTGTTTAATGACATGGAGGCAAATGGAATAGCAGCAGAACCAGTTAGAAGATTTTGTGTAGCTGTCTAGTGCCAGCAATATTTTTATGAGGTGATCATTCATACTTAGCTTTCTGCTACATCCCTACTGTCTCTAAGTGTACTTGAGGTCATTTAGTTCAAAGGACACAAGGATTAGCAAATGTTGGGTAGTTAACATTATTGTTGTTTCACCATTACCTGGTCTAAGCCAATCATAAAGACAGGAGTGACACCAGCCTTACAGAAATCCTTGTTAGATCTTAGCATAAGTAGAATTTGAATGTCTAAGATTTCACCCTCAAAGTCCCCAGTAGCTTTTCCCCAATATTAAGGCTGTCTTGAATCTATACTGTGCAAATTATGTCTTCTGGAGTTCTGCCAGCTCTCTTGTCACATCTTGCTCTTTCTAGTGTTTCGGCTCTCTACAGGGCATAACCTGAAGACTAGTAGCAACTTGAAATACACCAGACACAAAAGAGTATTTGTGAGACACAGAGAGAGATTTTCTTTCAATGATGAGATTTCAAATGATAGGTGTGGGAAACGTCTCCCCCTCTTTCTTTTTTCTCTTTTTATTTATAACTGTTCCATTCCCGTTTCACCAGTGGATTGGCAGGCTTTGTGCCAGTAGATATATATTTTAGATATATACCATTGTAAATACCTTGGTCACCGAATGAATGAAAAACACCCCATGTGTGCTTAGTGACCAGCTGTACACATGCTTTCTCTGCCTGACCTTGCTGATGGGACCTGTTAGTCAGCGTGGGAGCCGCTTGGAAGGGCAAGAGACAATTACAGGTTTATATGCCTAACCTTACTGGCAGGCAATATCCTGGAGACATTAATAAGATGTGAGATCACAAAACATCTGGAGAAATATCAGCTGACAAGAGCTAGCTATTTCTGATTCATAAGGAATAAATTGTGTCTGACAAATCTGGGAATGGAGAAAAGCAGTAAAAGCGAGACAGTGGATTGGCGCTTCGAAAAGACTTGAGGAATCGCAACATCGATGTTATGTATAAAGATTTGCAAGTACAGCTGTAGAAAAGACTTTAATAGCCATGCTCAGATAAGGCGACAGGCACTTGGCCTGGAGGTTTCTTTATGCTCAGCCTTTAATTACCCTTTAATTAAATTAAAACTTTAATTCGTCTTTAATCCACGGCTGATCTGTGCTCAGTGGGTTTTGACCACTTCACTTGAACTGTAATATTTTTAAGAGGACAGAATAAGAAAATGTAACAAGTTAAGACAGAATGAAAACAATATGATCTCAATTTAGCTGAGTACAGCCCTTCATGGACAGGGGCTTTTTGTAATTGAACCACAGAACAGACTGCTTTCCCCACCTATGTTGGCATCCTGAAACATGCTCATTGTTTCTGTCCCCAACAGTAACATCATCCTTTGGTGTGTGGCCATATCACAGAGGAAATGAAAACTCACGTAACCCACAAACTTCCAGCCAGAGGGAGGGGAAAAAATTACGTAGCTGAGGGGAGGAGATTATTCTGCTTTTACACCATATCAGATAATCAATTACTGGTCTGCAACCTGGAAACAATTTCATATTGATGATCCATGTATGTGTGTTTGCAACAGGGCTGAAATTAACATTAAGTGATCCAGTGATTTGGATAAGTAGCTTATACTGTACTACTGGGAATTAACTCCAACTACCTACCTGCTATTATTCCTTCCTGGAAGATGCTGTGGGAGATTTTCTGCGGTATCCAGGAGCCTACAACACAGTTCATCCTCTATTCTATCTGCTTATCACTGGCTGTAATTTATTAAGTGCTTTGATATCCATTGAGATTTAAACCACTGTGCATGTAAAGGAGTTAGTGTGATCTATTTCATCTTGTAGCTGTTTGTGGGGAATTATTACTATGCTGTCTATAAAGCACTGAACTGTCTACAGAGTTCTTATGTAGGAGCTACAGAAATGATCCTTTAAGAAAGCAGTGTCTTCCTACAGGTTTTCACAAATGTGTTCATAATGCTGATTCCCTGGTTTTATACTAGTGACTTCTTTCTTGACTTTCCCCAACTAGCAGATGGTTTTGAGCAAGACTTGGTGCAGGTTATTAAACATAGAAACTGAAAGGGGGCAAATGGACATCTGCTTTCTAATTTCCCCATTGACAGACGTCTGGGAACCTGAGCTGACTCCCATGAGAAACTCTACCCCCCTAGCTGTGGTCCTAAATCAAGAAAGTACTCAAGCATATATTAGCCTTAGGTAGGTGGTGGAGTCTTGAAGATATTCACAAATTCTAAGATTTTTTTAAAAACATACACTTTCTAATTACAGTTGCTTTCCTGAAGCAACTTTATAAATCCCAAAGTCTGATCTTCAATTCCACTTCCACTCCTGGAGGAGACCAGAGTTCCAGTCTTATTCCTGCCAGTGTTATCTAGCGTTTGAGGGATGCCTCCCAGTGGAGGCATCTGAAAACAGAGCATGCTGCTTTTTTTTCCTAGCTGTGAAAGATTAAGTCTCTTCTATAATGATGAAGTTTCTTCCATAAATTATAGTAAACCAGTAAATCTTTTTTTTTTATTATTTTTTTTCCCCAAAGAAAAAACATCTGCCTGTTGTAGATGGTTAGCATAGTTTTTGACACAGGAGAAAGCTTATAATGATGCTATGCAGAGATAAGAGGGCTGTATGGTATAAAACTACTTCTATATTTCTCCTTAAGAAAGCCTACATTCATCAGTGCTGGAGAAAGCAACTTCCCATACGTGCCTCAGAAGGGTGGTGTTTGAGGATGAATGTATTTCCCCAAATGATTAAGAGCCAGTGTTTGCAAAGCACTTCATTATCTTTGGATGGGCAAGGATGCAAATTTGGAAGTACTGGCAATGATTGCTTTGAAATAGTTACTCACAGCTATTGTAGGCAAACAGCATAAAACAGCGAGTGGGACTATTGTTCAGGTAAGAATGTAATTGGGGAAGATTTTTTTCAGATGATGTCATCATTTACTTCTTCTCTTGGCAAAACCACTCACAGAACAAACAGATTTTTCATATTAAAGCTGTTTACTAGGTGTCAGGTCTGACCATGTGAAGGCCAATCCTGCAGACACTTCCTGTCGAGCACGATACTTCCCGATAACCCTGGCTGGACAATGATCCAGTTCTGTTATGTGTGTACCCAGACATAAGCTTTAATTGTGCTGATTTTGAAATCTATGGCACAGTAACTACCATTTCAAAAGCTCACATTCCTCCATTTTTGTTGGATTTATTCCTGGTCAAACTGCTGTTCTCCTTTTATTCTCTACCTCATTATCATTTATCTTTTTATGGATGGACAATGGATGTCATTTTGTGTCATCGTTACACTTTCTCTCAAAAAGGCAAAAACGTCTTCTCTTCTTTATATTGTGGGAAACCAACATAGTTATACAAACCAGGAGCCAAAATAATCATATGCTGATAAATAGAGACCTAAACTACCTCATGGACAAATAACTCCAATCTGGATATTTTCCCCCAAATGGGAATCATTCCAGCAAGTGAGGGCAAGAAAAAATTGTGTAATGAATTATAAATATGAAGTGCTAGCAAACTGTTCAGCAATGTGCTATAATGTTAAATATATACGATATTAACATAAATTTTCTTTGAAAGTTATATGCCAGTGCCGTGATTTTTAATATGGATACTGTAAGATACGAATTGGTTAGAAATTTAAAATATTTCATAACTTTAAAACAAAATGTAGTGAAACATGTTTTCTCTCTGGTTTTGTGTTTACTTTAAGACTTTTTTTGTGTAATTAAAAATGCAAGACTTCAGCATAAGTAGGTAAATGAACTAGCTAGCATAGAAAATATACCCAGAAGCTCTAACAGGTGGAGTCCTTTTACTTCACAGATGAGAGTAGATCAATGTAGTTCAGTGTCAATCAAGATCTGTCTCCAAATTCATTCTTAGGCTCAATACCGCTAGAACATATGTCCATCTTATCCATTGAGCACAGTACAGTTACTGATGGGCATACTATAAATTTTATAACAGTTTGGCTCCTAAATTACTAATATGTTCAATATTGCACAATAACATCCACCTAACATTCAAATACATCCCAGTGAGATGTAGAATCTGCATTTAGAGAGAGGTGAGAAATACAAACACAGATACTAACACCATAACAGGAGTGGCTCTTTACAAGGGAGCATTTCTTAAGATGTATTATGTAGTTTTTCCATAGAGATAAAGATCTGGGAATTGTTGAATGGACTCTCCATTTCTTGATGATCAAAGGTAGAGGAATGACTTTCTGGAAGATATTTGCTAACCAAACACATTTTGCTGACTGTATGCAAAAGCGAGTGGGTGAAATTCTGGGGCTTTTTTGTTGTTTTGTTGTTTGGGTTGGGTTTTTTTTTTTTAAATGCAGGTGTTAGATGACATGATCTAATGGTCCCTTCTGGCCCTAAGGCAAATCGCAGCCTCCACTTGACAATATTCATGGAGCTCTCTCAAACCCTTTTTACCAGGCCTTTGGGGAAGGAGGTTCCTAATGGGGAAGAATTTTATAGAGCAGAAGAGTGTTTGCCAGCAGAAATATTTGCTGTTGGCAGTTGATTTTTTGGGGAGGAGGGGAGCTTTGCCAAGATTTTCATTTGAAATGTCTTTTAAATCTTCATTAAAGATGCCTGTGGCAATATTCAGGCATGTCTTTGTATATTTTGCCCTGGAAAAAATAAATAGCTTTTTTTTTTTTTTCAAGGCAGAGAAACAAGAGTTCACATATTATTTCATGGCAGAGGTAAATTTCATCTCATATTTGTGTGTTTTAGGGAAAAAAGTAAGGAAATATGACTAGCATCTGTCTCGTGTCACCTTTCTTGGAAGCGACGCTTTCCAGCTTTGCTAAATTCATCCATCTCTTGAGCAAACTGTCAGAGATTTAGAGAACCAGACCTGTACTTGTGTTAGCTTTGGTTCACCTAAGAGGACTGTGGGCTGCTCACTTTTGGAAATCATGGCCATTTTTTAAAAGCAGGGCTAGAAACATTTATAAATGTAGCACAATATAATGGTGTGATTTGTAATCGTGGATAAGTCATCAAATATACAACCTGCCAGCCAAGCGAGGTATTAGACAGCCCCTCGTACAGGTTGCACACAATCACCAGCTGGCCCTGAATTTCCAAAGCAATCTGGAAAACCAAGGACGGCCCGTGGGTAGGAACACTGACAAAATGTTTGCGAGGCTTTTGCGCCGTTTCTCCATTCATAATTTAGAAATGATAATAGCTTTTCGGAAAGGACTTTGCTTCTAACCCCTTCCATTCAGCATGATACTTTGAGCAGAAGACAGTGCGAGGAGCCATGCTGTGTCGCACAATCTGTCGCCGAACTGCATGAATAGTGCCCACGTCAGCCTTTTGTCCTCGGCCACAACAGAGACAACTGGCTCTCCCACGTAAAGGTGCTGCTGGGGTGGCTTGTCCTCCGTAGAGACAGATGTCATTAACGAATGATATACAGCAGGGCAGTGGGGCTTGTGGGGCTCACAATGGCTTCAACATCCAAAGGCCATATGTAGTGATCTCATTAGTTTCTTGATTGCCTCCCGCACAGGCTGTTGGAAACGTTTAAAAGTGCAAGTTCAAAAGGGAAAGCAATGTATCATGTTTGGATTTTCTCCTTCAGTCATGCAAAGCAAACAGAGAACCTGCTGAGTTTGGAAGCTAGAATTTTTAGAGACTAGGGCATATCTTAATTGTGGGTCTGTTAACTGGCTTTGCTTCACACTGTACCTCACCACCATCTCCCACGGTCAAAGAGTCCAAAAAGATATTGAAGCCATGCAAAGTCCTTTGGGTATTTTCAACCTGAGATATTTATCCACTTGGTTCTGTTTCAGCCCCAGCAGATGTTTATCTTCTGCTAGGAATTTACAGGAGACATCTGCAGAATTCCTGGGATGTTCAGCTTTGGATACAGCTGTGAAGACAAACACACGATGTGGGTAATGTTTTATTGTTTTCTTTTCAGTTTTATTTCTCTGTTCTTGGTTTCAAATGAGTATCATAGGCAGAGCCACATTCTACATGTCAGTCTGCTGGGGTGGTTTATCTATAGTGTACTTTGATAACTTTTGGAAATCTTTTGATCTTGGTGCTCAGCAGCACTTTGCATTGTCTTTACTCCCTGTTTTCATCAATGGGAAGTTCCCTTCCAGTCCACTTCTTATGTTATTTAACTACGATCTCCCAGCTTCTCAGACAAGCTTTTTTTCTGCCTGAACTGGGCAGCTCTGTTACAGCAAACACCAAGTGGAGAGATTTTCCTGAGCATGCTTTTTTACGGAGGCAACATCTTTGTTTTCAGAAGGATATACTCAATTGCAATTGGCAGCTTTGAAACCACGGTAGACTATTTAAATTTTAACTGTTAAACCTAACACAAACACAAGCTGTTATATTTCTTACCTACAACTGAGTATCTTTAAAAACGATGAAAAGTAAAAGCAGAAGCATCTTTGACGCTTTGAGAAACAAAAGCATCATTAAACTTCTTTCTAATCTTATCCTTGCTACATAATTTACAAACTCTTTAGTGCAAATGCAAACTGTTATTTAAAAAGTATGATTAGATATTAATTGTTTAGTGGTAATTACAGACAATAATTAGTAGGAAAAGCATTCTGTAAGGATCCTTCTCTTTTACCTTCCTTTTCCTGCTCCCTCACATGGTTTTCCTACCAGGTGTAAAAGTTAGCCTGAAAACTTGATTTTGGATACCAAACTTAACTGTTCCTGGAGGAGAACGATGGCTGAATTATTGATGGCTGATGTCCAGTTCAGCTTTTTCCTGAGCTCTGCTGTCTTCATAGTTCTGAGTTCAGTCACTGTGTTCCCTATTGCCTCACATCTAAAATCTATCAGCACAGCCCTGAATTATTATTTTTGTTCTCCACAGGCTCCAGAAGAGAGCATTAATCCCTTCCAACCATTTTACAGTGCATTGCATTCCTTCTGTCTCCCAATGAAAATGTCTGTGCAGACTGAATTTAGGATTAGGACAGGAAAATGGTGTGGTTTTGGTGAAATATGACAAACAGTTCTCTATCTGACATTTTAATTCTTCTTGTAAATGTTACACCTGTGTATCTAAATGGTGGTAGCAGGCCACACTGGAGTGGCTTTCAAAACCATCAGAGTGGTGGGAACTTGTGAAGTTCGTATTTGACTGGAAGAATGCAGCACAGTGGCCAAAACCTGAGGGCCAGGGCAGACTTGCTCCTTCCAAGTGGTGGGAACTGAGGCTGGAGTCGCAGCCCTTGTGTGTGTATAGATTTCTGGTGGGATATCCCAGGGCAGCACGTTAAAATTGGCTGCAGTATTGGTCCTTTCCTGGCTGCTCTTTCCCTTTAAAGAAAACACTATCTATGCCTGTGACATAAGAATAAATACTTTTATGTAAATATTTTCCAAGTGGAATTGCTCATTAACACAGACAGTTCTGAAGGCAAATACAAACAACGTGTGTCAGCAAAAACATTATTATTAAGGAGTTCAGACTTCAAACCACATCATGATTCATAGAGCACCTGACTGATTTTTTTTGCTTCTTGATTTCTTTTTTCCTCTTCACTAAATATGAAAATGTCTTATGGGGCATATTTCCTCTAATTATGGAACTGCCTGATACTGTACCACAGGTTTACCAGAAGGCTTGTGTTGGTGTCTGATAAACTGGGAGCACGGGGGAGGATTCCTTGGGTAGCATGTCTGCTCAAATGTTGTATAAGAGGAGGAGAAATGGAGCGGGTGACATTAGGGTAACATAAACTGAAACAGAGCTACAAAAGGTTGACCTGAAATGAAACCGTGTGGTGAGATGGGAAGGTCAGCAGTGCCTTTTTTATTGTAAAGGAAAGGCTGCAAAGCTCATCTTCAGTGTAACCTTCAGTGAAACCTCAGCATTTTAGTGCTTTCTGGAGTGTAGCTTTGGCTGCCAGTGCCTTGGGTCAATGGCTCTCTGCATACATGTAAGGCACTAGGAAGGTGGTGAATATTCTGGTAAGATGAAGTAGTTAAATAGTCATTAAATAAGTTCTGAATTCCCCTCCAGTTTACTCTCAGTTTTTCAGATTGTACTGAGAAACTCTCTTGGGCGGAAGGTTAGGGTTTTGCTGCAGATCTGAACTTCATTTCACTGGCAGGAGGATAAAGCAGGACTTCCTCCTGTTTAGCTGCTCTTGCTTTAGTCTCACTGTGCTGCAAAGACTACTTCTCAGTTTCTAACTTTTTTTTTATTCCTTAAGAATGCTTTGTATAGTATCACATCAATATAATAATAGATTTTTACACTCCTTGGGATGGGAGAAGAATAAAGGATGAAAGATATATAATTAATTGCAAATAATCTTATCTATAATGTTTTAAGCAACTAAATTTGTTTTGGTTTGGTTTGTTTTTTTTTTCACCAAATTAATCTACTATGCTCTGTGATACCTTCATGCCTCAGGTCTCTTAAATTACAGCTGAATCTCTTTTATGAAGCCTAAGGGAAAGTCGAAGGTTATGTTCCTTGCTTTCTTTTGTAAATATGTTACAGTCCATTTCATCTAGAATCTGGCTCTTTTCACAGCTGGTTGTTGAGTCAGTTCTATAGGCAGTACAGTGATTAAAATCACTTAATATCCTGTCTTTTCTTTTTGTGAACTTTTTTTTCCCCAAATATTAGCATTTGTATAGTTGTAGATTTTAAAAAGTATTCTGTGGTTTCACTGGACATCTATAACTATGTTATATTTCCTTTATAGATCTGGTATGTGCAAAATGAAAAATACAGTCTTCATCCTAATCCACATTTTTAGAACATGACTACATATTCAGGCTTAAGTAATACTCACATCAAATAATTCCTTCACTGCTTCATTTATATCAAAAATATACCAAGTTTTATCAGATTCTTTTCCAACTGAAATGAAGCAAGAGGACAGGAAGGTATATTAAGATGAACGATGTTTATTTCAGAGAAATGTATGACTGATGCAATTTTCATTGCCTGAAACTCTTTGTGTTCTTATTTCTGTGAAGTGATATTCCTCTCTGGGTGTATTCCCTCAGTGCTAATCAGTAAATCAGATTTCAGACCTTATGTAGAGACCCATAAAATAACTGCAGATTAATTTTATTATCTCGTTTTGTGTGCAAACATCATGATTTGAGGTCAGAAATTTTGTTTTCATCCTTCTGCTTTTTAGTAAAAATCATCGTTTCTACAGATTTCACAGGCTCTGTCAATCTGAATTCAAGCATTTTGCCTACAGAGCTGAATTACAACATGTTGTCTGAAATCAAGCGGGTAATGAAGTCTGTAGAAGGAAACAATACCAGTCCACTTACTGGAAAGATCCCTAGTGGCACCTCTCTGTGCACTTGGGGCTGCTTTACATCCATCAGACATGCTCTGCAACACTTACTCTTGTCTCAATTTGCCACAACTGCTTTAAAGTCTCTTTTCACTCTTGGGCCAAGTTCAGAGGTTTATGGAGGCAACTGGATTTCCCAGAAACAAAGGTATAAAGTTGATGGTTTTGCTATTTGCAAAACAGAAGAAAAGATAAAGGCGCACTCAGAAGCACCGTGGTCTTGTGTTTAAGGTATTTAGCAGCGTTTGTGGGGATGACCTAAACTTTGCATGCTTTGCTGAATTTATCTATGAAGCAGGATCCTGTTTTATCTGCAGCTGAAGCTGACAGCTGGTGAAAGAGAATAAAAAACCTTTGGGGTTTTGGCCCATCATTAACTGCTTTATAGTGAAAGCTTCTAAGCGTCTGAGCTTAAAAATGCAACGTGTGTCCTCCAGTAGTACATGTTAGCTCTTGATTCTTACATCTTTCATTTTCTTGCCAGAGGGGTAGGTGGATTTGCTGTGCTGGGGAAATATGACTAAACTTGGCCTGAAACTTAACAAATTGTACACTCTTTGCTTATAATTATTAAACCACGGATTAGCAGATCTATCTTTAAATCAGCAGTGACCCTGAGATTCTCTTTTCTGCATTAGAAGATGACATGAGTAGGTGACGGAGCAGAAGGAGCAGAACTCTTCATCATGTAGCTCTGAGGATCTTAGCCTCCCTCTTGTCCATATGTCAAAGGTCTGGTTTCCACTCAGGTCATTGTTTTTTGCTACAACAGTCTTCTAGTGCTCCAAGATCTTTTTCTATAAAACATTGCTTTTTCTCCTTTGTCCCCTCCCAGATCAATTTTACTATTCTCTGGCTTGGTCAGCTTTTCCGTGCCTTTTTCTTCTATGAAATGACACCGAGTCCCACAAATGTCCTGTGGTTTTTCTTGTACAGTCAGAATAAATAGGAATTATGACAGCAACTCCATGGCAAATAGAACCCATCCCAAAACCCAGAATGGAAACCACTCAGACAACCTGGAGATCCACAAAGGCCAATATAGCTCATGTGCTGCAAAGTTGCGGCATCACTTCTACAGTGATTCGTAGTCCTGGGATTACTCTGATCAGTGATCAAATGAATGTATCCTCCTCCTGTTATATCTTCCATCCAAACTGTAGCTTTTCCTTATAGAAAAGTTACCGAATCCCTGTAAATTCCCACTGTGAAGCTGAAGGCTACTGCTTTGGTGCTCTGGACAAAGAGCATTGCTATTTTCCTGGAAGAATGTAACTCCTTATTTTCCCTACAACTCAACTTGTTGACAGTATGAAGATAAGTTCCCTCTACATTCCACTTTAGCTTTTTGTCTTTTTGGTTTTTTTTTTTGAGAGTGCTATCTGGCATGCCCAGTCAATTTCCATCTGGAGATTTTTAATTGGGAAGAAGGAGGTGGAAATCTTTCCTTTTAATTGCAACATGACAGTGGAATAAAAATAGGATATCAAATATGTTGTATCTGCTAAGGTTGTTAAGACTTATCTTCTGGGTCTTCATTTTCAACTGCTTTCTGTGCAATAAAAAGCAGAACTTGTACAATTTTTTTTTTTTTTGGAAGAAAAGTAATAACCAGAACATAGTGATGATAGTTCAGGAAAGAAGTAATGGGATGCCATCGAGCCCCCATGCAGCCCAGTCCCCAATTACTGCGGGGAGTAAGTCCAAAGAATAGTGGCAGAAGAACAGAACAATGAGCTGCTCCCCACGTGCTCCCGTGGTATAGACAAGTCAATCCATCATGAGTGCACAGCCGAGCATCTGGGAGATCCAGATGATACACACTGTAGTTTTCCTGTATCAGCAGTAGTGTCTCTATTGTTGCCTTTTAAAAGCGCTTTTCTAGCGAGGCCTAGGGCATGATTGAAATGCTTGTTATTGCAATTGCTCTGGCTCAATCAATCTTCGTGCGAGATACAAGGCCAACCTGGTCTCGGGCTCTTTATCTGCCCCTTCTGCTTGTGATTGTTAAGAATGCACTTACTGACCTAAGAGCTAACGATTTCTTTTATGTGAACCATATGCACGCACCCCATAGTGAAGAGAACATCTTTTAATTGTGATTCTAATTGCTCAGTGCAAAAATATTTGTTTTAACCGAGTAAATCCCAGTCAAACCTTCATCTTGGTATGTTTATGCTGTTTTTTTTTTTTTCTAATGTACATTCCTGTGGATTATTTCGTAAGCCATCCCATGGGTGTGTTGTGCATCCAAGCATCCTTGCAAACAGTTGCTGCAGATGTATAGCTATAATTCAGGTGAATCATCATTCCTCTTGTTAAAGATCCACAGAAAAATACTTGGCTAAATAAAAATGGGAGAGGTCTATTTAGGGATCTGATGAAAAGCAACCTAGGTTTGTCATGTGAGGAAGAAAATCGCCTTAGATATGCAGTTTGTTTAGATTTAATAAGTCCACAGCTGGGCAGTATATTGGAAAGTTAAGAGCTGTTCTACCGTCAAAATACTCGAGGCCTGATTATCTGTCTGCGTCTATCAACACAAGCCCTTGAATAGGATTTTTGGAGTAGAAAGCTGGTGTAAGCCATCATTTGCAGGAACATGGTGTGTTTGAATCTCTGTTGCAAGTGGAGAAGAGTTAACGTGACCTCAGCATACATGGTGCTGACCTGGGGAGCTAAAGGATGCAGTGACTCAGAGCACGAGTGCTGAGGCTCTGGAAACTCCAACTATAAACAAATCCCCCATTTGTTCCTGCAGATATCCAGCTGTCCTTTCTCAGCCCTGCACTGTGAATATGCTAAACAACGCTTTGCCATCGGGAGATGCTCTAAGTAATTCGTTGCATTATTTTGAACTTAGATAAAACCCATCTGTGAAAAGTTGTATGCGGGCTGTGTGGTCAAGGAGACATGGGGCACAAACTGTTCTGGCACAAATCTCATTTCATCAGGTTCACAAGCTTCTTGTGCTCTTGGAAATAGAAACAGAACAGAAATTTCAGCTGCCCATACCGTAGTATCAAAGGGCCACAGAAAATGCAGGAGTGATGTGAAGAAGGAAAAAATCCCTTAAACCTGAATTTTAGGTCTGGCAAAATGAAATCCTGAACTTACTGCTTCTTCCCAGACTGTGGCTGGTCTATTGTCATCCTTTTTTGTCAAGGCTTTTGCCTTTTTCTTTCTCTTGTTTGCTGGTTCATTGACTAAAATGCTCTCATTCTGGTTGGAGTGTTTATATATGCTCATGTCCACTAATTTGAGTAATTGTAAGTTCCACAATCCTACGGTGCTTGCAGTTTGTTCAGAATCCAACCACATAATTACTTGGTAGAGGAGGTTTGACCATACCATTTTCTCCCAATTTCAGAAAGCTTCAATGGCTTTTGGAGGAAGAGAGAAGCAATTGGAAGATCTTAGAGCTAACACACAGAGCTCTGTGTCTTGCTTTATTTTTATGAGCTAAGAAAATTTGGACTTATTTACTAGTCAGACTGTAACTCTTTGTCCCATTCTCTTTCCCATGCTTCTATAAACAAAGAAAATTCTGCTAAAATATCACCTATGCTCAGGAAAATTTAGTACAGCATTGTGACTAGAATAGATTTTTCAAAGAATGATATTTCTCATGTAATAATAGAATGTTCATCTTCTGTAACTGCTTCCAGCAGAGGATTTCCTAGATAAATTCCTTGCCTCTTGCTGCCACGGTCATTTGAGAAAAAGGTTATCCCCATTCTGCAGAGCAAGGAACTCAAAGAAGAGACAATGTCAGTAAATCTGTGGCTGACTGGCAGATGTCCCTTCTCATGGTTGTGACTGCTGGCCCAGCTCTGCCTTTCCAAGCTGGGTTTTGCCTCTGCATCACCCAGAAACTCAAACCAACAACCATGCCAGTGGCTGCTGAGAGCACAGGGGTTCGATCACCCACATTCATGCAATACCCCTTACAGCCATTCCGACCTTTGCAGCCAAGCTTAAGGCCACCTAAAACTTCATTATTTAAGTTTGTATTTTAACACAGACAGACTAGCTTTCAAAATGAGTTTTTTCACCTTGTTTGAGGCTGTTTTTTAGTCCAAGGGGATAATTTTACAGTGGCCTTAAAGTGGATGTAAAATAATCAGCTCTCATTATTAATGCAGCCCAGCCTTCTTGGTTATATTTCCTTGGCAAAACCCATTGCTGGTAGACAGTTTTACCCGGGGAGGGCACTGAGCAAGCAAACTTCCCTCACCCACCTGCAGTGGAGGGTGGTTGCTGCAGAAGGAGAGCCTCTGTTCACCCCTCACAGGGCTCCATCTTGGAAATTCAGCCTTTAAGAGACTGGTGCCTGAAGCACAGTCCATCACAGCTAACTGGGAGGGATTCTCCGGTAGGAACCGCACTGTTGGGATACGTGTCTGTTACTGGCTTGCTGCTCACATAGAAAGTACTGACTGGTGGTGCCTTTCCTCAACACACTTTACCTTTAGCTGCTCTTTGGAAATCATGGCGTAGTTGATTGCTTCCTTATTGCCAAATGACTTTAAGAGATGGAGCCGCAGATTAGAAGTAGACAGAAAGATTTCTATATAGCCCTGAATCGGCTCTTCAAGTGAAGAGGGACTGAGATTTAATATGTGACTTCATATTAAAGTAGTGATTCAGCTTGCACTGCTGGTTTATTGGTTTTTTTTCCCAGTCTCTCCTCACACATCATAGTGGACACTGAGGCCAGTCATCATCTCAGAGATCTCACTCCAAACATAAAGTGACCAAGACTAAGTTTATATAGTGTTCAGTAACGTGGTGGCTGATGCTCCCTTGTTGGATGCATTTTCTCTACCTACAGACAGTAAGTGGTGAGTACTGCCATAAAGAAACCAGGTTGTTAACCAAGAAAGTTAAGTAACTTGCCCAGGGACACACTTTGAAGTGGCTGGTTCCACCCAGGTGGATTTTTGTGGTGCACCACCGAAAGCAGTGCAGTTTAGCATGAGCAGAAGGGATCACCTATACAACCTTTTAGCAGTGTGCTACAAAAGTCAAGTTTTCTATACTAAGCAGAATAGATCCCGACTGCTTTGTTTCAAGGGATTAGAAATTAGTTCAGACTGAAATGAGAACGGGTGGTAGCAAAACTTACTCCCAACTGTTACTGTATTTCTCCTTTGCTGTACTGATAGTCTACAGTTGTGTAATCGTGAAGCCAATTTTAGACTCTTTTGTACTCAAGAATACAGTAAGTTATGTTTTACCTGTCTGTCTCTAAAGAAGAAAAGCTTTAATTAAGTCTTACTTTAATTATGTCCCATCTATACAGTACCTAAATGCATTATGAGAGTATGACATTTGCTATTTGCCTGCCTTCTGGGAAGGTTTAGATGCTGAATCCTCTAATACTGCATTAAGTTTCAAGTGCTGTTATTAAAAGAATATGTGAAACAAGATTCTTAATATATGCATTGTTATAAAATTGCTAAGTAGTGGTGAAAATCTGAGTGATTAAAGTATGATCTGGAACTTTCTTCTGAAATAGTGGAATTCTATGTTCATATAGAAATTCCCCAACAGTGGTGGTCCTGATGATCTCCTGGTATCGCTGGTATCCTGGATCAGAGCCTTATTTCACAAAAATCAGTATTTTCCCAGTCTCATTGGTACCACTGTGCATTACCATTCTGTGCTGTTTCAATACATAGTTTAATTAAAAGAAGCCCAATCTTTGCAGGTTGTCTTATCTTAATTAAGCTAATGAGAATGTCATAGTTTCTAATATTTATTGAAAATAACGTCCTTGAAATGAACTTTCAGGCATCATTTTATTACAAGCTGTGAGCTCTTATGACCAAGAGATTGATGGGAATGTGCATAAACAAAATTTTTCTTTTTTTTTTTAGGATCTCTTCTAGAGGTCCTAAATCTCCCACGCTGAGTCTTATTAGTCTTCCTCGACCTAACTGTTAGCTTAATCGAAATTTAAGATGATAAAGGTAATAAGAATGAGAAGCCATGGACTTCTCTGTGTCTCCCCCAACTTTAGCAACTTAATCCTTAGTGAGAAGTCCTAGAATAGCAGTAGGTCTTTTATATATTTTTAAATATCTAAAATGGGGTGTTATATGTTATCTACAAGGGAAGAGTGACACACTGATACTTTTTCTCTATATATAGTTTTTCTATATTCTTTTATATTTCTTTTCGATTTGTAACAGCTTGACATGCGAATCTGCTTGGTTATAAGGCAAGCCAGCATGCAGCAACTGAAAATGACATTTGTCTTCATGCATCAAAGTAAATATTGTTCACTTGAAGGTGATGCATCTCTGCAGGGCAGCAGACTGACTCCCCTGAAGGTGAATGTGCATCCACGCAGGATGCATAATTTGGGTTGGTTTTGCTCCACCCCTGTTTACTTTTGCCCTCCAGTCAGTTATGTTGTCCAGACCTGCTCGTAGTCAGCTGCATTATCCTACAGCCTTTGGTGTCTTCTCCACATCCTTGTCTTCTGCTTTGAAAACCTAAACTCTCAGACCATGCCCTTGCACAAGAATGGTCTGAAGCTTTTCGTGTCAACCGTGTTTGGTCTTATTCTCCTCTTCATGAGAAGATTACTACCTTCTCTGACAACAGCAATTTGCCAGGCATATGATTCCAGCAATTCTGAATACAAACTCATATTTAAAATATCTTTTTCATGTTCAAGTGATATGAGGCAACAAGAAAGGGATAATACTTTGCAGGGAAAAATTGAGAGTTGATGATAAGAAGCCCATGGACATTGACATTATAATAAGCTTCTGAACTGATGTTAATGCTGTATAATATGACTTTGTGGCTGGCCAGATTTGCTGAAGGTATGAATTTGGTGTTGGACACAAGCTAATTGTTATTTTTTGAAAACTCTTTTCCATATTTAGCACCATTTGGGGCCTACTAGAAGAATATAGTAGTGCTGCGTATACCTTGTGTCAGGAGTGTGTGTAGCAGATAATAGACCAAAATTGCATGATCCTTAGCTTCAGGGAACTGATCTGTCCAAGTGTGTCTGTCATCTCAGCTCTTGGTATTTCCATAAAATGCCCTGTTTTCCAGCTCTGGTGTTAGAGATTTTGCTCCTTCAAAGAAGGTACAGACAGATGACATCTGAATTCCCAGTCGACTGAAGACATGGAAGCATTTCTGGGTGCTGCTCACTGCGAAGGAGGGGGTTGGTTTCTAACATTCCCAAATCATATGCTGCTGCTCTCAAGGAAGTGAGGTGTTAATGCACAAGGAAGGTGATTCTCTTCCTTAACCATTCCACTACTGCACAGTATCAAGGTCTTGTAATCAAGTCACTGTCATCCAAAAAAACCCCAGATATCTTTTGTATACATTCTTTTGTTTATACGGCCTCGAATTTGCTCTTTGGAGGCAGAAGACACATAAATAACTGGGTGCCTTGCTTTTGTTGAGCCCTATTTCCACTGGGGACATGTCAACATGAGTAAGCAGGGCAATGCAGCAGGAGTGGTGTAGTGGAGTATAATTGTGCCAAGGATCTGGCATCCATGCTGTGAGTTTCAGGGTTTTTTATGTGGTCTTCACGAAGATATGCCCTATGTCTGTAGGGCTGAACTGGATGTAGCTCCTTCAGTGAAGAGGGCAAGGGATACATAAACAGATTTCAAAAGAAGGTCAGAGAAGGAAATGTATTTTCATAAATATACATTATTTCCCATAAACCATAGCATGGTGGTGTTGTGAGTGTGCTATGACAACTTTTGGGTGATGCTTAGGAAAATGCTACGGGCCAGTGGAGCTTAAGTCTGCTGTTATCCCACATTTGCCTGCCCAGATCTGGAAGGAAGGAAGGAAGATGAAGGGGAGAAAGATCTTGAAAGGAAGATGAAAGGGAGAAAGAAAGAAGATGGGGAGGCAGAAAGTGATATAAAATGTACAGAGGTAATCCCACTTTGTGAGCGCAAAGGCTGCGGTTTGTGCTCTGCCTGCCCACCTCAGTCAGGACCAGGGAGAGTCCGATCATCCAATTGCCTTCACAGCATTTCACATGGGCAAGCTCTGGCTTAAAGAAAAATAATTGAGTGGTCAGTGTTCTCACCTAGTTTTTAAAAGCCTGTAATAAGCCTTGTTTGATACTTCCAGCTCCTGGTTTCTGGCATACCGGTTAGATGACATACTCTTTCTAGCGTTCACTTCAGAGACATCATTCTTCTTGTCTTTTGTCGTATGTGTCACAAGGACTCTGCTGGGCAGCTGTTTTAATAAATCCTACACGCTTGCATTCTCATCCCCTTCACCTCCTTCATTTTTAACCAGGTATCAGTTACATTAATAGCCTTATATATCTCCTGAAGATGGTTCTGTTAGACTGGAAACTGGTTCATTGATGCATAGCGTTTGCATAAGAGAAAACCGGCTTTTCATTCACTGTGGGGTTTCTCCTTTGCCATAGTTCGTTTTTGCTTGTGTGTACTACTGTAAAGTTGTTTTTTTTTTTTCCTCTCATCCAGCTGAATGCCAAAAGCAGTTAGGGGAGGAAGGCAGCAAAGAATTGCCATTAGGCACGGTGGAAGTATTCTTTACTGCTTGATGTCTCTGCTTTTGAAGGATTGATTATCTTTCCTTTGATAGCACCCATATTTCTCCTCTGCCTTCTTTTTTTTTTTTATAGTTTCTGAAATTTCAAAGTAATGCTTTTCCTTTTCACCGTGCTTAGGGCTATTAACTGTCTTAATAGTAAATGTTTCATATGCTTAAGTTTTGTCAGTGCAAGGCTTTTCTTGCAGAACTGCTACCAGAAAATCAGTTTAGTGTACAGCTTTTCTGAGGCTTATTGTGGCTGTGACTCGAATCTCACATGAAGCCTGGAAATAAATCAGTCCTCCCCTTTTGAAAACCACACCGGTACCGTTTCTTTGGAAACATTTGCCAGTGTCTCACATTTAAATAATTGTGAAGATAGATACTGAAGCTAAATAATGGCCAATTGTCTTCAATGTCCCTTAACAATCAATGGCACATCTAGGCTCCATGGCTGTCATCAGGCAGCCCATGACAACGCAGGGGATTCCCAGAGTGACAGCATGAATAGAGCGCTGACCTTTCTCTTTCCAAGGTTTGCTGCTTGCCACTTGGCAGAGGCAGGAGGACAGGAGCAGGCTGTTACGCACGCTGCCGTTTGCCCTCCTCTCTGCAACTCCTCTTTGTCCACTACACAGTTCATACTGATCCTTCCCCACGTATTTACACTGTAGCACTTCTATCAGGAAGGTTTTTTATTTTTTCAAATAAACATATAAAGTCATGTGGCAAAAGTGTAAAGTTTTCAATGATGCATGGGTAATGATTCAAATATGGGGTATTTTCATTACTTGTAATAATCTAGCGTTTTCATTTATAGCTGAGGTCACAGATAGTTCTGCAATCTTCTCTTTTTCTCTCATCCGTACAACTTTTTGAACTCAGTGGGAGTTTTGTCATCTGTTTTGGTAGGCTACAGATGAGATAAAGGTAAGCAGCTCTCTAATCTTCCATTTCTGCTTGGATGAGGGTTAAAGAAATCTGGATTTAAGCCTCCACTTCTTTTTCCTTTGGCTTTCAAAGATCTAAGATGCTTCCTTGTGCTTTTCAGCTCTGATCTGGGTTGTAGCCACAAGTTTCTCTATGTAGGACAATTATAAATGCATGATGCAATGGAGGAAGGAACACAGTGAAGAGCTGGGTTCATGTCCCAGCTTGGTCATAGGCACTGAGCCTTCAAAAGGAGGAAGCCAAGAATGTTTCTGTATGTCATGAATATATTTGAGGATGAAACATTCAAACTGAGTGTGATACACTGTTTTACCATAACAATGCAGACAGAGTCTGGGCAGCTGCTTGGCTCTCTCTCAGTGACGTGTCATAAGGCAGTTAGAAGGTACCAAGATCGATCTTCTTGTAGGGCAATGAAGCTGGTGAAGGGTGTAAAGCACAAGTCTTATGAGGAGAGGCTGAGGGAACTGGGGTTGTTCAGCCTGGAGAAAAGGGAGCCAAGAGGAGACCTTATCACTCTCTACAACTACCTGAAAGGAGGGTGTAGCAAGGTAGAGGTCGATCTCTTCTCTCAAGTAACAGGTGAGAGGACAAGAGGAAACAGCATCAAGTTGCACCAGGTGAGGTTTAGATTGGAGATTAGGAAATCTTCCTTCACAGAAAGGGTTGTCAAGCATTGGAACAGGCTGCCCAAGGAAGTCGTTGAGTCACCGTCCCTAGACATATTAAAAAGATGTGTAGATGTGCTGAGGGACATGGTTTAGTGGTGGACTTTGCAGTGCTAGTTTAATGGTTGGACTCAATGATCTTAAAGGTCTTTTCTAACCTAAACTATTCTATTCTATAATATATCATCTGCTTTGACCATTTGTGGTTTAGGTTGGGGTTTAATTTTTTTCAAGTGGTACTTCTAGTTCCCTTAAGACCTCAGTATACTGAAGGTTTCCACCTCTTAGGAGTATAAGCCAGTCAGCTATGGAAATTTCCAGAGTTGGATGGAGTCAAATTATTAAAATATGCAGCTCTTCTATAGTATAATGGTCTCTCTCTCTGGCATTAATCCTTCTCCTTTTCATACAATGCACTTGAAATGCTGCTTTTCTCTGTAGGCGGCAAGTATTGTCATAACTTCACTTCAAGAACTATTCACCTTTTAAATGTAGAAAACAGTCCTCATTGTACTTCAGCTAGAGAATAATCCCTTTTCTTTTGCTCCTTCATCCTCCGTGGTACGCTGGTGATAAGTGAACTCTCAAGCAGTTACAATTTCACAGGAGCTTTCGTGGATTGCAGAGCTCTGGGTTTTTCAGATACCACGCGTTCAATCAGCATCACTTGGAACGTCTCTCTGCTTTTAAATCTGACTTGTTAACGTCGCTACATTCATCCTAAACATTGCATTTTACAGTGTGAATTCTTGTGGTTCTCTCCTTAATATCTTCTCATTCTTTTTTTCCGAGCAGCTGTTGGTAGCTCTCCCTACCGCTGTCAACTCTTAAACCTCCGTGTTACAAACTGCAGAGCAGGGCGAACTTACGACATTAAATTAAGGCTCTGCGAAGTTGGCTTACAATACACATTAGGAACCCAAAAATAAAGAGAAATGGAAAACCGAGCCATTCCTAATGTAATGTACTAAACTTAGTTTATACTTTGATCCTTGAATATCTAGCACGTTAGAAGCTTTTAAAATAATATTATATACAAAAATCCAGCTGGCAACATTCTTGATGTGCTGCAAGTACAGAAACAATCACCGCAGTGTTCCAGCCCCGGCGCTGTTTAGATCAGATAGAGAAAAAGCACAAGAAAGGCCTCTCTGGAAAGGCAGCGAAGTTTGAAAGCTGATGCTGAGCACTAACTCCGCAGACTGTATCTGTTGGTAACACATTCTGCTCCCAGTATAAGCAAAAATTTAGCACAGGATTATTAATTACATCACCACACCTATATAATAGAGTTCACTGTAGTTATGTAGGAGTCACCGGTATTCAAGCAGTTTCTTTTGATGAAGTAATCGGGCTGCTTCTGGGGCCTGTTTCAGCTGCTAGGGGCGTGCTGCAAATGTAAATGACTGCCAAATGGATTCTTTCTAAATTCCAGCCAATTAAAATACATTTAAA
Source organism: Tringa solitaria (assembly GCA_026413425.1). Classification (NCBI taxonomy): domain Eukaryota; kingdom Metazoa; phylum Chordata; class Aves; order Charadriiformes; family Scolopacidae; genus Tringa; species Tringa solitaria. The sequence goes on from JAOXJM010000079.1 coordinate 8,136,734, forward strand.
GTGCAGCTGGTGGAGAGCAAAAGGCTTATAATTGCGTAAGAAACGTTCGGGCATGAAACAAATCCCTGAAGTTTGGTGAACGGCGATTATTAAATAATGCATTTCTGGAGAAGTAAAGCAATCAAACAAAGAGCTTTCCGAAACTGCAGTCAGAAGCAAAGATGACACTTTTACCACCACCTTAAAAGAGACAAAGCGGGAGGGTGTTTGTTTGGGTGTCAGTTTTCCACCCTTGGCTTTTTAAACCATGCAAGTTTGGCAGCTTGCCCTCTGTGGTGCTGCATACAAATATTGACAGAACAGTGTGGTATTTGTTAAACCCCTTCTTGGGAAGCAAATGATCAAAACTCTGAGGGAAGATCTGAGAACCTCAGACATTATATTTTTTCTCAGTAGCATTATAATATTTACAGAATGAAACAGAAAATAGTGAATGGGGTGTAATGAATGACCTTCCTTTTCTGCTTTGCCTTGTAAGTAAGGACAGATTTTTTTGTTTCATGCTTTAAATGTTATTATAGAAGTGGTTTACAGTTGGTAGCACTGAAAGATGCCATTAACACTTTTGATTTAACCTCATGTTTTGGGAAAAAGCTCAGCTGATAAAACAGACCTTGTAAATAGGTGAAAGACACTACCCAGGAAGTAGCTGTGTGCGGTGATTGCAGACACTGCGACTAATAGATGCACAAACCTTTATATACTTTTTAATACACAACTATATTTGAATGTTTCCTGACATGTTGTGATCATGCCTGCATCTGCCTGAAAGCGAGATTTCAATTTTTTTCTGCTTTTAAGATGCCTTTGTAAAATTTAATTTTAATCTGTTTAATAGATCATTGTGCTGATTTTAGAAATGGAAGCAAAGATTTTTATAGACAGTTCAGACTGAATTTTTCGTATGTAATATTTGATTTGAGAACGCTGTCTTTACCCATTTGGTAAAAAACAAACAGTTGAAATTAGGTGAATGAAAAGTGTTTCCTCTATTATCTCATGTTTTTCTTAATTGTGTCAAGAAGTAATAAATGAAAACAGAAAAATATCTTCCAGAACTAACAAGTGTTGGTTTCTACCTGTTGTTATATGATTCAAGGAATCAGAAATTTAATTTCATTTGAATTCATATGAATTTCATATGAAATTACTTGAAATTTCTGATTCCTTCTTATTCCAGTATATTATAGTCAGTCAGTCTGTTTTGGCTTCAATTTTTTTAACTGTGAGTAAAGACTCCTGCAAATTTCATAGTGACAGATCCTATTGCAGCAGTAGGGGTTCAGTTAAATGTGCCTTGTTAATTGTTAATGTCTAAGTAGCACAGAACACGTGCCAAAGGGAGGCTTGTAAGAAATTAGCTTATTGCCAAAATAAATGTCAATAAAAATATAAAATCAAGTTTTAAAGGCATTTGTCAAGAAACATAAACATGAGTGCACATATGCTATGAAAATAATGAAGTTGAATGTAATGAAGTTGAAACCAAGAAAATTCAAGAAAATCAACACTAAAAAATCTCTAAATTAGGGGGTTGGTTTTCTTTTTCAAATACCCTTGTTGATTGGCAATTATTCCCAGAGGGAAATCTATTGAATAGATTGAAACTACTTTGTTTTCGTTAAGTCCCATCACCAGCCATTGTTACAAAATTAGGGTCGATGTGTATTTAATTGAAATAAGTATTATGGAAATAGATAGGTCTGTATGTTTATGAAATACATAGTATACATAAAATAATAAAAAATAATGTATGTAGGTTTTGACAGCACCTTGTCTATAAAGCATTAAAGATTTGATACAAGCCCAAAGGCAGTAGGAGCAGAGAAGAGTGAAAAGAAGAGCGAGCTGATCATAGGGAAGTGGGATAGACCCAAAGAGCTAAGACTATGACAGTTTGCTAATACTAATAGAAATTACTTTTGTATGCTATCTGAGTTTTAATAAACTGCCCGTTTAGGGTATGTTTTGGATCTGCAGACGAACAGTACAATACAAGTAAATTTTTATTACAAAATACCAAATAAGCCTCCTAAAGTTAGTAAATGAGGAAGCTGATAACTGAGTTTCAACCTTCTGAAAAGTGGGCTGTTAGTCATCTTTTTTGATGGAACCTCAGGGCTAACAATGACAAAACTTATTTCAAACTAAGCCTCTGTCTTAAACAGGCTTGATTCACTCACTATAAATCAAAAGATGAATCTGGGTCCTCCTGCATAATAACATTTTTCATGTCATTTACTTTTCCTTTATGCATATGTGTAATGATGGATGTATCTCCGAGGTCCAGTGGTTCATCTAATATATCAGTTAACTTAAGGAAAGCAAGAGAGGTGCTTAAAAAATATCCAAACAAACAGGTGATGTATTAGCACTTCTGTATTTCCCTCTTGATCTCATTGTAGCAGCGTTTGGCTGGGGTTTAGCTGTTTGCAAACCGGAGCCCCCTTTGCTGCACAATGAAACGGTGAGCAAGTGTCTCTCCAGGAAACCTGCTGACCTGTAGGCACATGGTTGCCTGATCTCTGGAGCCTGGTGGAGCTTAAGTGAAGTTATGTATGAAACTTTCCAAACTACAGTGCACTTTGCGCAGGTGTTGAGGAAATAGTTTGGGAATACTTAAAAATTTTAAGTGTCCCCAAGGTTAAATATCCGTTGGAAAACTGGTTTTCTGGATTGTTTCCTTGGACATTAGCCCTTAAATTCTGCCAAAACACAGGCAGTTTCTATTGGGCTTTTCCCCAGAATGACTTGCTGAAAAGTTGTACAACTTCAGTGTGTCTCCATGGGGAAAATTACATAAGGCCAACTGAAGGGTCGGCATAATTTATAATGGCAAACAGATGAGAACTCTCCTGGAGTTTTCCCCTGGGTGGTATTACTCAGTGATTCCACTACAGTAAAAGCCACTACTACTTCATGTCTTTGGCAGGTCAAACTCTGAAATCTTTGGGTATCTGAACATATACCCTCCTTTATTAAAAGACTCACACGGAGTCTGTAATGGTTATACTGCCCATAGGACTAGAGAATGGCTATTCTGCTGGTTTCCTGAAAAGCAAAGTGCTCTTTGGTTTCTACATTTAAAAAATCTATTAATTTTAGGTAGGATTTATTATTCCTTCTCTTCTAATTTTGCTGGTGCTCTGGAGAGCTCTGGAGGACACAACCTGGCCCCGTACTTTTGGGAAGTGGTACAGCAGCAGAGGGATGTTAAGCTAATCAGTGGATAAAGATGAAAGTCTCATCCAACCTGAAGCCCAGCTTGTATCAAAACTCCTTTGATCTGAGCAGAAAGGGGATTTTTCACACCTGGCCATGCTAATGACAGAACTGGTGCCTGGGAAGGATCAAACCCTATTCCCAAGTCAGGGATGAGGAAATCTTGGGGGAAGCAGGACAGAATAGGTTGAAAATGTGATTGTGGCTCTTTCAAAGAGTGTCAGAGAGTAATGGTAAGTGAGATGCTTAATGTCTAGATCCCTTTCCACAAATGCAGTGTAAGAACACAAATTTTTCTGTTAAAAAAATGGATCTTCAGCTGTGAATACCTAGCAGGACATTAGATGGATTACTGGGTCAAAAAGATGAGATAAATAAGCAGCTATATTCCAGATTTTTGTGTCCATTTGTGTTAACTGGGATTATGTTGCCTGTATTTTGAATTTTGCAAATCAATTCTTCATTTTAGCCTTAGTCTTACCACAGTCAGATTCCAATAATTTCACAGTAATTGGTAAACTTGATGACAGCCTTTTCTAATAAGCATGGTGAACATTAAAATTCCATGACCATTCCAGGGACCTGGAAACGTCTGATAGGACCTGTTGAGCTGATATTCACTAAAGAATCTTGAAAGGTAATTGCATGGTTCTGCATGGGCTGTTTTGGGTGATGTTCCATGCAAACCCCTGTATCGTTATGAGTCTCCTATTGATCAGTGTTGGCCAGATAGATATCCCTGCAGCAATGGGTAACATGGTGGTGGAGGCATCTTTTGAGACTGGAGAGTTACCAGGGAGCGGAGAGATGTTCACGGCACGAACAACTTGGAACAAAAAATCTTAAAGCCAAAAGGATGGTGCTTGTTTTCCAAATTAAAAGTGAAAATCCCTGATGTTGATTATTGTCATTTGCACCAAAGTTGTGCCTGACGGTTTGCTTGTAATCTTGTGACCTGTGAACTGAAAGCAAGTGCAACTACTGAACTGTGTATTTATAGAGATTGTTGGAAGAAACTAGAATAGTACTCATGTTTCTTCAGCTTTATCCAAGAATAAGTTTTGTTCCTCAGTGAGATGACCATTTCTTTCCTAATTCTTCTTTTGCTAGTAATTTACTTGTAAAGGAAAACAAAAGAACATTCCACATCTCTTGCTGGTGGTATCATAAAGCCACACCATGGATTGCTGATGCACTTTGAGAATGTTTGCTATTACAAAATAAAGCTTACTGGGGCTTCAGTTCCAGGATTTTTGGTTTTGTGGGATTTTTTAAAATAATTTTTTCCATTTTGTTTGGTCAGTCATTGATTTGGCTAGTATTTTCTATGGACTGAATGTAGGAAAATTGGGGGACTAGTTGCTGGGAGGACAGATAATTATTAGCAAACATAGAAGTAGTGTAACGTGTAGAGGAAGAAAAGAAATGCTAAAATAATATTTATGGTTACACTCTTTAACATGGTTAGTGGAAAACCTAAATGGAAGAGTAATGTATACCAGGCATGTATATCACAAGGAATATTACTTGGGTAGGAATGATTTCCAGTAAGAAATAGTAGAAGGTAATTAGGGCAAATCAGAATATATTGCAGGAGATCTCTTACTGGCAGGGCTGTGTGAGCACTGGTTCCTATTTGTGGAGCTAGTTTTTTGGTAAACTTCTTTATTCTTTGTGTTAGGGTTTTATGTTATAAGGATAAGGGGGGTGATCAATAGTCATTGCCTTGTCAATGAAAAATGATCAATAGCCACTGGCAAAGCATAAATTTAGAGCTATCCTTTAATTATCCAAATTATGGGACTGACAATACTGGCTCAGGTCGCCCTTCAAAGTCGGGAAGCTGTAAGAGCTCTGGCAGCCCTCTCTCTTCAGACCTTCACCACGATGGTGAATCTATCTCTTTTTTTAAAGTCATCATTTCGAATCTCACACTATCCATCTGAGAGCCTAGGGATAAACTGAGAAGATTGACCTTGTCAAAGTTGCTTATGCAGTTTGTTGGTGGCAGAACAGGCAACTCCTCAGCCTCTCACCTAAGCAATAAAACCATGATGCATACAGGGAAGCTGCTGACGATCCTTTCCTCACTAGAAAGCAATTGTAATCAAAATAGTATTTTAGTTAACCAGAGTTTGACAGTTCAGGGCAGTAGTCCGGAACCTTAATCTTTTTGTGGTAACCAGAGTTGTTAAATGAGGACATCGCACTTAAATGAGATTTTAAGGCCATAGTGATCAGCGTGGGTAGCTGTGATTCACAAAATGGATCCTGGGCCTTAATGAAATTATTGTTTCAGGCATATACACTGTCTACAGGACCAAAGTAAATTTCCTGTCCAAAGTCAAGGAGTTGTCCTCTTCCTGTCTTCTGTGGTAGGAACCCCTAAGCAGGAATTTGGGGTAATTTTTATATGACTTTTGTGGTAGCCCACATGAATGTTGTCTTTGTCACATCAACCCAGGAGAACTTTGCCTGGATAGGCAGCTGGACTCATTATTCTGAGCTTTGTTTCTATAGGGTTAAGCTGTGTCTCTAGACACCGATTTGTATAAATGCAATTGCTCCAAGGAAGGAACTGCCTTTATTTCCTCAATTTGTTGGAAGAAAAGTAATCTACTTCTGTTTTCCAGCCTCTCACCCACACTGGCTCAGTTTTGTAACTGGTCCTAAAGGAAAAGCCAATTCTTTATTCTTTCAAAATCACCCTTCCAGAGAAAATAAGAGTAGCTGTGGAGTTCCTACTCTTTCCACTCCATCCCCTCTATGCCTGTAGGGGATATATGCAGAGATGCTATCAAATTAATACCTGTATTTACAGTCTTCCTCTTTTTTCAGTCTAGAAAGGCTGTGTACAGCTGAAAAAGAAACTGAGCCCCTGCAAAAGATTGTAGGGGAAACAAAATGCATTCCTGGAACCATGTTCATATTCAAAGCAACCCTTTTAACTTCAACATCACCCTCTGACATCGCAACGTGCAAGGAATAACTATTGCTATGCTTGTTAGTGCAGGTTTATTTTAAAAAATTATTTTATACCTCCTTGATGCTCCTGTGGAGAAACACAGAGCTGATTTCATTTTTTGTTGCTAACACCTTACTTTCAGTGTTGCAATGTATATTTATCTTTTCAGAAATACATGAATTGTTATGCACTCTTGTAACGTGGTTTACAAAATCCTATAGGGAATAATATAATCCTGCTTTCTCCTCCAATCTAAATCCGGTTGGGCTGGGTAAGGACTGGACTGGGAGGTGTGAAGGATTACCTGGGCTGAGCAGGTAACAGCTGTGGGGATGTGAGAGTGCGAGCCCCATCTCTGTACCTTTGTATGGGTGGGACATGCATTTACAGCTCTGCTGTGATATAAGGTGTTGGTGTGTGCTCTGTGATTGTCTGCCTTCATGTGCCTGATGCAAACATGGTGTATCACTATTGACAGTAAAAAAGGAAATATTATTTTATTGACTAGCTCTCAATGGCAAGAACAGAAAGCAAGTCCCCTGTACTGCTCTTGGTCCCCTCAGGAGACTGTGATGGAGTGCCAAAACTGAGTAATTTTGAAACTGAATATCTGTAAATGGTTTCTTTGTTTGTTTAAAGGAGATAGAGGGAAGAATATGAAGGCTTCTCTGGGGAATGTCATGGCTTTGTTGTGTAACACAAAGACTGTGTTTGAATCAAGGTGTGGGTACTTCTAACAAGATCTTTTCTAGCAACTTGAGGCAAGCTCTACAATTTCACCAGAACGCAATTTATAACCCTGAAGTTTGTATTAGCTCTTTGAGATTGCCTTCCATCTCTTCTGAGCTAACCTCTCCTCCATCATGGAGGATCTGTTAATGAGGTGTTTCTTTCATTGATGACTAAGAATTTCACACAGGTTGTACTGTGAGCATAAAGACACATTTTCTTTAATGGTAAAACTGTTGATCTTTCTGCAAGGCAGGAGGCTGATCTATGTGCCAGAACATTTAATTGGAGGGATTTTTTTCCCCTACAAAGCTATTTCCTTCATACACAAGAAATAAACTAAGGAGAGGGAGAAGGGAAGAAAAGAGCAGGGCAAACATGAGGAAATACTTTATTTTTTATCATTGGAATGGATTCTAAGATGGGATTTATCGTTGCTATATTGAACTTGCTTGCTGAGCCTGAGTGCAGCTGTGACAATTGGTGTCATCCAAAAACATGCTTTTTTGAAAGGTTGAAGTGGCTTTAAGAGAGTAACGTTTTCTTCAGTATGATTTAAGACATCAGAATGTAGGTGCAGCTTCATTTGGACTTTGTTAATACCGAGAAGATCCAGGTTCATGGAGCAGGTGCTGGGCAGCACAAGAAATCCTGCAGTGATGCTCTAGGTGCTTGGTAATGTCTTGCTCCCCGGGGTGTTTCGTTCATCCCAGCCTCATGGCTGCTCCTGCTGCTGCTCCTGCACCAAGATTTTGACAGTCAGAATAAACAAAGTTGGAAAAAAGTGAGAGAGGTACAGAGTGCAGCAGAAATGCAGGCAGGTATTCGGCCAAAAGTCACACAGGCGACAGTGACATAATTTAAAAAAAAAAAAAAAGGGCACACTCAAATCATCTTAATTAATTGTTTGTGCTTTAACAACCACAGCATCTGATTGTGAAGTCCTTAACTAATTTTATTCATCACAATGACAGTTCTTGTCATAGAACATCTTCAAAAAATGCGCATGGTCTTGCCTCTTGACAGTTGCACAGATTATTTTCTTTGAACTATTAAAAGCTTTGCTTTGCAAAAGAAGAACTTCCAGAAATGAAAGCTGATTGTACAGAGCTGCGGCTCTGTGCCTTCTGTAGAGCAGTGGCTTGTGGAACACCTGCTGAAGTTTGAGTCAACGGCATTGCTTGTCTTTTGTCAGGTGTTCCTCTTAATAAAGGAAAGGGAATAAAAAGTAATTTTGTGTGACATCGCTCACCAGGCAGACGGACACATAACACATTCTGCTGTGAAATCCTGCTGATACTCTGCAGCAAGTATTTAGGATATGCATTTAGTCTTAAGGCTTTAAAAATGACCCTTTGCTGTGGGACTAAGTTCGTTGAAGATTTTAGTAGTTTTGATTTTAGACAATGATAGTAAGGGTGTCCAGGATGGGGGGAGCAATACTTCCGTGGCTTTTGTGAGGTCAGGATCCCACCACAAGCTAAAGACCAACAGCGATCTGAAAGGGTGGCTGCACGGAACCACGTGAGACCAGATGCTTGCCCCAGTTCCTGCCCCTCACTCTGAACCACAACGAGTGTGAGAGCTCCTGCCTTTGATGGTCACTGCATCACACTATGTATGTCTTTTGCAAAACAGAGATGCTAAGACATGCTGGGACTACACAGAGTTGACACAGCAAGTCTCTTGGGGTCACTCATTATGAGGGAAAGTATGCCATGCCAAAATTAATTTTGCAAACACAAAATGTAAGGTATAATCAATGGAGAAAACAAAGGGGAAATACTCTTGAATGAAATATCTAGATGCAGTTAAGAAATAGAGGACAAATTATACTGGCACAAGCTTTTGCAATGCACTTTTTTCAGGGGAGCCAATTTAGATTGGAAAGGAGCTGGCACCTATATATCTAATTTTATTTTTTTTAAAAAAAAACACATACTGAAGACAAATAAATGTATTTAATAGATGTCCTTTAAAAACAAAGCTTCTTTTTTCACAATGAAGTACGCTAAGAAACTTCCTTTGTGACTGCAATTATCAAATGTGATTTTTTTTGGCCTGTCATAGAATTACATATAAAGAGTGTTGGGATTAACTTATCTGAAAAATGTAATTAATTTCATGCAGAGTGAGTGGTAGGAATACAGGACTGGAAAAACTGTTAATTTTTGATATGGCTCTACTTGTACTAAGAAAGGTTTTGTGATGCAGACGTGGATGATGGTAGTAACTGGTGGCAATGTGGCAATTTGCAGCAGCTCACCAGTGTCACACACATGATTTAATCCTTTTCCCATTGAAATGGCCGAAAGAACTATTGAACTGCTGAAGTTTGAGTCAACACCATAGTCAACCTGTTGATTCCCTTGCTAATAAAAATATGGTGTAATGAATCATTTATGAAAAGTTTAACTTGCAGAGTGGAAGTTTATTCTTTTTATTTCTACATGGGAAAAAATGTTACATAGAGAGTTTTGTTGTGGGACAGAGAACATCTGGTGTGTCTGATCTGACAGATCTTCAAGGTTTTTTCAGAACAAAGATTTGTTTGATGGATCAGAGAGCTTCACCAGTGTGGCCGAAGTTCTGCCTCTTACAGAGTGATGAAGGGGAGTAGTGGACTTCCCGAGAGATTTACCATAAAATCTCAATATGTTGGCTCTTCTTTTTTTTCCCCTCTACACTCTATATTTTGCTTACCACCTTGGGGAAAAATCCCATAAGCTGCTTTCCTCTGCAGAACCCCAGTACTTACTGCTTAGTTTTTTGAACAAGATTTTTGACCATGGAAGAGGATTGCTTGAGCCAACACGATCCAGGAATAACTATCCTGAGAACAGTCTGCTGAGACCTCACAGAGAACTTTATTTTAGGCACTGGAGGTGGAGGATTCAAGTCCCTGGCAAATGCTGTCACAGATCTCAGTAGGGTCATTTTGCTGCTTTGCTCGAAAGAAAACAATAAAATAATTATTCAGGAAAAATATTTGAGGGCTCAAAACACTTTTTCTTTATGTACACCAGAGCCACAACTTGGCAAACAATAAACAATGGGAAAGTTTGTCTCAGAAACACAACTTAGCAGAATAAAAAAAGCTGGAATTCTTTCAACAAAGTATATTCTCTTCTTCTCAGATATTATGAAAAATGATGTCACTTGTAATTCCTCAAGAAAGAAAAAAAATCCCTACAGTTTGCAGTACATCAATGCAGTCATTTTTTCCTCTCACTAATCTATAAAAAGACATTGTATACGACTGTTATTTTCTCTGCCAGAAATGCATTCCTGGAACATAATAAAGGCTTTTCTCTTGTTGTTCAGTAATTTGGATAATAGTTTCTCCATGAAGTTTCATAACATTTATTTACTCCCATAAATGATTGGACCAAGTGGTTTCAGCAGTCAAAACTTGAATCCCTATGCAATAAGCTTTCTTACTGAATTAATTTTGTAAATACTATGCCTAAAATAATTTGAAATGACAACTCTATATGACAAATATAACATCGATATGAAATGAATCTGTAGAGCTCTGTATATAAAGCACAGGAAATTTTAATGGAAGAGGCTTCAGCTGTGTCGCTTCAACTTCGCAAAACTTTTTTTAGAATTATTGACAGCCTTGGATAGTTACAAGTATTTCTTATTTGGATCGATTAGATTAGATTGCAGGACAGCACTTTTTTGCTTTATCTTTGTAGTTTTGCCTCAAGAGTTTCTCTTCCTACAGAATGAGGATTCAAATTTCTGAAAAGTCTTTCCTAGGCTGCTGTGAGGCAGAGCCCACACCTCCATTTCCCAGCCACGCAGCAGCAGCAGGGCATGTTGTCTTCCACTTATCTACAGAGATCATCAGAAGAGCAGCTGTGTGAAGTCTTCCTCTTTATGCATGGACTTGCACACCTTCTGGTGGTGCAATTTGTGGTTGTCTGTGAGGGTGGCTTCTGTGGGATGCTGGAGCTGGATGGGCTGGTGGGCAGTGCTGGCTGGGCAGCGCAGGCAGAGCTGGTGGGCAGTGCTGGCTGCTGGAGCTCCCAGAGTGGGAGGAAAATGGCATTTTCCTGTAGCCCTGGGATCAACCCTATTAGTTAAGGTGTAATGGAAGTGAATTTGAAGGGACCATTCCTCTCGTATGGTTTGGGAAGTGTCAGAAGTAGAGGGAGAAGTGCAACTTGGCTTACCGTGTAAAATACATTGTGCCGGGTAACATAAAGCAGAAGGGTCTGACATTACAAAGGCTGACATCTTTTGAGTTGGAATCAGCACTTACACAGCCATGCTTTGGGTGAAGCACATGTGGCCCAGTTTGTGTCTATCTATCTACTGTAATTGCTGCTTACAAGGATACTTCAACTTTGCTTGGCTCGTCCTCGTTTGTATATAACCCATTGGAAGACGGTGGTATAATGACTAATGCTATGCCCTCTTGTCTTTACTCGTATAATTGCAAGGAAATCAATCAAAGCTCATCCTATCTCTCACTCTAGTCATGTACTGCTCAAGAAAAGTCCTTCTGCATGGCAGTCTGGCTGAAATTCTCCTTCCTTTTTGATTTACTTTGTTTCCTTGGCATCCTGCCTTCACATACTGGTTGTGGTTTACATTGCTCTCATTGCATGCAGTAAGTAATAATCCCTGAAGGTGACCAGAACAGTGTAAATTATGGTATTTAAATTAAAGATGATGCCTGCCCATTTTGGTTTTTTGGGTCTGTTGTATTCCACTATTTTCTGGTGGTGGTAATTTCATCTGAAAGATGAATGACTTGCTGATGGATTTAACAATCCTTTTTTTTTTTTCACAGAGGTACTAAGCACCATCCCCCTTCAATCAAAGTTTGAAGTTTAAATTAGGTTCAGGAGGCACGATGAAGTAAGGGTTTAAAACATATTATATTACTATATAGTCTTGGGGACTCTCTGGTGTGAGACAAGGAAACAACATAAGAAGGAGGAGAAAACACCCACAACTTGTGCTGTCTGTGGGGACATCATTAAAGAGTGTCAGGGTCCATAAACGTGTCAGGAGACCCCTCTGCTCTGCCACGGCTGCTTCCTATCTGGAATTCAGGCTAGATGTAGCCTGACTCTGATTTTCCAAATGCCTAATGCAACCCGTAGCTAGAAATATTATGAGTATCATCACGTATCTCTCACAATGACACATTTTTAGCTGGAAGCATAACTGATTTCAAAGTTATTGGAGGATGAACGCATTGTTTCAAGGGAGGTTTTGTTTTGAATAAAGGTTTTGCTTGATTCTCATCTGTAGGCATATTTGCCATAGATTTTGTTTTTGTTTTAGTTCAATAATATCATCCCCCAAAGATTTTGCATTTTTCCTTAAATCAGATCTCAATTTTAAATAACTTCACGAGGCATTTAATTTCTATGAGTGGCTTTTCAGCCTTACCAGGCCCTACGGTGCTGAGCTGAACCAGGTCCCTTTGCACTCCCTTGCATCCTCCCATCCACGGCGGCTGCTGGTGCTTGAAACAGAATTACTCCGCTGAGTCCTGAAAGTAGGTTAGACTGATATTTCTCACAAGCTTCCCTGGAGAGAGTTTTAGATGTGCAAATCCCAGTGAACTATCATCTTGGTGAAATGTCACAGAGATATCAGATAGACAGAGATGACTCCCTTTGCTTCCTCTTGGAAACTTTTGGAAATTGGAAAGGATCTGTAGTGTCAAGAGAGGTCAGAGTGCATGTGTAAGTGTTACTGGGTGCACATCTCGCTCAAGGCTATTCCTAGAATTTCTGCTGGGACAAAATGTTCTTTTTACCTTGCCATTCCTGGGCAATTAGAATATGAAGTAAAAAGAAATGTCATCTAAGTAGGGCCCCTTTGTCATTTCTTACATAATATTCTGCATGGAAAGAATAACACGTTGATGCTACTTGTGGCACAGGAGGATGACAAGCAGTTCATAATCCTTCCCAGAGTAGGTAACAGCCACAAGTCTGCCCTAACCAGGCAGCTGTATTGCTTTCAACTTGGTGGTATTGTGTTACTGAAAAAATGCTTTCTACATATTTTTAGTATGAAGAAAGTTGAGGTTTTAAGAAAAGAGACGTGATGACCATGAAGGTAGTTTCCACTTTTCATGAGATTTCTATTGAATTGGATCTGTAGTCTAATGGCAATGTAAATCGTTGGAAAAATATATGGATTTTAAAATGCACTTTGGATCTTATTCTTGATATCCAGGAAAGCCTAAGTCACTTAGGCTCATATCCTTGGAGAGACTAAGATACCCGAATTCCTACCTAAATACTTTACCTCCCAGATGCTAACTACACTGAATTGGATGAATATATTTCAACTTTCCTTCACACTGGTGAAGGATTAAGCCTATTTTTCAGTTGTTGTTTTCATTTAAAGTTACTTCTAAATTGAAAGATTGCAAAATTCTCAGGTTTAGTCTTGTTTAACACACCCAAAGACAAACAACATAAGAAAACCCATCAAATGATACATTTCCACAGATAATTAAAAACCCTCTTTTTTTTTTCTTTCCCACTGAAGGAAGTATTTTATTAGAGTAGTGAAAACTTTTGATCACTGAGACTTTTTAGACCTTTTGGCTCACACTTGTTAGGATCTTACTTCACAGAATCACAGAATCCCAGTATGATATGGGGTTGGAAGGATATCATCTAGTCCAACCTCCCTGTCAAAGCAGGTCCACCCAGAGCAGGTTCCACAGGAACGTGTCCAGGCAGATTTTGAATGTCTCCAGAGAAAGAGACTCCACCACCTGTCTGGGCAGCCTGTTCCAATGCTTTGCCACCCTCACAGTAAAGAAATTCCTCCTCATATTTAAATGGAACTTCTTAAGTTTGTGCCCGTTACTTCTTGTCCTGTCACTGGTCTCCACTGAAAAAAGACTGGCCGCTTCCTCTTGACACCCACCCTTTAAGTATTTATAAGCATTGATCCGATCCCCCCTCAGTCTTCTCCAGACTAAACAGACCCAAGTCCCTCAGCCTTTCCTTGTAGGAGATGTGTTCTAGGCTCCTAATCATCTTTGTATCCCTAAGGTGTCCAACCAACCACACAAGGAGTCAGTTGTAATGTGCATTGTATTGTTGATGTCTTTTTTTCTATTTATATATTAAATTTGTATTTATTCTTTCAGTCCTAGGCGCAGTGTATATGTGTACATACATGCACATCGCTTTCTGTGGCTGTGCAGAATCTAGAGAAGTACTGGAGAAATACACTTTTACATATGATTGGTGTATTGCTTCATTCTCCACAGACAAAATGGTATAATGAAATATCTCTTTTGTCAGTCTCAGAGAGACACAGGCTTTTAATTTCCAGAATTATTAGTCCCCTGGGTTTGCAAAAAAACCTGTTGGCTGCGTGAACCTGCTGGTCCAAATACCCTCGCTGAGATAAAAATACCCTTGTTGAGATGCCCCTTATCCCATAGGTCTCATTGTCCCTCAGCTTCAGAAGTGTATTGTCCTCTTGGTACTCACTTGTGATTTCCTATCTAACAAGTAAATGTCAGAGCCAGTGGGGGCTGCAGACCTGAAAAATAATATTCAAAAGAAAGGCCCATGATGTTGCAGTGCCTAGGGTCTTCCTTCCTTTTGTAGCTGCTAAAAAGCAGCTACAAAAGGCACATTAACGCCTGATAATAGAAAATCATTCTGTTTCACAATTTTGCATGTAATTGCATTGGGGCATTGGTCTACCTTTATTTATTGCTTTTTAAAGTAATGCACAGGTGTGGTCAGTTGAACAGCATCCTTCCCCATCCCTCCTGCAACACAAACCCCAGAAAACCCTTTAAAATAATTGGTTATAATTGAACCCCACCAGCTTTGATGCATTTTCCAACTACCTGCAAAAACAGAGCACAAAAACGTTATTAATAGACTAAGTGCTGACCGAATGTAGTGGGCTAAGTAGCAGGCAGCTGAAGGCTGGTCTGGCTGTTCTCACTGGGGGCTTTTCAGTAATGAGACCTTTGGAAAAAGATCGGATCTTTTCCTGCAAGGTGCTTGAACCAGACATTGAGGAGTTTTGATAATCGGTCCTTTCATCTCCATCATAGTCTTCTGAGCCCTGTTAGTACAATGTAAAAAATAACGTATTTTTTTCCTCCAATGCTTTTAAAAATAGATTCTGCTGCAGTTGGAGAAGTTATTTTGTGGTTTAATTTCCATAGTCCGGGGCTTTTCGTTAGCACAGCTTCCTATGACATTAGTTTATTCTGCGTGTAGTTCAGTTACATTATGGAAAATCGCAGCAGTAAATATCTACTAGGTATACAGGTTTTTGTAATCAGTCCCTGACAACATCTGTCAAAACAATATGGGAAAATCCTGGCTTGCTTTGTCATTACAGGCTGGGACTGTTTGTTTATTCAATAGAAGAAATAAAGCATATTGAGAGGAGGCCAGAAGAGTCACACTGACTCAGTTACTGAGGCTTCCAGCTTCCAGCTACAGGATATTTTGGTTCCAGCATTTCACATCAATAATAAACAATCTTTATGGGAACCATCGAATGATAAAAATGAGATCATGAATTGAGAGATAGGCTATATATTTTTTGATCTGTTGTATGCGATAGTTTACATTAGGGTCGATCTCGAGACTGGGAAGAGGCAGGTTCTGTATCACAGCATTTCAAATAAATGTTTGCCAGCTATGTGAGATACTATCAATAATTCATCGCTGTAGTTCTTCCGAGATGGTCTGTTGATGCAAACTGTCACAGCACATGGTAATAATAAGAGCATTTATGTGATTTACAGATCTACAAAATAGCAAATAACTAGAAATTTCTTCAACTGACAGTATGCATAGGCTCTTGAACATCAGAAATAGTGTGTGTGACAGCTGCAGCACGTATAAATCACGGCTGACTGTTTAAAGTGTTCTCTGGGTATAAGTACATGCACTTATACTGGCATCTTCATAGGCCATTTCCAATATCTGATTGACAGATTGTATTTTATGTAATTGTGCATTTTCTTATGTTTTTATTAACTCTTTAATTCCCCGAGGTGCTCAGTGGTTACAGTAGTATCTATCTTGGCAAACAGAATTGGTAGAGCTCAAAACATGAATGTTTCCCTGTTGTGCAGTGTCGCCTGCTCCTGGGTTTTTTAGTGATTCGGGTCTCTGGCAATGTACGGGAAATTGTGTTGCACAAAGTGGTTTGTAAAATTTTTGTGTGTGCTCTTGTTCAGTAAGAAACTTAGAAATGGTGACTCTTATGGTAATTTATTTTTATGTCTTGACAAAATTCAGGTGAGAGGCACCCTTTGATTGCAGTGACTGAAAGCTGTAAATACTGGATAGATTTCTGACCGTGCATACGTGTCTGAGACATTAAAGCCAATCTGTGCAAAAGAACTGCCTACTATAACCCTCCTCAGTGGATACTGGTGGGATTGCAATGTCCATACGCTTGGCTCAGTATAGATGATAAATTTGATTTTTGTGTGAAAAGTTTTGTGGAAAGTTTAGTAGCTTTATCTCTTTATTACAGCAGGGAATAAAACCAATGTGCAAGAGTTTGAGGGTATTTTCTGCAAGTACAGCACACCTCACTGACCTGAATGATGTGCAGTGGAAGATCACACAGCAGAACTTTTCCTGGAAACCCACATGAATGTAACTTCATTTTAATCTAGGATAGCTGTGGTTGTGTCTGCCAGTCGATCTCTACCCCACCGTTCCCCATGGGTTTCCCTTCCTTCTCTTCTTTCCAGTGTCCCGTGATTGCGTGGCCGCAGGGCGACTCTGCTGAGCGTGTCTGTGTGTATCTCTATGGACAGACAGATTTCGTGTGTGTGAGCAGCGGGGATGATTTCCATCTGGGAGGTGAGCTGAGTCACCCTTCAGCTGTGTGAGGAGGTGGGAGGGCATTCCTGGCCGGGGGAGAGGGACCGTGGCTTCTGGCAGCTCCTTCTGCAGCACCGGACCCGGCGTAACACAAAACTGTGCCGTGAGTGCCTGTGGATTCATGAAACCGCTGCCCTGCCTCCTTGTTTCTGTGGCTTTGTCCTGAAACAAAACTGGTTTTGTACGCCCTCCGCAGTGTGCCATGACTAAAGTGTTTGTCTGCCGTTCCCTGGAGGCTGGGAGATTTGCCTCCTGAGACAGGACCGCTCGATAGGGATCAGCCACAAGCAGGGTTTGACTTGTCCCTGTGGGTTTGGGTCTTGTTCGGGAATGCTCTTTGTGGAGCGCTCCTCCTTCGGCGGTGCTTGGTGCGGTGCAGCTGGCGGTTCGCTTCCCCAAATCCTGCAGAAGGTAACGGATTCCCACTGACATCAACGGGCTTCGGATCAGGCTTTTGATGGTGGTGGTAAATATGTGGACAAGGGTTGTGACACAGATGCTACTGGGTCCCCTGTGGAAGGGCCTTGCCCAGCACTGGCATCTCCTGGCTTTTTCTGAAACTCTCAGTTGCAACTCAAGTTTATTTGAAAGGAGGGAGATTTCACCCAAGGAAATGTGTAAATACATGCCTTTAGGAAAGCTGTGCTAAACGAATCTATTATACTGTTGTTCTGTTCAATTTATTGTAGTCTGTTAATATCTTGTCTTTAAATATGCTTTAGATAGGGAAAAAAATACAGGTTTCTGCTTGGGATTGTCAAGAGGGAAGCAGTAGGGCTGAAGGCAAAATCTGTTAGGCCACTTTGGGAAAGGTGGTAAAAAAGCACCAAGAGCTGCACTTTAATGTTTATTAGCAAACTGCGCTTATCAGTGAAGCTGCCTCTAGGAAATGCTGTTATTTCATGTTAAGAAAAATAACAGAATTTCTGAGCTGTTGTCTCGGGCTTTATATAGGTTGAAGGTTTGTGTTCTGCTCATGTTTCGATAAATCTTCCTTCCAGGCATAAGGTGTAGAAACTTTTAATTAAGGCTTAAATTCTAGAGCAAGGGGTAAGTGTTGTGGTAAGGCGCAGACACTTGGTCGTTGTGTAATTCCCAGGCAGAAAGAAAAGATGGCCGTACAGTCAGCACGCAGCTGAGGCGGTGGGTTAGGCTGCTCGAGCGCTCACACGTACTCAGATGGAAGACATTCCAGGTGAACATCTGCCTCTGAGAAGTGTCTCTTCTCCTGGCTTGTTTCCAACACCCGTGTTGTTTTCCTCAGAAAATATTTCCAGAATATGCCATCTTGAGGGCAACTATTTTCCATAGGTATCCATGGAAAATGAATACTTCATAGTTGGAAGATGTGGCATTAATAATTTTGAGGTGGCTTCTTGGAATTTTCTGGAGAAGCCAGGCACTACCTGCTACCCGGCCAGGCCAGGAGGTGTTGAACAGCAGCTGCAGGAGGGTGGGCACAGGAGCTGCGTTGTTTCTCCTCTCCTTTGGCATTACTTAGAATCATTTAAGATGGAAAAGACCTTTAAGATCATCGAGTTCAACCGTTTGGGGCAACCAGTTTTCTAGTCCATAGCACCAGACAGCACTGCTATTCCCAGTGGAAGCAGGGGCATTCCTATAAGCACGTAAGGCAGGACCATACCCTTAAGTTGAGTAAATGAAAGTTGTGTTGTCTCAAGTGGCTCCCTTGTGAGGGGGCTGGTGTCAGACAGTCCCGCTCCAGCGTGCTGCCCTGCCTTACCCACAGCCCCGTGCAGCCTCGAGGGGCATCTCATCCTAAGCAGCTGCTTGGATAACGAGCAATTGTGGTTTCAGCTCCTGACACCAAACTTCTGAACAAAACCAGCTCTGTAGAGATGATGTAGCGGAGCAGTGAGCTGAAGTCATTTATCTGCCCATAAGGTTTGACCCTCCACTCAATTTAGGGAGAATTATGCCTGAGTCAGGGCTACAGGAATAGCTAAAATCCAAATTCTTTCTTCTCTTTCTTGAAAACAAATGATAGCATTTTAATAACTGTACAGAGAACCTGAATATGTGGACTAATTTGCAAGATGTATGTAAAATCTATGTAACCTTCAAGGGACTTGATGGACACTGTCACTTGCTAAGTTTGTCATTCTAGGTGAAAAAATCAAATGGCTGCATATGTATTTAAAAATTGTTGTGGCTGCAGGGAAAATATTGGAGCGATGAGGACATTCTCACTAACTTGGAGATTAGAGAGGCCTTTTTGGCAGGAAGAAAATGCTCCTTGCTTATAGCACCTGCATATACTTGCATGCCTGTGATCTAGTTTTTAAAGCCTTTGGTGTCTATTCTCTCTTGATATATTTGCAAAATTCATATGATGTTCTTCTGGAAGTTGTGCTGGGTGGAGAGGAAATACAGTGCTTAGTACAAACAGTTCCTTGTGAATGCTGCATTCCTACAGTTATCTGTCATTTAGAAAAAATGCAACTCAATAGCCTATTTTTAGCACAGTTTCTGACAGTAGTCATTAAATATATTTTTAAAAATCATAACATATAATATTAAACCAACTCCTGTCATTATATTTACCATTTCTGGTACATAGTCCCCATTAAGTTACAGTGGCATTTACTGTTTATCATACCAACTATCTGGTGATTGAATCTTTCTGGGGAGAGGAGGGGAGGAGAGGAAAGAAGATACCAAACTGACTTCCATTCAGTCCCTCTATATTTTAATAACATCACTTCAACTTAGTCCTGGTTGTAAATTTCTGTTTTGCAATTCATCTGGATAGTCTAATCCAATCTCAGTCTGTTCAGAGTATGACAACCAGGATTCTGAGTTTGGTAGAAATTTTCAGGTATCTCAGGTACCAGCTGGAAAACACAGTCATTGAACAGTCCTATTGGATCCAGCAAAGATGCTGAGATTTAATTCAGGGGGTTCCTAGCGCTGCAGGTGGAGAAAAAAAAAAAGCAAATTGTAAGGCTAATTAGGAGGAAGTGTCATCTTATCATTTGCCCAGAACTGCTAAATAATCAGAGCAAACTTCTCATGAACAAGACAAAGTTCAAAAATTGCCTTAAGCATTTCAAGCATTCATAAACTGGCTTTTTCAGTGGTGGAATGGTAACCCTGGAGGTCCTGCCAGGTGAATAAGCTATAATTATTTATCTTTTTTTTCAGGAATTCTGA
>JAOXJM010000079.1:8163506-8196670 GCA_026413425.1 Tringa solitaria
TATTCTATTCTATTCTATTCTATTCTATTCTATTCTATGCTATTCTATTCTATTCCAATCTGTTGGGATTTTAATGTCCTGCAATTTAGCCCCAGACTAAACTGCACTTCAGTCTGTCAGCTTGCCAGGAGCAGTATCAGAGGGTAGAACAAGGCTTTTAGGTGGCACACGGGCTCGCCACCAGAGCAGTACTGACCCACACAGGACTGGTGGCACAGTTGGACATCCCTCAGGGGGAACACTCTTAGCTCTCACCACCCACCTTGTAACTTTCCAGACTTTGAGGCTTGTCACCTTGTGCCCCAGATTTATGGGTCTGTAATGAGAGTGTGGACCCAGAGGCACCAGGGTCTGAGCCAGTTTCTGCTCTTGTGCTGGTGCGAAGTGAAGCTGCACATCGGCCATATGTGGCTGCAGGGGCCTCTGCAGTGCTTCAGGGGAAAGGCTGTGCAGCTTGGGAGGTTCAATCACATCCACTTCTCGTGTTTTCTGAGAAGATCGAACTTTTGTTTTGGCTTCTTCAATGAGGAGGAACTTTGTAACTTAATAATAGAAATCAAATGCGGACAGTGACTCTGAAGTTAGTATGGATTTTGTGTTAGTAGGAGACACGGGGTTTTTAACAGATCCTATACTGCGTTAGATTAATTGACAAGCTTTACTAATATCCATGTGTACTTAGATCAGTTCGTTATGTCTCATCTTAGCCCACTGAAAAGGAGGCAGTACGAAGCTGAATTCTTTCCTCAGATGCATGACTCAGTTCAGCCTCCTGTGCATCAGTCCAGGAGCAACCATGGCAGCTCGTGACTTCAATTTCTTTATCTTCTCACTCAACCTGTAGCTAGTCAAGGACTGAATTCTGCCCTGAATTTTGTTCTAACAAAAGCCGTGGCATTCCTGCTAAAAATAAGCTGTATCTGCTCAGCCAGTAGCTATATCTTATGATGACTTAGAATAGAAATTAGATGGATAAATGCACTGACGGGTGAGCTAATGGCCACTCCCTCAATAAGGGCTGTAATGTGAAGAATGCAGAATCCGTTTGTCCACCCGCATGGGAATTCTCCTCTTGGGAAGAATAACTTGCTGGTTAAACCCACAAATCTCAATACTTGTTTCTTTGCACGTTTATTTTTACAAGATCTGCCATTTATGAAACAGACTGAGATAAAACTTACTGAGATGGAAGTCTCCAAAAATGGCTTTCAGGCAATTGAAGTCACTGCCTCTGCAGTGCTGCCTGACCAGAGCGATGTGAGCAGTGTGTCCGCTGTCCTGATCCCACTCACCTGGGGTAGCTTGGCCTAGAAATGCATTAAAGTTCTCTAGAAAGTTTAGTAAGTGCTGAATTTTGCTAAATAATACAAATTCTTCCTGGGAATGGGCTGCAATTTTCCTTAAGGCTTGTCCTTTTTGATCTCATCAAACATTTGAATTTTTGCATTAAATCAGTGATGGTGAATCTGTACAATTTTCCTTTCTTCTCCATATGTGTGTCTGCGTTAGAGCTGGAGTGTAACCCATGTTTTGCAAGTTTATAAATACTTCTAATGGCAGGTGAAAAAACGAACCTTCTGCTTGGCCTGAGAAATCCCACTGTAAATCAGCATCAGGTTTGAACACAATCTGACTCTTCTGTTGATCTTATGGACGGGCTTGTTGCTGCTGGAAGGAGCAGAACCCATATGGAGCTGTGTATGAGAGCACACGGCCTCCTTCATGTTTGCTTGAATAGAGGAGCTGCACTGCAGCACTTGAGAAGCTGGGACTAAAGCTTTACGGTTTGAAATTCATGATACTGAATATTATACGTTAGTACTTGTTACTCCCATAGCCCACTTCATCTTCAAAGTATTTTGAAGACTTCCTGTATCAAACTAGCAAAACTTTTAATGAGCAAGATATAAAACCTTGCTGACTGCAATGGAATAGGAACGCAAGCCTGCATGTTTGAGTCAGGGTGGTAAATATAACTCGTAGTTACACGGTGTGGTGTCTCTTGTGTGCTACGGGCTGATTAGCCCCGGGAATAAATGTAGAGGGATTTATAACAGATCTCCTTCCAAAGCACAGAGGTATGGTTTGGAGGCAGCAAGTGGCAGAGGTAGGGATTGCCCGTGTGAGCGGTTCCAGAGAGCCCAGCAGCACTGTGTCACCCGGGGCAAGCGCCAAGAAAATCAGGCACTCTGTCATTAAGGTCACACAAGTTCTTTTAATGTCACTCTTGAGGGCAAAAGCACTATTTTCAGCTGGCGCTGACTGCTGTTGTTCAGTTGTCTCACTGCATCCAGCTTGATTTACATCAGCTGAGGATCCGACCCAAGATTGAGTTGCTCTCTGTAAATACAGTCAGAGTTTGGGTTGATGCTCTTCCATGTAGCAATTAAGTAGTAACGTAGTAAAAACTTGGCTTCAGCTCCTCACTGAGCTCAAGTTTCGCTTGTTTTGTTGTTTGTGGAAGGTGCAGTCTGGGGTGTTTGGATGTGAGTGGCCAGGGGCTTCCCGATACTGAAGCTCTTGGTGTGGAGGAGCACACAGGTAACAGAGCTCCGTCTGTCACAACCCTTGGTGGTGCCCTTCCAGCATTTGAAGTTCTAACTTGAAAGGACTGACTTCTGAGAAATCAAGGCAGAGTCCCAGCCCCTCTCTTTCAGCAGGAGCTCTCAATGACAGAGGGCAGATTCAGATTAGTAGCTGAACTAGTTCTCCAGTGAGTACCCCATGCCTCGCTGGGAACTGAGTGTGTTTTCAGCTCCAGAGTGCTACTTAGTCTTGGACCTCCGCCTCCGAGAAGGGAAGGTCAGTATTTATGCCCTTAGCACCCACCTATTTCTTGCTTTCTTTTATTTTCATCTCTGGAAAAATGAGAGGGTTTTCTTCAAAACACACTGCAGCTGAACTGGCTTAAATCTTGCAAAGATTATAGTTTGTAGTTCTGTAACTTTTAAAATTAGGAATGAGTTGAAATTTTCATTTTAACTTACTTGAGTCCTCTGCTCTGTGCTTTAAAATCCATGCAGATTTGCACTCCTAGTTACATATTTTCAAATAAAAAGAATTAGGAGAATGCAGGGGTAAATGCTGAAAAGGCACCACTGGCATTTTAAATTTTTCTTTTTTTTTTTCCCCTGAGCTCTTTCCATATTGAAGCTGTTTAAGTTGTTCTTATTTTTCTGCTTTCCCTGCAAACGCTGTTTATTCATTCTAAGAAAACATCAGTTGGGTAAACAGAAGTATTTATGTGTGTAGCACTGCAACTCCTACTAAGATGCAAATTGTGCTGCAGGGAAGATAGTTTGTGCTTTTCTTTCCTCTTCGCTTTTCTTTTTTGACAGTCGGTTAATAAAGACTCAACAATAAGCAGCTGCCTGTGATGTCATTTGGGACTTTGTCCACAGAGCTTGTATTTACAAGTACTGAGCAACTACATAGCAGCAGCAAACCCAACTATCAGCAAACTTCATGTCTGCTCTTACTGGAGGACTTCAGGAGTGCTGTGGATGGTGTAGAAAGCTAACTCTGTTCTTCTAACCACAGACTTTTAAAGCTTGGTAAATAAACACTGGATAAACTCAAGAGAATTTCTGGACTGCAAAGACTTCTTACGGTTCTGAGTTCTCCAGGGCTGGCATGTTTTGACTGAGCTGCTGCAAGTAAGACTTTTGCTGTTTTTGGTGTTTTTATCATCTCTGTAAAAGCTTATTTTCTCTAGAAGTGTGTCAGCATTGCTATTTGTAGTTTTGCTTTAATTAAAAGAGCAGCAAGTATGTAGTAGTTAGGAGTAATTACAGCCATGCATCTGAGTGTGGTTCAGCAACAGATTAAAGGACAAATGAAAACTTGATTCTGGCTTTTGTTTGCATGAGATTACACTGAAGTGGCTCTCTCTTAATTTAAGTGATGAAGCTCTAAGATTCTTAAACTCTCATGAGTACTGTCATTAACTGAATAAAACCTACTCGGTCTTAACGCTGTTCTTTTATAATTTCATGGTATTTATTTGAATATTCCAAATTAATTTCAACTTGTAATTATAGTTTTAATACTATACTTACAGTTTTTAGTACAGTTTTCTTTCCAAAAATGTTTTGCTCCTTCTGCAGGCATTGATTTAAAGCAAAACTTGACTGTTTTTACTTTTAGCTCCTGTTCAAGTTCTGGAGGTGTATAAGTTTAAAAGAAAGAATCATACAGTGCTTTGAAATCTGAAGCCATTTGGGTAAAATGGGTTGTCAATTATGTGGGAAACAGTTATTTTTGCTTTGTTTTGAGTGTTTATGTTAGAAATCCAACAAATCCTGAAACATCAGAGCATAAACAGTAGTACACTGGTGACTGCTGTGAAAAAAATGGTTTCTATGCTGCCTGCTGTTTGTGGGACAGAACTATGTTTCTGACCATCGATTAACTCATTTTCAAGACAACTAGCTGTGATTGGCATGGAATTATTTCCATTTTACAGAGGGGGAAACTGGCCCATAGATGTGATTTATTAAAACTTAGTTTACCCACTTCAAAAGCTGGTAACAAACCTCAGGTCTCCAGCTTCTCATTTCAATCCTTCACCAGAAGCCCAATCTAAATTACTGCAATTTCAGTTGTAGTGGCTTTTCCAGGGAGTAACCTGATCACAGTCCTGTGTATAAGGAACTCTTTTATTACTGTTTACCTCCATTTAATAATCTGTCTTTGTGGAGACAAGGCGCTTTTCTGAAGAAAATAATCAGAAAACTATGATTGGCAAATATATGAGGGTGAGTCAGTACAAATCAATCAAATAGGAATTGGTGGATTCCTTGTGAGTTATTAGCAGTATTGATTTTGTTTTGCTTTTCTTGCTACTGACTTTGTTTTCAAGGCCTCTCAGCAATCAGATTTTTGGGGCTTCTTATTAAGGTTTGGGTGGCTACAACGGCAGTTGCCCCTCTCAAGTGACCCCGTTTCTACAGCAGATCAAAACCTGTCTGTCTCTTCTTTTGATGTTATAATGTGGCTTGGCATGTCGAGATATTGTGCAACTTAGGAGCCATTGTTCTGTCTTTGGAATTGAAGCATATTCTCCTGTGGGGGGGAAGCCTTAAATTTAGCTCTGCATTGATGCCATAAGAATGGCAAAGGCTTTTGGGGTTTTAAGTACACACTTAAATAAGAGCATAGAGCTTTATTCTTTAGGTGTTTCTCCTCCTCCTTCAGAAATAGTATAAAAAAAAGTTTATATGTTCTTTGAAAGATGGTTTTGTAGCTCTGAAGCTGCCATAGAACGCCAGAGTGAAGAACAGAGAATCGTGATAGAGCCTTTCCCTGGGGAGAAGGAAAGGGTTTAAGGTTTGGTGGTTTGATCCCTCCCACGCTGGCTCCTGTGGGCCAGTCTTTCCCTTCCTCTGTCACCTTGTGGGCAATAATGATGATCTACTGCTGTGAACTGATAAAGGTATTTACACTTGCAAAACATTCAGGTATCTTGTTGGCAAATGCCTTCAAAATCTTCAAGATATTTAGAACAAAGTGAGATTAAAAAAATGCTCAGGTCTCACTTAAATTGAAGCGCAAGTCCTAATCTTACAAGTGTAAATTTTACTGCTTTTAAACAAAACTTTGTGGTCTTTTCTGCTATTGTCCTTGTGTGTAAGTGTTTAGGGGCTTAGATTTAAACAAGTAGAAACTCTGCCCTAGTAAGTGTAATGTGATAGGGTATAATTCCGTTTCCACTTCAGAGAAGAGCAAATCTTCAGCTAATTACCTTAAGAGCAGAAGCAGACTCTCAAAACCTGATGAGCCCAGGGGCATTTGATTTTCATTTTCCTCTCTTAAATTTCCCTTTTCCCACTTACATTTTCTTTCTTATGTTCCAATATAGCAAATTAGGATCTAGAGCAAACTCACTTTTCAGCAGAGGGATCCCCCGGCTGAATTTTCCTTGGGTCTGAGAAATCTGCCCAAGGATACCGCGTATAATCTGATAACATTCTGGGATGGCATTAAAGGGGACAATTGCCAGCAGAATGTCAATTCTTCGGGCTTTCTCACCATCTGAAAAGAAACGGAGTAAGTGCAGACTCCAGCCTGTCATCCTCTTGACAAGTGGGACGGGGGTTGGGATAAAAGCCCCAGAACAAAGGTGCCAAGGGGGAGCGCAGTTGGCTGAGGAGCTTAGCGCAGCCCAGCCAGGGCCAAATGCGGCGCGATGCTCCCCAGCTCCTCTGCGCCCCTGCACGGGCTCAGCTCCTGGCAGGATCCGAGTTAACACTTAACAAAAAATCCACGCCAAAGCTGCCAGAACACCTTTGGAAGTTACAGCGTCTAATACGCAGTTTTATGACTCAAACAGGATAAATGTACAGTGTAAATAGAACACGAACCATTAACGCTTGTACTGCTCGGTTCTGTACTGTCTGATGACACCGCTCGTGGAGCGTGCAGAAACCTGAATTACATTAGGTATTCCCTGATGGTTGCATAAATTAGTCATGATGTTTTGGGGATGAAAAGTTAGATAGCTATTATGTGAAAAATACTTGCAAATCTTTATGTTTCCATTTAGTGGCATTCAGGTGAATCCCATAAACGGGGTTTGCACAGCAGCAGTGGCTTCTGGAAACTGGCAGTAGCATTGTCTGTGGGCTATGAACGATGCACATCCTGAAAAGCAGGTCAGATTATAAAGCAGTGGATAAAAATTTTGGTGCTGAAAAATGGTCTATTAGTATTGAGACACAGCAAGAACAAATGCTACTGCTCAACTGCATGTTTGATAAGCTTTCCACAGCACAACACTATTTGTTTTCCAGGACAAACTAGCCTTGGATAGTGTGTGCACACAATAGGTCTGTGCGGAATCAAATGCATGTCACTAATTATTTTCTTTGACAGCGCTAATTGATTATTATAATTCATCATTATCTAAATTGCTAAATTCAACAGTTTACCGGATCCTTTTGTTTCTTTGTTGCTCAGACATAATACAAATAGGAAGAGTTAATTACTGCATGCAACAACAGAGGGGAATTTCATTGTCTGCTTCACTTGGATTGAAGCTGTGTTGAATCACCACTGTGGATTTTCAGTAATGGTGGAGAAAAGAAGGAAGCAGAAACTCTTTCAGAGTGAAGTTGCTTTTTTGGTGGTAGTTAGTGTTTGTATTTTGAATAGTATTCTTTTTGCAGCTGGACTACATTGTGTTTGCTTCGCCTATGCTCAATATTTACCTAATTGTGCAAACTGAAATCACATGTGAGCATTGATCCAGGTGGGAAGCAGTGACACTCCTCGAGGAATACAGCACAACTGGCCATGAGTGAAAGGGTTGCATTTGCTTTTAAAATTACTTACTCCACTGGATATGAGCACTTGGCTTTTTCCTTCAGTGCTCTGGTGATGGCCAGGGCTGCATCTGCTGGGTAAAAGGAAGTAGTGCTCCCAGCAAGGCAACTCTAGAGAGATTAAGCAATGACTTAATTTATGCAAGTTCCTAAAGCTCCAATCTATGCCGCAATCTTCTAAGATTCGGTGTAACTTTGCTGTGAAATGTAGGATCTTTTCAGCTGCTCTGAAACGATCTGACAAAATGGTTCATAGTGATAAGATTTTGGGGGGTTATTTTGCCAGTAGAGGGCCATGTTAAACTGGATAAAATAACTCCCTCTTGGTCTCACATTTTCGGTGAGTAACAGCTTAAAACATATGGTTGTTTTCAAGGGCAAAATGAGTAAATAATTGGATTTTTTTAGAAGCTACCAAATGATTAATTATTTAAAATCAGAATCACATCACTTTTACAGTACGGCACGGTTCTGTGTCACTCTAATAAGACTGAATTCTGGACTTTAAAACACATCATACCTACCTGTTTATTCTAAGCTGCTCAAGGTTGATAGACACAGCCCTAATAAGTCATTAAGCTGACGTGATATACAGCAGCAGCATGTGCTTTTGCTATAATGACACAAATGAGAAAAGAATTGTTTTTCAGAGGTACAATCACGTTTGTTTTTGATGTGGCCTCTAAACTAGCAGTCATTATTCAGGCTGTAGTGCTGCAGGAGTTGACCTTTGGCAAAATATTTTGTTATCCTCAATCTTTTATACAGGCCTTTTGTGAACTCTGCACAGCTCTCATTTTGCTGATTGCATTTAAAGTCATTTATTGCACAATGTTTGCCCTTCTAGCAGATGTTAAAGGATTCCCTGCCTCCCCCCTTAAAGGCTACTCCTCCACAGCATCTAATTATAACCTACACAAAAGATTAACAGATGTTATAATTGTCTTTACTCATTGATTAAATAGTTTCTGCATGATTTGCTCTCCCTTCCCCTCATTGCTGATTTGTGAGGTCTTTCTGGATGAGTCTTATGCATCTGCAATTTGTTAACGGTGGCTGTCTTCAGTATTTAACTTTTTGGTTTTGTGGTTCAGTTTGAGCAGGTTATAGATGTTCTTCTGGACAATGTGACAGAAACGTGTTAAAAATAGGTGTGTGAATGCTTTCTTTGATTCCACACATTCCTGGTTTTCCTCTTCCTTTTAACTATTCCATCTGAAATGTATGTAAAAAGCAGTCTAATTTTAATGCTTATAAATTGGGCACTGGATGGGTAAATGCTGAGATTTACCTAGCAGTAATTTTGTCCCTATATTTCAGTTGCTACTTGCAGAGGAAGTTAACAGCCGAGGAAACCAGTTTAAAGAGAAAATTCCTCATAGGAGAAAATTTCTAGTAGGACTTCCCTAGTAGGTCCATAGTAGGACCATGAGAAGACTTTGGGTTTGCTTGGTTTGCTTTGGGTTTTTTCTGTGGTTCTTTTTTCATCTTCTCACAAATTTAAGGTTACTCAGTTCTTGAGCTAACTAATCTCTTCCCATCCCTTGAGATGAGGGCTCTTTTCTTGGGTGGATCCATAGTCCTTCTCCTACAGCACAACAGTGCCAAGCTCAGCAACTGTTGGTTTATATTCTTATAAATCTTTTAAGATCTTGAACCAGGTCAGACCAAACAACGTTTCTGTTCAGAGAGGTGAAACATCTTGTACATGTAGTTTCACAACCGGGGGTTTACGTGTACTTAAATGTTGTTTGGATTCCAGATAACGTTTTCCTTCCTTCTTTCATTGACACAGATGTGAGTCATTGGCAAGTCCACAAAGATTTCCAGGGTAGTCGCTGAACATCCCGCAGTTCTACGGAGCTGTGTCTGTCACAGGTCCTCAGCCTCAAGTGCTCACTGCCTTGCCGAGTTCAGAAATGGTAGAAGAAAGCAAAATCAATGGAGAGCATTTTCTCACACATTCTCTGGCAAAACCTCTGAAGGGGTTAAAGAAGAAGAGAAACAGATTAAAGGCTTGAAGCTTGAATTATGGGCCAAATTTTGAATTATTCAAAAGCCATAAAATACTGTGCTGATCCCCCTGCCCATCCCCCAAATCCTACTCACTCGTAAAACTGTTGCCTTGATTCCTAGTCAGAGAAACCACCTCATGTTGAGACTGGACGTACCTTCTGAAAAAAAACCCTTTTTTTATAAAATACTCAAATTCTGTGTGGATCTCTGGGAATCTCTGGGAATTGGCTCAATTAATGCAGATTCACGGATTTGTGGGACATCCTGTGTGATTCTGCTTTGTTGATACTGTGTGGAAATACAGTCTCTTTACAGTGAACACTGTACATAGTGCTGGCGGTGAGATTTTGCAATATAACCTAGAGAGCTCTAGATTTTTATCAGTTTTTAAAATTGATCTTTTACTAATAATTCATGAGTTTTATTAGCCTGAATAATAATCTTTGCAGTGCACAAAAGCATTTGTCTGGGGATTCAAAACTGCTCTAGAAACAGAAGTACTTTGTTTGTGGGATTAACAAAGAACACTGTATCCTCCTTGTTTTTAAATGACATCTCAATGCCTCTGAATACTTTCCATTTATGAGCTGGGGGGAGCAGATTATAGATTCATAATAAGAAAATTCCAGGGTGCCAACTGTGCTTGCGAAGTGTATTTTAATTATATAGACACCTGTCCACTACCAACTTGTAATATTTCATAGAGGTCACCGAACAGCCAGCTGATGGAAATGAGTTTTATTCCATACCAACCTGGTCTGGGTTTTAAATACCAACCCAGAGGTGAAAGGCTAAAGTCCCAATTACCAGTTATCAGGTCCGTCCAATCCCCATATTATGCTGGTGGGAAAAGGCCTAGGTGCTCTTCGCAGTTACACATGGAAAACATTTAGGAATTACTAAAAGTTCAGCTAAATGACTAAGGATTTTTAACATCTGCTAGTAGCTGCTACTGAAGGAAAGTATTAAAGTGAAACCTGGCCTAACATTTTAATAAACAGCTCTCTGTTACTGACTGTTAGCCCTAACATTTAAGACTAAGATCTTCATCTTTATTTTAAGGTTGCACAAGTCAATGAAAAACAGCACCAAATGAACTGTAAAGAAGAAACAACAGTAGCACAGTCTACTAAGTGTCGGGCTGGCCATTTTCCTTGTCTTTCTTCTAAGAATCTGTAGACTTGTCTTGTATTTAATTATGTACCTTTCCTAAAACTAATAACTTCCTTCCCTTAAGCTGCAATTCTGTCATGGTGTTATTGATTGGGAATACATCTTGATGTTCATAGGAAACCATTTTTGTCATTTATATATACCAATCTTTAATCAAGTGAATTGCTTTTCTTCTCAATTACCACAAAAATCTCCTGTCACAAGAAAAAGCTTTAAACAGACATTGATAAGAATTTGTTGACTAGGTGAGAAAGGAATGGTTCATAAGGTACACAGCCATGGGCAGTGTGACAACACAGAGGCAGGCATATGCCACAAACCCTGAGTGATGTTTCCCTTGCTCTTGGCAGGGAGCTCATCTTACTGACGGGTCCTGTCTCCCTCCTAAACCTGTCTCACTTCCACCCGCTGGCTATCGTCTATTGTTGAAGCAAGTTAGTCTTTACTTGTTTTACTTATTCCTCTCTACCTGAACTCCAGGTCACAGGGGGATTCTGAGTGTGGGTGCATAGTTCAAGAGCTTTTAACTCCAGGGAGTATATTTCAGACCCCCCCCAAGATATCTAACTTAACCAGCTGCAGTAGGAGGCTAAAAGCCCTTAGCTCCTATCATACTCAGCTGAGATGGAGTAGCTCACCAAGGCATGTGGCAAAGCAGAGGTTAAGATTTAACTCAAAGAAACCTCACCCGAGAAGACAGGAAGGATATGACACCTTCTTGTGGGTTTTGGACATAGCCTTGGGCAAGAAGTGCCATGAAGACCTCACCTGACATTCTCCTTTCTTTCCTTTTCCCCTTCCTGGAGTCCCATTTAGAGGGTCTCTTTTCTCCCGTAGCTTCAGGTAACATCACTGTGGGCCAACAGGGAACACCAAAGGTGGACAGCACTAAATGCTGCAGCATCCCGCTTAAGACCCCCAAGTATTACAGAATTAAAAGGGGGTTCTTCTAGATTTTTTTTAAAAAATGCTGGTTTAGTGGTTCCTGGTTTGTCCTGCAGGAGAGCAGTTTCACTATTAAAGTCTTTGACAAAGAGAAATTATTCTGTAAATGACACTTATGTGTACTATATATTATTACCTTCCCAGTATAGCTGAAAAACCAAGATAGCAGAAGTCAGCGAATCAACCTAAACCACCCACTCAAGAGCAGCAATCCAACTCAAAATTTGGGCAAACACTTAGGCCTTACCTGACATGAACTGACTACACTTTCTTTCTTCCTTCCTTGCTTATGTCCAAACCTCTTTCTGCTCTCCCCACCCCTCAAATTAATAAATCTTACACAGAACATAATACTTTAAAAGCTTATATTTAGTCTTAAAATGCACTTTAAAATTCGAAGTGGATCACTTAGAACGTGCAAGTGTATTAACGCTTTCGCCTTTCGACTAAAATTTCTTTTTTTTTCCTAGCCAAAATTCAAGCTAAACAGTAATATTGAATAACTTGGGTTATTCCAAAACTGGAGGTGCATAAACTATAATCTTAAAAGCTTTATATAAACTTGCATGGCATTACTTCCAAGAAATAATCTATGGGGAAAAAAAAGCTCATTTGAGGCATTAACATGAATTCTCTAAGAAGTGAAAGGATAATCCTGTGCCAGCCCAACTCTTCCTACTGCAAGCAAAAATATCTTTCAGACTTTAGTGGATGATGAACTTCTGAAATGTCAGTAGTTTTTTCTTTTTTTCTTTCTGTTTCTTTTGTGCTAATTTTGGTAGTTTAATGATTTTTACTTTGCATTCTAAACAGACAGATGCTTGGGAGAGAGAGAGGCTAGAGAATTTTAATAGTATTCCTCCTCTCTATCTAATATTTTCTGGATTGTACTGTATTCATAATGCCAATTTGTTGGATTGTTATCTGTGATGGCAGACTAAGTGTTCTCTCCCATTTCTCTTGGTAGAACTGAGTGCAGATGAGTTAAAAACTGGTAGAATGACATAAAACAGGAGAGTTATGAACCTTTTAAGTAAGAAATTCGTGAATGTTTTTTTAATTTACATTTTTATTAAATTTCTGACAGATGGAAAAATTAGAAATCAGTGTGTGACAGCCCATCTTCACACTGAGAAACTGGAGTAAGCACTGCCGGCAGCCGACTGCACGGGGGGAAGGATGGAGTGGCTCTTTTTTTTCTTTTTGCCAAAGCAAAAGCCTTTCACTCTAATTGTCTCTAATGTGGATCAACCACGCAACGTATAAAGAGAGACTCTGAGAAGAAAGGGAGATGGAGCTCTTTTCTTCTCCATCAGGGTCTTCAGACAACTTATTTCTGGCAGCATCCTCACTTTCAGTGTATTTTATTGTACTTCATCCTGCCTTATTTTTCTTTTATATGACAAGTGTTCCTTTGATTCTCTGGGAATCAATCTGTATTGGATTTCACTTAAAGTAATTTCTTCAGATACTCAGCATCATTTCCCCCTCTTTATTTCTTTTCAGCCTATTGTCAATAACCTAGTCGATTCCTCACCATCTCTAGAGTTAGTATACGTCCCTCAAACTTGCATAGATGGTCATTCCTTGCCATTTTAGTCTACTCTTTGTCATTGTTCAAGACTACTATGAAGGGACTTGTTAATTGTTTCCCAACAAGTCAATACTTTAATCATCTTTGCTGCTATTGTCTGAATTCCATCAAGTTTGTCTATACCCTTTTGGCCCAGAACTGAATTCAGTGTTTGAGATGAGATTGCTATAGAATTGCAGAGAAAAACGAGGTGAAGGGCTGTTTGGTGTGCTGGCACTGTTCAGTGTTCTGTCACCGTCTAAGGAAATATGGATGAGGACAGAATACCTTTCATTTTTAATGTTTTCATAATAGTTTTCTTGGCCATAAGCTGAAGATGGAGTTTAATCAATGTGTATCTGTTCCTTCTAATTTTACAGTCTTGATATCCCATAGTCCTAAATACTCTGTTGTATAAGAATAGAGTGAATTTGAATTGACTGGGGAAATCTCTCTGGAGTTTTCCTGTATGTATGCTCATTGATGTATAGAGGATACATCCCCCAACAAAACTGAAGGTGGTAGAGCTGAGTTGTACCCTGTCGCCTTTCTGTTGTGAGCATGAGCATGAAGGAGAGATGTCACTGAAGCGTGTTTGGGAATGCTGGAGCTGAATTCCTTTGGGTCTGATCCTTGGATGTTGTTAGGTCAGCTGAAATTAGAGTACACTTCTAACTTCTGCAAAGGCTGAACAGCTGGGGAGCCAGCTGAAGGATTTTAGTGCCCACCCTTAGAGGAGCTAAGTTAGCTCTGACACCTCCAAACCCAGCTCCAGTACCACAGCTCTTTTATGAGTCTTTGTAGGAGTGAAGAGAGGTGACCACAGAGTCCAAGGAGCTGCAGCTGTAGTTATAGCTGGCCTAACAGATTTACGGGACTCAGTGAAGGTATTTGCACAGCAAAATGAGTAATATATGAAAAACATTTTTGATAAAAATATTCACAGTGTCCTGTGCAGGAAGCACCTGGAGCTGCTCAGCTTAATGCAGCTGCATGTTCTTGCTTCGTTCCCCTGCTACAGTCCGTTCTTTCAAACCAGGGTCTCAGTTCTGGTTTGGCTGACTCTGGAAAAGATCAGCGCTGTCTTTCCCCTCTTGTTCTTCCCCAGGGTGGGCTTCAGTCATGCTGGGGAGCAGGGGCTATTTTCAGATTATGCAGATAGATGAGTTCAGCCCTTTCTCAGTGACCTTATTCCTGGATCACGGAGAGATGACATACATTTCACTGTACCTCATCCTCCCTTATTTTTCGTATGACAAAAAGGGATTATGAGCTTGATTCAGCTTCTTTTCTGTGCTGCTATTGAACTAATACCTTCATTATAAAGTTATTGCCTGTAATGTAAGGATAGGCCCTGGTCCACTGAGAGTGCTGTACAGCAAGGTGAAATGTGAGACACCATGTTACAACCCACAAAGCCCCAGATTCATTAGAAACAAATTCTGTGGTCTAGGCATTGAAATATTCCCTCTGATGCAAATGACTTTGGTTATCTAAGGAGGATGTGCAGAGCTGGGGGCTGAAGATGTTACTAGTAACTGAGGAAATATTTTTACAATACTTATTTTATATTGGCAATTTTCCTTTGAGCCACGTGAACATTTTAAAGTATTACGCAGTGCTCTATGGAATAAAACCAGATGTCTGAACACTATCACTAAGTTAAGATGATTCTAATAATTCCTCATATCCATGAGCTGGAATACATCAGTAAATAAATGATCTTTCATTCCTTTCATCTCTGCTGCTAGGGAGGACCAAACCAAGTAGCATTCATTTGGGACACTTCATCTCACAAACCTGCTTTCATTCACCAAAATGTACTGCTAGAAAATGTTTCTAGCAAAGTACTTTATTGTGAGCTGACTGCAGAATGAGTGAATGAGACACAAGAGAGGTGATAGTGACAAAAATCTCTTAAGTATGTTCAGTCCCTAGTGTCTGCTGGGCTTGTGTTCAGATCACAGAGGCATCCCGTGACCATTGCAGCCACCATCCCCTTCAGCAGCGCAGGTGGAAGGGGAGGAGGGTGCACAAAGAACTGATGATTTTTAGTGGTCCCTCTGGACTATGAGTAGAACAGATGGGCAGGCAGAAGAGATGCTGACTGAAACGCATCTGTCTCAAAGAAGGGATCTTTAGGCACATTTCAGAAGCTCCTAGTTCTAGTTTCACAAATTGAATGGTAATCTACCATCGCTTCCAGCAGACACCCCCATATACGTCTTACATGTAGGTTTGAAGTTCTTGGGCTTCCTTGAGTAGGGCCTTCATTTACACCAACAGAAGAAAAATGAGAAGAAAACACAAATAAAACTGAGGAAAATGTAGGAAACTTGACTGTACATTTTAATCAGTCTGTCAGACCCATGCAGGTGTTGAATTTAATTGCATGCATTTTTCTGAACATTGCAACATATTAGATGAATACGTATGAATTTTCTTTATTGGCCTCCTAAACTGCATGCCACTTCCTCTAATGAAGATTTGTAATTCAGTGTTTGAAACCTAACGAGATTCCCGTTTGGCTCTCTGCTGCCAGCCTGTCATTTTTACCATGAGAAACAGCTAGTTCTAATAATGATGTCCTAAATTACAGAAATTGCATCTAGCACTTCATATATAGCAGCCTTAAGCCAGAAAATGCCAGAGACATCTTTATAAGTGAGACATTTGATTTTGAACCTCAAAATCTCCACATAACCCTTTAGGTGTGTGAATAGTGGCGGTTCCTCGAGTGAAATTTCCTCAGGTCCTGGAACTCAGGTTCTCCAGGGGCCTGGAGCTGCCTGTTCCTGACCTAAGCTCAGCAGGTTCTCAAGGGAGACAAACGTGTGCTGAAGCCGCCAGAGGCAGCTGATGCTGTAGCTGTGCTCAGACCATGCCTTTTGCAGATTAACAGCCTAGATTGCAAAACTCTGCCGGAGGAGGCTCAATTGGTAAGGGAATCAATCCTTACCATGTAATAATCTGTGTCGTAGAATTTATAATATATATATATTATATATAGTAATATAGTATATAGTAATAAACAATATATCATAATGAGTGGTTAGAAACTCCCCCAAGAAATGGGA
This sequence comes from Tringa solitaria, assembly GCA_026413425.1. Classification (NCBI taxonomy): domain Eukaryota; kingdom Metazoa; phylum Chordata; class Aves; order Charadriiformes; family Scolopacidae; genus Tringa; species Tringa solitaria. The sequence goes on from JAOXJM010000079.1 coordinate 8,179,613, forward strand.
GCTTTGCATCTAACATTTTCTTGAGCCTGAATAGCCTCAGTTTTGCTTGGATATCCTTTTCTTGGCTGCAGGTCTTATAATGTTCAGAAGGATTTGATTTCAGTGCAGAAACTAAGGATACGCAAACACCGTTGTCATAATCTATTTTTTATTGATGCTAACACTGTAATATATCCTTCTCTTCCATGCTGATCAGTTGCTGTCCTGACAACAGAATCATGCTTTCTGTCTGCTTATCTTTCATCATTTTTGTCTCAATAATTTTATTGCATGATATGAATGCTTCATATGTCCCATAAAAGCAAACAGGGGAGGGCAATCCTTTGACCTTTCCAGCATTCTTTGGTGTAATTTACTGGTGATTCTTCTCCTCCCTGCGGCATGGCCCTGGAACCCCATGATAAAAATGGACAGCCAATCCAAACAGAAAACACTGAAAAGGTTAAAGCTTTGATTATGTTAGTCTATAAATGTTCATAGTCTTTTTTTTTTCTTTTTGCCAGAAAGAAAATGAGAGCTGAAAATGGCAATGGATGAATCATACTTATTACAGAATACGGAAATGATATCGGTTCAACCCATTCTTGTTAATGCTGAAAGAACATAATCTTGTGCCCTCTCATTTTATGTCACTGCAACCCACCTTATCCTCTTAAATGAATGCATGCATCCATTTAATTAACCTGGTGAGATACTGAGATATAAATCTTTTAAATGCTTCTCATGCAATTCATCTTGACAGCTGTCGTAGTAATAACATCTTTAATGCCATATTCTTTATTTTCTGATTTATTGAAATTCCTGGTATTATTTTGAGCACACTGATAGGTTTGCTAGATTTAAGCCCTTAGTCTTAACTTGTTTAAATCCTAGAAGCAATGCTATAGAAAGCTTTAATGAGTGTTTAGTTTGCTGAATAAATGGAAGATTATCTTGCATGAAGGAAGCATAAATGTATGTTGAAAACTGAGTTTGAAACAGGGTGGAATTGAGTAGCTGAGACAGACACTTTATTTAAAATGCTGTGTTTCTAGAACATTGTAATAAGAGCCTCTTCCTTGGTGGCAAGTGATCACCAGTCAAAAATTGCATGAGACCATCCTATGTGTTCTACTGATTTCTTTTCAAGGGATGAAGTAAGGGCAGGAGAGATCCACAGCATTTGGCTCTAAAATTTGTCAGCCTTCAGTTTCTTTGTAGACTGCCATGTGTCAGTGTCATCATACTTAATTAAAATCATAACAAAGATGAGAAGGTTCCTTGTCTAGCTCTGGTCCTTCCCACGCTTCCTTGGGGCTACTTTATCATGGCCTTGTGGATGACCACTGGACAGTTTTCAACCAGAATTAGAGAACTACTGGATTAGGGAGCAGTTTGGATCACAAAATAACTTGCAGGGCACGGCTGGCTCTGTGCCCTCGCCTGTACAGTTCCAATATCCTTTGGAACAGTTTCAGAGATTGTAAGAAATTTGGGATATATCAAAGTTAATTATCCCACAGCAAAAACAAAAAAAGGAGGCTTCTCATAGCTAGATATTTTCTGATTGACTAGACAAATTTTATTTTAATATAATTTTCCAAAGCCAGTCAGAATATCTAGATATGTAGGCAGAATGGTGCAGCAGTGCTGTGTTTGCTGCCTTGTAATTCCCACAGTATTCTACTTATCTAAGCATTTTAAGTTCCTGCATTGGAATTTTTCTAATTTAATTAACTCATTAATGCTGGCACATGGCACATTCTCCTTCCAGCTCTGCAAAAATGCGGCTTGCTTATCTAAATAGCAACCTAATCCAGTGGGTGTGAATGTACAATGCATACATTAGCACTAACAAACTGCTGACCAGTCTGAGCAAATACCTGGGAGTATTGGGCACTAGGCAGGCAGCCCCTGCATACAGTAGCTCTAGGAAACACTCTGGGGGGGTAAAGCAAAAAACATTTAGTGGAGTTTCAGGTTGCAGAAATGCAGATGTCGCTGTAGTTTTCCCTTTGCCAAGTGTTGACGTTTGAAACACCAGCTCAAAAGAGAATTTTGGAATTATTTTTCCACTTTGTCACTTAAAGTCATGACCAGGCTAAATGCCATGCGAGGGAGAGATAGGGGTGTGGTAGTGAAACCATTTTCATGCCTCGCTTTTAATCACTGTGCAGAATTTTCCCATCTTTTGCGAAGGTGGGGTTTTCTGCTGTTACTGCTCTGATGGTTTGATCACTCTACCATTTTAAAGAAACGAGGGAAATAGTCAGAAAGCTTAGTACAAACCTAGCATTTTTGACTGGCCTATGCCTGGGAAGATAAATGTAGTGGTTTTATAGAACTGAACAATCTTTGATCTGTTAAATACAGATCAAATCCATAATTCTGGAATCTTTTTTTTTTCTTCCAGTTGTGAGAAGGCCCAGACAAAGTCTACTGTACTTATTTCTACTCTGTTTCCTACAAATAGCACAAGAAAAGCAAGCTTCTGCACATTGGTGTTAGCTCCAGAGGCAGCAAAAGGAACATAGCTGGACAATGACAGATTCAATTCAATTCAATTAGGTGCTCAGGAAACTGAATCACTCCAGAGACTGGTAATGAGATATAAAATCTTTCACCTTTAGGTCACCTGTTCGTTCTAAGTAACATTTGCATTGATGACAATTTTGACTTTCTTATAGCTGCTTCCTGACCTAGTGTTACTATTTTCCTCCTCTGTTCTTTGCTGAGGTTCTAGTTCCAGTTATTCCCTTTCAACCTTCCAGTATGGCTGTCGAACAAGCAGGACTATCAGAGTAGAAAAAAAGTGCTTAAAGCTGATCCCTTTGGCCTCATTCCGTTACCCAACAGTTTGATGTCCACGTTACAAACCCTGTCCCCTCGTTAACAGCTCGGAAAGACAAGGAGACTGCTGAGAGGGAATACCTTGCTGCCCTACGGGGGTTTCACCTTCTGGCAGGTTAAGGTGTGCGAAGCAGAGGGTGGGGTGGCTGCATTCTATCTATTCTGAATTTAAACAAAAGATGCTAGTTTGCAGAGCTGTCATTTCTGTCATGTGTCATAGCTGCTAAATTTATACTAATTTGTAAGAGACAGAAAAATAAATACAGCCCCTTTCCAGTTACCAAAGAGATATACTGTGTGCTAGTTCCCAGTTGGCATATGCTGGCGTAGCTCTGTTGAAATGTAACTGCAGTTTCAAACTGTCTGAAAATATCTTGGATGCTTATCTGAGGAATATAATGTTATACGTTTTCATCAGCTAAAGCAATATACATCAATCATCCTTTGTTACTACTAGAAATGAAGAAGGTATTATAATCCAAGAAATTTCTTGCATAGATTTTAGAGAGTGCTTTTCTATGTTAATCACACCGTTCCTCCAGGGCATGGTTTTAGAGCCATCTCCTGAAGTAATGAACATTTTTGTATTGAGTACTAAAAATACTGCACTTTAGGATATATAATCAAGCTGCTGCCTCTGGCTGGCTGGCTTGATGAACAGTGGGGGGATACCGTATGGAAGCATGTTCCCACTTGGGTCTTCCCCCGAGAGCTTTTTCTGCGTCCACACCAAAACCTTCTTCCCTGAGCTCAATGGAAAGCTGAGAAGGCAGTAGGCAAACATCTGGGACCTGCATTCTCTTCGAATGATCCCCACACGCTTCTTGAGGATACAGGCTTAATCGCTGACTGCCTATAACTTCAGTGCCTTCCCCAAAATGCTCAGCATGGATAAAGTCTATAGTCCCTTGGAGAAGAGTCCTACAGTGGGAAAATTTCCTGCAACACAAAGAACTGTAAGATGTGCCCCCAAAGACTTGGCAATGAACCTATGTAAGTGCAGCGAAGACACCATAAATCAGAAGTGACTTTGCAGTAGTTCCCAGTGCAGCTGAGCTAAATGGGACAGTCAAGGTCTGAATGTTGATCACTGGGGTCTCTGCTGTAAAGATATAGACAAGCAAATCGGTCAGGGAAGTCGGATGAATTTTTTACAGTCTGTTCTTTTGGTAACACAAAAATAGTATTTCTCCTGACTGAGCAAACTGATTCTCAGTGCTTTTACATTTCAAGACTGTACCATCAGGACAACCATTCTCCTCTGCTGAGCTTCCCAGGGGATGTGTTACCTCCATTTGGAATTGTTAGTCTTTTGGCTGGTCTCAGAGGAAGAGAGATTTACCTGGAAGGCTCATTTTTTCTCTCTGACAAGCAGTATGATGTACAAAAATGACAATTCTAAGATGGAAAATTGTTCTTTTTTTGTTAAGTACTTCTCTCTGATGATCAGTTTTCTTTAAAGGCCTCCTGAGTTGGGTACTTTGAGGCACCAGCATATGTTGGTACAGGAGGTGTATTCTATTATCTTGTCTGATAATTACCTTTGATTCAAAACTTTAAATGGGTTTAGCCTTAGGTTGTTAACTCTTCAGGAGAGATTCATGACAACCTGCTAATGGTTACATGCCCAGAGACTTCAGCTTCCATGGTACGTATGGGGGAAGGTGTGGAGTCTGCAGGTCTGAGGCTATTTCACCATTACATCAGTAGATCCATGTGCTTTGCTAGCTACGGCTACAGTAAATCCACTCCTTGAAGTGCCCAAGGCGGCAGAACTTATAGGAATAATTAATAATAATCCTTTCTGCTTTTATTTCTAAACTAGGATTTGGGGTGGTTCCACCAAATACCTGCAGACAGAAACTTCAGGCACTTATTCAAATTAAATACTTGACCTTCTACTGGAATAATTGGCTCCGACTATAGCTCTCACTAGCTCACTCCTAAGTGGTTCTGTGCTCACTGATCAACAAAGATTCCCTTGGTGGAAGTCGTGCTTTCCAGGCATGATGAATGCACAGAAGAATGGTATAAAGATTACATAAGGTCTTTCTTTTGCTAATTTCTGGCATAATCACAAGAACAGTATAATACATTGCCTCTGTGTTTGTTCAATTCTATTGTGGTATTTCTTTTGAGACATGATAGTTAATCAGGAAACAATGGTAATTATGCGATAGTACACCATTGAGATTCCTTATTAGCTGAATTAAAACCTGTGTGTAGCTTTAGGACTGGTACTACAGAAAGGAGGCAAGGGCTTCCAGGTAAATCTGGAAAAAATCCACAAGGAAGGAATGATCGCAATCCAGTAACTGAGATTTTTCTACCATTATGTCTACATGTTCTCATTGCGTGTGTTCTTTGGGTGAATGTGTATAGAGGCTAATCTTTACCCATTTTGGAGAAAATAGCCTGAATTCTGGTCTTGCGTAAGCGTAAACCAGAAGTACAGAACAAATGTAGGAGACTGCAGGTGCTGTTTAATAGAAGGATGAATTTACCCTGGATGGCTTAGTAGCTAGACAAATTATGATTTCCCTGTGGGAAGTGTTTTACAAGAGCAATCCCAGTGGTGATGTCCACGTTGTTCCTGATGATCCCAGTTTGTGTGCCTCTGGGAGCCCTCTGAATCCCAGCTGGGGCATCCTGCTCTGCTTGCAGGCGGCCTGTGCTTGCCCCATGCTCAGACTCTCCTGTGGCCTCGTGGCAGAGCATTCGGGGGCAACCTGGGGAAAGAAATGCGGTAGTTTTATCTGCTTGATATCACCACAGTGACAGATGGGATTGTTCGCAGGTGCATGAGAAATCGAGTCTATCTCCAGGCACGTAAGTACATCTGGAGGGCACAGGCAGGGCTTCTTTTGGGAATGCCAGCTGTGTTACCCTGCAGCCAAGCCCAGTGCTGTTCATGCATCACCTGGCTGTTTGTGGATGAAGGTGCTGTTTGCAATAAATAAAAAAAAGAAAAACAGAAACAGACAGATTTGTCGTATCCTTAGTCTTTTTTTTCAGGTAAATGCAACTAATTTCTCTAGGTTTAGCATGAAGTAGCGCTGTGTGAATCTCTCAGCCTTACTAGAACAATGTTTTTAAATAGGCTTTCACATAAACTTTTGACTTAAAAACGTGGACAAATTCTTGCAGTGAAAGCTTTTTGTCCTAAATGGGAGTTAGCCCAGGTTAAGAGACAGCACGTTGCCCTCTGATACAGTAAATGCAGTCACTATGAGATGCAGGAGAAAATTCCTGTATTTGGTTCTGTAATTATGAGCATATCTGCCTGCCTTAATTTAGGCTAGATTCTGATTTCTGTTATTATTCTACTACTTTCTGTAAATCCTGAATGAATGCATTAGCTTTGCCTGTGTTCCTGCAGCATGCATAATAAGTATTACCTTAAAATACAAGCTAAAACTTTCAAATACATACATCACTGGGAACACTCAGGAAAAGTTGAGAGTATTTCAAAACTATCAAGAGAGCTGATAGTTGTTACCTGTAAGCTGTGGCTTGGTTTTAGGAGAAACCATCAGCCAGGAATAACCAAACCCTACAAAACTGGAAAGAGTAATTCCCTCTGTGATATCATTACGAGTTGAAGTTCCCCGGCCATTCTGTACAGGCAGTGGGAATGTCTGATTATCACAGCAGAATCTTTGACCTTAAAAATGTAAGGAAAGTGCTGAGGGCATTCGTCTCTCATTAAGGATAATGGGAGTTGAAAGCTTTTAGAACTCTTCAGGATTAAGTCCAAAATCTGTACATCATAGTAGCAGCACAGATGTGCCAACAAGCAGGGCTTACTGAGGAGTGCAATTAATGTGAAACGAACTGTTTCCCTCCCCGCCTCCCCCTCCCCGGCCCCAGGTAGTTCATTGGCTCTGCAAACCCAGCTCCCAGCCCAGCTCAGAAGAGACTGTGAAAACATGGGGTGTATTGATAAAGACAGTAGTAGCACATGTTTTTGTTTTTTTTTTTTTTTGAGAAGTGACCCAAACATATTGGTAGTATTTCTGTCTGGAGAGTTTAGCTTTTTTGGCACAGAAAATTTGTTCCTGGAACACAGCCTACTATAGACACAAAGTCATTAGCTGCTGGGTTATTACAAAGTTAATGATGAAAGACAGAAACTGTTAAGTAGAATATTGAAATGTGCATTTAATTTTTTTTTTCAGTGATGATGGAAACAGTCTGACATTTCTAGTTGATCAAAAAGAAAACAAATAACCTCAGCTATGGAGAGAAAGAGGCAGCTACAGAAAAGGGAATTTGGGAAAAGACTTTCTCTGGACAGCAGTCTTGTGGTAAGAATGAATATTTACTTAATTTACTGAATAGATTTTCTGTCATAAAAATATAGTCATTAGAGGCAATACTCATAATGACGTACATTTTAAAGGTGTTTATCTATTCATCACAATACCATAGCCTTTCGTGATTTTTAAGATTCTCCAGAGCAAAAGTACTGGAGGAATTTTACAGCATCCTAAATAGAAACATGTCATCATGTAGAAGCATGTCCCTGAATTCATTTGATTTACACAAGAAAGGAATCCAGACAAATATACCAAACTTGCAATTAAAGTCCTACTCAGTCTCTGTGGGATTGTTCTGTATTGCTTTATACTTAGTGTATGAGAGCTGTAGGTAGCTGAGGTCCCCTAATCAGAAATGCTTGTTTTACTACTGAGGATGCTAGGAAAAAAATGTTCACCATAGTCAATGTATTAACTACTATAATATCACCTGAAAGAGAAATGTAAATGCCACATGCTGTAAAATAGTTGGTTTTGCTATACATAGGATTTGAATTCACTGAGATTGTGTTCTACATTTATTCTTAGTTAATGTTTTCAAATGGTGACTGAGATTAACAAGGAATTTTTATGGCTGTACTGTGGATACATGACCAGAAAATGCTCATGGATGCTGAAGAGTTGTGTAAGAGGATAAACACGCCAATGTCAAGTACTCAGCATGCTAGTGTAACAAATATGGAAACAAGCAAAGCTGAGAGAGCCAAGGAAACCTGTGCCATCCCTTTGACAATCACAGAGGTTGTCTTCCAAGGAAGAAGTTTGTTCTGGGTGTTGATAATAGAGCTGCCTCCTGTTCTGAGTACTTGTATTGCTGGGACTGATGCAGGGGAGTGCTGGGAGCAGGTGGATTTGTCATTGGTAGCTGCTAGGGCTGGGTTCAGGTTCTAGGGGTCACTAATGAACACCAGTTTGCCTCCTCACATGAAAGCCACAAATGTTAAACTTTGCCCAATGAACTGTACTTCTTCACTCATAAATAACCAGTCAAACGATTCATGTACTTGGTTAACAGGAGGAAAGGAGAGCAGCAAGGCAACAGGACATTAGAAGATAACTAAGCACTGCCTAGAATGTATCAATAGTCTTTGAAGTTCTCATCTCTGATGACTTCTTGAGCAGACATTTGTCATTGCCTGTAACATCTCCTTACACACAGGTAGTGACTGTGGGACCCCAGAGCCCTGTTGCCCACTAGCCTGGGTAGCAAAGCCTCATCCATGCCCATGCTAAACCCATTGTGGGAGCTGCCCAAGCCCACTGCGGCCAACCACTCCTGCCTCACCTGCACTGGGGCTTGCTGTTGAGTTTTTCTGCACCAAAAAGCTGCAAAGACCTCCTAAAATATCTCCTGTCCCGTCTTTTTGGTCCGACCTATGCTGTAACGTGTTGCCCTAGTTTGTGGTGACCATTTGCCTCAGGTAAATTTAAGATGATTAGTCTACCTTGAATTTTACACGTTATTACAACTATGTCATTTCCTTGATTTTATGCTATACTGGTATTTTGGGTTTTCAGTCTCCAGCCTAAATCCTGCAGCTGAAATGTACTGTTGCCCTCTAAACAATAGGCCACAAACTGTTAATTACCTGGAGAAAAGAACACCACTCATAGAAACTGAGTACCAAAAGCTAAGGGAAATGCTAACAATTGTGAATTTTGCACAAAGATATTGCTTTGTATGGTGAATCACTGCTGGTTTTCCCTACATGTTTTCACTGCTGTGATGGACTAGATTCAGCCTTTACTTCATGCATTAAGATAGAAATTTTCTTTCCCCTGAGGTGGAGGTGACAATGTGGTCTGCTGTGTGGATGGGAACAAGGAATTAGGTATTTCTGGCTTCCAGTCCCACCTACTGCTAGTTTCGCCTTAATTTCTAGCCAAGATAGTGCACGATGCTTAATTCTTACCATTTTCCAGCAGGAAGGGGGAGTAGAGAGAGATATTTGCCAATGTCATAGGGAATACTGTATGTGTAACATCGGGAAAAGTACTTTGTGTAATAATCAGTGTTTTCTTGCTGCTCTTCAGCAAGTGGTAAGGAGGGTGTGAGGCTGTACACATGGAAACATCTTCAGGACCTGGCTTGAGGTCAATGAATTTATGCCATTATGTGCCAGCTGAAAATCTGTGTCTGATTAGCCCATGTTGCCACGAAGGTGTTGGAGAAAACAGATGAGGGAAAAACGTAATATTGCAATATTTCAATATTTTGAACATATAAACCCATCATATCATCAGGCTGACATACACAGTTTTAAAACACTGTCTTCTGCTACGCATGCTGTTTACAGGTTCTGCTTGCCCATAGAGTTTCTCAGTCCATACATCTGTTTTCAGTACTTGTGTATCACCTATCGGTGTCTATCAAAGTTTTATATTGAGTAGAATGTGTATAACTAAAGGGTGCCATGCATACATTTAATTAGAAACATATGAGCACTGTTCATTGTTTACCGCCAGCTATTACTTCATAGCAAATTGGGAGAGATGGTTTGAGATTCGAGTGCCTTCAGCAGCCTGGTAGTAAATCACACTGGATGCACCGTGACTCCATGCAATTCAACCGGGCGAAAGAAAACACTTTGTGTTCCTCCCATTTTCCCCAAATTCTTATTCTGTTGTACCTCCTCTTAATTGTTGCCTTCATATCGTGTGCCTGCCTACATTATCCTTGTATCCACTCTGTTACCAAATTCTGAGCCCTATGCTTTAGTCCAGTTCCCTGCCCCCACAAGCCTTTACGTCTCTCTTCTTGTATATCTTCCCAAAGGTTTTGTGTTTAACCTCTCAGGCATTCAGGGCTGGACACTCTGCTTGGAAAATCTGGCCCTGATTTGCTCAAAACCAGCTTCTTCTTGTTTGGTGGAGTCTTCCAGCCTTATCGTATCTCAGAAAGAATTCCGATTTCTGTGTGTTTAAAGGAAACATGTTTCTACTTTTGTACTCTGGACCATGAGATACAAATAGGCGTTTCTGATAACATTCCTCACCCTGCCTGGCCGGGCTGCTTTTCCCATCTGCATCAGATTGTAATCTTCTTCTGGAATGTTTTTTCCATGACTTAATCTAGAAGTATTGCATACTGATGTTTAAAACAAAAAAATTCCCTCTTCATCCCTCATCTTATAGACCCTGAATATATAGGATATGATGATTTTTGATGGAAGAGTGAGAAAGAAAAGAGTTGTGTCTGATAAAAAGACATGGATTCAAACTCCTTAAAATGTGGACTGGGCCTTCAAAATATGAACACAAATTGCATCAGTGTTTTGTATTCAGGCCTATCCCATCAAACAATGAGTTCCAGGCTTCAGATGAGGAGGATCCATTTCAGAACCATTCTTCAGACAATATGCCAGTGAGAAATTTCATAGTTATTAAAACGCTCTTCCTTATACCACAGATACAGTGACTACTTTTTGATCACCTCAGGTAAAGGAGAAGAGTTCAGTGTTGTTTCATTTACTACTCTACCCCTTTCCAGCTGGTGTCTTGGGAAATAAGCTTTACAATGAGGGCAAATAAACTTTTTTAAAATTAAAAAACATAAATGCACAAATACATTCACAGGCTGTGCTTCATCATATATATTTTTTTAGTGAGTGATTATGGGCCTCATGAATATTTGAATTAATGCTTTACTGGAAGCTAGTAGTTTGAAGCCATGTATTTGAACAAGATTCAGAATCCTAGCACTGTTAAGAAATGCCAGACAATACAACAGAGGAATCGATATAACTGCCGCCCAGGTCAAAGGGGAGGCTTGCTGTTCACTTCAATTAAATTAGATCCCTATCAGCTTTAAGTCATAATATCCCAGGTATTATTCCAGAGATCTCTAGTATAGCCAATGGCTGTTATTGCTTGGTAGATTTCCAATATTGGCACCAGGCTGGAGATTTTTTTATTCACTCAGGCACTCATTTCCAGTTGCAGACAAAGCTGGTAAGCCTGCAGTGACAATGATGTTTTATATCTTTATATTCAGGGGAAATAATTATAAAATACTAACTTTGTAACAATTCTTACCGGTAATCCTATGAGATCAGTCAAAGAAAATAGTATCTTTGTAATTTCTCCCTGATATCTAAAACCCCAAATGTACCACCCAAAAAGGATATATTTTTACAGTTTCAATATAATTTTATACTAACTTACTGTTTCATCTGTTGTACAAGTGATGCTACTGTATTTTGGTTTTAGAAAGTTTTCTTCTGCAAATTGATTACAGTCGAAACACTGTAATTCTGAAACTCAAACTGGTTTGAGATAGGACTGAAGAAGATCTCTGATTCTTTTTCGGTTCTAAATAGCAGATCTCCATCCCATCATGTTGTTTTGACATTAGTAAAGTTATTTTATCATATATGTGGTTATAAGATGATAAAATAGACAAGGATTGGAGAATAATGTGGAAGTCTATGTCCTTCTGGATTGCTGTGTAAGAAATCAAGACCAAAGCCATTGCCGTTATTGCCACAGTACTTCTGTTTAGAATTAAAATAAACTGAAAAATTCAGGATGGTGATGGAATATATTTATTTGGAATACATTGCTTAGCTGTCAGACACCTCCATGTCAGATTGGTTTCTGTTTAGACTGGGATATATGGCTATTAAAAGAGAAACAGATCTTTCTGAAGAACGTTCTGCCTTATCATGAGGCTTAAATCCTTAAATCCTTTAGGTTTTAACAGCTTTACAAAGTGAAATAGTGTGAATATTTCATGATTTAAAATTTTTTCATTAATAATTTTTTCATGTTAAATCTTTCATTTCAGCACATGTAGTTGAAAGTAACTAGTGAATGAATATAGGTAGAAACAGGATAGAAAGGGATTTTTCTGTATTCTGTTTTCACTTCAGACTGAAAAATATGGAGAAAATTAATATGAAAACACACAGAAAAATAAAAATTATACTTTAATAAAATTAAAGCACATATTTCCTTAATATGAGTATAATGAAGACTATTTGATGTGACAAGGTTTCTTTGGTAATATTTGCAATTTATTATTTGGTACGTGGGGGAGGCAGCTTAGACAGGGAATGCTATTAAAAAAGCTAATGAAAGGATTGATTGTGTTTTGGTTTTTCCCTACAGAAGTTCTTCAACAAAATGAAAAATGGAAAAAAACCAAACCCTACACAGACCCAAAGCCAAGCTTTTAAGTAACTTGTGTGGGATGAGGAGAATGTTAGAACATATCACTGCCACCAGGGCCGCATTGGCTACTCTATTCACTGGGGTGCTCTTTGAAAATAATAAAAGCCCTATCCTTTGCCTGATCCAAACTGTCCAGTTGTCTCCCAGACCCTTTTGATCAGGAAAAAGTCAATGTTTCAAGCTGTGCTCTTTATTTGTGTGGATAATTCCCAGGCTGACTACACACGTGGTTGGCCCTTACAGCTGTGGTGGCATTTAGCTGGGGAGATTTGAGAACAGAATATCTTTTTGAAGCAGCCAGCATTTATCAAAGTAAAAGTTTTTGTTTTATTTTAAATGAGGCTTATTCTTCTGAAAGCAAGCTGCGGTAAAGTGCTTCTCTGGTGGCTCATGAACTGTGCCCTGCTGCTTTCATTCTGGTCACACGCTCCTGTGGGGCTCTGTAGGATTAGCTTTAATGACACCACTTTGTTGTAATAAGGGTAGCAGTGTAATACAATGAATTGTACCGGGGCGTGGGAGTAATACCTTCAGCTGGTCTACCTGTGGTTGTATTGGCATCACGTGCAAAAACACGAAGTTGGGTGGGAGACCTTTGTTGAGAAGTGTGCGTTATCTGCGAGTAACGCACGGGGCTGGGAGCCCGGCGTCTGGGGGGTAAGTCCAACATGTGACCCCTAATCGCTTCCTAACTCAGCTTAATAAGTTTCTAATTCAGTTTTCTCATCAATAAATTGGAGGCTATAATAATTTCTTCCCTCATAAATATTCTGAGAGCGGCCTGTTATTAGCATGTGTCTGTAGCTTGCTTTGATATCTTCAGATGAAAGGTGCCACAGAGAAAGCGACGGTATAGCAAAGCTGTGAAGAGTGCTGCGCCAGCAAGGCGGGAGGGGAACTCTTCCTATCTGGGAATTAAATTCAGTGAAGGGAATAGCCCTGGCTTTTTGCTAGTTGACTGTGACATTCATGATGTGTCTAACATCGCTGTGTAACATAATGTAATCCAGCATTTTGAAATGAAAGGTGGCATTAAAAATATTGCCTTGCCAGATGTTGCCGAGTGTTCTAACATTTGCAGCCTGATTATTTTTTTTCCACCTAAAACTGCTACCGAGTTCCTTATGAATCTGCAAATATTTTCCTGGATTTTTATTTGTGTGTGAATCTATAGTTTAGGATTTTATTCAGCTGGATACATCATCAGAAGCAAAGCATGCGCCAAGTGCATAATCAGGCTCTGCAAAAGCACGGTGCAGCACTGGAAAAGACATGCAGAGTGTGAGCTTCAAACAAATAGTTTTCACAGTGTGTAGCAGAGGCAAGCTAAAGCATCCATAACATCCAGTGCGTACAGCGGGAGCGTAAGTCAAGCAGAACGGTTTAATAACGGTGACAAGTGTGTCGTTTTGAGGTAGAAGGCAGAATACAGGAAAGAACAGCCATGAAGTACGTGTAGTGTTACTAACTTAATAGGTTAATGTTTGCACATTCATAGGGAAAACCGTAAAATACAGAACTGACAAAAGGAGTTGGTAAACTGAATTACTAAGGTAATATCAGAAAAGTCTGTTCCTTATGGCAACATTAGTATTGCCTGCACTATTCTACAGATCTGACAGTAAGGGCATCTTTTCCACAGAGTGGGCAAATGAAGTGCTATCAGCTGTCTATAAAACAGACAACCCTGAAATCTGCTTGAAACTTTGTGGAAAAAGAAAATCTTGGTGTGGGGAGAGTGTGTAAAAACCATCTAAACCGAAGAAGAACAGATTGTTTGTTGTACGCACCCAGTGCCTTTAGTCACCAGGACTTTGCAAAAACGAAGCTATCTATAAATGTATTGCCAATAGCACATACTTGTCTGCATTTGCATTTTTAATAAAGTGGAAATCAGAACAAGAGCTCAGGCATGAGAAAACACACAAGAAAAGAACCTTCTGAATGGGTGAGTTCACAGCAGAAGCTGGGGAGAGGTGAGGAGAAAAGAGAAACCACTGGTGTGGGACAGCAGTGCTTAGGCTTTACTGATATTAGCATATCACTAATGCTAATAATGTGGGAAGCAGTGGTCTGCATGGGTTTAAGGACATCATTTACAAGCACAGCAGTACGTCTAGGAAGTAGAATTCACATCAGCTTGGATAAAGACAGCATAAAGTCATTAGTTTCACCAAGTAAAATGGATGACGGCACTTCCATGTCGCAGTGGTGGAGATGTTGAGTTTGGTTTCATTTGCAGAAGAGAGATTCAAAAATAAAGAACTGTGTAAAGTACTGGACGTCCTGCTAGCAGCCAGCTACTCTAAGTGCCATTCCTGGACTCTGGAGCAGCCTGGCAAAACCTAACATCATAACGAAAAAATACACAGGCTGCAAGTTCAAAAGGAGTCAGTGAACCCAGGGAGTTACGTTAGAAGAAGTAAGTGTCAGGCCTAATGGGAAGAAATGTCTCCATTAGGTGCCAATGCCACAGAAAGAACGGAAATCCTTGCTTGGAGTAATACGGATAGTTACCCATTACCTTCATTAAAGCTAGTTTATACCAATAGAAACCAGTGAGCCTTTTCAAGAACTGTAGATATGAACAAACAGTGAGCAGTAGCTGCATAGCAAGCTAGAGAAGATACTGCTTGAAGAGAAACTAAAAGTTAAAAGCTCATATATAGCATTGAAAATGAGGAAATAGTGCATGGAGCATGTTGTTCCTGAGCAACAGTCGAAACAATATTCCTGCTGGAAGATGCCTCAGTGGTTTATTGATCAAAAGCACTGACATCAACACAGGCAGAAGTGCGCTCCGAGAGAGGAATTATTCACCATTTGTTGCTGCACAGCAGAAGTTACATCAATAGGTATATATGGGGACAGGGTGACAGCTGAAACAGAACCCAGATCCCTGGAGAGCATGCTTTGACAAACTGCTGGCTTTTGCTTTCTCATGTCTTTGGCACATAAACTTAAAGCGACAAACACAAGACTTGAAGGTTAAAATAAAAGCTTTAAGAGAAATTTCTGTAGCTCATCTGCCCTTGTTCATTGTCACAGAACCTGATACAAAAGCAGAGGAAAACTAAGTACAGAGAACAGAAAAGCTGATTTTACTAGTGCCTGCCAATTAGCTGGCAGATGGACTGAGAAAACCAGAGGGCAATGATATTCTGTGGCCTTTAAAAAAAGCAGGAAAAGTAGTCCGTGTTGCTACAGAATCTCAGCAAATTCCCTTTCAGCATCAAAATGTTAAATCCTAAACAATTGCTAAAAAGCTCTTGAAGACCCTGATTTTGCTGCAGAAGGGGAACAAAAAATGAAATGAAAATGAAGAAAAAAGCAGGGCAGATGGCTGCATGTATATTGAGTGTTATTCAGGAAGGAAACCACAGCATGGTACAATACACAATTTGGGTGCAACGGGAAGAAATGAGTGTCAGATATTCAAGTCGGCAAATTCTGGAGTCAGAACTATGAGAAGTTTGTGGAGATTTACAGTTGTGCATGGCATGGCTTAGAAGCAGATGGTCATAGATTCGTCTCAGCACAGAAGAGACAACTGTGAGCTGATTTTTACAGGTTTTCCTCAAAATCACCCAGTTAGGGACATGCTAAGGAGAAATCTTGCCGTGGAGCTATTTAACGGATAGTAGGTCTTTATTTTAGACGGAGCCTCACATCATGATTCAGAGGACTTTTGATGATTTGCAATGTGTGCACCGGGCTTTGGTCCCTGGGGCCTGTGGGAGTAGCTGGGGGGTGCCTGCCATCTGGTCCCCAACCAGCTCAGCAGCCTCCTGCCCGCTCCTGCCCTCGTCCCCAAAGATGCCATCAAGGAGCAGGCTGCACGCAGGGGAGAGGAGCTGGAGCGCTGCGAGCCTGCTCCTGGCCATGATCTTGGACCGCTCACCCCCCTGCCCCTTCCCCATCAATTACAGAGTGTGGCTGTGACAGATGTAGGTCCAGCCCCAGAAGAGGAAAGGTCACGGGAAGCTTTGGGTTTAAGGTGAATATGCACACACGCTGCGTGGCCTGCCACAGGATTGTGCGCCTCGCTGTGACATAAAGGCTGCGTGTCATCGGACTAGCCAGAGATAAGCAGTCACCGAGGGAAATGGATATAAGGGACCCTTATCTAGGTCTATTAAGCCACCAAATGCAGCAGGGTAATTGGAGGCTTTGCCTGCCCAGATGTTAAGAGCAGAAGGCTGCCTGTAACAAGAGATCTGAGGAGATTGGGGTTAACTAAATAGGGATTTTATTGACAAACCTTTTAAAATGCTTCATGCCTTCAGCAATTAAACATAACACATACCCTGAGAAGGACAGGTCTCCTCTGTCTCTCACTGTTGCCTGATTCCGCTTGAATACAATCCTGGGGAGAAGAGAGAGAGAAACGATGTCCTGTGTTGTTTACAGTGTTGATATAATTCCCTACCCTGCAAGACTGAGAATAAATAGTGAATCTACCTCCTGCTAGTTCAGCCATGGCATCCTCTCAAATGTCCTATTTTGAATACTGTTGCTTCCCTAGAAGAATCTACATTTCTCTCACAAAATTGTGTGCATTTAAATGTACAAGGGGAAAAAAATATCTTCATAAAAAGTTATGTAGGCATATCCATATGCCTACATATCCATATCCATATTTTGGGGATCTAATCAATGCTTACAAATGCTTAAAGGGAGGGAGTCAGGAGGACAGGGCTGGTCTTTTTTCAGTGGTGCCCAGTGACAGGACAAGAGG
>JAOXJM010000079.1:8196770-8207484 GCA_026413425.1 Tringa solitaria
AACAAGCTGCCCAGAGAGGTGGTGGAGTCTCCTTCTCTGGAAACATTCAAAACCCACCTGGACAAGTTCCTGTGCTCTAGGTAGACCCGCTCTGGTTGGGGGGATGGACTAGATGATCTCTAGAGGTCCCTTCCAACCCTGTATGATTCTATGATTCTATGATCCAGATAGATTTATTTTACAAATGGCTATGCTCAACTTACCCTGCTGTTCTTGAGTTTTGCTTATTTTGTCGACTTACTTACAGTGAACGTGGGATAGCCTCGAATCAAAGCTACAGCTTCGATTGTCTGCAAACCAGAATTTCCAGCCTGTGTTAAAAATTCTGAGATTTTGATATTTGGTTTAGTCCCAGCTGCAAAATCCTGGTTTTGTTCTAAAAACCAATATATACTTTTGGCTCTCTTGCTTATTTAATTCTATAACTGTAATAGATGATGTACGCTAAGAAACACGATATACACTGTTTTGCTCCACGAGTTTACAATTTTGATCCGTAGATAAAATGTGTCTTACTGAAAATTTCAGCTTAATCACTCTATGTTTTGCCTTTACGGAATAAGTGTTTTCTGGTTAAAAACCAAGCTGCCAAAAAGCTGGCTAAATCTTTCACATGGAAAACATTCTGCTTCGTGCTGTCAACAGAGCGACGCAAAACTCTGCAGCGTAAATATGGCTTTTGCTCGGCACCCCCGGAGGCAGGGACATTCAAGGGTAGATACTCCGATAGCAGACATTTTTCTTTTCTAGGGAGTCTGTAAGTGCTTGTCGAGCTCTAATTGCTGTGAATGGCTCCGCTCGCAGTTCAGTTCTACTTAGTTCTCTTCTTGCACCTCTCAGCTTGCCCGTCTGCTTTTGCTTTTAGGGCCTCGTTTGACCCAGATAGGAAGCGAGCTGGGATCATCGTGAAGCATTTAAAATAATTGGGTATCAACAGCTGGCTTTATGGGAAGCTAACAGTGTAAATCCAGAGAGTTTTTATGATTTCAGTGGGTATTTTTTCTAGCGTATAAAGCGGATCCAAGTAATTTTGGCTGGGAAACAGTTTCCCAACTTATTTCTATAATAATACCTCAGAGTTTTTCATTACAGTGAAAATCTCTAGCCAGTCTGAAGGGAAAAATTACCTCCACTGTTTCCAGACACCCAATATGTTTTCCCTTTGCTTGAATTTATGAGTTTTGGCAAAGATAACTCACAATATGATCGTGTTTCAGGGTAGTGGTTTCTCGCACTGAATCCCAAACCGATGTGTAACTGTTCAGAAGGCTCCTATGTGTCTTCAGTGATGTACACATATGGGACATGGCTCTTCAAAATCCTACCAATCTGTTTTCGCCTCCAGTGTATTATTCACTGCACAGTGTATGGAAACAGTTTTTTGACGTGCTATTTACTTCCCAACTGCTTTTAAGGTTTTTATGGCAAAAATTACGTAGTCAAAAAGAGCAAGATTTGACTCTTAATGAAAGTTCTTTTCTTTGTATTGCTTTGTAAGTAGGTTCAAATATACCTGGTTTTCAAAGAGCTTTCCAGAAAGACAAATGCTTGAATCACATGGCTCCACGAGGTGTAATGCAGAAGTCCTCTCAGATTTAAGCATTAGAGCAGAACAGAATGGGTATTTCCATCCTGGAAGATTTGGTTCATTATTGACTTTTTTTTTTCAACTCAAACTATGTTTTTACTTAGAAACTTAAACTAAATTTACTTTCTTCCCATTTTTGCTGCCGTGCCTTCAGAGCATCATCATTTCTATGCCTTGCGTTCCTCTATGGCACGCGTAGAGCAGCAGGTTCCACAGCTGTCATCCTCTGAGTGCTGTCTCGGGAAGGGAAGCAACCCCAGACTCTACCCAGTGCAGGAGATGGAGGAGGTGGGGGTACTCAGCAGGGGAACTACAGAGCTCTTTGTGACCTTAAACACACTGTGCTTGAAAGTACAAACAAAAACCTTCAGACTCATAGTAAGAAGGGTTGTGTGGGCACGTGTGTATGTGTTGAATTTGTGTAAATTGTCCCCAGAGATGAAATATTTTCTGTTATCCCAAAGTAAATCTGTTTTTTAAGAATAATATTGGCATTTTCCTTCAAAAATTACGATTTTTCTTGTGGAAACTGCAGTCTTCTCTAGAGTAGTCAATAGAAATACAAGACGATGCTTTTACCTTTGACCAATCTATCTATTGCCTTATTCCATTAAGTAGGAACTTCAGTGGCACTGATGAGATAGATATCTTAGGCAGAAAAGTGCATACTCCATTCATATAGGTTAAGGTGACAGGATCTGACATTTTAAGTGTTTACATTGTATTTCATTCATGTCTTTTATATCCCTTAAACTCCAGAAACCTCAATGGATTTTTACCTGATGTTAATCTGTCTAAATTATACCACAATCAAGTTAATGCCCTCTGTTATTCTATAGCTATTTTGATTAAAACATTTTTAGTTATCAACTGGTATCTCATGCCTGTTCCTCCTGCCGTTACTGACAGTTGGATAAGACTTTTCTTTTGTGTTTTGTCTTTGTAAATTGGATCTTCTTGTGATACTGAATCACGCTGGTTGTCACTGGCTAAGCAGCAGGTTCCTCCTAACCCTCTTCCTGGTGTGGTTCTGTTTGATGGGATTGTTATTTACTTTCCAACCACCTTGTAATCTCGGTTTCATCTGCGACTTCAAGCTTTCCTTTGAGTACCACATCAACTACATTGTCAAGGCTTTTTTTTTTTTTTAATCCATGTAGGAATTCAGCAAAAGCTCAGGTCTTGCTGTCTCAGCAGGACACGGAGGGTTTGATTTATGTCTAGATAACAGCACAAGTTGAATTATTGCAGTAGCTGGCTCACACGCTCCCAGATTGGCTGCTACATGGGATTCTGAGGTTTGTGCAAAATTCACTGTATGTGCTAAAGGACATGCAGTTAAATGTGCCCAGGAATCAGCATGCCACACCTATACAAAGCATTGAATTATTTCTGAATGTGGCATTGTTTAAACCTAGAAAGTTTTAAATATGCTTCCATCCCCATGTGCCTGTGTCTTGGACTATCCCAGTGTTTGTATGCCATATGAATTAATTTTATGACCATAACATACATCACGAAAGAGGGATGTCCCACAGGCTCAGCGTACTTACTGTCCTTGAGGGATTGGGACACTACTGGTGTCATTGTGTTGCTCTTTCCATCTGGTGCAGAAACTCTGATTCCTTTCAAAGTCAGTCCTAAGTGACCTGGGAGTCTCCTTCGATGGAGGCTGTGTGATTCAAACTAATTAATTTTTTTTGCATTCACCAGTTTTATGACTACTGTTTAGCAACTAAATGAAGCTTTTTGATTTACAGTTGCTTAGTTCTTCTGCTTTTCAGTTGACTCGTGACTGCAGGTGTATTGCTTTAGGCATTCAACTTCGGGTACTTTATTTATAGAAATGTTGGAAATCTCGAAACACAGGCCCCATTAAGCGGGACACTGGAAACTTTCAGACACCTTAAGTCACCAGTTCCTTTGGAAGTCTTAACCGGTAAGCCTTCACCTCTCCAGAAATTACATTTACAAAGACGTGTTTGACAGGGAGTTCCTAGCTGCAGAAATGCAAGCCTTACCTACCATGTGGAGGTAAAGATTTGCAATTTTGCACAGATCAAAGTATTCTTCATCTGCCAAAACCTTGCTAATGCGGATTTGACAATTAAAACTACTTTATTATCTCTAAAGTTTATGTGGCACCAAAATTACAGCATCTCCTCTTTTGAGTACAGAATTAACTTTCTGAAATGAGCAATTATATTAGTTAATTCATTTATACATGACAATTAATTAAAAAAAATCCTTTAAGTATTTCAGGACTGTAAGATAATTTTAAAATTTATATTAATAGAGGAATAGTACCACTCTTTAAACTTTCAAAAAGTCAGCCTTACAGTAAGTACCTTTAAAATTTTTTTCACACTGTTCTTCATAGCTAAAATTTCCTTCTTCAGTTGAGACTCATGCGCAATATTCTTCTTCCTTCCAAATGATAAATACATACTCCATGTTCTTCCATTTGCATAAAGCAGAGATCTTGGGTTCTTTCTTGAAAAATGGACTGCTTGGGGCAGGACAAGACTGGAAAGATGCTGGCTGTTTATCCATGCAGTGTCTCTGCTACCTGCAGAAGACGGGCAAGGCAGAAGGTCAGTTCCAACACTTCTAGAGCTCGCAGCAGTTTAAGACAGATGAAATTAAGGCATATTGTATATCATGTTGACTCGTGTACCAACACCAGGCCTTTCTAAGAAGGGTGCAGTGACTGACTTGTCTGCCCGTTATTGACTACAGGTGTTGCTGATATTTGGGGCAAGGACAGTGTCCCTCACAACTCCATACAAATGGTTGGGACTAACATTAGGCCATGGAAAGGGAAGTCCAACACAGCCTGCAGCTTTCTTACCCACTGTGTCCCTCGTGGCACTCGTAGGTGGGGCTTCTCTTGCAAAGAGCTTTACACTTTGAGCCTGAATTCAAGATAGTCTTGAAGCAATCTCAATACCCTGTAGTTTGATAATGCAGTGCAGCCAGAAGAAAACTTTTAAAAATTAAAATAACCACATACAGAGCTGTAGACAGCTCTACTGCTGATCACAATTATATACCAAATGCTTTTCATTATCAGAGATAACCTCTCTGCCTGTGAGTTTTATGCCCTAACATGCATATATCTCCTTAAATCTTTGGCTTTAAATTTGTAATGCTTGCTTTTCAAGATAATTAAAATATCCTTGCAACGCTTTCACCTGTAGCCTTCTGCTGATAGTGTCAGCTCTAGTTTTAACCCTTTTGCACCAACAATATAGTTAGTAGAGTTCTGTTGCTCTGTGCAAATGTGCTGTCAGGTAGAAAGCTCGGTCAACGAAGGCTCTGTAGGAGAGATGGAGATTGGGTGCCCTACAAACTGGAACTGGGTCAATGAATTTGAAAGTGCTTGTTGCAGTCAACTCAGTGAGGTGCATTTGAAACTCCTACCTGTAAGGCTCAACTTGCCTTGCATAGATACACATATTAACAACACTAAAGGTGTCCAATCCTTTTGTAAAACTGGCCTCCGGTATGTATTTCTGTGATGGTCCACAGTCGTGAGGTAAATGTAATCAGCCAAGGTTAATAGTAGTTGGTGGACTTTTAGTCTAGTGTGCTCATCATGCTTTGCATGTTCTCAGTTAGATGCCCAAGAAGAGGAAATAAGACACTTCCTGAAATGAAAGAATTACTGTAAATTAAAACTGTGTTGACCCAAATCCTTGGATCCAAATATTTCTTAATATGTTTAGCTTAAGGCCCATCTCAAATAAGAGGCAATAACTAAGCCAATATATTGTTCCCCAGTGGAATTCAAGATTACTGGAGGTTGATGAGGTAAATACTGTGGGTAGACTTTTGATAGTATTCAATAATTTTCCGACCTTGGCTAATGGTGGTAATCATAATTGGATCTCTTGCTGCAGGGTATTACATGGTCTCCTGTAAAATCAGGAGAGAGTTTGTCCTATCCTTAGCTTTCACTGAGATCCCAATACGGCAGGTAGCTGGTTTGATCTGTGTTCCGTCATGTGTGTTGCTATAGCATTAGAAAATAAACATTCAAGAGAGAGTGTTCAGTGTTTTAGTATGTAGGAAATAGAAATAAGTTTAATACTACAACCAATATTAAGTTCCTTTTCTTTTGCCAGTAATGTTAAAACTGTTAAAACAGTTAACGTTTTGGGAGGTGTTCTGATACGTAGAATTTTGGAGATATGGGTTTCCAGTTTCAAACCAGAGATGTACCATATTTGAAAGTAGCAGAAAAAAACCCTGAATTTTGGTTCAAATAAATAAGGAGAAACCTTTTAACTCTTGTTTACCTTGTTTTGACTGTTTGAGTTGTAATTTCAGTCCTTTTCTTCCATTAGGACTGGAGACTGATAAATCTTTTTATCATTGCCTGTTACGCTGATTAAAATACAAAGTTCTAAGCACACTGTGTGGGCTTTGAACTTGCTCTTATTTCCATTCATATACAATCATATGAAAAAATTTAGGAAAGCATCAATCCCTACAGGCAAGATAGGGAACGTATAAACATATATACAATATATGTGTTTTAAATCAGTTCTAATGTGATCTTGGAGCACCAGAAGCAATTGTGAGATAAAATATGCCACCTGAACCAGTTCTTGTTTATTTAAAGAGCAGGTTAAATGATATGGTAGGTTAAGACAGGCAGAAGGGGCAGTTAGGTTTAATTGTAACTGGCACACTTTCTGCTTTGCTAATCTGTGTATTACAGAAGAACTTTTCTGTCAACCTTCTCTTGGAAATTAGGCTTTCATTGAAGCTTCAATGTAAAGAAGAGACAAGGCCTGATTTTCACCCCCATAAGCTTCGGAGTAAATCAAGAATCATTTGAAGGAAGTCAGTGGTCCAAGCCCTTATGTGATATAAATCGGCACTGATGATAGTCAAGCTATTTCAGTTTATACACAGTTAGAATCAGCTGCAATTAAGAGCTTTGCTGTCAAGCAAATGTGACTAAAATCAGGTCGGTAGACTAGAAACCTGAAATATTTCCTTTTTGCTAAAGCATGGAACAGCATCAAACCTTGGCTGGTGAAGTTTCTAGAGATTGCTGCTGGTCTGGTGAAGACAGGAGCCCGGCCCTGGAGCTCTGTGAAATCGCTTTGTTCCCTCAGTGGAAATCTCATCAGCATACTCCCATCTCTGGTTTTCATGGATCTCCATCAGAGAACTCTCAATAGCTTAAGCACTTAAGCCTTTTTTGGTGTTTTAAACAGATTGCTTGGCTTGTATAGCAACTTCAGAATTAAAGTATCCTTCCAGTCATCCTAGGGATTCAGGCTGGGTTCAAATGTCTTATAACCTGTAGGTATTACAAGTCCTCTCCTGTATCAGTCAACTGAGATCATGAATATTTTCACCCCTTGGCTACACAGTCCTTGTAACAACTTACGGTGTCTTATCTAAACATCCCTTGCTCAGTCTCTGATGTATGAGCCAGGAGGACAAGTGTCACACAAGATATAAGATGTGTTATGTTAAATCTCTCTTTCCCTCAGGGAAAACCTACAAAGAGTGAAAATTGCTAATTACCCATTTCCAATTCCCTTAACAACGGTAATGATGAGAAAGCTTTATTGAAATAAAACTGAAGAGATTCCCTATATTTTCTTAGAGGAAAGCATTTATTTCTCACAGAGGGCACATGGTTTTCAAAGACCCAAATTTTTACAACTCTTTATAGAAATGAATTCCAAGACTGTGTGTTACAGCCACTGGGCTTGGCCATCCCTCTGGTGACCGTGACCATCTGGTAGAGAGCCATGGTGCTACTTGCTGGCTTGATATGGGAGAAAGTAAAAGGTGTCAAGATTAATGGTGTGAAGTCTAATGGTATTTGCTAAGTTGCTATCTGATATTTGTCTGTGTTGGAAGGACATGTACCATGTTGGATGTTTTATTTGACCATAAGCTTGACCTGACAAAGCCCTGCTCTCATGTAATTCTCTTGTATGACTTTCTCAGACTCCTGAAAGGGAAAAGAAGCAGCTCTGTAGCTCTCTCCCATCCCACAGACTCCGTGGTGGCAGGGACCATCTACCCCATATCTGTTTTGCTTGTCCAGAGAGCCTGAGAGTTCACAGGATGGAGCCAGGAGCTAAACAGACGTGATGCTTTCATAAAATGTCACGTGTCGTGTCAACAGGGGAGCCTGTTCTGTGATTCTGGAAGGAATAATACCCTATCTTTATACTTTCCAAAGTTTATTTCAATAATACTGAACAGTAAAGAAATAATGCAACGATGACATGGTTAACTTGGACAAGCTGTGTTGAATTTAACAAGTGAAGAAACGAGTGTTGTTTTGTTGCTCAGTTGGTGTTAAATATTCCCAGTGAGTGTGCAAGATGTGTCGAAAGCATGTGGTAAGGAAGGCAATTAGTTGTGCGGAGAAGATAAGCAGTGAGCTGGTGCTCGTTTTGTATACTTAGGGAATAGCAAGGTAATATAGTGCGTGCTACATTTCCACCTATAGCGCTTCACAGACCCACTAATTCTTGTGTGTTTAGTCTGAAGATTTTCTTAGGAAACAGATTGACTTACAGGCGGCTTGGATTTTCCACATTGCATTGGAGAGGGGGTTTGCACAGATTGGAACAACAAAGCACAAGGCAACGCCGAACCCACCGAGCACAACCATGCCTCAGTGAATAACACTCCCTAAGCTTATTTAGCACTGTACACTGCAGAATATGCTAAACAAAGAACAAATTGCTGCTCTAAAGAGCTTGCAGACATAAGAACCTGAATCCATATGATACAGTGAATAATCTGTGCCAGATAAGCCTTCTAGCTGAAATGTTCAGAAGAAGTTCTTAATTGGAAGGAGCAAGGGGATGTAAGTGGGAGTTATGTGTATATCATTAGCAGGAGAACAAATGTCTCCAGCTTTAACTAATGTTGACTACAATAAATTAAAATAAAAAGGAACAAACTGACACTTGATTTGAAGCTTGAGATGAGTGTTAATTTGAATTTTCTTGCCGCACCTGGTTTGTTTCATAGTCTCAGGATTACTTAATTGGACTCTTTGTACTTCAATTTTTATATTTGAAGAAATGTCAGGTTATTACAAGTTCCAGAACAAAATAATGTTAAAAAAAAAATCCTTTCAAGTCAGATGCTGTTACAATTTGTTATTCTGTGACTTTGAGTGGGGTTTGACTCACCCTCTCTGAACATCCCCAGCTCAGCCTCAGCTATTTTTCTACCTAAGCATTGCCTTCAGCTCTTCCTTCAAACATGTTGCTGCTGATAGGTACCCCGTGCTGCCTTTGCCTGTGTGACTCTTTCTTGGAGGTAACTTGCTGCCATGGGAGTTCAGCTTTTCAAAACACTACAGAGTGGATGGGGGAGAGGATTGGCTCATCTGTAACTTTTAAAAGCAGGTGATTATCAAAGGAATTCACATACCATGTTCATTTACTGAGGCTCGTCTTTGATGACAGGGGGGAGAGGTAAGGAAGGATGGATCCAGGGCAGGGAAAGTATATTTAAATTTGAGCCCAAAGCATTGATGTTACTGTGGTTAGTGTAGCATTGCATTAGCAGACTTTGTTGATACTTCTCAAGAGCTTGTGTAGCAGCGCTGCTTAGGCACTCGTTTAAGTCAATTTTAAGGAATGCCAGGGAAATTATAAGGTAAATTATACTCAGTTAAAGTACAAGGACAGACCACTCAGACTTTGCTTTTTCATATTCCAGTCAGGAAAGAAAATTCATTTTCTAGTAGGAAACAGAATTAACTTTTCTAAGACCTCTTGAAATCTCATGTTCATTTGAAGTTTGTATTGTCTCTTCCCTGAATTAGTGCTCCAGCAAGCTACAGTTCTCCTGCTCTGGGGGGAAGAATAGTCTCCCTAAAGGGAGAGACCTTAGATTGACTCTTAACTCTTCATGTTTGTGGAGTTGTGGGTTGAAATGCTGCCACATGTAGTATCCAGCATTTCTCATCTCAGTCATTCCCCCCACTGGAGCTGGTCTTATCTTTTCACCATAACATATATCACGATGATGGGTGGTTGTGGGTATAATAAGTCTCATGGCTGCTTTTTCCATAAGTAATCTGAGCAATTTGACTGTAAATAATGTCAAAAATGTGACCTTTGTCCCTAATCCTGCCATTTTGAAAAAGCATTTTGAGGGATATTTTTAAACGCATATTTCTATATCCTACAGCATTGTCAAATTTACAGTGCACTCCTTGCTTCTGTAAACTTTTAAAGTAATAACACTGGCAATTCAAGCAAGCAGAGTTATTCAGTTCTGTGCAGATCCTAGGATACAATGAAATTATGATGTCAAGGAGATTCAAACCTTTCTTTAGTCGACCGAAAATATTGACAGAAAACAAATAAGATCCAGCTTTTTCTAGTGAACTCAAGCGTCTTTTTCTAGTGAACCCGAACATCCTTCTTGGATGTGACAATGTGAGTTGAGAACATTGTTTTATCAAATACCACTCCAGCTGTAGAATTCCATATAATGCAATTCAAAACACATTCAATATTTTGGTTTCTTGCAATTTTCTCTGATGTCCATTGTAGCAAATATTTTTGAGATAAACAAGCAATAAACCTGTCACTGAATGAATTCTGTTTGTTCAAAAATATAATGACTGTCCTTGCTACAAAAGCTGTATCTTCAGCTTCACAAAAGATGAAACTGCAGAAAGAGAAATTGCACTCATAATACGATTCTATAAGCACTTGTATTTTAAACCTAGTATTTTGACAAAGTGTATGTAACAAGTTCAATACTTTAGAAAAAAATTTACTCTAATGATAAAATAAATAAGTAAATTAGCGTAGTTTAAAAACTGGATTTTTTAAAAAATGTATTTAATGGATTCATTTAACAAATTAATATGTTATAGCTGAAACAATGGAATGCTTGATGGAAACTAGTCTCTGAATTCAAACTGCCTATAATTAAACCAGAACTGATGAGGCTAAGAAAGACTTTTGCCATTTTGTCAATAAGAGCCACTGGAGGACAAAATGGTTAAAATTGGGATTAAATTCATCCAGTAGAGACAATGATGCTTGTTTGCAAGTAATTACAGAATCACAGAATCACAGAATTGTGGTGGTTGGAAGGGACCTCAGAGAT
>JAOXJM010000079.1:8207584-8223085 GCA_026413425.1 Tringa solitaria
TTGAAGCCATTGCCCCTTGTCCTGTCATCTGTAACTTGGGAGAAGAGACCGACCCAAGTTTACACTACAGTTTCATGAGAGGAGAC
Organism: Tringa solitaria; assembly: GCA_026413425.1. Classification (NCBI taxonomy): domain Eukaryota; kingdom Metazoa; phylum Chordata; class Aves; order Charadriiformes; family Scolopacidae; genus Tringa; species Tringa solitaria. Next base: position 8,207,671 of record JAOXJM010000079.1, read on the forward strand.
TTCTTATATTGGAAATTTTCTCTATCTTCTTAAAAGTTGACAAAATATAGATTGAGGGGGTTATTTGGAGGGTAAGCTTTGTTCTGGGGTGCACAAATGGGATGATACTGGAGCTTTCAAACACTTGAACCTTTTTGCAAGTGGGGGAAGCCATAGAGATGACAGGTTGCCACAAGCAGCACTGACTGAAGCACCGGACTCTTCGCCGGGCACGCTCAATGTAGGTGTAAGTGTGCAATAGCTTCATTTCATCAATCACTGTGTCCTTACAGCTTCATGTGTGAAAGCCATCACGAAAAGAAAACAAAACATCCAACCTCTGTGTGTGGGCTCTCAAACAGGAAACAAATGGCTAATAAACCATGGACCCAAACCGGTTCCTGCCAAATGGGCATGCACAGAGGGCATCCAACATGTCATGGTACAGACAGAGGAAAGCCACTTGGTAAAGTTGCAGCATTTTCACACATACAAAGAATGAAGTAACTGCAGTATTTAAAATATCATTAAGTTACAATTTTCCGGACAAGTACAAGCCTGTAAGTTACACGGAAGACACATTTGATATGGTAGAATGTAACATTTGGTTAAATTAGGAGGCCTGGGGCATGACCAAGTTATCATCAAGGGCTCTCTGAAAAGAAGTGAAATTAGGTATTCAGAGGAACCCTCTGAAAAAGTAGGGCTGTCAAGGGAACCGCCGCTCTCATCATAGGCTGCTGCAGGGAAACGATGGTTGCACGATGCCTTGACGCAGGTTTGGGGCATGGGGTTTGGAGGATTTTGCTGCCCTGGTGGCTGTCCTCACTTCAGCTTTGGGACACGCAGGGTATTTGGGGAACGGACTCTCCTGCGATTCCCATAGGCAGCAAATGTCCCCAGCCTGGCCACGGTGAAGTGATTCAGAAGAAACTCCCCAAGTGGGAATTTGGACAGCTCTGCAAGAAGGGGCTCATACTGGGGGAGCATCTGTTGCAATGGGCTACTCTTCATTTGCTTAAAATGCAGACAATTTACAGCTTATGGGGAATCTTCTCATTTGATGAATTAGCCCGTGTCCTGGACTGTTTAGCATGGACACTTCTGTCTATGTACTTGCTTGAAGGAAGGAGATACCGCTGTGTTTTTTACTGTGATTTCTCTCCTGTAAATTTGATGCTATTATTGTTTTCTTGTTTTTCATTCTGCTCATTCGCCATTGTTTTATCTCTATAAAACAAGGATAAAAGCAATCCTCAAAGCATGGTTTATACAATGTTTTTCTAGTATGATGTTTTTCTGGTATTTGAGATTCAAAAGCCTTGCCAAACTTCTTTTCAAAGACTGTTTTCCCCTGTTTTCTTTCCCTTCCCTACTGAGGTTTCTAGGCAGTACAGAATTGGAACACAGTGGTAAGAAAAGGCAGTGTGCATCCCCAGCAACGTTTTGATCATTTCTGCTTTCTGTAACTGTGGATAACACACGGTTTAATTTTTGTTCATGATAAACAGGCAACGTGTGCTACCCTGGAAAAGAGAAGGGTGTTGGGTCTAGCCTCAGAACTCTGCCTTTGAAAAACATTCCCCTTTAAGTTGCATTTTCTATTAGACATGGCAACAACATTTAATTCAAATACAACTTTCAGGCACCATTCTTGCATATTCCATCTGTCTGAAATTCCCAAATAATGTCAGGAGTTAGAGTAATGCAGAATACAAAGGTAAATTTTTAGGGCAGCTGGCCTTCGCCTCTGCACAAGGCTAACCCCAAATTCAACGTTACCAAACTGAGATGCTCCAAGTCATGGTAGAGGTGCCGAACATCTCTAGTCCGACCTTGTAGCCCTACCAAAGCTGCTTATGTGATTATGGCCATCTGTGAGTTCCTGATGGGCTTTCTGAGTTCATGGCATATGTTCGTACAAATATAAAATAGACCATAGAAAAGTCTATATTAGAAGGGAGACGGTGAAAGGGATTGGCTCATCTCCTTGGTGAAGGTTCCAGAATTGGGCTGGACTATGGTTAGTTTTAAGGAAATCTGCTGTATAGCTGGCCAGTAGCTCAGGGCTTCAGGGTGATGGCTCTGTCCGTGTAGATACAGCCTGGAAGAGCTGACAAATGAGCAGATAAAGGTGGACAAAGGCTTATAAAAAAAGTCTGCCAATTTTTATATTTGGACAGTGCAGAGTTAACCTAGCTTTTACTGTCTGGAATGGAGCACCCAACAGATAACCTTACCCTCCTTTTAACCTACCATTACTGCCTCAGTACTCTCAGGAGCTGCTTTAGCAGGTGGAATCAAGCATCCCTCGTTAGTTCCCTCCACTGACTGAATCACTGAAGGAAATTCTGTGGCCTTGGTTACGCAGGTCAGACTTGAAGATAATGATGGACCTGCTGCCTATGAAATGTAGTACTTCTGCGGTTCTAGAGGGTTAAGAAGCAGGAACTGGATCTTGACGTCATGCCCTGGTAGTACTTCTCCTTGTTACTGAGCTCTGTAAAGTTATGAAGCCACAATGTCACTAGTGCAATTCTCAGAGGGAAAAGAGATTTGCAGCAGCTTCTTCTTCTTCTTAAGCAAACAACCAGGGAAAGTAAGATCTGGCATAACTTTTCAAAGTTGAGGGACAAAACGGTGGTGGAAAAGAGAAATCAGTAATTAGTGTCTGCTTCCAGTAATGGCTGTCATTTTACTGTGGCTAATGCTGTGTCTCGGTTTCATCACCGGTACCTTGAGGCTGATAGTTTATACCTTTTCTGAAGTGCTTTGCAATCGTGGGAGAGTGCTCTGGAGGACAGGGTATCATTATGGTATGTCACTTTTATTTTATGGGTAGAAGTGACTCCCAATAATTTGACACATGGACAAACTTTCATCATCCCGAGTGGAAGCAGCGCGTGAAGAGTAGCTGGAAGCCGTGTATGAAAAGTAGCAAGGGAAGTTGTGTGAAAGGAAGCAAGGGTAGTTAAGGGAAGAACCAAGGCAGAATTGTTTCACCTTCTAATGCAGCAGCTGATTGCTTTGAGCTCCTCTCCTTTCCCTGAATCCAGGGACAGAGGGAAAGCTACTGTACTTTTAATAGAAATGTACCAGCTTTGAAACTCCTTTGACCTTTTGTCTGAAGGAAAATGCTGTACTCAAAACACTAATTAAAAAAAAAAGTATTAATAGTGGGAGAATTTTTTTCACCAATGAGAGGGCCATTTCAAAGAACAAAAATGCTTCCATATTTATTTTGCATTAAGCTGGTTTGTAGAAAATCTGTCGGTTCCTGTTCTCTCTGGGCTAACACATCAGATTGTGACTTGTCTTGTCTGCTTGCATTAATAGCATTGATTTATGATAAATGTTGTAACACAGTGTGACTCATCTGCGTTTTCTAATGCCTTCATTGCAGGACTGTCATAATGAAAACTTAAAGAATGTGTGTCTTTTGACTCACTACTCTATCAGCACTGTGCTGATCCTCCAGCAATTTTTAGAGCTATTTGTTTTATCTTTGCCATGTATTGCATGTGCTTCGCTTTTGCTTTTAGAATCCCAATGGAATTTTCAAACTGATCTATCAAAGAGCAAGGTGACCTAGTACAAATAAAAGAAAAAAGGAAAAAGGAAGAAGAAAAGTGGGATGTTTGAAACATGATGACTCTTTTGCATCATGTTCTTTGTATTAGGGCCAAAACTCAAGAGGGAAAAACGACAGTTTGATTTTTAACTATGGATTTTCCAAGACAGAGAAGCATTCCAAAGAAGACTTAAGGAACTGTTTTCAAGGACTGTCCCAACCAGTGCAGACCATGTGATGAGTCTAAGATAGGTGCCTTTATGACTTTGTTTGGTTTTGTTGGGTTTGGTGGTTTGTTTTGTTTTGTTTTGTTTTGTTTAATTGGTTGGACTAGATGATCTTAAAAGGTCCCTTCCAACCTAGGTGATTTTGTGACTTTGGTTTGTGTTCAGTAGAATAAAAGGAGTATCATTCTGTTTTTTCTTTTTAAAAAATTACTGGTTTTCCTTCTGAAATGTATCAGATTTTTATTTATAAAGGTTTCTGTCATTTTCCAGTTCAGCATAGGAAAATCTGAAAATAGCGTGTGCTGAGACATTTCTTGCCAAACTCTATTTGCAGTATTTGCATCCACTGTGGGATATCTTAGCTTGTGTCATCGACACATCACATGAAAATTACCTTTTCCTAGGAGAACAGGCATAAATGTTGTGAACATATGCTCAAATGGGAGATGTCTTCAAAGGGGAGCTATAGGACATGAGTGGGGTGAGCACAAGCTAGAAGCTTATTCTCATGCTGACTTTCTAGCTAGTCTCTCACAGAAATAGTAATACTTAACCCACAAGGATTTGTGAATCATATTCGAATGAAATTGCAATGTATGAATATTGTTCCAGATTTTTATTAGCTATTTTGAAGTTATACATTTTTTATCATATAAAGTATGCTAAAATTGGTCCAGATCTCCTGCTTGCCTGTTTTATTTTAACCAATGTTGACAGCTAGAGTTGGTCTGAATTAAAATTAAAAGTCAGTGCAAAAATAAACCCTAACTTTTCCTGTAAAATAATTAATTCATTTTCTTGATGAACTCCATTTGCAATACACTCTATGTCTTTTTGAACAAAGATAATGATATAATAGATCTCCACAACATTCAGACACCTGAGGCAGACATTTCTTTATAAAATTCAGGGGCTAGGCTGTCCTCTCGTATTCTGTCTGTCCCCTTCACTTTCTGTATGTACACACACACACACACATAATTATAAATGACACATCATTTTTTGAGGGCAAAATTTGGTTCTGTGTTAGGTACAGTGTGTTTGTGGAACTAATGGCTATAATATTTCTTTTGAAACGCTATATTCTGTCTTCTGTATCTATTTTTTTTTGCCCTCTAGGTCAGCAAAAAACATTTTTAGTCAACTGATATCAAGTGAGAGATGACTGTAGCGATTGTATAAGGTTAGGAAAACTGAAAGCTGAAGTTAAAATTTTTAGATTATCCTGCTCTCAGCAGTCAGTGCATGTACTGTTGACAGAAGAAGAAATCAGTCCACATATATTTTGGCTAAAGGTCTTGTACATGTACAGGGTATGCATGAAAGTGGCAAAGGACTTAATTTTACTGGCAAAAATAGTAGTTTTGGCACCAAATCCTTAACATTGTCTCATTTGAAGAGATACCATGGCTCAAGAAGTTTATGAGTTAGACTGGTAATGCTTAAATATTGAATATCTAAGGGTGAAATGAAAATCAAATAGAAGTGTGGTATGTAGAGCCACTCTATGGATCTGTTCCTGCATGTGTTTATAAGTGTGATTCTCCACATACTGAGGAAAATACACAACAGTGTCATTTCTGGTATCACGTGTTACAATGTGTAGTAAAAGGTCTTAGAAATGACAGACTTGAAAATCCTCTTGCTACAATCTCTGTGCTTTTGTAGGGATGGCAGCCCAAGACCGTGGGGGTGTATCTGCGTGGGTGCTGGCTTCCCCATGTTCCTATGAGTTTCCCACTTTTAGCTGCAAGGATGGAAGAGAGACAGGATGGGGTAAAGGGAAGGAAACCAAGGGAAATACCAGTCTTTGTGGGACTGGACAGCTTCAGACCTCAGTTACAGTCCCTATGTAGTGTATAGCATCCCATCTGTGTTTGGGCGGGCTACCTTTTATATCTGTGAAGCCTAGAACAGTGAGTGCAGAGCTGATGGGACCCAGAAAAGCCATTTTGGCACTACCCAATCCTGTTTTCCCTGTGGGATTCAGCTCACAGGTGGGAGGAATGCCAGGGACCCAGAGATGCTGTTCCCCGCATGCTTCCCCTTCCTGGTTATGCTTTTTGTTCCAAACACCTGTACAACTTAGCAGTGTAGCTTCGTGGAAGAGAGGAGCAATGCACTTATAACAATAATGAAAACTTCTTCTTACTGTGGCCCTTGAAGGGAGTGTGGAATCTTCTGTGTTTATCTTTACCCATCCAATTTATTTAACAGAACTTCAAAAACTAATTTAACATTACTTAAATCAGTTCATATTTGTGCTGAAAACCTCTGCAATTGCATTTGATGTATTTATATGATGTAGATCCATTGAAAACAGCAGAATCTAATTGAGAGACATGAGTTTTGATTTAAAACTTAAATCAATCTAGTTTTTTATTTTATTTTCATCTTTATCATTACCTCCTACCCGGCTCCTGAAGTGTTTCCTGAATGTGCTTCCTGCCATGCGTCCAATAAATTGTAACTCCTGCAAAGATCCAGCACCCATTGCTTGGGAACAGAAGGCACAGAGTTACCAGAAAAATGTAGGCTACCATCTGAGGCTGGACAACTGACAGCCTGATGCCAAGCCAATTGCCCGGGAGTTTAAATCTGGACTAGGCACTGCAAAGCCAAAAGAAGTCTCGTCCATGCGCGTGTGGCTCTGTGCGATGGTCCCCTGCCTTTCTCTGTGCTGGGAAGTTGTCCGAGTGATTCACAGGCTTGGGGTGGGAGCCATGATGGTGACTTGTTCTTTGCTTGATAAATTCAGTTGCCACAAAAACCCTGCAGAAGCCTTTACGTGGAGTAAAGGCTTTGCCATGGGGTGCATCAGAACACATCAGTTTCTTCTCTGTATTTAAGTATTCCATTGTGGGGTAGTCCCTCGATGAAAAGGAAATGAGTGAAGCAAGGATGCTGTATATTGGAGCGAAGCTGTTCCCTGAAAGCCCAGTTCCTATGGCGTTTGTGCTCTGTATAAATAAATATGGTGTCAGCAGAGCACCCATGGCATTGACTTCTACAAGACACGGCTCACTTCACCATTGAAATGATCCAAGGATGTTCCTCTCTTCTTGAGTGGATTAATTTTAGATCTTCTTTCTTAGGGAAATAGAGCAGTCTGTAGATTTTTTTGTCCCATTCTATTGAAAGATTCTGCTTTTCAGAGCCAATTTGTGTGATTACTGTGTTGGGAGATGCCAATCCTAGCTTTGGTTCAGGTTCTTCACTGAAGATCCTTCCCATGTGCCTGAAGAAGATAGCTGTGCTGTGGCCTCTTCTGGATCTCATATAAGTTGTGAATGTTTTGTTTTCTGGTACAGAATTGAAAGATAAATGCAGTAAATCTACCTCTTACTATTTCACTGGGCAATTGTTTTGGAAAAAGCTCGGTTTTGCCCATGGAAGAGGAATAATGATTTTGTTGGAAAGATGTTTTTACGTTGTAGTTGAAAAACCCTTAGTTTTTTATAATTTGTTCTCAACTTTGGATACAGATCCTGAGATCATTGCTTTATTACAACACTATCTTTGCTTGGAAGATGTTAAGCTGTTGAAGATTTAAACACTATATTGTATAGCTGTCTTGTTGGTGTTGATAAACAGCTATAAGAAAGCAAAATTTCTTTTCCAAAGAGATTTTTATCTCTTAGATTTCCTTTCAATCAAGCCTATAATTTCATAATTTTATCAAATGAATGCAAACTATCTCCTAGTTATTCTTTTTCCTAAGGAGTGAGTTTGCGTCTTATGAAATGTTATTTCTATTCAAATTGTAGGTTGGAGTGTCATTTTTACAAAAGAATAAATTGACTGTTGAATTAATGAACCTTGGACTGTGAGAACATACAGTTAAAGATACAATTCTATAGAAACCTCCTACTTTAAAAGATAATTGTCACAAAGCTTCCCTATAATAACAGGTGATATGCAGGTTTTATGGTATTATCACAGTTCTAGAAATATGCATATGAAATGATAGAAAAATTATTAGGTGTTAATAGTACTGGGGTATTGTGTTACCTGCATTGCCAGGTTTGCAGGTCTGGTAATCCAGACCTTGTCCCCAGAACTGGGGGATGCTAGCTGTCTGCCTGCTCCACCGTGGAAAGGTTCTCCTTTCCTCCTACACCCCGGTGCCGCACCAAGGCAGAGCTCCGGCAGGGATGAGATCTGTCAGTTCTGGAAGAGGCAACAAAGAGACCTTTTCTCCAGGTGACTGAAGGGGCAGATACTGTGACCTCCAGCACAGGGAAAATGTATTCAGGGGTAGGACCCTGCCTTCCTGTCTTATCATAAGATCACACAGGCCAGGGAACACAAACAGTGTGTCTTTCCCTGCCTACAGTCCTCTAAAACCCCACCAATCCCTTCCCCAAAATTCCTAATGGAATTTCAATATTCAATAATATTTTTATACCGTTGCTATTAGAGACTTCTTCCTCTTGGAGCAACAGTTGCTTCTGTTTCCTTGAACTGCTGTTTAAGTCTTGCCTGCTCATCCTCCTAAACATTGATTTGGCTGGCAGCCTAGAAACCAGGAGGGTTTTCATGCTTTGTGAAGCTGGAGAAGAGCCTGTGCTCAACATTAGTAATCTTGGGCATAATTCTTTCCTGCTTTCTGGGAGGACAGGTTCTGTGCAGAAATACTCGAGGTCTCCCTGCAGCCCACCACAGCTGCCAGTGTTACTTATACATGGGCAGTAACCGATGTTATAACTTTAGAAAAGTCTGTCAAAAAACGTTTAAAAGCTGTATTACTCTCAGAGGTGGAGAATCAGACTTCAGCTAAAAGTCTGGAGCTGAGCTGAGCCAGAGACTTCACCCATCTGGGGCTTTCGGTGAACTCCCATCGAGGTTTTCAGCATCTTCTTGTGTTTCTGATGCCTGGGTGAGAGAAGAGGAAAAATATTGTTATAGAATAATGCACTGTAATTCTTAAAGGAGAAATTTTGCTTTAGGGCAGGGTATGAGACAATCAATAGGTTTAATATACAGTCTTCCAGATGATATATGGAATTTCTGTGCTTGTGTTTGTAAATAAGCAAGGAACTTGGTGTGAGGAAGCCTGTTGGTTCAGGAATTGTATGATTGAGGGGTAAAATGCAGAAAAGCTAGAAAGTCCTCTTTTTTCCCCTTTGTATATGGGGTTCAGGATTGGCAAGTTTTACCTACATTAGTTATTTAAAAGAAAGGCAACAACAATTTTATTTATAGCTGAAGTAGATGAATGTTGTAAATGAGGCAAGATTTGAGGCGTAAGCGAAATGTTTCACTCAATTGGTATTATGAAAAACAAATAGCTTATTAGGAAGAAGTTGTTACAGGAGGCTACCTTTAAAAGGAAAACGAAATTGCAAAAGCTTATAATATCTTTTCGGCTGAAGTGACTGCTGGTAAGAATGAATCAAGCAATGGTCGGGAATTCACAGACCCATGGCAGAAGCAATTTCAGAGTCACGTTGCAAAAAAATCAAAATGGAAACATATATTAGTTTTATCCATTTGATATGGGAAAAAAAAATCATTGAGGATATGTACATCATCTGTTACACTGGCCTGCCAATACAATAGTTGCAAATGATGGGATTTGTTTCTAGTGAGCCGTTTACTCAGGGCAGGGACAGTAACTACAATTTCTCTGTGGTTTATGACCTCTGAAGGCTTCTCTGCTGGCATTATTGGGATCTATTTTTCACTGTAGCTTAGCAGTTATTATTTCATGTGAACTGAGTTGCTCTTATATTTTTAGTCTACCCTTTTGCTCCTCTTGTTTAAAACCATATGCAATAATTTCTTTGTAAGTAGATTCAAAGCAGGAAAGCAGATGACTTCTGAGCAACTCGAAGTATTGATTTAGAAAATTCCTGGCACAACCACAGCTTGAGCCTGTGGTTCTGAGTGGCCATCGCTCCAAGGCAAGAAACACTGACACCAGTTGAGAAAGAGAGTTTGTTTGTTGTTCTGCCTGGTATCCTTTAAGTCATGGCAGTTTATTGCAGAAATATTGCCCAGCAGCTGATAAGCTTGAAAGCCCAGTGTTAAAAGTGACTTTTTCTGTGCAACTCCATAGGAACAAAAATGAGCTGAATATTTTAATGGGACTTGTCATGGCTACCAAATGGTTGTGGTTTTACTTGCTGCAAAGATCATCACAAGAATCTTTGTCCAAATGAATAAATTATCAACTCTTGGCACATCATAATTATTTTTTAAAAAAAAAATTGTCAAGAAAATTTTTTATGGTTCTATGGACTCTTCAAAATTTGTGAACATTTCAAACACCATTAATTATCTGTTTGAACTCCTGGGACCTCAGCTGGTCTCATGTCTGCAGGATTAGACTCCTAAATCTGACTGCTGCAAAACCAGAAAAACATAGTACTCCTCAGCCTTTCATCCCAATTTCAGATCAATGTCTCCTAAATGTTTGTGTGTTATGGTTTAAAAAAATAATAAATAAGATTGATAATATAATTCTTGGACTCACTGCAGACTCTTCCTCCCTTTAGTCATTAGGAAAATATTTTCTCTGACTGATCGTGTTGTAAAATGTGTTATTTCAAACCACAGATATTGACAATTATTATAAATCAAACCGAACAGGGATAATTAAAATTTAATTTTAAGTTTGTCAAGGTCTTTGCAAGCATATCCTGAGGGCCAACTGTGTCTGTATTGTGGCTTGTTTCCAGCTGACTTTGGGCCAAAAGTTGACATTGTTGTTCAGCCCCCTTTTGAAAACAATTCCCAGGAACTTCAGAGGGTGCATGCCTGTTAAACTGAATAAAAATTGAATGAAGTTTCCAGAATTTATCCTTAAATTGTTGTGGGAAGAAATGATTCTAAGAACTGAGATAATTTTAACCAATATTGCTCTCTAATTTCTTCTGATTTTCTTTCCACTGCTGACAAGTTCAGTGCCCAGCATTGCTACCACGTATTTTCTGGCAGCCCAACTGAGAATGGTGGATCAAGGAAATAATATGACTCTCTAGGGTTTTTTCACAGTGTTGGACATGTGCAGCGACTTGGTGGAAAAAGGTGAGGCTGTATTTTGAGAGCAGGCTTGCACTCTTGAATTTGCCATAGGCTTCTTGAGATAGCTCGCTTAACCTTTTAGTCACTTCTCTGGGACAACACTGCACTTAAATGCCACCTCCCGTCCCATTCTTCACCCTGAATAGAGACAGCTCTTTAATACACCCTCCTGTGGGTGTATGGCCCGTAACCATACATGGTGTATGAGGACAGTTGCACATAATTAGTAGCGTGATGCAGACATACCATGAGCTTGTGCTGAGCTGGCAGTGAAATTTTTACACTTTTGTTCTGAGAAATGTGGCTTGCAAAGTGTCAAATGTTCTTGAAATGCATGTAGAAATACACCTTTATACCCAAAAACCTATGAGTCAAGTGCTGTTTCTGTAGGCTCTCCTCCTACATCCTCTTATATATGTTTCACTTCTTATTCATTGTGCCTTTTCTCATTGACATCAGCCAGCCTATTTGCAGTATATAAAAAAGCGTGTGCTTCAGCCTGCAAGTTCAAGGCTTTACTGACTCCAGCATAGTTGTACAGATAATATTCTGAACAGCATTGGCTCTAGGTCAAAGAATACACAAAGCAATTCATTGTAAGCTAAGACCTAAGCTGATGCAGCCACAAGCTAGATGCCGATGTAGTTACTGAAGTAATTTATTTGAGAAAATTAAAAAAAAACAACAACCAAACCCAAACTCTTGCCTGCTTTCAGCTTAATGTTTACTCTTGGCTAGCTCAAGTGCTGATGTAAATTACCAGTATGAGTTTGCTTAGCAATTCTTACAAGATATAAGTAAATTAGTATTATTATTCTTCCCTTTAATATGGGCATAATCCTGCAATTCTGTCAGAAGCAGTTCGGCAAGCAGAGCAGGGAGACAAACACCGATAACTTTCAATGGCTCATGAGTAACAATATTTAGCAAGTCATATTCTAATTTTTTTTTTTTTTACTTTCCTTTTGGTTATCTTATAGCTATTTATGATACCCAGTCAAAAATCCAGGGATTGCCTGAGTGAGAATATCAGAACATCCCTGTGAGTTATGAATTCTAATGCCCACTCTGTGATTTTGGTGGAAAAAGGCATCAACCCAAGAAACCAAACCCAAACCCTCAAAATTCTTAGAACATCATTTTCTTTCTGGTTTTGAACGTCTGAAAGCAACTAAGAAATCATTGGATGTATTTATTGCTCAGGTATATTCCACAACTGTATTTTAATTTTAAAAAATTACAATTGCTAGAGGGATTGGTGATTATATGAAAGTATTCAATATAGTCAATATATTCAGATGTGAACTAAGTACTACTGTTCACGAATGAGCCATTATAGTTACTATAGATAGTTTAATGAAAATGTCAGCTCAATATTCAGTAGCAGTCAAGAAAGAAAATTGAATTTAGGAATTATTAGAGAAGAAATTGAGACCAGAACTGTCTGAAAGTGTCCCATGTGTGTACGACAATATGCTCATCATCCTCTTACATTCTTCCTTTGCCATCTTCTGCTGGCCATTTTCAGAACCCTTGATCTGGCCCAGTTTGTCTGTCCTTTCCTTTTTGATACTGGAGACTCAGACTGTGTTTTGTCATCAATCACATTGCTGTAAGGTGTTTTTATCATGCGGTGTAAGATTTCCTCTGATTCTTTTCTTCTTGATCTATTAAAAAGAAAAGATAAATCAAACAATGCTGAATGTAAGGAAGAAAGAAAGGAGATATCTCTTGTTGAAAACTTATTCCTAAATATCCTGTAGCGATTCTGGAAGAGGAAAAACAAATCTGAACTAGAGGCTAAGTTTACTCTTGTGATCAGCCCGATGGGAGCCAATGAAAGTTTTCCAGAGAATAATGTCTGGCAGTGGCTTGGATCTCTGCAGCTGCATAGTAGCTTGTAGAATGTTTTTCAGTTATCCTATTAGATAGGATATGCTGCTTAAATGAATTTTCGCACATTTTTTAGGAAGCAAATATATGACTTAACTAGAAAGTCATCTTGTAGCCATGAGAAATCTTTATACCTTGTGTGTGGATGTTAGTGCAATATGAAAGACAAATCTAAAGCAGCTGCTGAATTGGTTTCTGACACCCCAAGTCTCCTTCTGCCCACAGTCACAATCCATACAGGAGAATGCTTGAGAATGTATTTGGTAGGATGGGGTCAAACAAATTACCCTTAGAAGATTAAAACCTTAATTATTTTGATTAAAGATGATGATTCATTCTACCAGGACTCCTATTGTGTTTATTAACTGTGATAAAATATCACATGGGATTGCGAACCGGTGGCTACTTCTGATTTTGAACAGAAAGTAACGACTGAGTACATATTTGAAGATAAATTTCATTAATAAAATCTGTCACCAGTTGAGATATTAATGGGACAGGACAGTATCTGTGAAATCAGTGTGGTACAAGATTACTTATCCTACATTGAAAACTGTGCGTGTAACCTAAGAACTTTGTCAGCAAAATTGGCAACTTTAATTACATTGGCATGGCCATTAGAGTATTTGAGTGTCAGATGATTAGAATTGATGAACCTTGGTTAATGAAAAGCCCTAAAGGTTAGTCATTCGTATTTATATAATTGAAGACAATCTCTATTAACTGATAAGAGTTCTTTTATTTTTTAATTTTATTTTATTACTCAGTTAAAGATAAAAGTAAGATTTTACTTTGTGTTCCATCCACTTAAAAGGTTTATTTAGATGGGATTAGTGAATTAGTGAATTCGACGGTGTTTTTCACTCCCTCAGTCATCCACTATAGGAAGTCTGATTATGCCCTTGTTTATGCCCTGCATCACCCCATGGACTTCTCTGGCTTGATGCAATTGTAAATGAAGGAAGAATACGGCTTCGTAATAAGAATGACAAATGCCATATTAGTTCAGTAGCTGAACTGGTTGCCAAAGCATGCGGGTGCTTCAGGAGTTACATTGAGTTAACTGCTGGTACAGAAGCAGCAGACATGAAGACAGTAATTTTAGCAATTAAGATAGTCTGGATGTGAAGTGATTCGTAATATGCTTGTTTGTATCTCATCAAAGCAGAGACCGGGTGTTATTATCTGTGAATGCTAAATACAGTGATTAATTACACCAACGTACAAGAAAACAAGATAACTTGGATTTTTATCATAAGAAAATGCTGATTCCCTTTGTCACTATAATAAATGGTTCTGTCTCTCTTGCTTGCCAGTTTAGATGTAGTGAGATAATACTAATTACTTTATAATTAGTTATGTGTACAAATGAATATAACCCAACAACTGCATACTTTTCAAAGCATCTCTTTTCAGCCCACTCGGAGCAGGAATTTGGGGCTATTAATCTAGATTCATAGTGAAAGAATAGAGAACCTGATACTTTTCCTATGGTGCCAGGACTCCTGGCATATAATCTAAGCCCCTGAATACTGGAAAAATACTGTCAAATTAGAGACAGTTCAGAAAAAATGTAAGCCACCTACTGTGTTTCATTAAGCTGCTTAGAAGTGAGAAGCTTTAACCCCAGAGAGCTGAATCTGAGATGCAGAGTCCAATAATGCTGGATACTCCTACCAGGCTGGCAGAAGGCCACTCCGACGACCATTTGGGAAATCAGGACCATCAGGCTTCCCTGGACCGGCACTTTCACAACCAAAATTTCATCTAGTTTAGGGAATTCACGCCGCCATTGTGCAAAGTTGTGCAAATTCTGCAGAGCTAAATTATCTAGACAGGGAAAACGATTGACTTCCCTCTATTAAAGAGATTATGGGCCTGGTTAAATTTTAACTCTGTTAGTATGTGGGCCCCAGAAAGTGTTATTTTATATCCCATTTCCCTGCAGGTACCTCTTGGACTGGCTGTTGAGACACTGGCAGCCTCTGCCATGTGGTGGGAGAGGAGCTTCCTGGGCTGTGCCCACCTCGGTGCCACACAAACCTGCCCTGTATAGAAGGAGGCTTTTGTCAGCTCAGTTTTACATACTCATTAACCACATAATCTTTAATTTTATCCACCATCTGGTTTGTTTAATAGGAATATGGACATGAGCTGGTCTTTGGAAAGAATGTGGTTAATGCTATTCTTACACATAATAGTGTATATCCATGGGAAGCACTTCAGTTTAATATTCTTGTGGGCAGATACGACTTGGCTGACTTTTTAGCAGCACATTGTCTGGGAAGGTCAACGTTTCTTGAGAAAGTGGACACTCCAGAATTTCATTGTCTAGTTGAAGGCAACTGTCTCCAGATCTCATGCACATCAATTTGAAATACGTGTGAATCAGTGCCTGTCATAATAGGCATTAAAATCTTCATTTTGGTTTTATATCTATGAAACTGAGGGGGAAAATAAAGCAGCACCACAAGCAGCAAATAGGCTATTTTGGCATACGTGTGATGTGAGCATGTTCTGCAAACTATGTCATGCCTCTACGGAAGACCATCTTTTTACAAAATATTTGTTATAAAAGAAGGAAAAATATACAAATGAAGTCTATTAGCAAGACGAAAAGCTACCGAATGCATGCTATGCATTTATATAAAATACATATATGTATAAATTTACCATAATATACTTGCATTTGCAATAACAAATAAAGTGGTCTGGA
>JAOXJM010000079.1:8223110-8241287 GCA_026413425.1 Tringa solitaria
ATTAGGGGAGTTAAACCCTGATTTGCATCTAAAAAATGTAGTGTATGCTCATTTATGTGCAAATGTAATGGAAAAAGGCTGCAGGTAAAGTGGCGAAAGCCTAAACAAAATAAACACTTAATTTTCTTTTATTGTACTTTGTGACTATTAATAATATTACGGTACTAAGGCAGAAACATTAAACTAAGCAGGGGAGCAATAAATGTTCCTAGACTGTGCAATGCTGTTGATATTAGTGGCTAATAGCTCCAGAGTTCACATAAAATGCAGATTGAAGTACAAAGAAGATGTTTAGTGGAGTCAGCAGTGGCAGTGAACTGTTTACAGGTGAAACTAATAACCAGAGGGCACACACAGCAGGGGCATTTTTCTGCAAAAGATATCTAAAAGGAACTTTTTGAAGCACTTAATCAGACTGTCTCTGTCCTCAGGGAAGAAGTTTGATAATCCCAGTTTATTTCTCTTCAAAACTAGCTCCTGAAATCATTAATTATAATGTGCTGCGTTTCCATTTATAAATATAACGAAAAATGCAAGGACTATAGGGTATGTTGATATAAAAGAAGTCCACATTGATTTAAGAACATCATGCTGAAGTTATGAGAGATGACTTGATACCACACTGTTGGGTACATGAGTGAGAAACTGGATTTGGGGTTAATGAACCGTAATTAAGTTCACTCACTGTGACATACAGAAGAATGTAATACTCGGCAGTAGTCATACTGTGTTTTGTTTTGCCTTGCAAATCTGGACACAAACTGTTTCCCACATCTTTATCTGAGAGACCATAAAAAAAACACTCACTGCAGAAGAAATAAATAGCCATATATTTATTTGAAGAAAGAAGATCTCTTCCTGTCCTGTGCTCTCTATGCTGAATGGCAGGGGACAATAAAAGTACAAAACTGACACAGTGTTAGATGATGTTCATCTTAACAGTGTTGCACTTTACCAGTGTCAGTGGAATAACTGAAATGAAAACGGGTGTAAAATTATATTAATGTGGAATATGATCATTCAAACCACAAAGTAAAAAGCAGTCAAAGGACAGAGTTTTTCTGAAGTTTTCTTTATCCAAAACAGTAATTTTTTTTTAATATGTATTTTATTGAACAATATAATCTCTATTTATTGGCCAAATTGAGGAAGAAAGTATCATTCTTTGGCCTTACTTTGATCAGCCTATACATTTCTGTATGATTTTCCCCCTTGGTTTGATTTATGATTGGAATAGTATGATAGGTTACCAGAGTCATTAAAATATCTTGTCAGTGTGCACAATTGTACAGCAAATAACTACTGATTAGTACATCTCCGAATGTACGACAAAGAATATAGTTTAGGGACTGGACTACTAGCAATAATTAAAAACACAAAGAGGCAAACAAAATAACTTGTATGGATTATTTATGCTCCTACCCAGTTCTGCAATGAGCTGCCCGGTTGCGTTTCTCAACGTGAGAAGGAAGAACAAACTCAAACAGGGGATTTCTTCTGTGAAAAAAGAGCTGGGGTGCAATTATCCTCCTAAGTATCTCTGTCTTCATACACACATATCTAGGAAGAACAGGGAAAAGACAGCTGGTAGTACTTGGCATATCGTTGAACTCAAGGGCTAATTAACACGGCTTTATCCAGAATTAGAAATGGATAGAAATCTGTTACTAAGTAAATTAGTTAAATTTTAAGATATTAAAAGATTTCAGGCTTCTACTTTCTGCTGTGGCATTCAACCTTGTGCTAAAACTGCACGGCTTGTCTCCAGAAGACAATCTCAGCATTAGCTGGGGAGCAATCTGGGAGTCTCCCTTCCAACAGGAGCAGTCACACTGGAAGTCCTGAGGACCGTCATCAGTAGACCAGGCTGAGCCATCGTCACAGACTGCCACCGTATGTGGTGATGGTCACCCAATATGAGAGAGTTAAATGTGGGAACTTGACTGGGACACAGTTTCTTCTAAACTCATCAGAGAGTGCAATAGAGGTCAATTTGGATTTCCTTCAGTAATCTATTATCATAGAATCTATTAGCCAGGTTAGAGGTAAAAACCACTATTTTAAGTCTGTTGAAGGGAGAGACTCATTTTCCTATCTGCTTACTCAGCCAGATCATCTCTCTCTTTGTGGTCTTTCAAGAGCTCACCTTTCCCTACATGCATTCTGGGGAAATTTCCCTCTTGAGGCCTCTCGTGAAGAGTTGACTTGCCTCTCTCACTCACCATTACTGTCAAGCTCAACTCCCCACTCAGCTTGAAGAGGTATTGAAAAGCATTCGTACTACTTCCCAGGTCTTCCTCAGGCTTCAGAAAAATGCTCCATCAATAGCCAAAGGGTCCTTCACTGCTCTCCTTCAAAAGCCTTTAAAACACATCTTTACAGTCCCGTGTATTGAAAAAAAAGGTGGTTTGGGTGCCTCCTATTCTGATTATTCTGTTACCCAAAATCCACAGCTTATACAGTATGAGGGTTCTGGATAATAAGTGGGTCTTCTAGATCCTAAGATAGTGTAGGGAATGAATAGTAATTTCATACAGCAGAAATGGAAACAAGATTCTTGGCAGTGGTGGGGGGAGTGATTCCCCTCATTTTCAAGATCTGGATCATCATCCTTTGGAGATGAAAATACATCCTGGAAATACATATTTAGTGTTTCTTCAAAGACAGAAAATTCTTCTCCTTGCCTTTCAGAAGTAGCTGGCTGTCCTTAGTTTACCCCGTGGTACAACTGCAGTCCATTAAGTTTTTACAGCAGGATGGCAAATAGCATTTCAGAGCTTCATTACATGTTCTGGCAAAGTTCAGTTGCCTGGAAACTGCTTGTGAATTTGGGTCAAATTTTCCTTCTCATTTCAGAAAAGAAAAAAAAACAAACCAAAAAAAAAAAAAAAAGCCAAACAGCAACAGAGCTATATTATCCAGGGAGAAGGAGATGATTTTGTCCTGCTTTTCTAAGGTTCAGTTCTCTCCTCTGCCTCGAGAGCATCGTAGCCTCCAAGCGATAGGTCATTATGTTGCACGGGGCATTCACAGTCCCTTCTGTTGACTCTCTTCTACTTTGTATAAATAATTGACTGTCCACTGGTACAGGAATAGGAATCTAAATCTCCCACTACAGAACAAGAAAATCTTTCTGGCTAATTAAGTATTCTGTGCAAAGTGGTGAAGCTTGAACAAAAAGGGAGGGAGAGACCCATTTGAGAATCACTTATCTCAGGCTTACTTAAATAGCAGTTCCAGTGGCATCTCCTCAGTTCATCAGTTCTCTCCAAACCACACTTGGTTTGGACAAGCATGGGATGTCTCCAGCATTCTGGGACTTATACTTTCTATTATCTGGTCTATGATTCTATGATTCTGTTATTTTTTTCTCGGGATGTTGAAATGAATTTCTGGCCTCACTGTCCAGAGAAATGAGATGCTGGCAGTGGTAGGCAGCTGCAGTGCTCTGTCACACCAGTACAAGAAGAACTTGAGTAAAATGTAATATTCAGTGAATATTCAACCGAGAAAGCAAGTTGGGCTTGGCCAATGCTGTACTTAAAGGCTGAACACACCTCTTCAGATCACGGAACATGTTATAGCTGAATAAACCGAACCCTGTTTGGCACGGCGTGGCATAGCTCAGGATTTCCAACGCTGTCAGTCTTAAAGGAGCCTGTGAGGTTTTAAAATAGGAGTATATTTACCACCACATACAAGCCATCTCTTTGTCTAGGTCATTCACTCAGATTATTGTGATAATTTATGAGCAATGACTTGACTCTGTATTTATTTATCTTCTTAAGCCCCAATCTGCCTGGTATGCTCCATTTTATACCTTTATTTTTAAATGTCTTCTTATCCAGGTTACATGATAGCACTTGAATTGCAGGTTATATTAATAAAACCAGGAAGCATTTCAAGAATATTGGCACTTAATACAGGTTACAGGTTTTGATTTTAAGCCAAATTGTTGTTGGCTTTGGCAAGTTTATTTTCCTCTGAACCTGATGCATTTGAAATATTGATGCAGTGGAATTAACTACCTGGTTCCAGCTCAAGAGACTCATTCTGCTGGATCACCTGCCGAAATGTGGCCCTTCCTTTTTCATCTCATTAATGATGCAGGACTTTCATGCACAGGTCAAGACATGACCTGACCCTCTTTTGCCCTCAGCAGTACACACTGAATTCATGTAGAAACAAATGGGAACCCCATGCGGGACTGTAGATATTAATACAATATTTCAAAAACAAGTGACACAAATACTGCTAATTTTAATGTATCTGGTTGTAAAAAAAAGGCAGTGGTGCTTCTAGAGTTGATTGTGTCCTGATACTCAGGTGAAGGATTCTTATCTGTTTCATCACCATTTTCCACCATCATTTCGATTCTTTTGACTACCAGCACAATGAATCTAATTTCAGAGCTGACAAATATAAATGTGTTTGCATCAGGGACAAATACTACACTTAAAAATTTTCCAGCAATTTTTTTGTTAGTGTTTGAGAGAGAACAGAGTGGAGTTCTTTCCTGCAGGATAAAATATGTTTTTCTCAATAACTTAGGCAAATGAGACCTCAGATTAAATAATTGGATATGTAATTATCCTTACAGTAATTCTCATTATGAACCTGCACTTATTAGTCAAAACTTCTGTCCTAAGCAACTTGCTATTACATTCATTTCAAAAGTCCTCTTGAGGACAGAGTTTTGAACGTCTTTGACCAAATACTGAAAGAGAAAATTTGGTTATCTATTTTATATAATATATAGTGGCCAGCAATGTAGAAAATATGCAGTAGCAGCATATGAACTTGCTTCTTCTTTTGCTTATATATTCATCTTGAGTCTTGTGGCATCTCTGAATCCACGTGCCTGATGCAGAACTCAGGATTTACAGGTACACAGCTGTGCTTGAAAGTTAGCACAAGTGTGCTTTATTATTTGCTATTAGATATAGTTTGTGTTGGATGTATCTCAGAAGTGAAAATAGGTAGGAATGGAGACCAAAGCTGTGAGATATGACTGTGGTGTTTAAGTGAAATTCATCCCATGGTGAAGATGAGAGTACGATGTCCGTCAACCACTTACACCCTGCTGATATTCAGGTCTGAGGACAGAAGGGAGAATTTAAACACTTTCCTGCTGGCTTTTGTTAACATTGAATTTCTCACAGCTGTGGACTCGGCGCTGAATATGTTCATCATTTGGTTCACAGCTTCCCTTTCTGCAGAGGTTTCTCATAATACCAGGCTGCAAAGAAAAGAACTGAGAGGTTAAGCATCAAAGCAGTGGAGTAGAGGAGGAGGAGGAAAGAAATCATGTTGGAAATTATAGATGACTGGACTCTGGAAGAATGAGATGTAGCAGTTTATTTATAGTTATGCAAAACTGGAAGTCAAATACAGCCAGGAATCTGCTGTCATTGGCAAGGGAAATGGGACCTGACCCTGCATGAGTAGAGCACAAGATCCCATCACTGACTGAATTAATTCAGGTTGTTAGAATGTGGGCTGGCTGCTAAGTCTTTTTTCATTTTGCTCTTGGCTCTTCTGATGTCTTATGAGTCACAAGTCTTTTACTGGCCTTGTTTTACAGATCTGACAGCAAGGGAGTGACAGTGTTTACCTACCTCATATGGAAAATGCGAGGCTTAATTAATGTTTGTAAAACCTGGTGGATCACTCACCAGAAACATTACATCTGTGCTGTGTTATTTTTATCCATTGCATAAAGTTCTCCTTCAACCTTTACTCACCTTCTGATCGCCTTTTAAAACTGAGCAACTATTATTGAAAATGGCTCAGGGTTTTATTTAGTATGGGTTACATATTTTTGAGGGCCATATGTCACTTATGGGCCCAATAAACTTGCATTATGGTGCTTTCCTAACAAGGACTGTACGTTGGGTGAACCCTGCATGAATAGCAGGACGGCACTTTGAAATGAGGATACAAACTTCGGGAAGCACAAACCTGTGAATCTGGGCTCGCAGTGTCCAAGGTGAACTCTGAATGCCGGGAACGAGAAACAAAAGACATTGCTTTCAGTTCCTTATGCATCAAGGCTAAGAGTGATTTTCCCAAAGCGTAGTAGAAAACAGGAAATTCTCATTGATGGGAAGAAATACGTCTAATTGACATTACTGATATCTTGTGGACCAACTTGAATTATTTATGATGGTAAAATCATTGTTTATAATGTACTCACAAAATGGAGGCAAGGAAG
This sequence comes from Tringa solitaria, assembly GCA_026413425.1. Taxonomy (NCBI): domain Eukaryota; kingdom Metazoa; phylum Chordata; class Aves; order Charadriiformes; family Scolopacidae; genus Tringa; species Tringa solitaria. The sequence goes on from JAOXJM010000079.1 coordinate 8,229,325, forward strand.
GAAATATGGAGAACAGTGATCTGTATTAGACACAATTACCATCTATTTTTAGGGGTATTCTTAAAACTCAGAAACACAAGGTCTTTATATCTAATCTATATTTATATATCCATGTGTATGGCTCAATGCTCTAATTAGCAAAGCTCAGGAAGTGGTGACAGCAGAGATAGGGATAGAGGAAAGTGAGAGACGAACGTCTGACAAACCTAAGAATAGGGTGAGTTACTCTCTATACACTTGTTGATACCGTACCGAAAGGAGATTTGTGCTTTGAGCAGCCCCTCAGTTTGGGATATGCATTCTGGGTATTTGTGGCATCCAGCAGCGTACCACAGGTAAAAATCATACAAGTCAATTTTCTAACCTCCAAATATCCCCCTTCCCCAGTGTGAAGTGTGTCCCTTTTGGATGTCACCGTGCTGGCTAAAGATGAATTAATCAGTGGACGGGAAGCTGGTGTTTGCCCACAGACCAGTGACCAGAACCTAATGACGTTCGGGCTGCGCCAAGCCTGCATCACATCAGTGCATCTGAAAATTGTCTCTCTCATGTATGTTGGAGTGTGAAAGTCTTTTGTTACTAAGAAAAGCTGCCTAAATGAGTGGAGGGCAGGGCTGGTTAAACTCAGCGGAGAAACCTTCAGACAATGAAATTAAGCTCTTCCCAAGTGTTGTTTTTTGTTCTGGCCTTACCGACTCATTCCCCTTGACTGATCAGCTAAAACCACTGGGTTTGTGATCTGCCTCTGTAAATACTCGCATTGCAGAAGTCAGTCTTGCTCTTTTTTTTTGTTTTCCCCAAGTGAATGAGCCCCACGGTCCTCCTCCGAACAAACTCCCTGTGAAATTCTGGGACTGTATTCTGTCAGACTGGTTCAGGAGTCTGTGCATGGCATCTCTGTGCACCTGCGTGTGGGGGGACACCTCGTGTCCCCAGCTGGATTTGGGTGGAGATGGGAAGGTGGCGATGGCTCTGTAAAGCTGCTCCTTCCCCTGCGGTGGCTGAACACGGGCACATGGGCAGGAGAAGCGGTGCAAAGGCAGGGGATCAGGCGAAAGCTGCCGATTTTCTCTGTTTATTTTAAGGGTGTGCCTGTCTGATCCCTTTTCCTAAGCAGACTTCAGCCTTTTCTCGTGATGTGGCTCTTCTCCAGGCATCTGTTGCCATTGTGTGTTTTTCTTAGAAGGTAGCACATCTCCTAAGACAAATGCAAACAAGTGGCTTAAAAGTACACGGATGTTATAAAATAAAGATCTTTAGCTGAAACCCTGGTAAACAATTACTGCTGCTTTGTATCATTCAATTAGAAATACAGAAAGGGTGTCTTGTATTTACAGACTGGGGATCCTCCCACACTCATTTAGCTGAACAAGTGTGCTGCTGTGGTGCTGGGATTGGCTGCTTTATGGGACTTTTGGTTCCTATGGGCTTGTTTTTCCAATCTCTGAAAATAACAAGCATTAATACACATTCATAGATTATTTAAGCAGCTTCTGATTGACCACCTCTCAGAAAGTCCTGATAATTAATAAGCTTCTGAAAAGAAATTGAGGGAGGTACCTACACTGTGTATGGCAGTTTTCATTATCTCAGTATTTGGTGGGATATAAATGATGACTTGTTTTCAGTGAAGAGCCATCAGAGATAAATTCCACCCATCTCTCTTGAGAAAGAGCAGAGACTCTTAAGTAGAGCTTTATTTCCCCAGAATGGTTACGCGGGGGTTTATGAGCGGATCAAAAGCAATGCATCTATTGCCCTTTATTGAAATCCTTGATAGCTTTTCATAACAGATAAAATTTTCTTCTCCTCGTCATGCGGCGCATTTTGCCCCATCCATTTGTACGTAGACAATTTCCCTCAGCACAGATGGCACTCACCCGAGTGTGTCCCCACCGGCGATGTCCATTACGCTGTGTCAGGCGGCCAGGCAGTGAATGGGGGACAGACGTGAGCTTGCTTTTTGCTGTTGTCATTGCTAGGTGAACAGAAAGGATCCTGTCTTAGGCAGATGGGGCAAATTGAAAATGGGAGTAGCAAAAAGCATTTTGTATTTTTCTATTGGAAAAGATTCCCAGTGTATGTGGCTGCTCTCAAAGCTGGGGGTAATGTAGCTTTTGTCCCTTTGGTGGGGTAACCCCTTTGTAAACCGAAGCTGGAGCCTGGTGCACAAGAGCACTTAAGGCCAGAGTTAAGCAGTCAGGGAAAACAGCCACAATAAAAGGTTCCAGAGAAAAAGAGGTGATTTTCTTTTCTGAGCCCTGAGGACTCGTGATCCCAGTCTATACTTCTTAGGATATGGCGCAGTGTAAATTCTCACTAAGGAACTTTGATCTCAAAGAGGGTTTGATGGCCTTTGAGTGAGGCAGTGGTATTATAGCTAACAATAACGTACCCGCCTTCTTTCTATAATCTTCCAATAATCATTTCAGGAAGCAAATAATTAACTAAGGCCTTTTACCTTGATTACGGCAGTTACCAAAACAGAATGAGAACAGAGGATGGTACATGGTTGAGATTTACTTCAGTGTATGTAGCAGCATATCACTGACAGAGCCTGTAAAAGAGGAGAGTCCAATCTAGAATAGATATTCTATGTATAGATATTCAGAGCCAACAAACAGAGAAAAACAGGCAATTGCTCAGGATAAGAATTCGTTCTTTTTCCAAAATTTGCAGTACAGTCAGTATGCTGAGAATGGAGGATCAGGCTCAAAGTGTCAAAGAGAACAAGTGTCAAAGAAAATTCAGATTTCTAGTGGCTGTAGAGATGAAAATGGATTGAAGAAATGAAATTCTCAAGGACAAATATGTACTGTACTGTGCTTTTCGTCCTGGGGTAAGATTGAACTTATACATCTAATGCAGATGGTATTTGATGCCTTCTCCTTGGTTACAGAAAAATCCTTTTACCATTTTAAGGTTTAAGAAATATAAGTCTTTCAATTATTGCTATATTTTTGAAACAATTTGATAAATGTTCAAATGCTTGTAGTTTGCCTTTTTCCCTAAGTTCCTATAGAACACACTTAGTTGGCCAAATAAAACACAAAGCTCACAGTAGGGTAGAAGATAATTTTCACTTCAGGCATAGCAGAATTGGTTTCCTATTCCTGAATCAGATAAATCACTTGTTTTTTGAGGGCAAAAGAATTATTAAATATTTTGTCCAGCTTTAGATATGACTACAGGGGTGGGAAATTTTTTTTTCTTGTATTTGTGGAGAATACCTATTAGATTTTAGGTGCTGCAACAAGCATATATAAAAACCAAATCTTAAAGCAGCTGAAAAATCTCTTGACTGTATTCGGGGACGAACTCAAATAGAAATCTCAACTTTGATCACATAAAGGCTGAAGTGGAGGCTTTCAGGCTCTCCAAACTCAACTGGGTTGGGAAGTGCCTCATGAAACTCCTTGTTTAGTCCACGAGACCAAACACTGAATCAATATTTAGACTGAGGGCTGGGTCCTCAGCTGGCACAAAATCACATACTTCCACTGATGTGAGCTGGACGGATTTTGCAGCCACTAGCTCTCGTGGTTTTGTTACTTGCCTTGTGGCGTTTGGTTCCAGGTTTTTCTTTCATTCCCTGAAGCCCCGTCTCAGGGAACTACATGCAGTCTCCATTTGCACGATGATGAAGTGTGACTAAGTGTCTTGCCTGTCTGATGTTGGAAAGAGCCTTGAAAACAATAGCCTGGAGGCCCTTTAAACTATAAGGCAAAGAAAACAGACCCCAGATTTATCATCTCAAATAATATGGTTTATGCAATGATGTCAAGATTTTTGCAAACATAGGGCTAAAGATGTTCTAATTTATCCCAGTGGAGAATCTGATTGTAAATATTAGTCAGGAGACAAAAATGAGCTCTGTTTATCCACTACACATAACCCTGCTCTCTCTTTCTCACTCTTCTCTGTCTCCGAGTTGACAGTTCCTGTGGAAATCGCCGATCTCTTCTGCAAGCTCATTTTATATTCTGTCTTAGATGGCTACTTACAGTTGAGATCCACAGGATGTTGGCTCATTCCCATTTGCTTTGGAGACAGCAAATTTTGGCAGTAGAACAGCTTCAAGTGCCAGTTGGCATAAGCCTTGACACAGCTGTAGTAGTGGGAGAAGAATTTACTTACAAACAAATCTCCCTATTTGAACCCTGTGTTACCATTCTGACAACTTGTGAATGTACTGAAATGTTTTTGCTGAACTCAGAGGATGCTCCTGAAGCTAAGATTTGTATGACTCAGAGCCCAGGAGGCAGCCAGTTACCGAATCCCTGCTTCTTGTTGCTCTTGAAACGTTCTGCTCAATTCCCATTCTCTCACCCAACCCCCTTCCACCTCGTAGGTGTTCAGCAACCTATAGTAAAAGTAGGTATTTGCTCCACGCAGTTCTATGGGCTACCTACCAGAGACCTGGGGGCTGCAAGGATCAACAGTTTGCTTCTGACCTAAGGTACTATGTCTGCTCTTATATATTTGTTAGTTACTGGTAGGAGCCACTAAAGAAGAAGACGCATTATCCAGCTTTGCCTTACGTGGCCGCGTTCTGCTATTTAACTTGGGTGGTGTAAATAAACTTCTGTTTAAAAAACATGCAGTGGAGATGTGGGTGTTACTGCTTAGATTCTGAGGCTGAAACGTGGAAAGCTAAGGATGCAGATCCATACATGGATGATCAATAAGAAAACATTTATTTCCTTTATTAAATTCAGTCAGTTCACATTAAGCTTGATGGGGCTTGATAAGGGCATTCCAAGAGAAATATATACTTTACTCATACTGTTATAATGCATATATTTTCATTGCCATGGATTTATCTCTCTTAACAACAGGAGATTAAGAGAATACAGCCTCATTTAAAACCACTGCCCTGAGCTCAACCGACCCCTTTTGTTTCCCATTGGTAAAACCCTTTGTAATCTGCAAGAGCAACAAGACAGCCTGAACAAGGAAAGTTTTATGTAAAACAATGTATTCCATCCTCATAGATTCTCTAGCTCTCAGTCGTTAATCACTTTCAAATCAATCCTTTTTTTTTTGCCCTTACAGAGCAATATTCCAACACCCATTTTTTCACTTGATGGAAACTGTTCTGCTCCAAATGTTCTCCAGAGATTTGCCAAAAATCAGATTAGAGCCTTGCCCAAAGGGAAGAGAATGATAAAATCTGAGGTAACTGAGAAAACCGGGTTCAAACTGAGCAGAATTAGATGGATTAATCAGTTTTCTACTCTATATCTGCATGGTCAGAATGAGGAAAAGCAATAGTTAGCATTACCATACCAAAAATGATAAAACTGATTTACAAAACAGGAGAGTGAAAACATATATTTGAGATTTTTCATGTTTGCCTTGTTGGCTCAGACCTTTTGGTTTGTGCATGGAGAGTTTCACGTGTGCTGAGCCCTAAGAGTCCCCGATAGCCACAGGCCTCCCCAGGAAAGCAAACGGCGAGCAGCCCGTGTGTCCTGCCCGGCCCCGGGGCCACGGGCTTGAAGAAAGAAGGCATCTGTCACTAACCCACTCCGAGCTATGAATAATGCCCTAGCTGTACCGTGTGCTCATGGTGTTTTAGAAAATAGTTTGGTTTCAAAGCCTTAGAAGAGTTCTGACTGCTCTTGATCTACGCTGCCGTAGAAACAATAGTCTGTCAGCTGGAGCCGTATTTATTTTTATATATAGGATATCCTAACTTAGAGACCTGTCAAAAGTCTGCCTAATGGAGGCCTACTGCTTCCTCAAGTCCCGGGAAGCCCATTTTAAACCCTGTTTTACAGCTTCTTGATTCTCTCCCTCCCAAGGGCAGCCTAATGGTGAATGTGAAGTGTATCATAATGGATGTTTTTCCTCAAATCCTTCAGCTTTAAATCCTTTCTTTTTCTAATTCTAGTGTGAGTTCATCTCACACTTCCCCCTTTGTGCTGTTATCCGCTGTCTGTGGAGACCTAGATTTGATCTAGTAAGAAAGGCTGTGTGTCACAACACATACTTTACACATCCTTAAGGCTTCTACTTGGCAATAAACAAATAAATAAAGTCAGCATCACAAAAACTTCCCAGATGAAGACCAGAATGATTTTTTTTTCCTTTTAACTTTACAAAGAAGCCAAGGAAGATAACGCAATAGTAATATGTTTGTAAATATATAAACCACTGTAAACGTACTTAAATCGGCATTTACATGAATATACTGAATTTGAAATTTGTGTAGAGGTTCATTGCTCTTTGGACTTTTCACACATTCTGCCATCAAATCCTGGGCCAGGATCGGACTTTTACTGATCTTCCCTGTTGTTTGGTAGCTGCTAAGGAAAATTAATCCCTTGGTAAAGTTTGAAAGAGCCACAAGCTGAAGCATCTTCTGAAGAAGTTAATTGGTCCTCCAGCTATTGAAGTGCATATCAGCATTTCACTTTTCTGGTGATGTGCAACTCTGGTTCAACTTCCCTGAGCTTGTTTCACTACCCTGGAACTCTTAAATGAACTTGCGAGTTAAATGTATCTATCTTACTATAGATACAGAAGACCTACCTTGGTCACAGGCATTTTCATCAAGGATTAAAAGTCTTTTTCTCCATTTGGTTTAAATCCAGCTAATTTCTACTCAGTCCAGCAGTGGAGATGAAAAAAAAGGCTGGCATTTGTACTGCCAGCAAGCATGGTTTGATTCATACAGGAGATAGTGGTCAAATTCAACAGATCCTGTTTATTCAGAAGTTATTTCATACTGGGGTGAGCTGGTGTGTGGCACAGCTGACCGTACCTGCGCTTTGGTTTGCAAAGCCTCCCTCCTCTTAAGTCTTGTAGAAACAACATTCAAATCCCCTCTAGCTCTTGCAGAAGGTGACTATTCCCAGGTGGCAGGCAACCCTTTGACAGTAAGTAGTTTCCCACTTCTTGAACTCTGCTTACAAAAGCTGGCAAAGTATCCAGAGCATTCCAGAAAGTTCGGGCTTTTTATAACATTCGTGCTGCGAGTGCTCTCTCCGGGTGTCAGGTAAGCGATGCGTGTTGATAACGGTCACTCAAAGGAACAAGGATTTTTGTTGTTGTTTCTGGTAGTTTATAGTTCATTAGTGTTTTCTTTGCACAGATTAGGCTCACTGCAATAGTCAGCAAATCCATTTTCTTTTTGAAACAAAATCTTTTAAAGTCTATATGGTTTTCTTCTTAGTCCACCGTACCTCCCAGTGGCGAGTATCAGCCTTTCAGAGCGGAGTAAAGGAGAACTAAGGGACTTCCCTTCTTTAACGACCTTCAGCTGACCAACATTTGATTTAAATTTTATGGGTATAACATGTTGTTAATCGCACAGCTATTTGCATTTATGGCCTGGAGCCATCCTTCCCTGGGCTGTGATCTCTTTCAATCTCGCATTAAGCCAAGTTTGGCTGGCCAATCTTTGCATGTTAGATTTTCCAGCCTTTCAGTATATGGATACCATGGGAAATGGTGTTTGTAGCTCTTGGGTGACACACTCACCTCAGATCCTCTACAGAACCCCACAATGAGCTAATACTCACTGTACTAGCCGAGGTGCTATCTCTTGGGTGAGATAAGGGAAGTGTAGGATGCATAGGGTGAGGCACTGAGGAGATAAGCTTTTACAAGCACAACTGTGACCACTCTTGGGAGGTAGGGAGAGACATGAGTGCAAACTAGGGGGAAGGAAATGCCCGATTTCCTCATTGTTCTCCCTTGACATCCATGAATACAGAAAAACTGAGAAGAGTGACGTCAAAAGAGGGTGTTTTCCACCTTGAGAAAGCTAAGGTGCTTTCTTGACGAAAAACAATGAAGGACATAGAATAAAAGAAGTGTCCGCTTCTCATGTTACGGGGTGGGACAAAAGCAGCAGATTTTGGAAGGGTGATGCTCTGCAGAGAAGTGGGCAGAGGAGAAAAGCAGTTTCCTTCTCTTCTCTGTTGGTTTAAAAAAAAACCGTAGTGACCTCCTTGTAGCAAATGTCCTTATACAGAATGACCTTCAGGTCACTGAAAGCTGCGCAGGCAGAGTGTTCCCCCTCATTTGAGGGAACGCTGGGCTGCAGTACTAATTACCTTCTCCACACCGTGTGCGCCATCAGTTTTATCGACATTGCCACATTCAAAGATATTTAATGTTTCAAAGATTTTTTTGCCTAATTGATTCTTTCTGAAAAGATCAAAATAGAGGATATGAAGAAAGTATAATTTTATTTGTGGAAATGCTAAACTGCTTACTGCATTCTGTGAAAGGCAGGTATTTATTTTTTAGCCCAAGGCCATAGGAGTGTGTAGGACAGCAGTTAGGGTCTTGAATTCCTTCATGCCTAAAATAGTGAACTACGGATGTCAGACAATGCTCTGAACAAGGTATTGGGGTGGCTACTATAAGAACCCCAAAGTATTTAGTGTGTGCGTGTTAAATGACATGTAGGAAGCGATATATTTTTTTATTTGTATGTTTTTTCAACCAGACATACTGAGAAGAAAACTTTAATAATTGATGAACGTTTTTTATTGTTTCTCATGAAAAAGTCATGTTCGGTTTGTTGCGTGATGGGGCAGACACGGCAGTGTTAGCACGGCAGTTATGTCAGATGCTGTGTGGTGTACGCTGTTCAAAGTTTAATGAGCACATTCTAAGACAAAGAAAAACATTATGAGCTTATCAAAAATTGTCTCTCATTCAGCCTGTGGCACTATATGCCATTTATTTAAGCGTCATTGGAAAACACTTGCATGTATCCAGTCACTTCCAACATCTACTGCAGAAGATGTATTGCCAATAGACTTGATGGGAGAAAAAGGTTTATAATGGTGCTCGGGAAGGTATGTTGTCCAATACGTAAAACCTGCCTTCTTGGATTTTAAAATGTTTAATGTGAGTTTAAATCTGTTCCCGCTGAGGTCAATGGAAGTTTAATCACAGACTGCTTTCACTGGGAACAGAGGCCAAAAGTAAGCACCTTTTAAAATCCCACACTACAATTTCTGGCACACAAATGTGGCAGCTACCAAGACAGTTCATTTTTCTCCCAAACACAGAGCATGGTCCAGGTTTTTTTTCATTTTATTTTGGATGAATTTCCACTGGGGGCAATGGGAGCTTGACAGAATTAGCTCAGCAGTCACTGTAAGACGTTAAGATCTCAGTTGATATGTTTAAGATGCACAAGTGAACCTGGGATTTGTGGCAATGTGTACCAGGAAATGTTGCCTCTGTGCATGTGTGAAACCATTAACATGAGTTAATGGGTTTCGAGAAAAGGATGAAAAATCTTCAGTAAAAGGTCAGAATTTGCCCTTGTTCCCCAAACAACACAGAATGTCAAGCAACAAAAAAATAGCCTTCAAGGTCCTCATTTCACTTAAAATATTTTTTAAGAATGCAAAAATGGGGGGTTGCAATGGAAGCAGAGGGTAGCTCCTTGGCGTGGAGGCTGTGGCAAAGGCAAGTTTTGGGGACAATTGCCAGAAGCCATATGACCGCTGAAACAGCTGCTTTATACTAGGCTGAACCGCTCCACAGACCCATTTATTAAAGAGCTAATTCTGAATTTTTTGGTCTTTAGCTCTGAATACCATCAGGGGAGACATCAGTTGGCAGCAGATGAGGAAAGCTATTCATGTTGGCAAACCCGAACAGCTTGGCTGGGGAAGTTCATGCAAGACTTAAATAAATAAATAATAAATAAGGAGTCAGAATTGCATTAAGTAAACAAAGATTTTTCTGTACCAGATTTGTAGTATTTTCTTCTGAGGTCCATGGTATTTTATATTACTTAAAATATTAGCCTGAATTTGACTATTTTCAGGTTTTCTGCATTCCTCTTTTTATTTGTGAACTGTAAATCTAATTAGTTATTTGGAAAAAAGCAGAAAACACCCAAACTTCAACACAACCCTGAAAACATTAGCAGTGTTTCAGCTCCATCATAAAAAAGAAAGCCTTCTAGCCTCAAGAATGTAGCCTTTTCTAAAGACTTTTTGATTTCTAGCATTCTTGTTCAGATCTGCAGATTTCAGGTATTAAATAATTTTCACCAAAGTTACATTCAGTAATAGGTTTTTTTTTAAATAGGAATTCAATTACACTGAAGATGACCTCATGACAAATTGATGTATGTTATCTTGTCATCGCAGCAGCTAGGTGAGCTCTATCACACAATATCCTTGCAACAAAACTACCCCCCTCCCCACTATCTGCTTCCTCCCAGTCCTTGTGTGTGCTGATAGTGATGAGTCCAAAGAATTTCCCCGTAAAAAAACCAACATTTAATAAGACATAACTGGAATGTCTCCACTTTTTCTTTTTTTTTCACTTTTTTTAACCAATTAAAAAGATGTAAAGAACCACATTAAAATCTTCTGTCAAGTGATCTCCAATGCATTTCTTCCCATTGAGGCCACAAGCGGTGATCTTGGACTCGGTGATCTGAGAAGGAGCTTTGCACGGGGATCCGGCTCACAGCCCCCAGCAGCTGAGCGCTTCTAATGATAGTGTCAAAGAAAACTTCCCCGTTGCAGAGCTCCACTAGTTATGAAATATGGGTCAGCTGCTTGGGCTATGACTATTGCACGTCAGTTAATATTTATCAAAGACAAAAATATCTTGCTGCAAGAGAGTAGCATTTGTTCCACTGGTTTCAGAGACCAATTGTGCATGGTTTGGATTTAGAACTAGGAAATTGCTTTGACTGTTTGAGGTTCAGCATCTATTTCAGTGCAGGCTGTGGGTTTCAGAGAAGCACCAGGGAAGGCGGTGGGGAATTTAGTTGCTCAAGAGACTGTAGATAGGTTAAGAATGCCTTTATATCTAGAATAACCGTTTGTATTGCATATATGATTTCTCTGGCTGATAACTGTAACCTGAAGATTAGTGGCTGTCTATCTGAATGGCGGATGTGAAATTCTACCACCTTTTCATCATCATAGAATCATCATAGAATGGTTAGTAAGATCATCTGGTTCCAACCCCCCCTGCCATGGGCAGGGACACCTCCCTCTAGACCAGGTTGCTCAAAGCTCTATCCAACCTGGACTTGAACACCTCCAGGGATGGGGTATCCACAGCTTCTCTGGGCAACCTGTTCCAGTGTGTCACCACTTTTCTCATTCCAAGAAAATAGTTTCTTCCTAATACCTAACCTAAATCGTCTTTCAGTTTAAAACCATTACCCCTCGTCCTATCACTCCACTCCCTGATAAAGAATCCCTCCCCATCTCTCCTGTAGGCCCCCTTTAAGTACTGGAAAGGGCTATGACGTCTCCCTGGAGCCTTCTCTTCTCCAGGCTGAACAATGTGGTCTGAAATCATGTCATGATGAACATGATGGACCCTGAACCAGCTTGTGTTGGTTTTGGATGTAGAAAGTTTGTTCCCTTGAAGCCAGAGGTAGGGGAATTGAAGCAAGCCACCCTAAATGCCTCCAGTGTAGGTGTGTGGGTGAAGCCTGGCCCAGCACAAAGTCTGGAGAATGAGCAAGAAAACTTCCAGTTGGGCCAGGCACAGTTACATGATCTTGAGCTGATAACTTACTATGAGAACTCAGCGTGTACATACAGTACATATATGTAGATAGACATTTTCAGATCTTAGTTATTAAAAAACAGCTAGATAACATTAAATAACTTTACAGGGATGTAAACGTTCTGTATTATCAAAGACATGGGAAATTGCCCAGAAGCCACAAACTTCCAGAAGTTTATCTAGGGAGCAGAACTAGGTAGACTACACCTTCTTGTACCTTCACTGCTCCTTGCGAGCAGTGTGAATCTCATTTCTCCTACCATTTATCTCTTTGCCTCCAAATATCCCTATTTTTGTGAAAAAGATTAGACGGAGGGCAGGGAAGAAGAGAAGAATATTTTTATGTATTATTTCAAAACCCATAGCCTTTTTCTATCTTGTCACTTTTTGGTATAAGCAAAGTTTGTTGTTAAAAGTCAGAATTTCACCCTCACCCCCCCCCC
>JAOXJM010000079.1:8241425-8281449 GCA_026413425.1 Tringa solitaria
CTACTGTAGCTTGAAACAGCATATGGGCTTTGCATCATTTTTGCTACTTGATATTATTAGTGCCTTTAAATTTGGAGGGCAAAATGTTGTCCCATTGAGGATGGCGTGGGCAAATTGCCTGTGCCTAAGAGACACACTTAGCCCACAAATAAATGTACGTAACTGGAAGAAAAAATGAATTCATGCAAGCTTGTTCACAGAAGTGTGTAGTTGCATCTTCAGCGGGTCAAAGAGAAATGGCTTATTTGTAGTCAGCAGAAATAGCTCCAGTCGTGGTGGGGTAGTTGCAGGGAGAGGGTGGCTGCAGACCATGTCTTGAGGGTGGGATCAGGAAGCAGTTCCTTCAGCCTCCTTTAAAAAGAAAAGTCTGAAAAACCATGTTATTTTATAGTAGTTTGTTGAAAAGTATTTATATAGTGGAATTTCTCTTGATTGCTGCGAATGTCGTTTTTATATAGTCTTTAATCATCAAGAAATGCTGAAAATCCAACTAAATCAAGTGCCTGTTTTCTGCGCGTGTTGCTGTGGAACACAGAAATCGTGGCTGCTTGTTTGCCGTGTTGGTTTCTCCAGTGCTTTGGTTTGGCAACCGTATCACCTATAGATGATAACGCACTCAGGAAGAAACCTTTCAGGTCAAACAAATGACTTTGATAAGCTATCAATATTTGACTAAGAGGCTGCATTGGAAGCACACCCACTTAGTTGGAATTAAAGGAGTAGGATTTAGGACAGGCGATATAATCCAACTTGACAAACTAGTTAAATATTGACAAGAAGCGGAAGAGCAGCAGCGCCCGGGCTGAAGAGAAAAGCACGCTCTTGCTTTTCTGATTGAGCACATCCAGGATTTTTGTATCCAGAATGAGTGGCTGCAGGAACCCAAATGATCCAGCCCAGTGTAATGACCTACGTGGCTTATCGTTTCTCCAGTTGGTAAAGGTAGGTCTGCTCTCCCAGAAAGGCGGCTCCTGCAGGTGCAGCACCTCGGGAGGAAGCTGGGGGGATAACTCCAAGCTCCTTTAACTTTGAGGGGGTGGGTTTTTTTCATGGGTCGCACAGTTGCATGCAGGCTTGGACTCTTCAAAATTTAATGAATGAAAAATAGGCAGTGAAACATAATGTTGTACATTTTCTGCCTTGTAAATCGCAATGAGTATGCACATGTGTGTCTAGGTTTTTTTAAATGTTTTTAGTTGGTAGAATTATTAGAGGACCGTGTTTAAAACCAGCTATTAGCTAATGGAGAGACCTCGTTGTCAGGAGTATTTGGAGATTATGGCTTCGTTTACCATAATGCACAGAAATAGTCCAAGTGTTCTGCTTTTTGTTTATGTGTTTGTTTAAATTTATTTACATACTTTAACCCATTCCCTGGCATTTTATCTTTCAACAAAATCCTTTTATAATCCAAAAGGTTGGGCAGAGATGCTGCTCCTCGTGATAACTGAAGAGCTATGTAAATAAAACCTGACATATCAACTGCCTTGGATTCCTGTAGTTTCATATTTGGAAATAAGAAAATGTAGTGTAGATATAGGAAACAGCCGTGTTTGCTGTTCTGACAGGGTAATTAGTCAGCAGCTGGAACTTTTGACACAAAATAACAGGAGCCAATCACCTTCTTTCTTTTCCCACAGCAGCAGTGAAATTAGGACATAGAGGAAAATAAAAAATATGTTGGCATTTCTGGTTATTAGCACAAATGATTTTATAAACAAATAATATGTAAACCAAATTGTAACAAGCACACAGGAGAGAAAGCAATAAAATATTCACTGTTTATTTTAACATGTGGTCTCCTTGGAAGATGTTCCATAAACATGTGATGATATAGATGTCAGATATTGATTGTTACGTACCCCCCCAACTAGAGCATTGTACTGTACAATTCCGGTGTGCCATATGGCCTGAACATACCATGCGATTCATTAGTGAACATATTACAGCTTTATATAGCCTTAGAGAAATGTGGCAATATGTGATGTAATGCTCATGGACAGTAGTTTGTTGGCTCATTTACCAGTGCTTTAAATAGAACGATGCTGGGCACATTAAATTTTATGTTTGTTGCTTCTGAAGCTGGGAAATTCCCTGCACTCTTTTTTTTTTGTTAGCAATCCCTTAGTATGCACTATTACAGGAAAAGAAGAGGGGTATGGGAAGAGGAAAGTCTAACATATATGTGCAAACTAATGTACAATCGACATCGCCTCGTTCTGCAAACACTGAATTCCTGTTTTGTTCTTCGGCAGAAATCACAAGCACGTTGCTTGATAAAAAAACTTGGAGCCTGTCCCATGGTGCTATAGCCAAGGTACCAAACTGAGAAGAAAGCCATATGTGACACTATTTGATTAAGGATTAGTATGCTGTGATTTCATCTCATTAGGAAAATTTAATCAATTTTGCTGCCTTATAACATAAGAACCTTTGGTACCTCAAATAGCTTCAGGTCACTGATGTGTATAGATCTCTAACATCCAAATCAGCTTTGTTTTTTTTCGTTTTGTGCAAGTTTTCTATGTATATATTGGCATATTGAATCCATGTTTCGCAGTGTAATGCAGCCAGCATTTGGTAAAAAATGAAAAGCATTTGTTGATTACTCTTTGGACACATCCAGAACCCTTCCACATGTAGAGCTGCCTGGGTGTGACTCACTGGGGCGTTATTGGAGTTTTCTGCTGTTGCAGCTTTATTGAGATCAGGGGAGTTACTGCGGCTTAACCCAGAATTGCACAGTGGTGACATCAGCCTTGTTAATCCGGGAGGGAATTCTGCGCATGGAAAGCCTTCCAAACTGGATATAGTTTTTCAGAAAGGAAAAATGGGGCTAGGAATCCAATCCAATATAAGGAATCAACATTATTATATATAGCAAATAGTGGAATGGCATCTTTTCTATAAACAATTTAGAGATACGGTTCAAACAACCTACTTCAAAGAATGAGTAAGAATATAAGAGAATACTGAAATTGAAAGATGAGGCAATATATATGGGTGTGGGGAAGGGTAGATGTATGCTTTAAGGAAAATACTCAGTTACTATACAAATCTTCATACAACTTTTGAAGTCAAAGTGTTTCTTGCCATCACCTTGATTGAATGTGATCCTTTTGGGGCAAGTGTCTGAATGTGGGCTGTATCTGCTCTATGCTGCTGCTGGTGACCTCGTGTTCCTGCTTTCCCGGTGCTGATGCAGAAGGGAATGCAACTATGGATTTCCCACTGGGGATTCTTAATATAGAGAGATTGCCTTCACGTGCCCTCAAGCTTTCAAAAGGACAGCAACTTTCTATAAACCAAAACTCCATGTAAAAGAGCAAAGAGAAGAAGTATTCCTCAAATTTGGGGTGTGGGTGAAACTAGGAAAGCAAATCTGTAGGCAGAGGTTGAAGCAGAAGCGTGTGTTCTCAGGCATGTTCTTTGCCAGAGCACAAGCTAAAATGCAGAAAGGTAAATTACTGGGAGAAGGGTGGATATAGAGGACTGTCTGCTGGGAGTGATGCACAGAGCTCCCACATATGTTCCCAGGCATCAAAGCTGTGCAAATACTTTGGAAATCTGATTAACCCCCCCAGAGATTATCAGCCCGTTCTCCAGGGAAGAGTCATGAATGCCTAGCAGGGCAGTCAGTACAATGAGCTGTTACATTTCCTTTTGGCTTTTATTGAAGGAGGAATAATTTATTTTACAAACAAAGCCCAGCCATATTGTGAATGTAGGATATTCTCTATTCATTCATTTGGCAGTTCTTGCAAAATGTTGCAAAAAGCATTAACCAGGAGGAAGTGCATGTGCAGGTGGACAAAATGTAGTTTAAGATGAAGTTGAGGCAAAACACCAGATTCAAGGCTTTCTCATTTTTCATTGCTACAAGTGGGCAGAGTGTGCTCAGTTTTACTGCTCTTAGGAAAAAAAGGGCTTGAGTAGCAGAGAGGTACTTATCATGAGAGAAGCTCCTTGCTTCGTGCCTCACTCCAAAAGAAGCCCAGCACTTAGTGATGTGCAGACAACTTGCAATAACACCTCTTCTCCCTGGTAACATTCTTCCCAAAGAGAACCACATCAGCTTAGGTGAATGGTTCTGATTTGCAGGACGGGGATGTGAATCCCTGGGTCCAGAACCAGGTGAGTAAAGAGACAGAGAAATCAAGACAGTTGCTCTGAGTTGGCTAGAAATGAAGGAAATATCAGGAGATTTCTGGCAGGGTAGGAATCTTAGAATAACTACTGCTCGGGACCTCATGCCATGCATACTTGAATGTTAGCATGATTTGGCTTTGAATCTGGATGCTGACTCTGTTCTCATGCTGAATCCAGGGCCCAAATATATTTTCTCTATCCAATTTATTTTCCCAGGCCTCGTTAATTAATAAGATCTGTGTGCATTCCAGTCCAAGCTCCAGATTTTGACATCCTATGGACTTCAGCTATTTAAAGCACAATTCCCATGAATAAGTCATAGTAAACAGGAGTCAGCAGGAAGTTATCATTCGTTGCTCAAAAAGTAGTGAGTGCTAAATTAAATAAATACCATGTCTTTTTAATGTTCTGTCACACAGACTAAAATCAGATAGAGCTTTTATTGAATCTGGCCCAGAGGTTATGAAATAAAATAAATATAATGAAGTTGATTTGATTCTCCTGCTTGTTTCACTGCAGTCAGAGAAAATGTTTGCTTATTGAGGCATATGAAACATTTTGAACAAATCCAGAAATACTTTAAAATCTGCATCTCAGAAACTTGTAACATAGTATTGCAGTGTGGGGAAAACTTAACTTTGAATGATCAGACTTAACATATTATTTTTCAGTCAGTTCTCACTTAATATCATACTCCTATTTATGCAGCGAAACTCTGGAGCTATTCTGTGTGATTGAGCTAAACCAAATGTTTGGCAGGAGAATGGGGATTTTAAAAATTAGAAGATGCTCCTTTTGGAGTCTGGTTTTGTTTAACTGTGGAAACAGAAGCTTGAGAGGAACAAAATTTTCCTTTGTGATTAAATGGGTGAAAATAAATTGCATGCAAAGTCTCTTATATGAAGCAAGGTAGTTTGAGTTTTCATGCTAGTTTGAAAAAGAATACAACATCTGTTTTGGTAATGTTTTTCATTGTATTTTTTATCAATTTAAACAAAGCCAAGGAGAATAGCAAAGATGTTGTAAGAATAGATTTCTAAGCCAAGTTCACAAATTGGCTTTAAAAGTGATTAATAACCACTCAACATAAGCAGGCAATATAATGTAATCACATTTGGGTAGGACACAAGGGGTTTCATCAGGCTCTCCCTGCAAATGCTAGAGAAGACAGTTTTCTTTAGTTATATTTTGTGTTTCTGGTAAAGTTCCCTTTAGCATCAAAAGGAATTTTGCCCTGGAAAGAAACACAGCTTTGTCCATGAATACAGTCCATTATCCTCATGTAGTGCCAGCCGCCTTCCCGCAAATAAACAAGGATATCTCTGGTTCTGTGGCAGTGATGTACCACTGACCCAGCTGCTGCCCTTTCTTGATATCCCTTTGCTGTGTAGTTCTCCCTATTCATAATATCTCTGCATAGGGCATAGTTTCAACTCAGGCTGAGTTTTGAGGAAAGAATCTTTGCAACTTGTATTTTCTTTGGATAGTGTTCTGATCCTTGGCCCTGCCTAGGACAGAAATAAAATTGCACGGCAACTCCTCCCTGAGATTGGGGCTTTAAAATCCAATTTGGGGATTTCAGTTTTGAAATGTGACTTGAATCCTTCTCAAACTTCTCTGTCTACTGTGTTCATTTCTCCTATGTAATCTACTCTTCAGGTTCCAAAATATGACATAAAATGATATTTTTAAGGACGCATTATATGGAGTATGTTGAATATCTTCAAAGCCTAATAGAAAAAGAAGCTCTGGAAATAGCTATGTGTTTTTGGAAGCAAAGCCAGAAATGCAGTGTGTCCGCAGTGTATAGTAAAAGAAATTTAATTCTAAAAATAAAAAGGATGAAGGGTTTTATTTATTTATTTGTAAATAAATCTTAACTTATTATAAGGACTCTTTATGTTCTATATGAGAGTCAAGAATGGCTCTGTGAATTATTGCCTGCTTTATAGGAAACAATCGAGTAGCATCTTACAGGTAAACCTGTTGTCACAAATAGCAGGCGAAGCCTGTCTGACCCCTCAGCGTATCATCCGAGGTAGTGACGGTCCCTCTGTTACCCCAGTTTGTTGTGATTCCATATGGTCTATCTGCAGACTGCCAGACATATGGGAACAGAAAAGCTTGGATTGCACACGCAGTGACAGGCCAGCTAAAGCCTTCAGATACTCTGCAGCAAGGTCCGGTTGGCTCGAAGGGTTTGGTTTTCTCCTTATCACATTTGAACGTGCTGATTGTCAGGTGAGTCCCTTATTGACTCACTACTGCACAGCTCCGGGTTTTAATTCGTAGGTATTCAAAAGCAGAGAAGTTATTTACAGTATGCAGTCACAAAAATCAATCTAGTCCCCTCATAATTTTAATCAAACAAACATCTGTTTGGCAAAATATTTACTAGTCAATGCCAGTACCTAATAAGGCACATAGAGAAAACACTGATTGAAGGACGGAAAGAAAAAACAGGACAGAAAAAAGCACTCAGTGAATGCAAC
This sequence comes from Tringa solitaria, assembly GCA_026413425.1. Lineage (NCBI taxonomy): Eukaryota > Metazoa > Chordata > Aves > Charadriiformes > Scolopacidae > Tringa > Tringa solitaria. The sequence goes on from JAOXJM010000079.1 coordinate 8,248,067, forward strand.
TGCTAAAAGGTAGATATTCCCTCTAACTGCTACTGATGGTTGAGGACATGATTTGAGAGATGTTTGGATAGCTAGCAAACATTAACGCAAGGGCTTTGCTGGACTGCTGGTGGCTTGGACTGTCTGACAGAGCAGGTGCCTGCAGACCTCAAGGACGGTGGTGCTCCATGCCCTAAGTATGCTCAGCTTTACCTACATTTAAGTATGTTACATCTTTTTGCTCAAAATGGAAATTTTGCTTCGCATTCTATATGTAAACATATTCGTGGAAGTTGGTACTGATATTATTAATTTTCTCACTCCATTTACCAGTAGCAGTGGTTTTCACTTGTGTACCTTGTAAACTGTAGTAGTGAGAGACACAAGTCTGTTCCGCAGAAGCTTGGGAGTTCTGAGGAAACAGGTCAGATGATACAGGGACCTGATCTGAAATCCCCCAGTTTAAAATATTTTTTGAACTAGGAGTAAGAGTTCTTGCTGGCATGTTTGATGGAGCGATACTCAAAAGTAGACAAGTGTAAGGCAGACAGGGAAATCTCTTCTGAATTATTTTCTGCTTCGATCCTGACATATATCTAAATCCTGGATTTGTCCCTGGTTTATAAAATGTGTTTTCAAGAACTTTATTATTTTTATGTTTTTTTCCCCTTGCAGTCTAAGTCGTGGAGCGTTGTCAATGCTAAGGGCTGTACACAGCCACCCTTGGTTCCTGGGTGCAGCTCCAGGCACTGCACTGCACTTTTAGCTCGTGCTGGAGGGGCTCTGTGCAGGCACCTCGCTCTCTTTCACGCTTGGCATTAGTTATCTTTTATCTCTCGTGCTCTTCTGTAATCTTTCCTCTCTTATTCCAGATCTTGGCTGCGTTTCCTGTGGGATTGTTTTTCAAATTTGACAGCCTGAAATCACATTTCTGACATCAGCCAAACCTCTTTGCCCCTCATCACTCTCCTCACTATCCGTCACCAACACAGACAGCTGCGCTCCCAGCATCGCTCCACCTCTTCCTTAACTCGCATCAATTTACATCAATCCTCTACATCGCACAGAGTTCAGCTGTGGCTCGACAGAAGACATTTATTTAGAAGCCACCAAAATATCTGTGAACAACTTTCCCATGAAATATTTTGTTCTAGTAATCAGAACTTCTTTATCTTTCCAGGAAGGCTTTAGGAAACCTAGCAGATCTGCTAACGTCTGGATATCGTGTCGTTTGAGAGATGAGTTAATGCAATGGCATTTTAAATGTAATGACCTAAATACTCTCTCAGCTGACTGTAAAGTAAATGGACAAATGAAGCACATTGTTGTTTATGCTTCATTGTGTAATGTTTTAATACTTTGTCATGTTTGGTGACAAGGACTTCAGCTTAACCCATACTTTTAATAACTTCCTTGAAAATCTCAATTAGAATTTTATAATCCCAAGGAAAATCTTATCAGGTAGCTGGGGTTTTTTTCCTTAAGTTCTCCAAACTCATGAGCCTGTGACAAAAGTTTAGCTAAAAAGCATGTTGTGTTGCTGTGCAGTGCTCTCCCGTGCTTCTGCTGGGCCAGGATAAATGAGAGGGTGAGGTAGAGCCGGACCTTTCGTCTGGCTCTCAGCACTTTGTGTCACCTTTCTGGCACCAGCCCAGGGATGACCTACTGATGTTCTGTTGGTTCCTAAGTAGTTTCAGCTGGGATCAAAACCTTGCCCTCAGGAAAGGCTCACATCTTAGGGAGGGAAATACCTTGTTCGGCTCCTGATGCTGTCTGAGCTGAGACTGCGATAAGGATCAGCTCACACTGAGCTTCACCAGGGAAAGGGGAAAGTCTTGGGCAAGCTCTGCTCCATTCCCCAAGAGGCCAGTTAAGACTGGGGCCCATAAAAGTCTGGGCTGTTGCAATGTCTGCCCTCCCTGGCTATGTAGTCCAGAGCCCGGCACGAGGTGTGGGGTGCCGTGTTTCTGGTGCATTTGGAACATTCACAGAATGAGGAGGGACAGTGCCTCGGATGGGGCAGGACAGTAGCCAGTGTGCCAAGGACAGAGGTGCCTTGCTCTACTCGCTGCATATCAGGGGCTGGGTTCAGAGGCTGCAGGCAAGAACCATCCCAACACTCATAATCGAGTCCAGAGCCATCTCTGGATAGCTATTTCCCCTACAATGACAAACAAACATCTGTTTGGCAAAACAATTACTAATCACTGCCAGTACATAATAGTTAGGTACACTCTAGTTCTGCTTTAGAGGTGGTTTTTTTTTAATGCATTGGTTATCTAAAGCAAAGAGTCTGGCTCATCCTCCATAGCAGAGCATCCTCTAGCTAGGGTCCTGCCAAGAGGCAAACTTTCTGTCTGTTGTCTGACTGAAGCTCCCATGGAGATCGAGAGACTGTGGTTTTACCTGTAAGTTTTAACCCTGGCAAATGCTTCGTGGATTATACCGAGGGAACAATTAGTGTAAGAACTGTGGAGTTGGGCTCCTGTAATAAAAATTTGTGTGAAGTACAAAACTTCAAGGATTGACACATTAAGGATATATATAGCTCTAGCTAATGTACAGCATTTATTGGAACATGCCTCAATAAATCTTACTTTTATAGGATATATAACTACAAGGAGAAGGGAGAGTGGGAAAATTATAAGTGGAAAGTCTTTTATTTGCCAAAGCTCTGTGTTTTAGACATCTTGCCTAGTCGGTTATATGCTGTACAAAGACAGACCAGGAATAGAAAATCTGGCGAGCATCACTAGGGTTTTTCTGTTCTCGCCTGACATTAATCTGTGCTTTCTTTACAGTCCGATTATCAGTTTTCAGTTACTTTTTGTGCTCCCAACTTGGAATTAAATGCGACAAACCATGTTTAAAAATCAAAATTCATTCTGGCAGACAGATGCACTGTTTACTTTGTCTGTGCAGGGCACAAGTCTGTGTGATCTGCTCAGAGGTATCTCTGGTGAGCAGAGCTGAGGCCACAAATGGATCTGTGGAGTTGAAAATACTGCCTGTTTAACACCAGAATTAACACGAGGTATTAATAATTCAGGTCTCATATGTTATTAATAGTTTCCTTGGTTTCCCTCTTAATTACACAAAACAGTCACACATCTTGTGATCCCCAACTTTGCAGAGTAATTTACAAGCATACACTCTTTTAGACTTTTTCAAACTCTGCTGCACGAGTAAATAAATGGTGGCAGCTTTATAAAACCCTTGATGTTGTTCCAGCCTTTAAAACCTCTGTTTATCCAGGATTCAGCAAGGACAGAAATGACTTTCATGACAGGACTCTAGCAATGCTCCCTGCTAAAGCTCAGCTACTTGAGATACCATTCATTAGCTCTGAAATTTATGTCTACTCTATATTGGCTTCAGGCAGAATAAGGAAAACACTTTTAATGAAGGAGAGCTGGGTTTTTCTCCTTGATCCATGTAAGTCAGCATCTGATGTTATCTTGGAGATAACTAACAAACATTGAGTTTAAAATAGAACAGCAACGAGCTGCTCCCCGCCGTCAGGAAGCCCTCCAGAGCTTCCCAGTGTGCTGCTCTGACCCAGGGGGGTTCCTCTTCCATGTGAATGTAAATATGTCCAGGGAATTATAAAGAAGAGGAAGTTTAAATGTAAACAAAATAGTAAAAACAACACAAATAGCACGGCGAGTTAGCAGGAAATTACAGTATTTAAAAAGAGCTTGAAAGAGGAAAGAGATGGAGAGGGCACAGATGAGTGCGGTGTGTCAGTGGACATGAGTTCCCGTGGGGAGATGGGTGACAGAGCCCTGAGTCCGACCCTTCTTCCCTGCCCATCCCAGTGAGAAGCTCTGCGTATGGAGCAGTCCTGGATGTCTGCATCCCTGCATACTTTCAGGAAGCCTTTTTTCTTTTTCTATTTTTTTTTCTTTTTTCCTTACCAAGAGAATTCTTACATTCAAAAGCATGTGAAAAGAAACTCTTAAGTGCTCTCAAGTTCACCAGACTAAAACAACAACTTAAAAACGCTTTCTGTTTTCAGTGTGCTGTTCCTCACTTTGGCAGTCATCAACCTCTTGCAGGTTGGGAGGGGTTTTACCTTAGCTGAGGTGAAGGATCTCACTCTAAGGACCTGTCTGTGCTTTCTTTGAAAATAGAAAATAAGATGCAATGTGGCCATCTCCTAAGTCTTAGCTGATAAAATTGTGGTAGTGTGAGCATACTTTGAGAAATAAAAGAAATGCCACACAGAAAAACAGTTAGTGCTTATCATATTTGTCTTCATCACTTGTATTACACTTCTCAAGTACTTTGCAGTGCTTGAATATTCTTTTAGCCTGAAATAAATTGCAGGGGGGGTTGTATGAAGAAAAAGAGTAAGACAAGAGAGAACTTAGAAGCTACCTAATGAGGAAGTGTCCTCTCTGGCTCCTGAGCCTGGGTCTCCCACCTGGCATTCTGCCCTTTACTTCAGCACAGCTTGAGGCTTCAGATTGGTTAGACCAGAGGGTTCGGATGCCCGGGTACCAACTGCCATGTATTTAAATCATCTCACCAGTGCCATGTGTTGCTCTGGCTGAACGGCCAGAGACCCTCAGTGCATCACTGACACTGACAGTGCTTCAGTCACAAGGGAAGGAATTAAATGCCAAGTAGTATGGGACCATAATAATGAATAATACACACCATAGGGTTCAGATTAATATAAAAATCTTCATTTCTTAAAATAGTTGGGTAATGATAAAGGAACTCTTCTCTACCAGAGACTGTTTTGGAATGTGCATTTGCATGATTACTATATTAATTCATTATAACAGCTTTTTTATTATAGCTAGAAATGTATCAATCCAACTTTAAAAGTTGGCCTTTGAATACTACCAAAGGCCCTAACGCATGGACAGTAGCTTCCCTACATCTATTGAGCTTGTTGTTATTCAAGAAGGAGCTTAACTCTATATCTGAGGGTGCAGAGCAGTCAGGCTTTGCTCTGGTAAAGAAAGGCACATCTGGATTCCCCAGCCATGTTTATTGGAACTGATCTGTTCTAACCTACATAATGTAAGATTACAGAATTAGAGTGGTTTTTTTTATAAATAATAATCTATGATGAATGGATTCTCTCTGTTCATACTGTAGATTATGAGTATTAATTCAGAATGTAAATATAAGTATTAATTATGAGTATCAGAAGAGTACCTGCAGAGTATCAGTATCAGGCCATTCTCTACTGATTATATGCTATAGCAAGACTCAATACGTTATCTCTTTACCTTTTTAAGCAGTACTTCAAACATATGTAAATGGCTGTAATCAGTATTACTGGGTTGGTCTAGGTAGATTATTTTCTAGAGTAAATAAATTAGACTATGCTGCTCTGCAGTAGAATAGTCATAGAGGGGCCAGTCTTAAGCAAAAGCTACAACAAATATCTCCTGAAGTGTGTTGCATTCTGCACAAAGAGAGGATCTCCAGAGAAACACAGTAGCTTTCCTTATTTTACGTATTTCTTATTTAATCTGAATTAATATCACCAAGCGTGCACTCACACTGAATATCTGTTTAATACTTTTTAAAATGCTGTGTACACATTTTGTCCAACTCATTTCAGTGTAGGATAGAGGAGGTACGTTAATTCAGCTGCTCTTTGTACCCCGAAAGGTGCTCGGGGAAAGCAGGTAAACAAATCAGAAGTGTAAGAGAGGTTTTGTGAGCTTTTTTCCAACTGCTCTTTGGATTTTTCTGTGAACAAAAGTTTGCTTGGCTTGAGGTTTTGGTTATTTGTGACAACCAAAACTCAGATGCTGTATTATCCTGCACTTGCTTGGCTGCCTTTGTAGGAATATTTTGTGAGCTTGGCACACCTTTCATTTGAAATGAAGTGGAAAATCTCCAGCACTGAGTCTGGGTTTGGGTTTCATCACATAACTTTCAAGCTATCATAATCTACAGTGAATTTTCACTGAAATAAGCTACATATTTCCTCAGAGTTAGTGAAGAGAGTAATAAAATGTGGATTAGCTGCTAAAAAACTTTTATGAAAACTTATTCTCAGCATGCAAAAGGGAAAGAAAATGATTACTCTGTCTCCATGATGAAATGGAGAAAATAGTTTTAAAATCAGCTCAGTCTTTTTCTGACTATCTCTAACATCCGTGATACTCCGTGCACTTTGTACTAGTGTCAGATACAGAAAGCTCATGAATGATGTACCTTTGTAGGCACAGCTGCGATGGCTTCAGCCCTGCATGTCTTCCTGTGAGGGTTAAATAAATAAAACAAGTGGTCAGGAGCTGGTTCTTGAATTCCTGCTGAAAACCAAGATTTAACACCCTTTCAACAATGTAAGGTTGAATTTACTACAAGAGAACTCCATGATAAAAAAACCCAAACTTTTCTCTGAACTACAGAAAATGAAGATTTTCAGTTCCTCGACTTCTTACAAAGTTCTTGCCCACCTTCAGGAAGCACTGGGCAAGGTTCTGTATGTCAGCTGCTTTCAGTTTTTAAAAGATGCTTGGTTTACATATTGCATCTAGTTGTGCTGATGGTTGCCATACAGCATTAAAATAAAGTAACATCTCAAATTTGGACGATTTCCCCTTCACAGATCAGGTATCACTCTACAAGCAGCAGAAGGTGAACGTTTTCCAGAAGTTTTTGGGGGTTCTTTTTTTGTCCTAAAATCCCCAAAACCACTTCCTGGCAATGACAGCACAGTTGTGTCACACTTGTGTGAAATATCAGAATAATATCACCAGACTTCTGTGTAATCCACCAAAATTTTCTAGGAACCTTTTTACACTAATTTTCTTTATGCTAATCCACTCCAAAGCATGAAATAATTGCAAGTTTCCATGTGTCCTGATATTATAGGTCGCTAGCATTTTCTTCTTCTCTCCAGTGTTTTTATTAGCCCTTCAACATTGTTTGTGAGCAAATTTGACCGTGGTTGAACTTATATCAAAAGGAGCATTCAGCAAAGCGCTACTCGTTAGCCCTGACGATTCCTTGTCTGTTGGCTGAGTGACATTCCTGCGCAGCGATCCAAGCAGACAGAGGGACACAGAGGGAGCCTTGGCAGGAGTGAAGGGACTCTGCTGGGGGACTGATTGAAAGCACAATTGACTCTTTCTACAACAGCATGACGGCCTCTTCTTTTAATTGCACTCTGCTGAGCGGAGCTGCTTTGTTCACTTGTGGGAAGTGCTCTCTGGCAGCTACTTTTTAAGCTCATCCACAACCAGTTGGTAGGTTGCAACCCAAGCTATTGGACACACACCTGGCCAACTCAATGAACACATTCATGTCTCATAACATTGATTATTACAAAGACTTATATGTAGGAATGAAGCTGAACAGCCTAAAAAATCTCCAAGTGGAGTGCCAGTCCATGTAGCAATGTATGTCATTATGGAGATCACCATTGTTCTTCATTCCCAACGCTGTTGCTCTGTTGAGTAGACCGATCAGTCCAAACTCTCAACGCCTCATCTTTAAAACCCATCTATTGACTGGTCCCTGCTACTCTTGAGATCGCTTCTCCTTTCATGACTAACATCTCCCAAACCTGCATCCCAAAGAGCAGAGAAGCTACTTTTTGTACTGTGTGAAGTCTGAGACTGGAGGAAATATAATTTTTTCCAGAAGCAAAATAAAGATAATATCAACTCTTCCCAGAATTAAGGGTCAAATTTGTTCCTTCAGTTTTAGATTTACATCAGTAATTTCATCCCACATATAACATACTCAGCTGGCTCAGTTGAGTACACAAATGGACACACAGTGAATTGGGCTATTTCTCCTGGAGAATGAAAAGGGAAAGATAAAGTGGATGGTTTCTTATTTCTCCTTTTAGATGCTCTGGGTTTCTTTATAAGCTGTTGGAAGGGACTGTGATGGCAGCTTAGGGAAGATGTATGAAATGGGCCAGAAAGAGCTGCAGTTGGGTGTCTTTTCCATGACTTCCCATTCTTACCTGTCAGGGGGTATATGTGTATGTATGGAATCTGAATAGGGGAAGCTTCACTAGCGAGTCCCAGCAGTTTTTTCTTTTTTTTTGTTCCTTCATGCTTGCTTTGTTTGACTCTATCCAGGCTGCGTCACTGAAGACAAAAACATTAAGACTACAAACGAATAATAGATGTAATCACTGATTTTTATTAATTAACGCAGAAGACTGAAATGTGGAAATACTTTCTCTCCTAGTGACATTGAACTAAGACTATAACTATGGTCCTGAATGGCAAAAAAATTTCATGTTTAGTTAAGAAATATTTAATGTGCTATCCTCGATGAGATCAGTGCCCTCACATCCTTCTGTCTGGGAAGCAGCCGGCAGGAATCAGCAGGGCTGTCACCTCCAGAATAACAGTGCTGCCTATCACCAGGTGCTTAGTGCCGCATTGCAGCCGGCGTTTCAACATGAACCTCGCTTCAGAAATGTCAGTCTTACAGTTCTTCTGCTTTGGGATAAGGGCTAGTCAAAGTTTAGCAGGGTGGCTGTTCACATAGATCTTTCGATGTTGTATATATATAGCTATAGGAGATAGGAACACAAATGGATGCTTCCAAAAAGCAATATTGGAGCCCATATATGAAGTGTGTGATGGATTCAGTGGTGTTCAAATGTTCATTCTTTGGTTTGTTGTGTTAGAGCTTGCATAATTCCAATCCAAATGGAGTCAGTGAATGCCTGTACATTTTGAAAGTAGGGTACATGTGTGGTTCAGTGTCCTGGCTGAGCCTGCGTGACGTGCAAGTTCTCTTTGATTTTGTAATTCTGTGGTTCAGAAAGCTGATACTGAGAAGATGATGCATCCCAGAATGATTGTTTGTTCTGTCATGAGGAACCTAAAACTTGCAAGATGTTATTAAAGGCTGCAATCTTTTCCAGGTCAACTTTAATGCATATGCAAAATGATAGCCAAAGCCTTTAGCTTCTCCTTATTGTGCTGAAAGCACTGAGCTGTGAAATAATGCTTAGAATTGATCAGAGATGCATAACACAGTCCACCTAATGTGATAAAACTCCTTTTGGTATAAGGCACAATTACATAGAATCCAAACACAAGCACACAATGTGTGTAGTTTATAAATTGGATAATAAAATTAATGTTCATTGTTACTTTCTGACACCAGTGTTATTCACAAATGTCTACAAATCTTAATGGAATAAATGCAGTATCTGAAGGTGGACAATACTACAGCTTATTTTGCCGTAAATTGCTTGATTATTGGAACTTCCTATTAGAATTTCCTGTAAAGCTCATTTATGGAAATAATTAGAAACAAACTCTTCAGATCCACTTTGCCAGACTAATCTTCTTTACAAATTGGCACTCTAAAGTAATTTCTGGCTCTCTGTTCTGAGAAACTTTGTCACAAGGAAGAAATGCAATATTAGGTTTGAAAATTAATACATGATAATCTTCTGATGAGTGTTGGACAGCGCGTAATGAGGTTACACTTTTGCAAGCAACTGAGTGAGAAAAATATTGTTGAAATGAAAGAGGAAAGCTGGGGTGAATGCGAACCCTTTTGATATAAATTTCATACCTTAGAGGATATGTAGAGCTCCAGTATGTGGTTTGCAGTTGATCAAGGTAAATAGTGTTGTGACACTTTGGAAAGGTATATTCAGTTTTTAGGGAACTGGGGTTGAATAGAGGTGAGCAAGAGTAGTTTTTTTAGAGACTTGAAACAATACTAGAGTGCTGTATCCTCTGAGACAGAGACAAGTGTTGAGCTGTAAGTGCAATGTAAACTCTCCTCTTCTGGCTGAACACCTCTGCAAACATCACTAATTGGAAATGCTGGACACTGGAAGATAGATAGACTTTAATTTTTCTCACTCCAGCCAGAAATTGAAAAACAAGTTTCACTGAAATAGTTCTCTGGTACTTCTCTGTAGTACTTACTATCTTCAATGCAAATCACTTAAATCTAAAATGTTTACTCTTTTGTGTGATTGGACTGAACATAGAATCATAGAATAGTTTGGGTTGGAAGGGACCTTTAAAGGTCATGGAGTCCAACCGCCCTGCACCGAGCAGGGACATCTTCAACTAAATCAGGTTGCTCATATGTTGCACAGCTTTTTACGTCAGCTTCGACTTTGTTGCGTTAAATGTATTGAGCACATAAAAAAAATCCTACCTTACTTTTACTTACTTATTTTTATTTGTTTAGGTTGAAGTGTAAATGTAGATGAAAGTGTACAGCTCTCACCACAGATGGGTTATCAGTAGCAATTTTTCATATCTTATATTTTCTTAAATACATTCTCATAGCATATAAATAATTACCACTTGCTGCACAGCAAAACGGAAGGGGACTGATAATGCTTACCGAAGGGAAGATAATTTCAAAGCATAAATGAATGTACCTCTTGAGGAGGAGAAAAGAGCAGCAAACAATATCACTGCACTCTGCTTTTTAGAGAGTATTTATCTGCGAATTCTTTCCTTCTTAAAGTGTACATCTGTGATAGATGTCAGCTGGTAACATCACTGTCAGTTGCACTGCAACTTAAAACAGACATCACCGGGAGCTTTTAAACGTCATTTTATTTCTGCAGAGTCATATCACGAAGCAACATGCCTTACAGGGTAACATGTTGCCCTCTTCATTCGTCTCTGGCGCTCTTCCAGGGTAGCTATTGCAAATCTTTGGCAGTTCAAATTCAATCATTTTTAAAATTTTTTTTTCAGACCATAATTTACTTAAGAAAAGGTAAATAAAAGAAACTTGTGCCATATATAAGAATTTTCTCAAGTAAAAGTGCCCCAAGTTAATTGGGCAAAACAAAAGTGACCTCCTGCAATGTGCTGCTTGGTGAGATGAACCAAGAGGATTCCCCTGAAATCCTGAATCCCCCTATTCAGAGATGAGGTGAAAGACTGAGGTTATAAATATACCGTAAATATCAGGCTGGTTAAAGGTGATGTGCAGGAACATCTCCCAGACTGACCCAACACTGCCTCAGCGCTGACCATTAATAAAAATCCCACTTGCTACCGGAGCTGAAGTCAAACCTCTACTTTCTGACAGCCTGGGTGTCAGCTGTAAACAACCAGTTTTAACGAATTTTTTATAGAGACTGGGTAAATACTTCAAAGAGCCACAGAGCAAATGGTGTCCTGCAAGGTCCTCACGTTGCCTAACTGCATATTACTGACCTGCAGATATCTGGTTTAGCCTGGAGCTATCTGCCTTTCTGTCCTCGCTAGATGTGGAACAAACTTAGGGTCTGGATCTCGGCTTAGCTGGGTGAAACAGAGAGGGAAACTGGCCCTTTCACTGTAATCTGGAAACTACTTTACTAAATGAATTTTATAGGAGACTTATGATCAGCCAAATAAACCCTGTTTGTGGGAGGTGAGGGTAGGGTACAGCATCGTGACCTTGCTCAGGCCAATGTGAGCTTTAGCCATTGATCTATGCAGGGATTAAGGTTTCATCCCAGACACTGACCAGTGCGTTAACTCCCGGTAATTCACAGTTGCTGACTACAGAAGTCATTTCTGGAGCTGGGGCAAAAGGGGATTTGCCACAGCCAGTGCCTGAAAATTACAACTAATACTTTCTGCAAAGAGATGCTAATGCCAAACAACACATTTTTCTCATTTCTCTACTGTAGAACTACCCAGCACTTGAGTTTCATTATTTCAAATGATGTATACATGCCTCTTGCTCATGACTGACTTTCTGCACAAAATTTGCTCTCTTAATTTTTTTAAACCATCAAGTGACCAGGAATTATTTCTTGGAAATGCACAGATAGTATCTGTTGCTTAGAAAAAAGTGTAGATTTTTAACTCATAACCTCAGTTCTTCGTTGCAGGTCAAGATGGGTCCACCTTCCTATATGAATGTTCTAAGGTGTAAAAATCTTCTCCTGAAAATATGTATATACATGATGGTTCCCCTTTGAATATTCCTTTAATATTTGGCCGAATATGAAGCTTTTCCTCAAGGGTTTTTTACTTCAATAAAATGACAGTAATAGGATCTGAATACTGGAAACAGTAGATTCTTCTACCAGGCCTCTAAGGGTCGAATGGACAGTTCTCTCAATTGTTGCAGATGTAAATGATGGCTCTCTGCTTCTCATAGGTTTGTTTATTGAAGCCACTGGGTATTGTACAGGAAAGAGAGATTCGCAATACAGTTCTAATATCCTGCAGAAAATACAATTTTCCATTAAATTTCATGCTTTTTTCCAGACGAGCTCATTCCTTTAATGGGGGGTTGGCGGGGGGAATAAACAGGGAAAGGAGCATTAAGACCTCTTTAGAAAATTAGACTTCAAAGCACCAAATATACATTACTAAAACTTAAAAAATTGCTTCATTAACTTCTCTAAATTATGCAGGCATTAATAGGATTCTTATTATTAATTCATATAATTGTTTATACTATTTTTTTGATAGGGCTTTATAGGTTTGTTTATTTATTTATTTCTGCTATTCCAGCACTGCATTGATGGGACTCATTAAATGTAATGGCATTTGGCAATTTATCACACAGATTAAAAGCCCTTTACAGATCACCTCTACTCACCCTTTCTTTTGGAGGACGTCTTTGGCGTATATTTGGGACGCAATGAATCGTACAGTTTTCTTGCGTGCAGCATTTCAAAACCTGCAAGCCCGAGCTGTATAAGGAAGGCACACAGTTGAGTGCTTACCCACCATTCCTCCCTTTTCTCTCATTTATTCTTATTTTAAAATAATTCTTTCAGGCTTCTGTGTTAATTCTAACCACAAAAAATGTGCTTAAAAATGCATAGAGTAGTACAACAGCTTTATTAAAGTCAAGAATTGGCTTTACCTGACTGTATTTTATCAACTATCTTCAAAAGGTACTGCAGAAGAGCTTTTCAAGTACTAAAAACCTTTATTATTCAACACTATTGTAACATTAGAAATATATAGAATAATGTATTCCTGTTTGTGCATAATGAGGTTGTAAATTCCTTCGAGGGTTCTGGCAACATTATGAACCACCAGAGCAAACTCCCGTTATTTTTTTTTTAATGTCACCAAAGTCAGGCCAATCAATTTATGCAGCTTTTGAAGCAGATTACCCCTTCAGAGCATGGTAGGGCAGCAATCCCAGTATTGCAAGCATCAGCCAGGCTGTACAGGCAGCTTGCAATGTAGGGGATGGAAGATACAAAACAATCATTCAAAGTCCTGTTGCTTCTGAAGTCTAAATCACTGAGTGAAAGGGTGTCATATGGATTTTTTTTCAAAGACATGGCTGTAGTAGGTATATTTTTTATCAAAAGTCAGGTTTTAATTAAGGAATCTCTCAATTTCAGATGTATTCCTGGGCTTATAGTCAGCAGTCCTGAGCAGCAGGTTAATATAAGATTATGTGGGGAAGGCAGCAGTTGCTCTGCATAAAGATACATACACCTCAGGGTGTGTTTGTCCTTCTGTTACAAGCTGCATCTTAATGCTTCTCTCTGTTACTGGTGATCTGAGAAGTGCTTAGGCCAGCAGACATTCATCTCTAATTGCATAAAAGTAAAAATTACAAGGTGATCTGTAGGAGGGCAGTAAAAACGATGAGGGTCACTCATGAGGAATGAAAGAATGGCAGAAGATGATGAATGTTTTGAAGTTTTTAAAGGTATCATTATTTTTCTGCATCTATACTTTTTGTTCTTTCCCTTCTACCCCGTGTTACCAGGCTAGTAATGGCTATCACACCTGCAAACTTGATGGCAAGCACATGACGATGACCTGAACCACAGACTCTGAGACTGTCCGAGGCTTTAGATTTTACTTTAGAGTTGTCACACAGTGATTTATTTATTTTTTTAAATAGCCCCTTGAATTGCACTTTCCTTATGAAAGCCCTGTTTCCATGAGCACATTTCTTCACTCCCAGCAACTCGCCGTCTTTGTGCTCTACCTCTGCCTGAAATAGGAAGGATTTTCCTACCTAATCCCTGTGATTTCTTTAGTTGGATCTTCCATGGTGGAAAGGTTTGACATGTTTCTGTGTCTTCCTGCCCGCTCACTATGCAAATACGTGGGCTTTCAGAGATAGTCCCGGCCCGAGGAAGGAGGGAAGTTGCTAGCTGGGGTGAGGAAGGACTAACCCATGACCTTGGTTGAAAGCAGTGTGTAAGCCTCCAGCTATTGTTCAACCCACGCTGGATGGTCTGAATTGCTTGTGACTGATGCGCAGTGATCAATCACACCGTAAGCTTTCCCTGCTCTGAAAAGGATACAGAGCCAAGGAGGGGAGAAGTTAACGCTTCAAAGTCCTACATCATTGTCAAAGATCTGTCCACTCAGTTGCATCTAGTTTGAATTTATATTGCACCATATCTTCTTCATGGGAAATCACGAGCATTCATTAAAGACATTTTCACCAAAGGAAAAAATTAACTTTATAGACACTTTAAAACTACCTCTGGTGCATTCTTCAAAAGCATGGACACCAACATTTTGTGAAGCCATCACCTTGTACTGGTTCATATCCATCTGCCTAAAACAGGAAAATATTCTTGTCCTCTGTGCAGAACACAAACTTCTCTGTTTATAAAATCTGCTTGGTTTGTAGCTGTGGACATCCAGGCAGGTAGTCTCTCCTAATCCCCGGGGCGGGAGAGAAGAAAGATTTGGTGGTCATTAGCGTGCAGAATTATCTCAAACACAATAGATTTTCCTCATGACAAATCACACATAATCTCCATAGCAACCTCACATAGTTATGCACAAGATTTCAATGTAGCAACAAAAATAAGCATGGCAGGAGTTGTAAAGAATAGCTATATAGTGTGAGACAGATGTGGGAGTAGATGGTGTATAGAGGACTGAAACGCAACTGTTCTAAGATGTAAAAAATGAACAAAAGACAGAAAGATTGCCTGCTTTGTGTTGTGGAGAGCGGTGATTAAGTCAGTACATTATCTGGAAATTGGAGATGATGGGCTCAAATATCTCCTCATAATGTAGAGGTTCCTGATAGTGCCACAACAGTTTGAGGAATGCCAGCAGCAATTTTACCCCACTTTCATAGGATTATTACAGCTACAAAAATGATCTTTGAGATGTAACTTGTCATGCAAGATCTAAATGCAGCAGGGTTTGGTTGGGTCTTTTTTTTTTCAAATTTTGTTTCCGTCTGTTTGGACAAATTGATTAACATGAGCTTAGAAATACCATGGGGAGCTCTCTGTATCTACCTATTTCTATGTACTCTCTGAAATTAAAAGATTGCCATACCTTCTACATGAACAGGTTGCTATTTTTTAGATTTCATAGTTTTTGTTTTCAAAACTGCACATGGATTTAGGAAGAGGATGGGAGAACAAGGAAAATTTCTTTTTTATATGTACCACAGTGTTTTTTCTTTCTTCCTATTCTCATAGTACTTTGCATGGCATCCTAGATTAAGAGCCGACCAACTTGTGAATGTAATCATTCTGTATCATTACCAAACACATTAGCAGTGTAAATGCAACACATAGACTATATATTCTGCTTATATATTCCTGCGCTGATGAACCCAATGATCCCATTGTTGGAGCGGGTCCATCTCAGAAGTGGGGGCACCTCAGAGGTCCAAAGTACTTTCAACTTCAATAGTATTTGAGGATTCCCAGCAGCAGATTCAATAATTAAGGTCACACTTCAAGGGCAATAGTCCCGGGTCAAGACATATCTATGATTAAATCATTCTGACGGTGATTTTCTTTTAATTATCATGGCCTGATCCACAGCTCTACATCTAACCTGGCCCTTCTGAACTTAGTCAGGTACTTTGACATTGACTTCAGCTGATTTTGACTAATGCCATGTAAAAATCGTATAATCACTTTAATTAAAATGTTGGCTAAAAGTATGAGAAGAAAATATACTTAACTGATCCATAAAATTTCATTCAACTATTTCCGTTCAACTAATGCTATGTGATTTATTTAAATTCAAAGATTTATTTCAGTCTCAAATAAATTTAAATTTGTTACGGCTTAAACCATAGGAATGGATAACTTCTTACATTTAATATTTTATGCAACAATTCAACTTCATTCCAAGCTTTTCTTCCTCAAGCAGCAGATCCCAGGCAGAGCAGAAGTGGTTTTAGTATGCTACCCCATGAACACAATCACATTGCTAATTTGGCTTATTGAAGTCTCTCAGTTTTGTTCACAGATAAGAAAAGTTAGACCAAGGACTGATCAGGATTCCTAGTCCATGTTTTTCTTATCCCTGAGCAATTATAATTTTTAATTTGAAGAGTTTTTACTCTTTTATGAAAGTCCTAGGTGAGACTCAAACCAAGAAATTTCTCTGCCCTCACACTTTCTAGTCTTCTAGAGACACCACTTTTCCTCTATAGGTCTCCTGGATCTTTATTTATAAACCAAAGATCTTGTCTTCCACGGGCTGGTAAATATCTTCACTTTTCTTATGGCTGATGGCAGGCAGTGGGCTGTCACTTTGGGCACTTCAGAAACAAATGTCATGCATGGCAAACTCCGAAGCATCTTTTTCTATAAAAATGAGTTACAGGCTAAACAAATACTATAGGCAGTTAGTAATAAAGGAGTTGTTGGGACTACTGATGAATTGTGAATGCAGGTGCAAGTAACTTCCTTTTTTTTTTGGTTTTAAATACCTGAAAATTACCACCAGTTGTCTGTTGCCATGTAGCCAGATGGCGTTAAATCCTCAGACATACAACTAAGACCAAGGACAAAATTTAAAGTCTATGTCTTGCGGTTCCTTCTTCTCATGAATATCTGAACGTTCACATCACTGAAGTGTGTAGCCTTGGCTGTCTAACGATAAGCCATGCTAACTATAAGCAAGGTTTATCCCAGGATTCTCTGGGGTTTTATTCTCTTGACTTCAACCAATATGAATTAGTAGTTTTGAACCCTCTTTTATAGAATGTTCGAGTTTACATTATCTTCTATTTTTAATTTATGTCTCTTCTATTAAATTGGTTTACTAATAATAAGTATTAACGAGTTTTAGATATTTTTTCTTGCATTCGATGTATCACTTTTTCTTACTATTCAGTTAAAATCCTTTCCAAATGAAGCAAAGGTGACTAACAGAAAATAATTGAAAGTTTGACTAAGATTTTATAGAAACAAGGAAGCAACTACTGCATCCTGTTGAACTCTATTAACATTTCATACCACAAGATGTTCCATCTGCTAATATAAAACATAATAAGATGATTTGTCAGTAGATATATGCCGAACTTTTTATTCCACTCTCAGTTCATTTTATTTGCATATAAAGTGGCACATTTACACTCAACAATAACTAGTCCTGAAGGAATGATATTTAAGAGGAGAATATAATTAATCTATTCAGGTCATAAACATTTTCTTCAGGGCAACGGGCAACCATCTAAGACAACCTTCATAATCATTCATGTACATTATTAAATATTTTAGAATGAGCTGGCAAAGCTGAAGATGGACAAAATGTTGTTGTTTTATTCCAAGAAAACTTTTATGTTTGTCTTACGCAGCATTTTGAGAATTATCTTAGCAAAAATTTCTCTGTATTCTTTATGTTGGGTTTTGTGTTGATGCTGCACTTTGTTCCATAGTGTGCTTAAATGATATATGGATTGTGTTTCCCATCATTCTATGTAAGAGCTCAACAAGCATACAGGAATTTTGCTCTTTTTCACATATTATTATGAACACCTGATATTGAAAGTAGTTATAAAGCTACTTAGTAGTTCTAATTATGATAAAAGGTTTTCAGCAAGCCTGCCAAAAGAGAAGGCATTTTCCGAATACATTTTCCTGATACTTTGTCTTAGGGGTCTGGACACACGGTTTTACAAACTTTAGCTCTTTCTGTATTTTTTGAAAGTGATGTAGAATGAAGAGGAGGAAGAGAGGAGGGAAATGGACAGTGTGTAAGGGGACACTCTGGTCTGCTGCAGTATTCCACCCCCTTGTAGTTCCGTGCTGGATGCTCCTGTCCTCTTCCCCAGGTGTCTTAAGCTGCAAGGAGGGTTCATACTGACTACAGATTACGTACAGAGGAAAATAAGTACAAATGGACAGATTTTTATGGGCATAAATAAGATCCAAATCTGTTTAATTTTTCCCATACTCCACGTACCGCATATCCTCTGGGGAGCAGTGTTTTGTGCTGGAATCTGACTGAAACCTTCCAGCCCATTTCCATAACTCCGGTCCCGTAGTTTATAGTCATAAACTAATTCATATTCCAGGAGGAAGGGTCAGAGTATCTGTAGTTCACCCAGTGCCCTCGCTCTCTGAACTGGAAGACAGCTCTCTCTGCCTTTGCAGGCTGAGCACATCCTCTTCTGCTTTTAGTTTCTAGCAGGAGAGAGAACAAGGGCCCAAACCACATGCTTTTGCCAGGAGGTCTCCCAGAGTTCAGTACAGTCTGCTGCCACTCACTGTGCACGATCTTTGAGAATTTCACAGAAAAGCCCTTCAGTTCAGTTCTGCTGTTGTTGAAGTTTCCAAAATGTGGCCTATTCACTCCCTGGGAGGCAATGCCCATGTGCCAAGGAGTACACAGCTTGGTAACAGGGGGTGATAAATAGGTAAATAGGCAGAGAGTGTGAGAAAAGATGGGGAAGGCAGTCAAAGCTACTTGAGTTTACACGTGTACCTATTTTGACATAATATTAAAATTAAAATAAACTTTTTAAAAAGGAAAATAGTGCTAAGTAGTCACAGAAATCTGTAGTCAACAAAGTGTTTGCTTAAACCACTGTATTGCAGTGGAAAAGGCTCAAGTCTATGCACTCAGTTCCCTTTAATGCCAATGCAAGCTGTGTATGGAGCCTTGTGAAAAAAAAAAGTTTTACTTTAAAAAACTATTTAAATATTAATTCCATTTTCTTGTGCACAAAAGGGCCAACAGATAATGTTTAAGCCCAGAAAGCAGATAGTCTCTGAGCCACTTCTGAGGCATCATTATTACCCTATGATAAATTGACTTACCACACGTAGATAAGTCACAGAGTAGTAGCAGTCACAAGAGTGAATTTGAAATAACTGGTAATTACTGACCACAGTACAATGCAAACCTTTCATACATTGATTAACCATAACTAATTGTGTGAGTTTATCATCTTTCTAATCTATTTTAAATATTTTGTGGAAGTAGCTGAAGAAAACAATGGCTCACATTTCCCGGTCAGGAACCGCTCAGTTATTGCAGATGCAGGGAGCGGTTCAATCTGATCTTTAAACTTCAGATTTGCTTTAATCTCATGTTCCCAGCAAATTCAAACTGCTCTTAGAGCAGCGTCAAAGGACTCGCCGCAGCAGAAGATCAATTTGTCATGCTCTTATTATCACCGCGCTTCAACTCAGAGGGAAGCAGAGTTTGGTTGGAGCTTGATAGACAGAGGAACTGATGGCTGTATTTCTGTGTCATAAGGCAGATGGATTGGTGTTAGCCTGTGCATTTTGCTTCGTGCGAGGGAGAAAAAGTGTATAGCCACTGTCTGTGAATCATACCATTTTCCTTGGGATTGGATTTTTAATAGTCAGACATCTAATTGGCCAAACAGATGGCTGCTCCGAGGAAGATGAGAAGGCTGTAGGGACCGAGCTGCCTTTCTGAAGGCCAGGCATCAATTTGGGACTTAGGCTTTCTCTGAAAATGTGTTTCTAATTTTGGAATATCAGCAGGAAAGAAATTCTGAGCCTAAGTGAGATGGAGTGAAATGTTTTTATATATATATATATATATATGTATGTGGCTTAGGCTTTTGAGTTTTAGCGGCTTTTAAAAATGTAATCACATTTATCCTGTGAGCTCTTCAGATTCTCTCACCCTTAATTTTGCACTGAGACCCGTACACCTATCTCGTGTGACACAGGAGGACGCGGGCTCAGGGCCTCTCGCTGAGCAGGTGTGAGTTCCGATACGGCCGATCTCCAGTCAGCAGAGGGACTCGCACCGGCTCATCCTCTCTCTGCCCCGTCCTCTGCGATGGGCTGTTGCCTTCCTGAGGAGAAATCAAGCCCTGGGTGGGAACACAGCAGGGTGGGTTGCAGGAAGCAAACGGCAGAGCTGGCAAGGAGAAGGTAACGGGATTTTCTGTTTAGCTCCCTCTCTGCAAATTTCCACCGGGATAAAGTGCGTTTCAGCAGCAGTGAAATTCATTGCATCTGGACTAACCTCGCAGAAGGAGGCTTTCTGTCTGCGCCATGACAGGAGAGGCATGGCCTAGGGAAAATCAATGATGAGGCAATTGAGAGCAGTGAGCTGTTCCTGTAAAGTGCAAACTTATCACCATCACGGGCAGATAATAAGAATCGTTTCATTTACACTGTAGAAACTTGTTTGAGGCAGCAGCAGAAGTGTAATAATGGACTTTGCTTCTGGAACTACAGCACTGGATTGAGGTAATCCTCAGGTCCCCACATTTCCCCCTCTGTTTTATGAAAGGTCATATTTCTTTCCTGAAACCTGAGGCCTTTTTGAGCTTCTTGAAATCTTGAGCCTTCAGTGAAAAGGCTGCATGAACCAGTGCCCAGGAGTGCTGACACCTCCTGCCTGAAGTGCAGACCTACCCCAAACCATTGCTTGTAGAAATGGGATCTTACAGGAATGAGCCACATACACTTTGGCATCCTCAGTCCCCCCTCCTTGATGGTGACAGCACAGGCGGGTCTAGTTGCTGTAGCCCTAGTACATGTATTTCTGTTCACTCTGCTCTTGCTCTGGTGGAAGGAGAGCAGGGCACTACATATTGGTGACTTATAATGAGTGTTCTCTTTGAATTATCACAAGCCCTGCAAGGAACTGAACGGCTGTTTAAGGGACTTGGGGATCTCCCTAACTCCTGCACTAAATTTACCTGTTCTTCTGAAAGATCTGTAGTCACTACGGCTGAAAACACAGAACCCAGAACTTCTCCAATTCTGTCCTCTCTTCCTCACAATCTTTTATGCCTTTTAGTTCAATGAAACAGGAAGAGATCATCTGGCACACAGTACTTGGGGAATACAGGAAGATGGAACGCTGTCAGGCTATTCCACACAGAAGTCTGGGGACAGCCTGAGGTTAAAAGCCTTTCAGAAGAGGTCAGTTCTGAAGGGTGTGCTCACTTGTAATGGGGTTCTCTTGAGTAATTTAAAGTTCCTCCTGAGATCTTAATGATCTGCCTTCAGTGGTTCCTTCTGAATGCCTGCACTTTATTACCTCCTATGAAGCTCCCAGGGCTCCCAGTGAAATTTGTTCAACTGTTTGCAATCACACCAACCCACCCGCCCATCCCCATGAAGTCATGCACCAAAATTGCAGGATGTCAAATGTCACTGGCATTTCTTCATTGCCTCTGGAGTCCAGGATCCTTCTGCTAGCCCTGACCCAAGCCCAGCCTTATTTATGACTTGCAACTAGAGCAACGTATTTGTTTTTTATTAAGCAAAAGCCCGTGAGATCAGTTTTAAAATGAAATTAAAAAATGCACAAGAGCCTAAATATCTATCATTTTTGTAATGTACAAGAGTCTCCAGCAAGTCCTAATGCAATTGATACGTGGCACAATTTATGCTGCAAACTAATCATGTCAAGATGGCTAAAATGGGCTGTTAATTCCTTTATATCCTTTCTTGTGTTGTCAAGGATCTATTACATTCACTTTAACTATAATCAGGATGAATTGCATAGTTGTTTAAAAAAGGAAACCACTTCTATTTAATCAAAACATTTTTGGTAAAGTAGATTTTTTGAAGTGTTTATGGTCCAGATGGATTGCATGACTATTGCTACTGTTCTTGCTGTTTCAATCATTTTACTGTTAGTGAAGTCAACGACCAAATTTTCCACCAACTGAAACAGAAATTAGATACTTGAATTAGTCCTTGTCAATTAAATAATTATTATTTGTTTTAAACATAGGGGTTTATTGCATGTTACTATTTAACCTAACACTAACAGCCATCAGGATGAAATGAAACATTCACAGTACTCAGCTTTTTGGCTAATGTGCTTTAGAACCTCACAAGAAGACTTACATCTCTAACTACTGCAGCAGTAAAACCTGCTTAAAACAGAAGAGATCAGAAATATATCCAAAACTGAAAGATTTAAAGCGTTAGGAAATGAAGTGCTCCTTTAGAAAACAGTATTGAGTCCTGAACTTACATTATGACTGCACATACTTTTGTTTCTGTTTTCTGCCAACATGGGACAAGAATCTCCCTGCACAGACTAAAAATGGCCCTAAAATTGCAGGACTCCCAATTACTGTGGTCCCCTGACTCCTTCCTCCACACATGAGCATTGCCATGACAGAAATGAGGTTTTAATCTCAAGGCAGTGACCATTCTGTAATTCCAAAACTTAAGCATCTGTCAGACGACTTTATGAGCCCCGACTTCTGTAACATTTAGAGGAAACAGAAAATCATATTCATTTAAAATGTTCCAAGTCACCATTCCCAGCCTGAAAACTTCAGTATCACTCGCTGCTTATGCAAAATTCAGTTGGTGGCTTTTTTTTTTCTGTACAATTTTGGAGGGTGCTGTAAAGTTATAAATTTGTCTGAAGGAATTCTTCTACTAACATACACAAATTCAAGTATTTGCACATACTCAACTGCATCAAAAAATACCAAGATTACACATTATAATGTAAGGATTTCTGAAAGTAGTTTTATACACTCGCAAATTTGTTGCCCAAGTGAAAAAAAAAACCTAGGCATTGGTTTGTATTACATATTTGAATAATATAAATGATCTCACAGCTGTTCCCCAAGGACATATTGCTGTTTGTTTGGGGGGCTGGTTGTTTGCTGTAGCAGTTTTCAACAGATTTTCTAGCAAGCTGGTCCTAAACAAACAGAAAAGGAATATGTAAGAAGGTTAGGTAAGGGAATGTCTTTGTATTTGCTCCTCCAGTTTGCTTTTCACTCCTGGTAATGACATACTATACCTGCACTTGTCACCATGTGAAAATTGTGGTACGATGACATTGTGGCATCTGCATTTAATTCCAATTCTAACTAGATTCACTGGGTTGAAGGGTTGTATAAAATAGTGTCACTGCAGCCTGGGCTGCCTACTTTTACAGGTACGAGGATGCATTTTGCTTTACATTGCTGGGGACTTCTTGACTTCTGGACAGTTACTGATAAAAATTATACTGCAATGACATTGTCATTTACAAACTAGCAAAAATATTCTAAATAATCCCCAACATCATGTGAGGATTTGAGGTTAAGCATCCACTTATTTTAATAGGTTTATTTATTTCATTCAACCCCTAGAAGCTATCATTAACACTGGACCATTGCTTTTAATTGCCTCATTTAAATAGCACATTTTAAAGCCTGCAATTGTTTTTACAATTGTTAAAACATTGGTTGTACAACTAATATCAAGAAATTATTTCATTTTTACACTACTTGAATTTTCAGCCTGGAAAACGCTTGAACAATAAGTAACATTCAAGTGAACTGTCCCATGGAAGACAAATTTTAATAGTTTTATGCATGGCAGAGGTAGGGAATAGCTGTAGAGTCATCTGGTATTTAAAGCGAGCTGGCAGGAGCACAGCTGGCCCTGACAGGTGTCACAACACAGACCTACCATCATATACCTATGGTAGCCTTAGCAATTGTGGTGGGCCAGCAACCAAAATAGGCATTGGCCCCTTTATGTGTCTGTTATTCCATCTGTTCATGGCATGAAGATGCATTTAGTTCATTATAGAAAGGACTAGGATTCTTTCATGAACATATCTCCATGCACTGCTCTGTGACGTAGTGACCACTTCCAGGATAATCCTATTATTTTCAGCAAAAGCAATTCTCATACAAATCTATATGTAAATTCTCTTCCATTTAGACACAGAAGCTGTATTTATTTTGCTCTGCCTAGAGGAGAATATATTGCTTAGATAGAAAGTTGGTTTTGCAGCATCTTGGATAAACTCCCTGCTTAAACTTCCTCCGAAATACACTGAGGTATATTACACTTTTCCATTTTCTTGGAATACTGCAAAGGGAAGGTTCTTGTTGCCCTGTGTTGGGCATAGCACACTCCCAGGCTGCCAGTTGGACGCCTGCATCCAGCAGGGAACACTTGTCTTGAACTACATGGCCACTGACTTATGTTACATCAGTATTCTGCTTAATTTTTTCCCCTTCCTGTTACAAGGACATCCTGTTGACATCCATAACTTTGTGACCGTACTCATTTGAGTCCCTGGTCTCTTTACTTATGGCCATTATGTTGAGTAATTTAGCAGCCGTATGCAAACTGGTGCAAGAAGCTCTACAAGTTGGGAGGACAGGAAGGGCATTGATTTGGAAGATTATTGCCCTGAATCTGTTATCAAAAATCCATGAAACACCATCAGGAGGTTCTAAGCAAGAAGCATAGAGTATGGAGAGCCACAGAGATGCAATTTATCCATGACCAGTCTTCACTCTCACAAGTGGGTGAAGCTAGCCTTAGGTAGGAGCACCGTGCAGGTGAAGTTTGTTCTGATTTGTGACCTGTACTGGGCAGTCAGGTAACAGCAGGTGTGGTATAAAACCCTTCAGTAAATTAATATTCAGTAGCATAATGCTTCCCTACGCTTTCTCTCATTTCTCATCTCCTTTGTAGCCACTTGCTTCCATGTACGCAGAAGGGAAGAGTTTATGACACGAGACTGAAATGCAAAACCTTGTCAAAACTCATGCACTCAGTTGCTTTGGTACCTCAAACCACTTAATATTTAACAAGTAACACTGTGCCACTAGGGCTCTTTCCTTTTGGTTAGACATTATTCCTAAAAGGTAAGTTCTGGTAAGAAGCCTGAGACGTTTTGATGAGCCAAGATTTATAAAGTAATTTAGAGATGTAAAGAACTATATAAATGTTAAGAGTTATTATTCATGAGTAATCAGCTGGACAATTAACATAAAGAATGGCAGTCCTCTTACTTGCACTTTTGATGTTAAATGAAGAGAGACCAATAATACATAATGAATGAAGATAAAGCCAAATGGATTTCTGAATTTTGTTTGTAGATGAGTACATACATCAAACGGCCATCTGCCCATATAGAAAGGATTAGTGGTCTGGTACCATTTTTATCCACAGCTGATAAAAGAATAGAAATAAAGTATTTCTCTTCTGTAGTCTCCAGTACAAATCTGTTGTAGATACAACTATGATACTAGTTGTGACTCAACATTAGAAGGCCATGTGAAGTTAGAAAGCAGAGGATACAAAGTACTATTTCAAGAGCCCTAGTGAACCTCATAAACTTTCACAGGGCGTAGTCAAATGACTGTGATTTCCTGATCAAAGCAGGTGCAATAATGAGTCTGGAATTAAAAGTCAGTTTTTCCAGAGTGTTTTAAGAGAAGAGAAACAGAAGAGAAATGAAATGAAATAACGAAATGAAATGAAATGAAATGAAATGAAATGAAATGAAATAAAATAAAATAAAATAAAATACATCCATATGCTATAGATTTTGGCAATTCATATACAAAATAATTTGGAAAGGAAGCACACAGCCTTTGTGTGTTTATGTTATCACTGAATCTTTTGGTATGTCTCAGCAAAGACCATATGCTGTATTTATTTTCAAAGTCACAGCTTAGGAAAGATTTTATAGGTCAAGCTGTTAAATACCATTTTATTTCATGGGCTGCAATTTTCAACAGTTACCTATGCACATGCCAGAGTGTTTGAATTTGGCTGAATGCTAAAAGCTCTTGTTTCTAACAGATCATGTGAAGGAAACTTGATCTGTGATGTGTAGCCCTCTGGTTTTTACTGAGCTGTTTCTGGGCTTCTGATCAGAAATTCTATAGTAAAAGAGATGAGAATGGTTGAACTTAGGTGAACGTAAAGTTGCTTTTCAGCATGTCAATGTTCCTCTGTCTTTCCTAATAATAAACTGTATCAAAACACAACATTTAATTTTGAGGTAAAAGAACTATCTTAGAAAAGTGTTTTGTGGCACAGAAAGGGACAAGGTGGGGCAATATTGTATTTACTCTATTATGTAATGTTCCTTCTTCACCTCAACTTAATTCTTGGTCAGCAAGAATTGGATTCTTTGGGAAAGTATACGTTGAATATGGAGCACCATGTATGTTCGTGATAAAACAAAACAGAGGAAAGGCTGTCAGTAATACAGAACACCGCAAATAGAATTTGGGATATTTTTTAAAACAAACAACACAAATCTAGTGATCTTTGTATAGTTTTTCTTGCATATTTTAATGTTATGTTTTTAAATTTAAATGCTAAATTGTATCTCACTGCGTAGTAGGATAATACATGTCTCCTGCAGCCCTCAGAACTGGAGAAGGATTGTAGCACTTCAGGTCCTTTCTGAATCCTGCCGAACACTATCAGCAAGGAAACAGTGTTTGTGTCTCCACAGCTAATAGCATTTCAACAGCAAAGCAACCAGTGCTCAGTTGCTGTTGAGGGAGCAGCCTGCAGACTTTATCTGAACTGGGGAAGGTGTTTAATTTATTACGTGACTACTGTTCTCTGAATCTCTCTATTCAGCACAGAGGGGTAAAATTTCCCTAAGATGTATTCATTGAAAATTTTTGTGTGTGTGTTTTGATGTCAGCTGGCTGTATACATGATTTACAGGGATGTGATGGAAAATATATTGTAAATACTATAGATTTTAATATATAATTCTTCTGTGACATTACTTACCACAGATTTCAGAAGCTATGCAGACTTAGGTTTTAGATGTTCAAATGTCTCTAAGTACTTAACATAAAATAGGTGTTTTGAAGAATAAATAGGAAGCCATGTGATTCAGAGCAGGAGCTACCTAGCTGATGGGAGTCCAGAGGAGACCATCTTGCACAGAGATTCCTTACTAGTCTATTCTGGACATGTTGGAGCGGTTGCAGAGCTGCCCACCAACATGGGCCTGGGACAGCAGATGGAGAGGGTGAAAGAGCTGGTTTGTTCAGGAGTACGAATAGAAGGCTGAGGGGATATTTCATTGCTGTCAACATCTATCTAAGGGAAGGGTAATGTGAAGGATGGAGCTAGTGTCTCCTTGGAGGTGCGCAGTGAAATAGCAAGCGATGGGCAACAGTTGCTTGTAGGGAAATTCTCGTTTGGTATTAGGAGAAAAATTTTACCCCTGGGGTGAGCAAACACTGAAACAGGTTGCCCAGAGAGGCTGTGGACTCTTAGAGAGATTCAAAACTTGGCTGGATATGACCTTCTTTGACATGATCTAACTTTGAAGCTGACCCTGCTCTGTATGGGTATTCCATCAGATAACTCAGAGGTCTCTTGCAACCTTCATTATTCTGTTCTGTTCCTGGGACTCATATACCTTCATCTAAAATAGCTGGGCCTAGCCATTGTCAGAGACAGGACTCATGGAGCAGATGAATTGGGTTCGTTAAATCTCAGATTTTTATTATTTTATTACAATACAAAAGACAGCAAAGTATTAGTACAATTATTATCTGAGTAAACCCATAGTAGACCTTTGTTGTCCATCCAACATGGTTAAAATAAGACAGATACTTCCAAAATGCCTATAAATAGACAGATCTTTATAAATAGGGTCACTATATGTAGTGCTTCTCACAAAAAAATGTTTTTCCAGCTTGCATTTGCGTGCTTTGCCAGGAATGAGAATATGAATAAAGGTGTATTTTCTTCCAAAATATGGCAGTTACACAGGCAGTGCCCCCTAAATGTGCTTGTAGGTGATCCCTATTTTAAATATTAAGTAACTGTTTAATTTATGTTAGGGAAAACAGATCTTCATGACCATTATTATTACTGGCTGGGATCATACAGTAGTAAAAATTGAGGACACTTTTCTTTTATTACCTGAAACAATGCCTGATACTGAGGCTGCTGATCTTTTCCCTACAAATGATTCAAGATCCACTTCCCCATGTCATAGGGCACTGATCAGCAGTGTTAAAAGCTTCCTTTCATAACTAGTGTAAGATTCTTTTTTTCTTAGATTAAGTCATACTTGTGCTCCTTCTCTTTCCAGAAAGTAATACTTGTGCTCTTTCTTCACTTCTATGGAAAAAGTAATATCTAAATAGCAATAGAGTCATGAGAAACAAACTTTGTGTATTAAAAGCTACCGTCTTAGCAAGCACTTCTACATGCTTTCGTGTGTGTGTATACATCTATACACACTCTTTGTGAGTTTGCTTCTTTTATTGCTTTTGGCCACTGCAAATGTAAATGTCCAGTTGTTTTATTTCCCATTTTGATTGTAGGACTTTTTCTGTTTGATAACAGGAGATTGCACAGAGGAATAACATCTGACAGTGTGCAAATGAAATACCTGTCCCTTTGTCAGACAGGTTTACGGTCACATGAAAACACAGAAAAGGAGTGAAAACAATTGCACAAATGCAGGGCAGGCATAAATCTTGTTTGAGTAAAGCTGAGAACTATAATCTGACTCCTGGAATATCGGGGGAAAGGGGAGAATGTAATGTTTTGAGGTGTCCTGTGCAGGAACTAAAAGCACATCATTCACTTTTACATTCTGTTGATTAGACACAGTTACGGGAAAGGCACTCGGGTTTGGCATCTTTCCCTGCACTTAACAGGCGCCGAAGGTGACATCCAGGGGGATCCCAGCTGGGGTTCCGAAGTGCCTAACCGCTTACACTGGCACAGAGCGGGATGTTTGTATTTTTAAGCTCTAAAGCTCTACACAAATAGGCCCAAGATTTAGCGAGGACACAATAATTGCTTTCCTTTCAACAGCAGGTGATACATTTCCCACTGAGAAAAATATAATCCTGCTGCTTTTAGTCATAACAGGAGCAACAGGAGAAAAATAGACGAGGAAGTGGGAAATGTCACCAGTCGTGTCTTGGAAAAGCTGTTTGCACGCATGAGCGAGCCGCTAAGTGCACAAAATTAAAACATTAATTGACAGGTCAGAGTTTATTGTCCATGAGCCACAAGTCCCCAGATGATATTATTTAATAATTAACTGAAATTTTCCAAGTTCAGAGAATGGTGTGAACTCTTTATTGTTCCTTTTCCTTGCTGGTTTTGCCCTGGGTAGCACACCTCAACTGAGCAGGGAGAATGTCTGTGTCCCAGTGGTGTGAGCACGACAGCAGCTCCACGGGCTGGTCCGGAGGGAGGATGAACACGGCAAGGGCTTTGACACTGCTCTTCACATTTCGCAATGTGGACACATGCTGTTCTATCATTTTAATTGATAGCAGTAATATTTTACCTCTCTTACTGAATACCTGATATCCATATGGGACTGCATCCCTTTCTCTTGTCGTTGTTTACACTGACCCTGACCCTGGAATTCATTTCAAAACTCAGTCCTAGCTGCAGACTTGGCTAGACTGAGGTTTTCCCCTGACCTTGGGGTGGCCAAAGCAGGAATGGTGCCTTCATACAGCAGTGTAGCTGGGCTCCACATCTGACTGTCTTTCTGTCAGCGAATACATGCCGATGAAAATAATAATGTAAACTGGTGGTAGAAATGGTGAAATTTAGCCTAATATTGTACTCCTGTGTCACTGGAATTGTAGCACTATCCACGGGAAAGCAGCCTCTTTTGCGACCTTTCCCAAAGCTTTGAGCGAATGCAGACTCCAAAGTTCCAAATTGCAAAACTAATTAGTGTTCCCATATAGATTATAAGTTAGTAAATACTTCTGGAGTTTGCAATCATGTTCAAGAATTTCCTCTTGATGGATATTAATATGTGTCTCATATCTTTGGTGTGCATAACCGTTTTCAGATAAAGGAGTTATAGTGTATTGCTGCTATAAATTAAAATTAGAGGAGGAGGAAATCCTCAGACGTCCCAGGAGAACAGTACATCTCTGCATTATTCCAGCTCCAAGCTACATTTATGATGTACCATATCTGTTAAGAGTTGAATGCTGCCTTTTTATAAAACAAAGCTTTTCCCATGTAGCACTAATAATAGCTAAATGGATAATTACTGATTTGTGGAAAGCAGAAAAGTCTGCCTTGATTAATAACTTTGTATTAGAATTGAAAAGAGAATCTCTAATCAGGAGCATTTTAGGAGACAAATAATTGAAAGGTCTCTTTAATCAAAATTTAAAAGATAAAACAATTCAATATGGCTTGAGATCTATCAGTTGATACATCTTAGCACAGGCACTGCAATCTGTCAAAGCAGCAAAAAATCTCTGAGGCATCGCTAGAGCTGACTGCATGACTCTCTTTTGGAAAGGGCCCCTCCAATTTCCAAGACCATAAGATGAAGTCACTGGAGCCGAACTAAATACACACTGTTTGAATTAGCTTATTTTTTCATACATGTGCGTGTGAGTACAAATAATGCACATACATACTTGGCATGGTTCTGGTGGCAGGTTAGGAAGATGGATGTAATCAGACTGGAAGGACTGAGGACGCCTTGCGTTCAGCCAGGGTCTTGCCAGAAGGACCCAGAGAACGGGACTTGTTCAGTGACTCAGTTTCCCCTGGGATGGAGATCAGCCTGATCATCTTGGTGACATTCTTCACTCTCTTGGCATGGCAGGAGACCCTGCAAAGTTTTACAGTCTGAAATGGCAGACTCATTTGCCTTGTCTTAATCCTCCCCGTGCACCATATTTACTCTGTGGCTAGACAGACACTCTCAGATACAGCGTGTCCTTCTGGCCCCAGGCATCTGATGCATGAATGCAAAGTAATATAAGGGGGAATGCAGCTATCCACAGAAATGTCTTTCAAATATGTACAGAGGATGGGGTTTTTTTCACCTTATGTGGTATGAATGCAAGTATCAAAGGAAAGGAATTCATATTGTGGGCTTCCTTGCCCTCCCCCTCTCAGAAAGAGAAAAGCAAAGCTGTCCGAAAAATAGGAAGGAATGAGGAGACAGATTTGAAAATTTACCAAAAGTCTAGAGGCATTTCAGAAACCTACAAGGGAGCAGAATGAGCACATTCTCATTAAAATCTCATTAGGTGCCTATCTGCATCTTTAGATGTTTAAATGCCCCATCTAACCGCGTGCTGTTTTTAATTCCTGTGTGATTTTTATTTCTCCCTCCAACAACTGGAGTGACACAGGCAAGAGTGGCTGGTCTGGCAGACTCAGGCCGTACTGAGCTCTGAGATACTCTTGGTTAAGTGACCACTGCAGGGTTGGGCATAACCTGAAATCCTACCCTGAGCATCCTCATCAGGGGAGACTACAGGAGAACTCGTTGGGGTGCAGGTCAGGGCATCTTCTGCAGGATGGCTGTTTTAGCCACATCCCAGGGGCATGGAGGAGGCATTCTGTTCTCTTTTAAGGCCCTATTCCTTCACTGCTGCAGCAAAAACCTTTTAGTCGAACAATTTTGCTTTACGAGATGCAGAATTATAAAAAGTGACTGGAAGAAAGGGAGGTGAGACAAGAGAAATGGCTCTGCTCACCAGCAAAACTTTTGGGCGCTTCCCTACAAGTCTCCAACCGTGAAGCGTTGAGACATCTTCCAGCTCGGAGTGTTTACCGTGCTTTCATAGCGTGCCACCGTCTCCACATCCAAACAGTGAGCTTGTGACACTTGAGTGTGTGACAAAATTGCCATGGAGTCCCATAGGAGCAGAGGATAGTACTGCTTTGCCTTAAGGGTGTTTGATATCCAAGCAGAAACAGTTGGAAAGGAGAAGAGGAGAAAGGTTACCGTTCGGTGTAAGGGCTTTTTCTTTGAGGGGGGGGATTGCTGAAGTACACATGATACCCATTTATACAGAAGTAATTTGAAAGCTTTATACTGACTAGCTTGCTTTTGTTCTTAAAGGTTTTGTAGATGATTTATGAAAAGTGTTATTTCTATTACTCAGGCATATGAAAAGAGGCAAATTATCTTATTACATTCTGTGGACAGTCAAAAGAAGAGTTAAATGGACCATACGACTTTCTCTTAAAACATTAATTTTCTTGTGTTGTCTTTAATTTCCTTGATAATGAAATGTTCACAATAGCCACTGGGTATTACTGTATGAAAGATAAATTAGATCATTCCCGTTAGATGTAAATCCTCTCCTAGACTTGTCATCAGGATATGATTACTGTAAATTTCTCTATACATGTGAAATGCCAATCCCTGAAAACATTTCCTGTTGGAAAACAAGAGATTTTCAGAGTCTTTTCATTTAAATACTGTCAAGTTGATGGCTATGGAAATGCTTTTTAAGTGAATGATTAAGGAGTGTACCTAAAGTTTGAAAATTGCTTTTCCTTCCCTGAATAAGTTTAATTCTGTAGTATCAATGAGACTTGCAGATGCTCAGCACTTTTCACAGCGAAGCCAAGCAAGATTACATGAGTACAGCTAAGTGGGTGCAATGGTTTTATGTCTACCTTGGTGTCTGGAACACGCTGAAACCCATACTTCCATGGTAGGCTTCTCTTTAAGTGAGACCTCAGCAGTTCCTACCACTTCCACAGGCTTCCCGTGGGAGCTGGACTCCTGCGAGACCTTCCCCCCCGCCGCTGTACGTATTGACTGCTCAGGGCTCTGCCTCCAGACAGGGCAGAGCCATCAGGACTAATCTACCTTTGGTATAATAATACACATGAAATGGATGTTAGCATAGATGATCAAGATTTGAAAGGCAATGCATCCCTTATTCTTTAGCCCTTTCTGGGCTGGAATCTTTCTTAATGTTTAAAGTTTTTTAAAGTTGTGTTGATTTATTTTTTCCCTGTGATTTAATATAAACGCCATATTTCCAATCTGGAGTATGCGTGCAAACATCTTAAGGCTTATGGATATTAACCTAAATCATCAGCCTTTAGGAGGATCATACAGTAAATTGTCTGTGACTCACGCATGGAGCACCTACACAGTTCAGATGCAGTATTTCAACCCTTCTGTTGCACATGAATTATTGCCACTGGTTTTGAATACTCAGAAACACAAGATGCTTAACAAATGCTAGATGACAGCAAGAGGTCAGTATGTATCAGAGTGTTTATGTAAAAAAATTAGTATCCCCAAATGACACCTTTTTTTAAACCAGTGTTTAAAAATCTTTTTTGTCCAATTACTCTAAAAATCACCCATTAATGGTAGAGAGGAAAAAGCTATTAGTTTATGCAACTCTTGTCTGTCTTTATTTTGGACTAACAGTTAATTTCATCAAGGCCAGCATGATTCCAGCTGAAGCTGACCCATAACACCCTTACACACAGAAAATGGGATGTCACCCTCATGTTAAAAAAATTGTTTTTACGGATTAATGGATTTGACAGAGTTGGAAAGGACCTCTAGAGATCATCTAGTCCAACTCCCCTGCTAAAGCAGGGTTGCCCAGGGCATATCACTCAGGACTGCATCAAGGCGGGTCTTGAAAATCTCCAGAGAAGGGGACTTCACGACCTCCCTGGGCAGCCTGTTCCGGTGCTCTGTCACCCTCACTGTAAAGAAGTTTTTTCTCATATTTGAATGGAACTTCCT
>JAOXJM010000079.1:8284946-8309150 GCA_026413425.1 Tringa solitaria
CCCAAGTCCTTCTCCTCAGGGCTGCTCTCCAGCCATTCTCCATCCAACTTGTATTTGTGCTTGGGGTTGCCATGTCCCAGGTGCAGGACCCTGCACTGCCTGATTTGGGCAACAGTGTACAACTAATTCATGCCTTAGACTCCGTCATGTTCTATAATCAGTCAGTACCTCAAGTTGAAGCAGCTGCAAGCCCTGGTAATGACAATAAATGGGCTTCAGACAGAGCAGGAGCTGGGAGCACTCCCTGCGAGCACGGCTGCTGCTTTGTTTATAATGAAACTATGACAATGCAAAGGTATATTTGTGTGTTAGCTTCTGATTTGTTTCTTTTTTCTCTGTACAATCACAGAGTGAAAAAGTAAACCGGTGAACGGGGGATGTTTAGGTGTATATTTATTTGCATGTTCCATCATTTATCTGTGTGTATATGTGAGTGTATCGTGTAGGTGGGATAGATGGATACAAGTCAGAGTATTTCCGCTGAATTCAGTGTACTGGAAAGAGGCAGAGCACTGGAAGCAGTTTCTGAGTTTCCTGAGCATCCCTATGTTTTTAACGCTGAGATGAATTTTTCTTGACTATAGATGCATATGTGCAAGGCATTGTAAGCAGAGCCACTGCCACAGAGATTGGTATTCAAAATATGCCATAAGTTCCCTCCTCTTTTTGAAAAGGTGTGTGGCTAGAGCAGAGCTTGCTGGCAGGCAGGCAAAGGAGGGATTGCAGGAGAAAGTAAGCAAGACCTGTCTGGAATGAAGATCTCAGCCTCTGGGGCTACACACTGCTTTTCTGCTCATCTCCAGTTTCTCTGTTTTTCATCCGTACAACCCTTAAAGGGTGAATAATCTGGGTTTTTCTAAGCCCCAGTTCACCCTGGTACTTAGAGCAGGGGATGGAAGCTGGAAATCCTCAGAATTCTTTCTCACCTTGTTGTGCCCACTGACTCCTGAAAGCATTATGGGACCATCAGCTTGATATCCCTATAACTTTAAAATAAAAAATATTTTAATATTTCAATAAGAGAGCAACTGAACTGATGAGTGTCTACTGGGTTTTGTATTTAGCTTGTTTTTAAGTAGAAATAAATGCATATGAAGTTATGCTTGATTTATGTGTGTGCACACTGTTCCTTGTCAGAAGTTGCCAGAATAAATGTAAGGACAAGCGATAATGAAACGGTGAATGAAAAAGGTAGAAAACTTCAGGTATTTGTTGTTAGGATGGATGATAGCGGTTGTTCCAAATGAGTTAACAAGTTTGATACATACTGAGAATGAAGCAAGTCTTTAACTGTGCATTCCAAACAGCTGTAATAACCTTAGAATTAGATTTCCCCAATTCTGCAGTAGATCCCATGAATGTTTTTCTATCCTTGTTATAACTCCTTGTTTTCTTTAGTCACCGTGAGTCACATGTAAGTGCCATA
This sequence comes from Tringa solitaria, assembly GCA_026413425.1. Taxonomy (NCBI): domain Eukaryota; kingdom Metazoa; phylum Chordata; class Aves; order Charadriiformes; family Scolopacidae; genus Tringa; species Tringa solitaria. Next base: position 8,286,373 of record JAOXJM010000079.1, read on the forward strand.
TGTCTGCGCAAGTCAAATGCCTCCAACCAGCAGTTCTTCTGTGTGTTGTGGTTGATTTATATTCATAAAAAAACATCCAAGAAATGATTCAAATTGTAATTACCTGGTAATGTCAGAAATTGAATAATTAAATGCTTCAGTGTTTACTCTGCATCTTTATGGCTTCTAACATTTCTTCCAGCATCACTGTCTTTGCTGGGTGAAGTTTATGAATGTAAATTGGATTTGACATATACAAGACTTCAGCTAATTATTTCATGTAAATATTCACATTGTGTAGCAGCAAACTCATAAAATCTCCACATCTTCTTGCACTCATTTTTCTTACTCTGAATGTCTGGTTTAGCTATACAGCAAATTCCTATCACCCTAAATAACACTGACGCTTTCTCATTTGTGGAATTTCTGGAATATAAACATTTCTGTCATTCTGACACCTCCTTAACTTACAAATAGTCATCAATAACTTTGAACAACAGGAAAATGTCACATGTACCAATATGCTAAGCTTCATTTTCTACATTAAGTTTGTATTTCACTATAGAGAGGCTTTTTATACTGACTGAGGATAAGAACTTTCCATATGCTGAGGTAACTGGGAGAACAGCCCCAAACCTGCCCAAGAGACATGGTCAGGGCACTGTGGTGCAACCTACTTGTCTGTATCCCTTCCTCTTCCCGGCAAAAAGGCAGGTTTTTCCCATTTCCCACTGAAATCCTTGGTTGCTGCAATGGCCTTGTTGATTTTTTTTTTGAGGTTCAAAGAGCTTTTGGTGCTTTTCCTTCCTTTGAGACCAGCATGGGTAAGCACAGCCCATCATCTTCACCATCATCTGCACCTGCTGCTTCTGGAGCAGTTCCTGCTCCCTGCCTGCCTGCTGGGGATGAGGCCCCAACCAGCCTCCTTGAACTTCATTCCCAGTGAGCTACACTCTGGATCGATGGGTATCCACGGACACTTGGCCTTTATGCAGACCAAAAGGATCTCCTGGTTTGAGCCCAAATAGAAATCAAGGACATCCTCCTGTTGATGCTGTAGGATGCACTGCTGTATGCTCCTGGTTCTTCTTCCTGCAGTAACAGCCTGTACCTCTGATCCGTGGTTCACTGAAGCTGTGAACTGGTGTTAAAACCTCCATGACTCAGAGGACGCCTAATAAATTCAAACTTTTCTGGTATGATATCATCCTAATTCTAGCAAATTCCAGTTAATGCTTTGTTTTTGCTTTTAGTGATTTATACTTCTTTCAGGGAAAGAAAATCAACTAAGAATAGCATGGATTTACTTGTTGAACAAAATGTCCAGTTTCCTTTACTTACAGAGCCAAACAGAGTAATTTCCTCAGTATTTAGTAGAAATGACAAAACTTCCATACCCCCTTATTTGCATGGAGACTGTTAGGCCCAAGGAATGCTAAATGTCAAGTTCTAGACATGTTCACTGTATTTACTCCTGCTGTCCTTCTTTCTGGTTTTAGTTATCCCTTCCACTTGTATTTCATCCACCTTCTTGGTTTCTGACTTTACTTACCACTGTGTTCCTTTATGTACTATCTATTTCAGTCTGTCAAATAAGCACTTTTTTTTTAATGGATCCCAGTTTGAAATTGTCTGTCCAAGTGCGTATTTTCTGTAAAATATTATTTTCATCTATCTGTTTGACCTTCGGAATTTATCCCAGCACTCACCTGCCTTATCTTGGGCTCTGCTACATTGCCCTGAAAGAGGACAGCTGTCACGCTGTTTTATAAATTGACATTTGTCCTTTAATCCAGCTGTTTCTTAAAAAACCATTAACTGCTTAGAACGTTAGGGGCCAGTGTACTAAATTGACATGAGATGCAGGATGTTGGTTTTACCACTGCCACAGATTTTCTAGGCCATGGAAAAATGCAGGCATCTGCTGGAGCTTCTCTGTTATTTTTACCCTGATCCTAATGGCGTGGGCTACAGAGATGCAGCCTGCAGGTGATGCTGCAAGGATTGCTGTGGCCTCTGCTTAGTCATCTGGTTTTGGTGAGGAATCAGGAGAGATACCTGAGAAATCAGGTACCTTTGGACTGAAGCTGTTGCTAGAAGACAGCAGGCATTCCTTAGAAAGAAAGGTCTTACAAGGGAGATACAATATTGTATTACTATGAGTTTTGCAGCATCCTATGAGATTACAGCACTCATATCAAAAAAGGTGGAATTCAGCCGAGCCATACTGATTCAGTCCAGCTGAAAACTGCTCTGCTATTTTTCTGCCTGCGTCTGTCACGAGGCTTCCCTTTGCAAAGCTGAAAAATGTATTTTTGTCTTTTTAGTTTCACTCCTGAGCATCATGGGGTAGCAGCTGGGAAGCTCTGGGATCCATTCCTTCATCCCCAGTACCAAGATGCTTCACTGATTTACTGCAAATCTACTTTAATGTAATTAACCTCAATTAGGTCAACTCCTTAGCTTTTTCTCTTCCAGAATTTAAGTCCAGCATCATTGCTATGCTCCTGCCTGCTGTGATTTATCCTTCATGTCAGAGCCCATATAGGTTGTATAACTGACATGCAAAACCACTGTAACCCTTAAAGGGTGAGCAACCCAAACCAGCCAAGCATCTGGAAATGTTAATGGTGGGCGGTGTTTTTCACCAAGCCTGTTCTTCACATTCCAGCTCCAGTTTACTAAGCTGGGGAAGAGCCCTCACAGGATATTGGACTGTTCATCTCTCCCGCACGCTCCTGCCTGAGCCAGGAGATTTCCTTGTAGAAATTGTCGTGCTGGAAAACAGAAAGATTTATAAGCTGGAGGAAGACAACATAAAACTACAGCATTCTCCATGGTCCCTTTTGGGAAAAACATGAACATCAGGTGTCACTGAGTCACAGAATACCCACGTTGTTATCCAAGAGCTTCTACTTCTTTGGGGACAAACTGGCAAACATTCAAACGCAGCAGAGCTCTGGATGCCAGCTGCGAATCCGGATAGCGTTCCTCTGCGCACCGTCCCCGCATCCCGGCGTTCAGAGTGCACAGGGTGCAGAATGTGTCCCTTCTCTAACGAGTTTGTGCTATTTCAGGCTTTATTAAGCTCTGCTGTCCTCTGTGGATAGTGCCATTTAACAGGGTGCAAAGCGGAAGCCAAGCAGCAGCGGGAGGAAAACCCAGCTGATTTTTTACAAAAACAACTGGCTGCAGATGAGTCGGTAAATCAGTTTTAATCACTGCAGCTGAGATGTAATATGAACTGTTCACTGAGGCTTAAGTGATTTTGAACAATTAAGAAATTTGCTCAACATATTTATTAAAATAATCATTACTGGTTTTATCGTAATGGTGTAATTCCACAGCATGTGCACGAGGGCTCTTGGCAGCCTTCTGCTCCGTTGCAGATGCTCTAAATGTACAGTTTCATGCCAGTTGTTAATAAAACTGACAATTAAAATAACATGGTGAAATCAGGTAGGAAAAGAATAAATCAGCAATAATGGCAGCTTTAAAAGATCTTCTTTTCTTAAGCTGCCCGGTTTAGCTTTTATTGCTATTTAGCACCAAGGGTGAGCAGTCTAGCCAGGTGTGGTATTGAAGGGAGTGACAAAAATATCTAATGCAAAGAGGTTTTATCTCTTTTATGCCGGATTTATTTTTAGTGTGCAGCTGAGTAATGTTGTCTAAGAGACAACTCACTCAAATCATCAATTAAAACGCCTTCAGACATGCAAAAAACATAGTCCAGACAAGAGTACATACATGTATATATAAATCCTCTTGGGCTGCTGGAAAAAAGCCTATTTTCTATCAAAGGTTTATGTAGCAGGATGATAACAAAAATAAATATTTTACAAAAGTTATAATATTCTCTGAAGGCACTCTCCCTAGATCTAAAGCTTTACCCCAGGGCACTCTTCCAAGATCCTTCAAAGATGACTTGTGTCTCCACACTTAGTGTAACAGCTTAGATCTCCCCCTCACAGGTCAATCCCATCCACTCGTTGCTTTGCTAACATCATTTCCTAATTGCAACAGTCTGCTGTTTGGCTGCAGACAGCTTTGTTGTTGTTTGATTTCTAATAACCTTTCCCTGTGAAAATACAACTTTCCGCATTGTAACAGATGACTGGGGGCTCTCTGTGCAGCTCCCTGTCTCCAGGGCCAGACGGCCCCAGACACTCGCAGGAATTTCTCTGTGCGTTTATCAGGTTGTTCATTCCCTGTTTTTCTCTACTCCCCAAGGACAAACATCCTCCTCGGTGAAGTACAAGAACCTGAAACCACCCTGATGTTTTCCTGTCTGGTTTCAAATAAAAATATTGGCAGAATCAAAGGGTAGAGTTGCAGGACCTCATTAGGGCTGTCTGCTCAGCATCCATCCCAACCGAACCAGGAGCGGAGTTAGATGTGCTGCAGGGAGAAAGGGACCCTTTGGGCTCTGCAGGGCTGCGTATGACTTTTACTTCCCAGCCCTGTTTCAAACATCTTCTGCAGGAAGACAAGTGCCAGCCTACGTTATGGGTAATGGCTTTAAACTAAAAGAGGTAAGGTTTAGACTAGATATAAGGAAGAAATTTTTTACAATGAGGGTGGTGAAACACTGGCCCAGGTTGCCCAGATGGTAGAAGCCCCATCCCTGGAAACATTCAAGGTGAGGTTGAACGGGGCTCTGAGCAACCTGATCTAGTTGAAGATATTCCTGCTCATTGCAGGGGGTTGGACTAGATGACCTTTAAAGGTCCCTTCCAGCCCAAACTATTCTATGATTCTAGGTTTTATCCCAGTTTCCCTATTTTCTGCACAACTCGGGCATCTCAGCTGTACGCCCTGGTCCTTCACTGGGAGCTTGTTCAGAACAGGGAAAGCAGTGGCAGGGCAGCCACCGTGTCCCCATGTGCCCGGTTGAGGAGCATGGGTTTAGGGATCGGAGGTATGGGGCCGGCTCCAGGAGCTGGAGCATGAGAGCCACAGGATGCCCTGCCCGGTCCCACCACCATCCCACCCACCTCCCAGTGACCACCGCCCAGCGAAAACACTGAACCACGTGCTTAACTTCTAGCACATGAGTAGCCCTATTGAATTAAGTGCGTAATCAAGTGATTTGCTGGATCAACGACTGTATCCTTAATCCTTTTCACATATTGCTAAGCTCATTAAACTCTCTTTGATACCAAGCTGTGCAAGTTCCTTAAGAGAGGCACAGCCTACGTGCTATTTCTTTAGCTTAAATTTATCACCTCCAGCTTCCAGCGAGGGACTCCTGTGTTAGAAGCCGAAGGTTGCCCTAAGGGTTTGCTCTGTAACAATGGATGGGAAAATGTTCTGTGTGCTGTATGATTTTTGATACCCTGCCCAGCACAACAACATGGATATGCCAGAACAAATACCCACGTAACCAACCAAAATACCGAGCAGTGGATCCCGGGCCTCAGTAGAGGCACTTCATTTCCTTTCTCTTCCTCTTTTTTTTTTTTTCCTGACAGCTGTCCAGCTAAAAAAGAAAAGAAAAAAAAAAAAGCAAAACCATTACACATTGCAAAAGTTAGATATTTAGTTCTGTCAAACAACATACTTAGGTATATTTTTAGGCTTGTGCTTCAGCTCAAAACAGTGACAATTTTGGTAAAGCAATTCTCTAATGCTCTCTAAATTAGATGAGCTGGTATGTGACATTTGCATACCAACTCCTCCTGGACGCCAGAATCTATGCAGCTGTTAGAAAGATTTTCTACTGCATTTAAATGTATTACAGAAGGTTGTTTTTTTCCATAAAACAGTGAAGTTAGATAGCATTATAGGAGAATAGATGGGGCAGTGAAATCCTCCTGGCTGGAAGCGATCTAATTGAGAAGAAAGGGAACGGGTTTCACCCATTATTCTGAAAAATATATTTTTTTTATTTTATTTTTTAATCATGGACTCCTCAGTAATCCTGCAGGTTGGGAGGAATCACTGGAGGTCAGAGTGGGGTTCGACGCAGAGCCAGCGTAGCTCAGGCTGCGGAGGTCTAGTCCAATGGAGAATAACAGCACAGATGGTGATTCCGCAACCGGCAGAATTACTATATAATATCATCAGATTTATAAAAAAAATACACCAATTCGAAGCCTCCGACTTCAGATTAAAAAAGGCTGTATAATTTTGGAAATGTTGACTTGGCCTTACACAGCCTCACCGCCCCCCCCCCGGCTCTGCAGGTGCTCGGAGTTCAGCCGTCTGGTGGGAACAGGCAGAATTGTGAGCCCCTTCAGATACCCTGGGGCCATTCTGCTTTCACAGCCTTTCTCTCCTATTTGATTGATCTGTCTTATTAGTATCAAGTATAAGTACCAGGCGTTGTCTACCTAAATGATTCTTATCCTTACTCAGTTATTGGATCTTGTCTCCGTTTTCATAAGGAAAAGGTATTTTTCTTATGTATGTGTGTGTCACTTGGATCCTCCTTCCAATAATGCAAGCTCCTAAAGTCAGACACTTGCATCAGAAAATGTTGCTTTACCTAATTCCTCCCACTCAACAGTTAGCCCTGCTACTCAAACCTATCTAGTGCAAGCATTCTCATGACAGAGCTCCAAAGAAGCTAAAAAATATTTGTATTACTCCTCTCGATGTGATCTATTGGGTATACTGAAAAATGTCTGTACTTAACTAAATTGTATATATAGTCTTTGTGAACAAGTGTGAATTCTATGGGCTTTTTCTCAGATTTTATGCTTTCCCTGAATGTGCCAAGTTATTCTAAATCGCAGGGTTGCTCTAAATCTCAAATGACTGTTTGCTATTTGCTTCATGTTGACGAAACGATAATCCTGGGTTGTGATCCAGGGTTTGCAGAATTTGGTTTATTGGGATAGCTGATAACAGAAAAGAGCAGAAACCTGGGTTTGGGAACAGAGACCTTGTATGAGGCAGATGGCTTGCTTTCAACACAAGTAGCACGCAAACGTGCCATAGCAGCATAGAAGAAAAGAGGTACTGCTAATCACAATGTTTCTATCAAATCATGGCTGATTTTTTTTACATCCCTTTTGCAGACTGGCAGGTTACATACTCCTGAGGTGCAGGTCTTCAAAGAGAAATAGAATAATATTTCTGATTAGCACAGGGAAAACTTAACATTAAGGCAGCAGTCATACAGGATAAACACACTGATTTCTTTTTCCCCATTGTCTTTATTTCTAGACAGTATTTTTGAGAAAATTGCTTCAGAATGAGTTTTTTAAATTATTATGGTAGAATTATGCGGAGCAAAACTGCTGATCCTATCCTTGCCTGTAGGGCAAAGTGCACTGATGAATAAATCAGGAATATTGTTTAATATTACATTAAAAAAGATATAAAGGTATTAAGACTAATTTATACCAGGTTCAATGTAGTAAAAAATATTAAGTAAAAAAAGGCTGCTTGTTTTAAAGAACTTGGTACTGCAACTAATCGTTATTATACATTTGTACAGTATAATTTTTCTAAACTGTAATATATTTGTATTGCAGAATGACTTGACTTGTATTGGTTTAGAAGAAGCTTGCTGCTTCATTGACGTAGTGTACTCCAAGTAAAATTCAACTCAGTTGAGTAACGGGGAGAGTAAGAGCTGATGCTGAAGCCAGCATCTACTCCAGGCAGCACTGGTATAAAAGCTATATTAATGCCACTGAACTTCATGGCTTTTCTCAGGATTTACATTATTTAATGTTTTCTGAAAGCAACATCTACAAGATACATCTATCTAGATTATAATTTAAGCTTTGGGCAACCACAGAGTTTAATGGAAAGTTTCACAACACCCAAAGGTTTTCAAGCAAGGCAGTTGGAAGAGGATCCAGCCCAGATGCATTTGCACAGGCTCCTCGGGAGCAGCTTCTTACTCTTCCTTCCCGTCTGTGCCGGGAACCGTTCCTTTGTGTCACGGTAGCCTTTGGGGAACCAGGCTCTCTCTCAATCACAACAAGAAAATAATTACAGTGGGCGGAAACACAGAACCACTTAGAACAGTTCCAGTCCTGAAAAATAAAAACGTACATTTATATATAAATTATGATCATTAAAATCAGCTAACATTTATCTCCACCTTGAGAAGACATGATGATGTACTGTCCCTGTAGTAGCTATCTCATATTCCTGTTCATGAAGATAAATGGCAAAGAAGAACCAAATACTTTACAACAAAAATCCATATTTGTACACAAAATAAATAATAATAGTAAAGAAAGAACCCTTAATACAAACAAGAACCCATGAAGTGATTTTCTGATGAATCCAAAGCTAAAAATGTGGAGCTTTTGTCTCCAGAAGGTGGAGATGGATTCTTTTCCATGTAGTATTCCAATACTTGCTATTTCCTGAAGTATGAGGTTTGAAATATATTTTTGGTTTTCTGAGATATTTCAAGAGAGTTATATTATTACTGATAGGTTTTCAGAATAGTAGTAATGTGGCAGTGTTGGTACTGCTGTCATACAAATATATCATATTATATCACATGTTATTCTGTGGCTTCATTCTCAAGTATTTTATATAAATAACACCGACGTTGCCTTCCTCCTGGAAATGAAGTGGTATATTTCTATTACTGATGTATTTCTCTGCTGAGAATAAATATCATCTCTTTGCATTGACTTTAAAGAATAAGCTTCAATAAGAAAAAAAAATCCAAATTGTTCACCTGATCATGATTATTTATCAGAAATTCTGTCTAGACACAAATACAGTACCTTTCATATAGCTGATATTGCCAGTTAAAGCATCTGCAAAAGTTGAACTGGAAAATGATGTAGGAACTGAGTTATAGTTTCATTCTCAAATAGGGTACATGCTTTAATACTTTTCATACTATCCACAAAATAAATATTTGAGTCAAATATTCAGTTCACTTTGATTTCTACCTAAAGAAAACAAAATGTGCACCAGAACAGTGACAGCATTTTTGAGAAGTTATTTTTCAGTCTAGAGCCAGGGAAGATATTTCTGGGCTTAGAATATGGATATATATTTATATGTACTCTAATTTATTTTTGCTACTTGCATACCCTCACCACCTTTTGTCTTCCCCTCAAATAATCTCTGAAAAGTGTACTGGGCTACTACCCTGTCCACTTGGTATGAATTCAAATTTGGCTTTAATCTAGATTTTTACATCATTGTGATTTCTGCCTACATGGGATAACCCTGGGTGCAAAATGAAAGTGGACTCCACAAACTGACTTGGACTTTCTTTTATTCAAAATTTTACAAACGCCTTGAACATTGAAAAACTAACCTTTAATCATTTTTCATTTAGGAATATATGGACTCGAACAAATACATTGAGCATTTAGTGACTCAGCTGGAAGAACAACGCTGGAATTTATGGAGGCAAGTATTATTCACATACATATTTATGTTGCTATTTTGGGAAAAATACTGCACTCCATATTTTTCATTCTTGAGTTTAAAAAAAAAAAAGATTCGGTATTCAGTTTCTCCACTTTTTATTGCTTTGTGAGCTAGCAAATCTTACCCAAGTGAAATAAACAGGGATCACACACAAGTTGAATCTTGCATTTGCTAATCAGGGCAGTTACACACATCCACAGGTTTCCTCATGTTCAGTTTTCTAAGCTGTGTGAACTCTACTTCAGATTCTTTTAATTGGACCAAATTTAAGAAATGGCCTTATATTCTTGAGTACAAGTGTTTTCACTGAACGACACACAAACTATCAGCATGAGGAACTGAGGGTTTTGAGAGTGAAATAAACATGGTTTTAAAATTTTGCAGTACTCTTGACAGTCCAGATTTTCTATTTCTTCTCTGTTCATGTTGCCCAGTGCAGGCTGCCCAAGCTTAACTCTGGTTTAAGCAGAGCAGTGATTTCCACGTGCTGGTGGGCAGCCAGTGGGCATTTCTACTCTGCCGTACAGCAGTGTGGTAACTGCATGGGCACTTCTGGAGATCTCCTCAAACTCTGCATCCCTCTTGGAAGATGACTATAGAACCTTGCAAACCTCCATGCATTGATCTGGTCTAGTAAATGTTTTCTACTCAAGGGGGAAGTCGTCAGGTCTCGCAAAAAAGGTGCTTATCTCATTCCAGACATAGTTTCCTCTTTACAACAGCAATTTTATTACATATTGCACTTCAGTGGTTTTGCTGCTCTGTTGCTGTCGATCCCTTCGTTAGGTAGGATGAGAGGTTGTGCATTGTTTGCATCTTTCCAAAATTGATCAAGCATCATTCAAAACAGCAATGTGATAGCAAAAATGTCTCAATCTATAGATTCTTTACATTTCAGCAGTATGGTTCTCTAGCTGTTGTCTCAGGGATGTTCTGATAAGACATGGTAAAAATAGCGAAGAAATTATCTAGTCTTCAGAAACCTCAGAAGTCTCACACCCTTAATAAGTTATTTATTTCTTGATCATTTAAAAAGTAATTATTCCAGATTTTTCATTTGTATAGAAATGTTATCATCACAGCTGGTGTAAAACATTTTCATGACAACACTTTGCAGCATTTGCTTTAACTTTGTATTTTCTTAAGTATTTAATATATATTTATTAACTACTCACTACGTCACATTTTTATAGCTATGAGATAAATTCCTATCTGGAATAACTACTAATAGAGGGGAAATGGAATAATACCAGTGATGAAACTCATTCAACATTCACGGCCGTATATTTTTTTAAATACAATATTTAACTTTTTTCTTTTTTTTCTGAAGGCATATGAGGAGTGACAATCTTTATTAATACATAGTGAAATATAAAGTAATCTTCAGGGAATAATTTAATCTTCATAGATTAAAACCTATTTCACCTTAGTTCTGATCAAGGAAGAAATAATGATCTGTGTGATTTTTCAGTTGAATGCCTCTCATGTACAAAAAAGTAGGTTTGCACATGGCAGTACTAGTTGTTATGCATCTCACAAACTTCCTGGCCTATAGGATATAAAGTAGCATTACACTATTTACAGCATACAGCATTCATGATATGAACTTAGTCTTACAGGCAAGACTCAGAAAGTCTGTGTAAAATTCCTGCTTTCCTTTAAAAGTAGTAAATTGAAGTTTACATTTAAGATTACAGAATTCAGGAGATTACTTTTTGTAAGAATTAAGGTGATAACATTATATGTGCATGACAATACTACGGTGAAATGGAAATGAATAATAAAAAATTAAAAGATGAAAAAGTCTTTGAAAAGTAGCACGGGTTATTTTGAACAGACATTCAGATGTGATCTGAAAATTCAGTGGGTTTGGAAAGTGAAGACAGTAGTTTATTTTTAATATTAATTTAATTTTAATATTATTTTTATCGCATATTGGCATAAGAAGTTAAGAATTACAATGAGCACTACAAGATAAACCCTTTTGGTTTTGCCAGTCGTCTTTGAACACTTTATTTCTCTCTTTTAAATCTCTAAGATGTTTGATGGTGAGGATTATGCTAATAGCTCGCAGTACGCAGGGGCAGTACTGGGCTGTCTACAGCCAGACAGATGTCCTAATAAATCAGCATAGCCCTCTTCTCAGACTTCATTATGCTCTTGATTTGTGACTACCACGATTTTAACCCAGTGGGTCACTGGGTGCTGAACCTGACATTGACCAATAACCCCTACTTTACTCGAGGCGAGCTAATAAAACAGACAGACACAAATTCCGACCATTTAGCTCCTTCAGCGTTACTTACAGCCGGGACAGATTTATAGCAGCCAGGCCAGGCCAGAGGAGACTAAAGCTGATGTCACGGTGTGCATATCAATTTTACATTTCCTTTACATTTCCACACGTACAATGGGACCCTAAAAGACATGTGGGGGCAAAAATTTCTTTTCATTTTAAAGGATGACTGTTTATACACGGCATTAGCATCTGCTGTGGTACATTTATTGCTGTAATTGCCGTCCCAGGAGAACTGACTATGGTTAGGTAACGTTTTATAGCTTTCTACTAAAATAGACCTCTAGGCCTGCTTCAGATGCTCTTTAAAACCTTTACAACAAGGAGTGAAGGTACCTCACTAGTAGGTGGAAATGCAGACATTTTTAACAACAGCTCTTCTTACACTGAACATTTTACAATAATTATTTTCACAAGAAGAACGATGAAAATGATAGCATATTTGACTTTCCAGCAGTTCCCGCAATTCTCAAATTTGAACAAAATTCATTTATCCAATGTGAGACAAATTTGACCCCTGTTGATGCAAATCACCAACATTTATCACTGGAGATGAGGCACAATAGTGCTTGTGCATCCCACTGTATCAGCTTGAACCAGAACATTGGATTGTTTTAGATTTCTCTGCTCTGCTCTATGTGGAAATAGCTTTAAATAGGACAGAGTTGGGTGAGGGGTGGGGGATCCCCCTGCAGTGGTGTTTCTCACATAGTCTTTTAATGGTTTATCTAATTCAGCTGATATGTATTACTTTGCATAATTTTTATGGCAGAATCACTTGGACAATCAACATGAAAAGCAGAAATTTGCTCCTGCAGTCTTTGCTAATTGACCTTGACAGTAGATCATAATTTTTAAGTCTGGAGACATAGATCAGTGAGAGCAATTACTAGTTCCCTTAACAGCAGAAAGAATTCCTATTTAAGCATAGGGTGTTTGCCTAAATATGCAAGGGTCAGACGCTGTTCTTAAGACCTTTCAAAGGAATTTTATTATTAGTGCTACTGGAATCATAAGTCTGTTGCGGTGAAAGCATGAGGATATCCTGCATGTCAGACACGACCATCATAAAATGAGTGCAGGATCAATGGCAACTTACTACCTTATTACAGTAATGAAAAACACAGAGGGGGAGGACCACAAATGTCCATGAGGACTGCATGGCATTTCTCCAACACTATGCTTTAAAAACAGAGTTTGTTAAATAGATGTGCTGTACTTTCATCACCAACATTAGCATGCTTCTATGCTCCTGGGTTTAAAGCTTGTATACTAAAGAGGTGCCAAGTATTAAACAGGTTGCTTCTGCTGTAATCATAAACTTCCATTGGGAGACCGTAATTGCTAACAAGCAAAAGAGCTCTGCAAGAATTCTTAATGGTGAGCACAGATTAAAATAACAACTGTGATTAGCTTTAAACTGCTTGACTAGAAAAGGACTAATCTTAGGGGAATAAGTTGCATGGCAAACAAATGAAAAACCCTATGTATGATATTACAGTAATGAAGGCTGTGAAAAAACCCCAAATGCCACCCCAGCTAAATAAGGTCATGCTCTGCACAAGTATCTTTTTCTTGTCAGGAGCTTAGTAACTTGGCCTTAGGGGAATTAAGGTCAAAGCAGCCAGGTCTTGGGGCTGAATCCCCATTTTAACCCTTCCTGGAAGTTGCTGATAACAAAAGTTCCCTCTGCTCTATGTGCTAACATGAATTATAGACTGCATTTGGAATGAATTATCTTCCACAATTGTTATTGTACCCCATGATCAGCAGGCAGAGATTGGCTTGGTTTGACTTGGATGGTTTGTAAGAGCATGAGTCTTTCTCCTTCGCTTCTTGAGCCACCTGTCTTGTCACACTGTCTTGGTAACACCAGAAAAAAGGTGTTTTGTGCTATTCCCCCTTTCACTGTGTTTTGTTTTGCTTGTTTTTTTTGGGGGTGGTGGTTTTGGGTTTTTTTGCTACATCTCTCCAACACTGCTGGAAACAGCTGTGGATATATATGATAAATTTGTAAAATCCATGAAAGCACTGGTGGATTCCTTCCAGCTTCCTTAGTGTTTGGAGGTGAGGCTGTTCGAGGCAGAGCAGAACTGAGTTTGGCAATTAGGAGCCGTTCCGTCACCACAGGTACTCAGATGTCGCCAACTAACATTAGAACATCCCATGTGTCTCTCTAAAGCTGAGGCTTCTGATCTGTGACTTTATGCGTTAATAAATTCACACAAAAATGTAGATAAAAAGCATGCAAGGCTACCAAGTTGTATAACGGAGTTCACAATACTGCTTCAGGGACCCATTTCTACCAGGGATTAGTATTTGAATATGCGCATTAGGATACCAATTAAAAATGTATCTGATTTTTGGCCAAATGTGCTTTTCTTTAGCTGAGTGTAAATGTGGATGGTTCAGTGAGCAGTGCAGATGCAGTTACAGGCCACAAAAAGCACCGCCATTGTATTATCTGTGAATGGAAACCACTCGCTTCCTTTGAGTCCCCCGCACAATGGCCATCTCCCACCACACTTGTTAAAGATACCTTTTCATCGCTGAACTGGGCGAGAGTAACGGGAATAACGAGTTCTGTATAAAGCAAATGTTTTACTGTTCACCTTATAAATCATATTTTGAATAGGATCACGGAAAACTAAGAGAGAATAGGTTAAAGGTTACAAATGAAGCTTATATATGACTTGAGTCCACTATGAATGCTAAACTGGTAAGCAGAGAAGACTGGAGAGCTGCTAGGGCACTTGTTGCAGTAAACAAGTGCATATTTGAGTATAATTTATCTCGATGTTCAAGAATGATCTGTGTCTTTTAAACAAAAATAAAGTAAAATGGGCATCTTACAAAAGTTTACAGCTGTTCAAAATTTATGAGTTCCACTAATTAGTCATATAAAATAACCGACCTCAAATGATTAAAGTTGATTGGTAGCCATTTTATGTGCAACTCTTTACCTGATCAATAAGTAAATCTCCTTCGACAGTGAGTAATTTTAACTCAGACTGGGCATACTTTTGTGGAGTATTTACTAAGCTGACTTAAAATTAAGCTCAATTTGATGTGCTGTGATATATGAGAAATATGATCTGCGATGATTTGGGCATTCTACATTTGTAACAAGTATTAATTTTAAAGATTATGACTCTTGGCCTGTTTCATTTAATTGGAGAAAACTCTCATTAACACTGGCCATCAGTGCTGCGTGAGTCGGGAGTGAAGGGTCAAGCCTCAGTTATTGAAGTCATTACATGAAGGATTTGGAACCATCTGAATATAAAATAATTTTGATAGAAGCAAATATCTCTGTATCTATGCTAAAGTACACATATTAAAACTGCAGACAAAAGATAGAAAAATGTTCTTTAAAAAGTAACTTCATATGGTCAAATTTATAAAATTAAATAAATAAACCAATTTAAATTTAAAAATGTTAATAACATTAATTAGGGACTGGGGTATTTTTGCACAGATGTATGCTTGTCATAATAGTGAGACTGCCAGGGCCATGAATTGATTTGTTTCTCTTAAATTAAAAAATAGAAGGCCTTGAGCAAAATATATTCTTCAGATATATTTGGTAGAATAAGGATCACAAATGTTCCCTACCAAGTTGAAAGGAAAAAAAACTCCAGCAGGGAAGTATGTGGAAGGTCTATTTGACATATGGATGTTTGTTAAAAGCAAAACGCATGAACAGCCCAGAGTAAATTAGATCCTCATTTGTATGCTGGGAAATGAAATGTATAATCTTGGCGTGGGTCTCTGTTTGGTTTAGATTTTTTATAAGAACAAACTCTTTTGTGTATGCAGATACACATACTACTTTAGTGGCTATTTAGGGTTAGGAATAAAGAAGTGCTTTGAGCTGATATTATCTGAAGCTAAGTGCGTATGGCAGGTTTTTTGTCTGTGTCTCCTGACGTGCAGACTTGAGCTCAGGTAGCTGGCACCGGGCACAACCGCTGCGTCGCCGCGTGGGGGAAACACAGGTCCACCCCAAAGCACCGGCCCTGTGGGGACCCGTCAGACCCCCTGCTCATCCGAAACGACACCCCGGTTTTCAGATGCGAAACCAAATAACAGATCGACAGAATAATCTACAAGAAATTCATACACAATTATCTGTTGTCGTTGCTCAGAGATCATCTGGTCCTTTTTTAAAAATCAAGCATTTCCAAAGGGAAACTTCTCTGTAGGCTCTTTTTATTATTTGGGGTTGAATTTAGTCGTCCACTAATGTCTAGGCACAGCCACGTTTATTCATGTTGAATCATATTTCACTCCTCGGATAATTCCAATGATTTTATTGGAATTATTCACAGAGCAAAGAATAATTCCTATGAGTAACAGTGACATTGCCCTGAAGTCTTCTCTAAGACCGAACAACCGTATCTTTACACGGAGCCTCTGTTTCCTATTTGGCAGAGGAAAACCCGTGGATTTACATCAAGGCAACAAATGAGAATTTGGGCTCTTACAAAAACAGGATGTCAAAATTAATACAGAAACACATTAGAAATGAGTAGTGCACAGACACAGGCTGTGAGACGGGGGTGTAGATGGGGTGTTGGGTTTAAGGAAGGAGAAATGAAGAATTTATGAATTTGTTATTTCTAAAGGAATGGTACGTCACTGATCTGTTTCACTAATAAAGCCTACAAACAGGGCAGTGCTGATGGAAGATGCAGAAGAGGCCAGTGAGAAAATGTATATGAAGTCATGCAAGGCAGGTTAGCACCCTTCCCTGTAAATCAGCTTCACTCATGAAGGAGAGGTTAAATAATCAAGGTTAGCATTTCTATTTCATTCTGTAATGCTCAACCATTTTTATTTTTTTCTAAATTACATTAAAGCAAGAGTTAAGGACCCCAAGTGAGAACAGGACCTCATTGTTCCAGTCTGTACTCAAAGTGAGAAATGGTTTTCATCTCCTCAGCCCCAAGGATGAAACAAGAAATAACATAATTCGCTTTTTACAGAGAAAAATAAAGTCATGAACATCCTAAGTAATGGAGCTTATACAAGAGATCTGTGTCTAAGCCAGAGTTTTCCCGTGTTCCACTTCAGTGTATCAATAATAATCATGTCACGGCACTGTGAGATCTCAGCCTGTTCACTCCTATCTGGGGGATGGAGTTCCCACATGGCTGCTTGAGTCTTTAAAAGGTTTCACGGCTTGAAGCAGGCTTGATGACAATCTTATTCTATGCTCTGTGATGGAAGAGCATTTTCTTGTGTCCATGGTTCATAGTGTGATGAGGTGCGGAAAAGAAGATCTGTCCTTTGAAGTGTCCCCTCCACCTCCTGTCCTTGGCCCTTTACACTCCATGTAAATGATCTCTGTTGGGAGATGGGTATTAGCACGGGGAGAAGAACTCTATCCTGTTCTCTTGAAACAATTTATTTTAAAGTATATTGATGTTGTTCTGCAAGCAAATGTTTTTAATAAAGAGAAAACCATGGATGTAGATACTTGTGACATCTGGCTGGTCCTATTGCAGGACAATTATCACTTGAGTTGAAAGCAGGACACCTAGCAACCAAAATATCTCTGTGACATCACCTCTTCCTGCTATTTAATGTTAACTGTGCCCTGATCCACTGTTATCTTTCTGATTTCTACCATGACAACCAGCGGGGCTCTCCAGGTGTTGTGTGCACTCGGCAGCTAAAGATCCAGGTGTACAGGAGTGCAGTTCCGCAGGAGTTTAGATCTGCAGATAGTCTTGGCCAGGAGGTTCATCCGGTCCCCTGTTTAGCTCTAGCACTGTCTGTAATCAGGCTGGAAGAGCTTGAGGAGGTACTTCACAGATTTCTGAAAGTTTCCTTTAATTCTGTAGAATTTGGTTGGTTTCCTGTTTACCCACATTGCAGGAGATTCAGGGTGCACTTTCTATCCGTTCTGTCTGCTGTATGAAACCCTTTTTTAAGTTAAAACATTATATTTTCCATTGCTTTAATTGTTAATTAAAGGGCATAATTGTTCCTGTAGCAACCCATATTCTGGGTTAAGGCCCATTTGCACATTATTTTTTTTTAATCAGGAGTAAATTCCAATATATTCTCCTGTAGGGAAAATATCATGCATTTACAACATAAACCTGTATAAACATTATTGTAATGGGTTCCACTAGGGACAAGGTTTCAAATATAAGGCAGCATTCATCAGATATTAAAGACCTGAGCGTATTTTTTTGCTACTTAAATCAGCATAGCTCAGAATTTGCAAACTCTCGCTTGAGTAGATATTCCCCTGAGATTTTAAAAAATGAATAAAAGCTTGCAAAATACAGACCTCTTAGTTTTATTACCACCTGATTAGCTAAGCAGAGTCTAGAAAGTGTAACTTAAATAAGCAAAAAATAGAAAAGCTAGATTAATCTCCAGCAAATACTTAGCAGTAGGGAGACACCAGCTTTTGCAGAATATTTAGTTTGCTGTAGTTTATACAGCACCTTTAAAGAGAGCAGAGGGATAAACCCATCTGCTTCCACGTGGTGCCAGAACAAGCACATGCTTGTGTTGCCCAGTACTTGAGGAGGTTTGATGCGAGCTTGATTCTACCTCTCAAATTCTTCCCAGTTCAGCTCCGGATGCTGCTGTAATAAATCCAATATTGATTTTCATACAGCACATTCTTAGTCCTCTACCAGGCAGGTCGAGAGCCTCTTAAGCCCTTTTGAGACAAACAAGTGCGTATCGCGTGGTTCCTCCAAAGGCTTCCTGTATTTTTATGGTCTTCCACTCTTCCCGGTTGGGGAAGAGAGATCAAATGCAAAGGAAGTACCTTATCTTCCTGCAGAGCCCTGGGAGAGGTTGGTCTAGAAACACAGATCAAAAGTTATAAGCACTCTCAATCCCTCTTCTCCTTTTCTCTAATAACACTGTTATAAATGCTTGAAAAAATGGCCAAATGCCGTCCTTCTACCAGTGACAGAAATGTCAGGATTTCCTTTCACTTCTTTTCTGCAATGTGCAAATGTGTGAATGGCAGCACTTGACCCCTTTCTTCAGCCAACTTAAAAGATACTCAGAATTCCCATGAAGGTTCTGAATTCTAAATTTCCATTGAGATAAAAAGAAAACTTTATAGTCTGTTTTTTAGGCTGGACATAACCGTCAGCAGCAGGCAACAGATTGCAGCACAAGGCAGCAGCCAGACTGCAAGTCTTCCCGGGGTCTTACCAGTCTGTACTGGAAAACAGCAACATGGTTACTGGGGACCAGTTTGTTCTGGAACCTCTTGGATTCTCTCCTCGAGTGACCGATCTGTGATTTTTTTCTGCCAGCACAGGGTGCTCAGCGAGTGTCCCCATCAGCTCGTACAGCACAGCCTTTTGTGTAATAGCCCAGCCTGGCAGTTTTCCCAGATGCGCAGGGAATCGTCCCCATATTTGAATTGAAGTCCCCAAAAGGGCAGCGCTGCCTCAGGTCTCACTGAACAGTGTCCCGTGTCAAGCTGAAAGAGCAACTGTTTCTATAAATGACGTCAGTGCACGCGATTTTTACACTGCTCCTGTTTAATAGAGTTTTGGAACAAGGCTAGTGTTAAGTGCTAGTGACCTTTAGGTAGAGTATCTGCAAATCTAGTATGACATCACCTATACATAGCTCCAGTCCTAAGTAAATAAAACATGATTAAAAAGGACAAGAAGCAAGTTAAACTCAGTAACTGTACATTTCTGGAGGTTTCTTCCCCCCAGATTTTTAGGCATGAAATTTCCCCCATGAAGCACAAACCCTCTTTAAGATTACATGGTTATTTTGGCATTATTGATTACTGCACAAATCGGTCACTTCCAACCTGTTCTTTCCCAAGCATCTCCCTTTTGAAGGAGCTGTGGAATGCAACAGTGAGCAGAGGTAAATCACCTCCACATGTACCCTACACCAGTCAAGAATCAGAAGTCAGTTTAAGGAGCATCTGTCCCTTCAACAGGAGACCGATGTCACTGAGAAAATGACAAAATTCCTACACTGGGCAATTACTGCATTTGTCAGTGCCAGCTGTTAGGTTTCTATATTTAAAACTATGACTACCATTAATGTGTCCAGCTAATGCTATCATCTACTTCATTTTAGTCTTCTGAAGTATGAGCACTGCTGTTTAGTATCCCTCCAAAGCAATGGTAAGCAAAGTCATGAATTTGGTTTCAAGGCTAGTGTATTATCTTCTAAATGTCTATGCTAGATAGAATTGTGCAAGCCTAGGGACAAGAAATAATGATTTGGAGCATGTACTCATTGCTGTGTATGAAATTGAGATACTATTAAAGAGACACAGAAGAACAGTATCTCGGCTGTCAGGAACAGTACAGCTCAATATGCATAAAAAATACTTTCAAGTTGTAATTATAGCTTTAATTTGTAGATAAATACTGTTTCTTTATAATTCTAAATCCCTTCTAGTTACAGAGTAGGAGACCAATTTCATTGCTTGATTTCAGTGGATGTAAGCTCAGACCTGAAAATAATTAAAGAACTAGCAACAATTTTTTTTTTTAATTCCTATAGTCCTGGTTAACCTAGCATATCTGGTGGAATCATTCAATAATTTCACTAGGAATTCAGGAAAGGGGAACTATGGAAAGATAGGTGAGGTCTTTAAATAAAAGCTTTCTATGCAACAGTTTACAGACTGGGAGATAGATTTGTTGACTAGATTAGAACAGTATTTTAATATCTGCAGTACCACACCTAGAAGGGATCATAATTATGCTGGTGATTTTACTGCATCTTGAATACCAGTTGCAGTCCTGGTCCCCCCCCTTCAGAAAAGGTGCACCAGAACTGGGAAAGTTCAGAGGAGGGTAGAAAAGGGTAATCAGAAGCACGAGATGGTTTTCATTTATGGAACAACCAGGACTCTGGAGTCTGAAAAAGCAGTGGCTTAGACAGGGGAATGACAGAGCTAAAAGCTTGAGTAGCGTGGAGAGCAGCAGGCTGTCCGCTGCTTCTTTCAATGCAAGAAATGCAGGGTATCGGATGAAACTAACAGGTGGCACATTGAAAAACAAATGAAATGATTTTTCACGTAAGCAAGGTTCAGAGCATCTCCAGCAGGGTATCTTGGATTTTAAAAGCGTACATGGGTTCAGTTGGAGACTGGTCAAAGTCGTGGGAAGAGATCTAGTGAGATGTACTAAACGCAGAGAGGGCAAGCTTGGCTCAGGATGTCCCTGAGCTCCCAGGTCACTGGAAAGGGGACAAGCGTATCTTTCCCTGGATATTGGGTTTTGTCACTGAAAAGAAAGGATACTGAGCTACACAGGCCTCTTGGGCAGATCCAGTGCAGCCACTCGTACGTTACCCAAGTCTCAAAACCCATTCAGCCTTTGCAGTTTTAATCACTAATTATGAAGAAATCTGGAGAGGAGGTTTAGGTGGACTGTGCAAGCAACAGGCATTATAATGTGATTACTTTGGGATGTTTTTATTTTTATTTGAACAGAAAATTAACATATTTCAAACTCAGTAATTAAAATTAGCTCTTAGGAGAGTTGCTCAAGGTGTTTCCCTGCACAACAAAGCAATTAAAACATGTCAGTAGACATCACTTCAGTGCTATGTGACTGCTACAGGATCGTGGTTTAAACCATGACAGCCCTGTTCTAATAGAGAATTAGAATCCATTTGGAGCCCTCAAATTCTGCTGGATTCGGAGACTGACCTTGTAGCTGCCATTCTGCCTAGTTCCCTTCTCTTGCTTCTTTGCAGCTTTCTTTAACAGAGTTTTGTAGTATCTACGAACATCCCTGTGTCATCTGCTCTGGTTCACAGCACAGTATAGGCTTCATACTTCACCCAGTTACACTGAATTAAACTCAAGGGCTTTGAATAGCCCAGGACTCTAGATCAGCCCTCAGAAAATTGAACGGTTGAGTCTCCTCAGGAGAGACCCAGGTGCCTGTGTAAGCTGCTGTCCTGGAAAGGACACTTTAAATTTGACAGACTCTAATTTTGGATGTCTCCATTCTACACTGGAAAAAAGGAATTGCCAACCTGGAAGAAAATCTGTGTGAACAGACCTGGCTACTGGCTTATCTAAGTCACCACAGCCAAATAGTTGGCCACAAAGACTGTTCTCTGTACCACAGGAGGTGGTTCCTTCTGCAAAATGCACGGTTTCCAGCTACAGCCAATCTGTTAAGTAAAATCAGAGTATTAGTTCTGCTGGTATATCTAATTCCAATGATTTATTAATTCTTGAGAGCGTATCGCTCCTCTGCTCAGAAGCCTCCAAATTCAAAATGTACAAAAACTCCTGCCACCTTGATTTTTGAAGATTAATTTCTCAGTATTTCTTCTCGTCTCCAGTTCTCGGATACAGCTTTACCCTTTATTTTTTGCCTCAGCACAACAAGGATTTACTTTGCACGCTGTGTTTCCTGCAACCTCTTTGCTCCAGCCTCCCCAGCTGTCTCTCCTTTCCATCATCTCAGGTGTTCTCACTTTGTTTCCAAGACCTCTCTCTCCCGATTTCTCTAATTAAACCTGAAAAAATCCCACCTGAGCTCTTCCTGGCTCTACCCTTAGGTTCTCTTAAACGTATTGTGTCTAGAAATGATCTGACCCCATCCCAAAATAACACCGATGTGATCCATCGGAACTGGGAATGTTTCTTTTGACTTGTACTTTTTTGACTACCGGATGACAAAGCCTTCACCGATCCGTGAGGAACTGTTTTCCCCCAAAACATGAGGTTTTACGTGATGTGCTTGTGACCCTCCGTCCTTTGGAAGTCCGGTACCTCCGTGTCGCGCCCCCGGCAGCCCCACCGGGCCGGTTGCCCTCTCCTCTGACTTTTGGGGACACTCGTAAACGGTGTCAGCTTGAGATCTGCGTTTCGTTTCGGGCCGTGCGGGACCGGGGCTCTCTCGGTGCTGTGCAAACCACCGGGCAGAGCTGCCCACACCCAGCAGAGGGGCGGCCGGAGGGCAGCTGCCCCGGTGCCGCCGGGGGGACACAACCGGGCACCTCGTCCCCGGGCAGCTCCCGCCCGGAGGGGGGGGTGAAGGGGTATCCGGGGGGAGCCCGGCGGCCCCGGCCCCGCCGCCGCAGACAATGGCCGCCCCCGCCCGGCCTTTCTCCCCAACCCCAACCCCCGCCCCCGCCGCGGCGAGCCCCTGCT
>JAOXJM010000079.1:8309918-8321920 GCA_026413425.1 Tringa solitaria
TTTTTTCTTCCCCCCCCTTTTTTTCATTCCCCTCCCCGAGCCGCAGGTTGCGGAGCCGGCGGTGTCTCTGCGTTCGAGCCCTGTTGCTTCAGAGGCAGCAGGTTTCCTTCTTGTGCCGCAACTCCGCCAGGAGCATCCTAACGAGCTCCATTCCTTTTATTTGTTTATTTATGTATTTATTTCTTTATTTTTATTTTTATTCCCGTTTGTTTAAAGATTGACTCCTCCAACGCGCACAGGTCACCGGGAGGAGGATGTGCTGATGGAAGGAGTACACTGGGCTGGAAAGAGATCTTTTTGGGATGAGTTCGAGTTGAAGTACACAAAGCAATGAGGTTGTAAAGTAAATGCAGAGCGCTGAGTGACCCTCTGCTGTCCCACCAGGCTCGCTGCTGTTGATTCTGGTGGCTTTAGTAGGGTATTAGATCCTCTGACTGCCTGCTGAGGTGGGTTTACCCAGAAAATGACTGAAATAAGGTAGAATAAGTGTGACCAGGCCTTGTGTTTTGCTCTAGGAAAAAAAGCAGAGCCGCATAAACATCACATTGTTGCTAAGTATGTATTTGCAGTTCTTTTTCTCCACATAATGATATAAAATTGATTCCCGACTTGAAATGCTTTATAAACATCCACTGTAAATTTTTGCGTCCCTTAAAAATGGATACTCCAGATAAACCCCTTGTTTACCATTACAAAGCTAGCAAAGTTTTTAACAAGTGAAGTAACGTTAAATGGAGCAGTGATTTACATCTGAGGGATTGACTGTATACATTACTGGATTGCAGATAAGCTATGTAAGTAAACAGAAGCGCAGTGCTCTGTTATTGTGCCTGACTATGGAGATATCATGGGACTTTTTTTTGCTAGTTAATAGCATAAGGCTTCGTGGGAACTGTTTGATCTGCAGGACTTTTGCTTGGCAGTAGTTTACTTAAGGTTATTACACTCTGTTTGGAGACTTGTGTTTGCTAGCCATTATTGCATTCTTAGCTCCAGGCTTCCCAGAGTTACAGGTTAGTAGGTCAATAAAAATTGCACTGAAATGCTGGAATGGGCAGGCTGGATTTTTAAATGTGGTTGGGGAATAACTAGGCAGTAATCAGAACACTAAGGAATTAAATTTTTTTTCTGTGAACTTTGATGCTGGTCATTGGTGATGAATCAAAAGTACTCTTTTTGCGGTGAATACTGAAAATGTTTTCTCATTTCTTTTGTAAAAGAGGAGACCAATCATATGAGCTAAATACAGTAGTCCCTTTCAGGATAAAGCGACCAGTGCCCTTAGTTGCATTTACTAAGACTTAGTTTCTTTTGCCAGTGAACGCTGGGATTAATGTCACTGGCATTAGATGAGGCTTGCCAGTAGCAAGAATAAAAATGTCATCAAGTCCCTGCTGTTGTAGATTTATGTGTTCCTTTTAAAACTTGAAAATTACTGTGCCGTACAGGAAAACGGTATGAGAAAATACATATTAGATTGCCATTGCGTTAAAATACTTGAATAAAGTTTTGAGTTATCCAGGTTAAATCTCTCCCAGAACTTGTGATCCAGCAGATATTGGAGGTGCAGAAGAGCAGTCTAAGCCTGACTTCTTGCTGCCTCTCTCCGAAGCCCAGCTTGTTCCTGGAGCGGCTCCAGTGTGCCATGCAGTCCCCATTCCGCCAAATCCTGGAAACTGGTGATTGACTGTCTATGCGGAGCAGCTCCATTCATGTCACAGTGTACAATTTACACCGTTAAGTGAGCCATATGGTCCGTCCCCCCCAGCGCGGTGGCGTGCTGATCATTAAGGATGAACTGGAAGTTCAGTGCAGAGCCCTGATGGAAAAATGGAAAAGATCAGAACTTCGGGATGGTTTCAGCATCTCTCGTGGAGTTTCCGCTTTTGCTGAACATTGTGGACAGGAACACTAGATCCTTTAGCTATTCTATCCTATTATATGATGTACTTTTTGGCTTTTTCAGTCTGGTCTCTTTGTACCGTAGTGTTTTTAGAGAGTTTCCTAGGAAAGTTATTCCCGCTTCAACTTTTTCTGATCTGCATCTTTGCTGTTAATTGCATGTAGCACACGCTTATTGACAAGTTTTTCTTGCTGGAGCGAGGTATAAATGTATGTTTCGTAGGTATTTAGTGTCACCTTCTTTCTTAAGCAAAGAACCTCCCTTTCTGTAATAATTATTAATGGTTAACTTCTCCACTTGTATGCTAGGTAGGGTTAGTTACAACTGTTTTAGAGTGTTACTGCTACACCACTGCTTGACTCGGTCAAATAAATCCCTACCCAGATAAGCTCAGCAGCAGCAGCCAGGTGTTGTGCATAAATCCACTTCTTACACTGATTAATTTTCCATTTAAGGCCCTGATTTTGCAACCAGTTAGACACCTGCTTAGCCTTAGAGCTACAGCATTGAAATAGATTGGCTACTCTCTGTGGCAAGTTAAGTGTGTCTGTGGTTGTGTTCACAGGATTGAAGCTTGCAAAGAGGTGCTATATAAAAAAAAAATAGCCCAAACCCCTTTTGCTTTTCTCTTATTCTTGGGAATTATGGTAGGTAACTGCTATTTGCTTGGTTACTTAGTTAAAATATAATTGCATAATGTGATGGAGCTGGCTTGGGACTGGTGTTTCAGCAGTGGGAATTGTGTTTCTGCTTTTGGGTTATATTTCCGTGAAGGTTTGATGCCACGTGGTAAGGTTGAGGTTGTCAGAGCGCTAACGCAGAATTGCCACTGCTCAGGAAAAAGATGATGAAAAGGCCATTTTAATAACATTAGTGTAAAAACACCAACTGGGAGCCTGGTAGCTTCCATTGTGCTTCCATTCTGAAGAAGGTCTGGAGGAATTACTACAGCAAAATTCTGTTTATTGTTTCTAACTTTTTGATATTTAGATCTCATTTACATTGTGTAATGGGAACTCCTAGGAAGGACCAAGGAGTTAATAGTAGTAGGATATTAAGTGATGCATATAGACCCAAACTCGTGGATGAAATGAAATATAAAAAAAAAAAATCAGGCAATTTCTTTCTTTTTTATTTAAAATATATATTCAAATGATTTAAACATTAAGAGAAAGACTGGGTGTTCTGCTAGCAAGACTCATATGCAAAATTCTACTGAAAGTCAGAGACCCTGGAGTTCTCTAGTTCTTTGAAAATTTGTTTTTCTTCTATACTTATCCCTTGAAATGAAAATGGGATATATTTTTTAGAAGGAGAGAATCTTTAAAATACAGAAATTAATGGCTTGTAAAGGAGAGTCAAGTACTTCTACCTCTTTTGCTGTGGTGTGTGCGCTGACAGTTCACATCTGAAACATAAATTATTTCTCAGAGTAATCAAAATGCAAGTAAGATCAGGAAGGAAAATCTGAGACGTGGGAGAAAAAGTTTGATATATCACAGAAACAAAGTTCTTAACACTGCTGCATGCTGTGAAAGAACAAAAAGAAACATTCTTCTTTTCCTCATCTCTCTTCTTAGGATTTTGCTTAAATCCGTGTGGTTCTGAGTATTTGAGCCAAACATTTACCAGTTGCTTTTTGTGTACATCTTTGTTCCATCTTCTAATAACTTTCCTTGCATTGTGCATAAACCCCTTTAAATAGACTCTTGGCTCCTGGTGGCCTGTGTTGTTCTAAATAGACAATGCAGCTGCTCTCTCATTATGTTCACTTGAATCCTTTAGACTTTTCAGTTCTTCTCCCTGCCAAGATTTTGCCCATGTTGTTGATCTAAGCCACTACAGGAAGCTGAAATTTTATCCCATTGTATATTTGCTGATAATAAATGACTTGTGACTGAGTATAGCACTTCCTTTTTCTCAGCAGTTCTTTTTTTTCTGAAGATGAGCTATATGAGTTAAGCTTTTAGAATAATTCCAGGTTTCACTGCCGTAAGCACAGTCATTTCTGTGGCAGTAGAAGGTGACCTTTACAGAACTTTTCTGCTCTTTCTTTCCCTCTCTCCTTCTTTGAATTAATTGCCTGTGTACCTCTTCTTCATGCCCACTGTGCCTGTCTGCGTCCCAGCCTATGTTCCTTGTCTCGGGTATAAAAGCCAACCTGCAGTTTGTAAAATGATGCCCCTGTGACTTATTGCGTTCTTAAGGGCAGCTATGTCCTTAATAAAAACATGACTGTGGCAGTAAGTGGTGAGTGTAGGCCAAACCCACTGCCATAAATGCATCTTTCTGTTGACTTTGGATGGAATCCAAAGCTACCAACTGAGCCATATTCAACGTGTGGAGGAACGTCTTGGCCTTCTGTGGTAAAGTGGTTCCTGATGGCTGCTGAAAATGAGGCATAACCATTCCTCGTGGGAATGAGACATGCAAACTTTCAAACAACTTACTACATATAAAATTTTTTTGTGTGTGTAATTAGCACAATTGTTGTTCATGAAGGAGGAATGATTTGCTGTGTGTTTTACTGCAGGGCTCTCTCCCATGTAACATTGGTTTTACTGCTGTACCTGGTCTCTTGTAGGTGAGTAAGTTAGTGTCGGTATCCAGTCATCATTCTCAGAGCTACCTAAACAAAATGAATAATTATAGTATTGTAATATCGTGCTGTGGTTTGTTTTTTGGGTTTTTTTTAATGCTTTCTCCTGTTAAAAGAAGCATATTTACATTTTCATTGGCATTGTAGTAGAGGCCTAGCCAAGGCCTGGGCTAGGCCGCAATAGGGGCATCGCTATTATTGATTGCCATAGCACAAATAAGGAAATAACTTGATTATTTCTTGTGATGTTCTATTAAGTTTGAAAAGCTGTGTTAGGAAAGTGTCAGAACTAAAGGAATTAAAAAAAAAATTGCAGTGGAACAATCTGTCAGGTGTTGAGATTTGTGATACAGATGTTACGAAGTGTGAAGGCGGGAGCGGAGAAAGATACTGGGGTCTGCAACAGCATGTATTTCTGTGGGGGAGGAAACCAAGCTGTGAAACTGGAGGAGAGCAAGCGTGGTATTAACAGATGTTAGAAATCTTTTATTTTACTGGGACTTGTTTTCTGGGATGGAGATACTCGCATCAAAGAAAGGATCGTATTTTTCATAGCTAGTTAAAAATATTTTGGTAAAAGCTAATGCTGTAACTCATTGGTGTAGTATGCACTTAATGTAAAGGAAATGATGGCAGCGGTCCCTGGTGGATTTACTTCATGGAGTAATGGAAACATGCTTGGGTATTTATTGTGTGTTTTGTGGGCTGGTTTTCGGTTTAGTGCTGGTGTGAAGACTGGATAGGTTGGGATGTATCAATATGTGAGTTTATCTCTCCCTTGTCATGTAAAGGCTTTCTGAAGGAAGATATTTATAGCGATACTTAGATAAATATTATTAGTCTGGATTAATCTCCTTAACGTCTTTACTTGGCAGTGGTGTAGCTGTGATAGTCTTAAGGATGTTTAGCAGGACAAGGTTTTCAGTCACGGGTGTCTCTTAGGAGATTAACATGGGAAAAGAAGTCAGGCTTTTGGCACATGAGCCCTATTGTCTGTCCTTTCAGTTCTGCTGTCTCCCCTTTTTTATGATGGCAGCACGAACCACATATTTTTGAGTCAGATCGAAGTTGTTTGAAACAGACTTGGTTTGTTTAGTACTAGCTGGATCAAACCTCAGGGTGAGGCACATAATAAATAGTTCTGATGTGTTTCGCTGCAATCTTACGTTCATAAATCTATTTAAAGGTAACAGGTAAATTAATGAGAAGTATTGTTAGATCTAAAATATAACCCATCGTTCCAGTCAGGCATGGATTTATTGATGGCACTGAGGAGACCTAAGCATGGCATGGTCTTCTTCACTTCATTCCCCCCAGTCCGTATTTCAGATGCAGAGCTCCTGTGTGACAGGATGAAATCACAGCTCTACAGCTGGTTGCCTGTGCCCTCTTCCCATTTGGATCAGTACTGAATTTCTCTCTGCCTTCAGAAAACTTTTTTTTTTGTTTTTTTACACTGATATTACAAAGTATCTCAGTGAGGTCTGGGTAGGAAATGTGAAAGCTCCTTTCCCATATGGTGAGACAAGCAGTCAACCAGTGAAACAATTTGGATTAAGGCTGCATTGGAGGTCTTAATTTATTTCTTTGACTGTCTTATAGGCAGTGTGACTAAATATATATTTCTGAGAGACTGCATCCACTGCTTTATAGAGAGAACTGCTCGATGCAGAGCTAATTTAGTAAAAAGAAGGAATGGACATTCATTGCTAGATCTTCAATAGATAGAGCTGAAAGATCTTCCCTCTAGTAAGAGAAAGAAGCTTTCATCTGTGGAAAATCCTGTAACACTTGAAAGACTGGTGAAAGTCATGGCTGAGGGTACAAGGAGGCAGACTGGGGTGGCCAGAAAATACTGTGTGGGCTCTCCCTGTGGCTGCCCCTGGGAAGCTGTGGCACCTCTGCCTGTCCACCCCAAAGGGATGGCAGTAGCACCCTGATGAGAGACCTGCAGGGGTGATAAATTGATTGTCAGTTGTGAGCAAACGAAAATGCAGCAAAGAACATATTCTAGACCTGTTTTGTTAATTATAATAATCCTTACTTATTTAATGGCCTGACAATAGCAGGTTTGGCTTAAATTTAAAATTAGTTGGCCAGTGTAGTAGTTGGTTTAGAGCAGTGTATCTCCAGCGGGCAAACTGGAGCCACAGGCTTGCTGTGAATCCAGCCTGCATGTGTCTAAGCTCTTATAAGCAGATCCTCTTGAGGTGAGGAGGAAACGAAACTTAACTTCTCTGTGGAAGCAGCAGGATGAAGATCTAGACATCCATGACTAACGGTGATTGTGAACTAAGTTAAATTCTAAAGTTTCATAGGTATCCTGTATTTTAGGCACGTGCCTTGCTGTTTAATTACTTTCTTCCAATGGGCATAGAATTTTTGGAATGCAACCATAATTGATTTGTGGATGCTCAATGGTTACCTGGATAATCAGCTCACAGCCAGCCTTGGTAGGTTATCCTGCGAATCATACACTCGTGTTTGTTTTTTTGTAGGGCACTTCAAAGCACCAATGCTTCAAGCCAGATCCTTGAGGATGTTGCATTTCCACAGCCCCCAGTAGAACCCACACCCAGCTTGTGTCTTGAGGCACCGGGGAGAATTTGGCACTTGATTGAACATAAACCTGATCTGTATAATTCTGTCCTGCCTGGGTAGTCCCCATTAGTTGTTTAAATAAGAATTGCTGGTGTGGGCTGAAGAAGTTTTCCAGAGAAACTTCTTCAACTGGAGAAAGGTATCAGAGTGTTGCAGTGTCACAAAATGGTATGGTTGAGTGAAATACCAACCTCTGCAAAGATGGCAATGTATGTATTCCTTATAGTTAGTTTTCTTAATGACTGAAATCTTTCACTACTTTTTGAATACCATTCTGGACAAAAGGTATCTTTCTTCAAGAGTTTGAGAGCCTCATTAATGACCTGTGATTGCTGTTCTACAGGAACTCTTCTATGGTTGGCAATGGAAGTTGCCACATGCATTTGCAATATTCACCTTCTGGCTCCTTTGTGCCTTACCTTTTGAGGGAAAACCCCATCATAATCTCTCAGTATTCATGAAAAATGATGATTTTGTCAGGCTGTATTACAAATCACAGCTTTTGTTCAAGCTGCCTACATGGGATAAAACCCTTTCAAAAGGGTAAGAGTTTCAGATAGGGAAATGTGACAGTTAAATAAGATTAGAGATTTCCTCTTTGGCCACAAGTATTTACCTGCGGATAAAACTAGATTGTTTCTATCGTAATAATTAAAATATTTTCTATTAAGAAATGCATAATTTGCACATTGATATTTTAGATGTATGTCTAATTTTACATGTTTTATATGTTCTTCATGACAGTTTATCATAAAAATTAGTAATATAAGCATAGTTCATAAGGCTCTGTACGATCAAAGTCTGTAATAGTAGTATAATGTGGTATTGGCTTTGCTCACAACCAAATCAATGAATATTTTGCTGTGCTAACATGCAGCAACCTCGTAGAGGTTGACAATTAAGACTGGTGCCACTGACTAACCCACTGAAAGTAGCATTTTTTTTTTAAATTTTTTTTTGTGTTGTACTGGGATGAAGGCCAGTTGGCCTCTAAAGATAGTTTCCATAGCTACTGTCCTACAGAGAAAGAAAATGCTGCCACAGCATTTTTTCCTTTGGACCTTTATAGTTTTTATGCAAGCTGTCAAGACAATTAATTTTCATCAGATGTATTGGTTATTAGCTGTTGAAAGCAGGGGGGCATGGGTGGGTACATAGGATGAAAAAAGAGCATTAAACTAAGTAAAACATCAAAAGATTTCTTTATATACACAACGTGAATGTATTTCAGATTTACAAAATCCCATTACTGCAGCATCTGATATGCTAGAATGCAATCTATGCTCAAAAGACGAGGTCCTGAAACTGCTCAACTTTATTTCTGAGAATAAGGAAGCCTGGCACTGACTTTCACCGTTGCTTCATGTTGGATGTTGTGATCTAGATTTTTAATTCCTTTTAAAAATGAAATGAAAAAACCCAAACCACAACAACCCAGCCTGTGAGAAAAGCTCTTGAACTTTCACTGGTTTAAAATAAAAACAATTCTTTGTGCCTCTTGGGTATAGAAGAGCATAAAAAGGGCAGTAAATACTACGGCAGTATGTTGTGTGAAAATAAGCATTGAGTATGAGCTTATTTCTTGAGGTTAGCATGGGTAATGTCTTCATTTCGCTCTGCAATGAGGCTTCAGGGCACGCCGTTTCCAAGCTGGGGCAGGTTCTGGGAGCCATTAACGTGTGGTTCTATTACCGGCTCGAACAGCACATTTCCCGTAGATTGCTGAGGCAGAAATAAGTGTTTTAGTACTCAGATCGTAATATTTGAGCAATTTGTGTACATTTATGACACCTTTTCTCATTCTCTCTATGTAAAGTAATGGAAGGGGCTCTGTCTGCTCCCTGCAGTGATGGATCCAGCTGTTGTTCCCGTGCTCCCAAGCAGCCACCATGCTCTAACCTCTTCAGAGGTCTTAATGTCAGCTCTCATTCCCCAGGTTTGTCCTCTTCTGTGCTGTCTAGGGACGGCGCTCAGACCTTACTAAATGGCTTTGACCGTAATCATTGACTTCAGGGTCAAACCAAGTTTCCTGAGGAGAACCATCACCGAAACATGAAAGTGTGGCCCTGTCCTTCAGCGTGGCCATTTGCTGGCTGGGCAGCAAACTCCTGGGAAAATCCTCCAACCGTTGAGGAAGGAGCAGATTTTTGAGCAAAAAATGAAAAACTCCATCCAGAGTGTGACGGTGGCTGGAGGCCTCTAATACAGAGGAGATAAATAAACTAGAAGTCTGAAGGGTCATAGGGGCATTTCAGTTTGTGGCAGTGAGTGTTTTCTTCCCCTTCCTCTCTGGTCAAACTTTGCCTGTTTGATTTTTGGCTGGCCACTACTGAAAGTGATTTTATATGCCCGAGGCTAACACTGCTTGGGCTGCGGGGATGCTGAACCTCACCACCCCTGGAATGGGGCTAAACTCTGCTGGTTGCCAGCATTAGCTGTCCTGCTCCATCACTGCTGGTGCCTTAAAAAATCCAGGGTAGTTATGTGTCTGGGGTAACCCGGCTGATTAAATACACGTCAGTGGAAGCGGGCTGACCGAAACCAGCCATCTGGCTGCCTGTTTAAAGATCTTAATTGCTTCTCGGTGTGATGGGCATAATCTTCTAGGGTTTTAAAATACTTTTTTTCATTGATACCTTTGACACTATGAAGTACTTGGGTGCATTTACTTAGAAACATTTTCTTTGTTGGAAAGGAAAGTTGATTGATGTTGGTTTATTATAAATTTTGCAGTTCTAAAAGATATCACTGTTTGTAAAAAAAAAAAAATATAGCTTTGGGAAACCTTGTAAACATGACCTGTGTATAGGGGAAAATTGAAATTATTCAGTACCTATCTATAAAATGAATAGTTTTCTCTATCTGTCACTTGCAATTCTGAGAGATTCTAAGCTTTGGATTTTTAAGTAAGCCTATAGTTTTTATAGGTGCATACAGAAGTTTTATCTGTAAGTAGGTAAAGTTTTTCATAACATTTTCACAAGATGGTTCTGGGGGAAGTATCAGTTGATAGACGTCGTGTTACCTGGAGAGTTTATCTTTTCCTAAATTAGAGATTGGGAAAAAAAAAAAAGCATGGACTAAAGTAATTTTGAATTTAACAAGTAGCTGTATAATTGTTTAACGCCACTGGGGTGTTGTATTGGTGCCGAGTGAGAATTTTGTAGTCGGAGGCCGGTGGAAGAGCTCCTGATATGATGCCTTACCTCATTGCCAGAGCCAGCAGCAGGGCAAAGCAAGACCTTCTGTGTCTTGGTCATGCCTTCTCACCTGCCATGTTTAATAAAGGGATGAATATGTGGTATTTTTTTACAGAATAAAATCCTAGCATTTCATTTCTACCTGAAATTAGATGATAGCGACTTTCAGTGTCAACTATGAAAACTGGTTTTAGGGGTTGTAGAGTAATGAGCAGGTATTGGTCTTATAGTAAGAAATAATATGCAATCTAAAACCATATGGCTTTTTTCTGCTTCACTAAAAAATTCCTCAAAGTGTCTTCTAGATCACCTCCAAATGATAGACGAAACTAATTAAGACAATATGTTGTTAAGAAAAATATGTCAACACGGAAGTATTTTAGCATATCAAAATATGCTTGTTCTTGCAGCATGATGAGAAAGGAAAGGGTTTGGGGACTTCTAGAAAGGAAAGTGAATCCAAACAGCTCTTAGATGTTGATCCCTTGAGTTTGGAAAAGCTCTGAACACCTGTATAGCAACGTAGACCATTAATTACCTATATTCTCTATATAAAAGTACTTTCAGTTCTTTTCGTGCTCTTGTAACAGTGGCTCTTCTTGTAAAACAGTGTTTTACAATTTTGCTAATAAGTCCTGAGTACAAGGAAATTACTTCTGTTGGCTTTCTCTAAGAAAATTCTAATTATTGGTGGTGAGTGTTCAAGTAAGTGCAATTGCAGTAGGTTCAAGCTGCAGCCCCATTCTGATACTTTGAATTCAAGGTAAACACATACCTTAGGTTTAAACAGCAAAAATTCAAAATGCCTATGTGTGTATTTTCTGGCAGCTGTTTTTATCTCTCCTAAACTGAAGGCATAGCCATGTAGTGATGCAGGAGATTTGTCTACAAAGTTTATCACCAGTTTTATATATGGCTGCTTTTTTCCTGCTCTATTAACAAGAGTACTTAAAGTGCGGCTCTAGTTTTATGATCTCTAATATCAAAGTAACTTCAAATCCAGATTAGGCTCACTTAATTGGCAAATGCCCTTTACTGGATTTATTTTCTTGCTATAGCTTTTGACTGGGGAATTAAATTTTGAAATAATCAATACCTTGATTTGAAACTGACTTTTTCCTGATTCTGTAAATGAGGTAATAGTTGTGCTGATGCTACATGAGCATTGTGTGCAATTTTTATTTTGCTTCCTGCTAAAGGTGATGTAGCTGGCTGTGGTGATGAGTGTAATAAGTGATTTCAGAGCACAGTTCATTACCCAGATACAATTCTAGAATCTCTCTGCTGTGAAAAATGGCAAGGAGCTTTATTCAAACATGAAGTTGGTTTCAAAACATGTAATTTGTGGAGTTGTAGAAACTGGAGAAATGCAAACTTGCCCAAGTATTTGGTTGACATTTGAACTGCTGAAATTCTTTCCGTTTTAATACTTCAGACAGTTAATATTTTAAGTATTTCTTAATCTACATTTAATATGTTTGGAAATGCCTGAACGTTAACACATCTTAATCCTTATTCACCCATATCTTTTAAATTAGTTGTTTTGTTTGCTAAAGTTGAATGTCTATTGAAGTTGATGCTATTTGAGTTTTGAGAAGCTGGCCTTGTTCACGAAGCAGATCTAGCTATGTCTTTGGGGAAAATAATTTCACAGAATCACAGAATTGTGGTGGTTGGAAGGGACCTCTGAGATCATCGA
>JAOXJM010000079.1:8324846-8335705 GCA_026413425.1 Tringa solitaria
AAAGTCTCTCTCCAGCTCTTCTGTAGGCTCCCTTCAGGTATTGATAGGCTGTTATTGATAGAATGCATCTATATTTTTCATATATGTATATGATATATATATTTTTACATATATATATACATATATTTATGTATATATATATTTTTACATATATATATATCTGATAAACTGGTTTGGCATATACTTTGACTGATTCTGATGACTTCCTCAGTACAAAGTACTCCCTGTTACCATTCCCTGACTCTAGTGCCCAGTGCTGAGTCCTAGAGGAGCGCAGGTGACACCTGTGGATATTGGTGCCGCCGTTCTGCTGCTGTACGCAAGGACGTATATGGCATCTCACTATTTAGTTTATTTGATTTCCTGTAAAATGATGTGAGAAGAACTTCTCTCATCTCTCGGGTGAGTTGGTGGAGGAAAGCAAAGATGGGTTTCAGCACAAAATGCTGTTTCAGGGGCCTGATTGGAGTTTCAGCTGCCTCTGGCTTAAAACAGAGACAGTCTCCAGCAGAAATGTGTCCATCTGACTAACCAGTATTTCTGGGTCTTAACAGAATAGTATTCTTATTCTTGAGGGTGTAAAGTGAAATTACAGCAAACAACATAAAACCAATTTAAGCAGTAAAGAAAAGGACTCCTTCTGA
Source organism: Tringa solitaria (assembly GCA_026413425.1). Lineage (NCBI taxonomy): Eukaryota > Metazoa > Chordata > Aves > Charadriiformes > Scolopacidae > Tringa > Tringa solitaria. The sequence continues at coordinate 8,325,491 of JAOXJM010000079.1, forward strand.
ACGACTTTGATGTTCTTCTGTATTTTCTCTTTGAGTGGAGGGTCATTGCCGATTTGCTAGCGATTTGTGCTGGAATACTTAAGTATTGAACAATTGTGTAAAGAAAAAAAGTCAAGAGAGAGGAAAGTCCAGTGAGTGAAACAGAATAAAATCACTTCAATTTTGCTTCTTGTCCACAACAACAACAACAAAAAAAGGATTATTTTCCCAAGTTATTTTAATGTTCAATAAGAACAGGACACGAGTGACCATTGGAAGGTTAGAGAGCATGCAATAAATGTAGCTCGGAGAGAGAAAAGGCATAGTTACCCACAACCTGTTAAGAAAAACAGAAGTCCTTAAGCTGTGGTCTTTCTGGATGGATAAAACCATATCACACTGTGTAACACCCCCCAAAAACAAGATTACAAAGAATACCAGAAATGTGTTGTGATGATCTGGGAACAGAGGATTGGAAAACAGAGGTAAGAGGTCAACCAGTAATGAAGCAAAATCAGATACCTTCTTTGAATTCTAAGAGCAAAACTGAAAAGCTTTGAGAGAACAGGGACAAAAATCTTCCTAAATATTCTCACAAACAAATGAGAATTGGATGTGTCACTCAGGCAGAGCAGAAGGAAAGCTAGAAATGAAGAAAGCAGTGGGATCTGAGAGTTTGATTGAGCTTAGGGTCCAAATTATTGTCCATTTTTCTTCAGTTTGTGCCTTTGGTCTTTTATTTCTCCTGAAGAAATGCACTTCTGCCTTTTTATTTCCATTAGAAATACAAGAGATGGCTTAGTGGTGTGTTTCTGGAATGTCTGGTTTACAGACCCAGTTGTCTATAGCCTTCATTGCTCTCTTGCACATTGAGTTTCAGGAGATGGTAATTTCCTAACAGGATGTGTAATCAGCACTTTGCATGAATGTTACACATGGAATTTAAGAGCAATTAGGATTAGGACTAAGGAAAGATCTTTCGATACCGGTAAAAGGTTTGCATGGAAGGAAGAGACTCTGTGAGAAGTAATAGCAGTCTACATCCATTTCTTGCTGCTAGTTTGTGTCTGAGCAATTTTGGTTATGAAAAAATGTTTCCATGATTTTCAGCCTTATGTTAAACAAGGGTTCTAACTTCATTTTTGTAGAGGACAACCATATACATTTCAGCTGGCACCCTCTGAGGCAGCCTCAGGGGATAAGACTGAAGAAGTGAGAATTCTTTTGTGCTTTGATGCACTGGTTGGTAAAGTTACAGTCCTGGTAAGCGTGATGCATTTTATGTTAATAAACAAAGATCATTAACTGAAGACTGAAGTGCTGCCAATCCTGAATCTTTCATGAGCAATAAATTCTCATTAAAAATCCTTTAGGGAAATGCATATCCTTTCAAAATAATTTCCACAGCACATCATCTCCATGTGGCAAATCTCCAGAGAAAAAAATATATAAGCAACCAGTGATTGGGGGATTTTTTAGCTCAACTTCCAAGTCCTTTGCAAAAAGAAAACCTTGTTTGCTTGTTTCTTCCTTTGTTTTTCATTTTTCAAGGTCTTCATAAGTTGAGGCTTAGTGGAAAAAAGAGATTTTTTGCTAGAAATGCTTGAAGAGGTTCAGGATTCACAGATGATTTCTGTTTGGGTCACAATCGAGAGAATTCTTCGTGTATCAGGAGATCATATTCTGGATTCCAAATATTTATTTTTTTAAAAAAACTAACACAAGTAAATAATGCAATAAAAATAGTATAAATCTGTATGCCCTGAGGATTGCAATTGCTTTGGCAAGGGGGTTGGACTAGATGGTCTCTGAAGGTCCCTTCCAACCTCTATGATTCTGATTCTGTAATTCAGATCAGACAGAATACCCGGACGAGAAAGAGAAGAACTGAGACTCCATCTGGTCTAGAGACCAGCTTGACTCGGCTTAAAATGAACAGCAAAGCACCAAGTAAGAACTTGCACGCTCACAAGCTGAAAGACACTGTTAGGAGTAATTAAACTGAGGAGAAACAGCTACACTTTCCCTAATAGGGATTCTGTGCAAAACCCACAACAGCAGCCTGGTTTTAAATCTAGAGTAGAGTAGAAGTGCTGAAGGACATGCTGAAGAATGGCAAGATGTGAAAAGTACCCTTACATGGAGTGGTTTCTTTCCAGTCCTTGCTCTATCTCTTCTTTCTTGAATATGCATTAAAAAAAACATATTTCGATGGCTATGTAGAGAAAGCGTCTGCATTCACATCACTGCTCTTGCTTTCAATTTCACCGAATCACAGAAATCAAAGTCTGACTCTTTTGAATGTGGCATCTGCTTGGGCAGCATCTTCCTTGTGTTGGCGACTGATGCGTTGCCAGGCTGGTGTCAGTTCTGCTGAACAGCCACATGTCACCGGCCCCGATACTTCACTTCCAGCAATGAGAGCCAGGTGTATTTGGGGATCAGGACCAAAAAAAAAAAAGCATCTTGTGGGCATGTGAAATGAAGAATGTTAGAATTGTCTAGATTGGAAGGGACCTGTAAGATCATCGAGTCCAACCACTGCCAAGAGTGGCAGTTGTGTGTGTAGGAAATAAGAGGGGGGTAAAAGGTGATGGCTTTGAAAGTTATCTTTCTCCCATGGGCCAAACTGTCACGTAGCAATGACCATGTGCCTCTTTCATTACCCACTTTGAACCCATCTGCACTGTCAAGCTAAACTGGGAGGTTTTTAGCAACTTGCCTTACTGTCTTATCGTCCCATTTAAATAATGGGACCATAACTGGACCATACACTGATGCGGGAGGATCAGGTGAATTAGTGGTGTACCAGAAGGAAAAGGTGGTAGTGTGAAACTTGCTTTCCACACTGACCTGTACTGGAGAAGGTCATAAGAATGATCTAGGGGCTCTGAGGATGCTGTCAAAAAGAAGATAAGAACGACTATTTTGTTTTAATTAGGAAAGTGCGAACTATGAAAGAGTTCTCAGAAAGAAATTTGGTACCATTTTAGGGCTTTCATTAAACAGACATTTTAATTTGGATAAGATATTTTAAAGTTGCACCTGAAAAGAAAAGCAAGCAGTCATTCTTGTAGTAGGTGATGGGGATCAGTGTGTGACAGCTGCCTATATTATAATTTAAAGTTTCTTTTGCTGATTTAATATTCCAAACTGACTTCTATTAGTCCTTTTCTTCTTTTTTTTTTTTCCTGTTTGAACACTGAGGTTTTCCACCATGATGTCTTTGAGAACTTGGCAGTTTGCCTAATCGTACAAATTCCCACTGTATGCTTCTTGGGTTGCAACTTAATGGCAGAAATAATACAGCATTAAATAAAAATATTACTTTTAATGTAACATTAAAATTGATAAATCAATCACTTATGTCAAGAAATTCCACACTACAACGATGTCAATTTGTTAAATTGCTTTTGCTAGGTATTTTGTGGTGTGGATTGCAGAACAGAGATAATAAGGTTTAGGGTTAGTGTACCACTTTTAATAATAACTTTGGTGGGTTAGATCCTGAGCTCATTTATTTGTAGTAGTGCATTTTAGTAGCTTATGGGATATATTCAATCAATAGCTTTAAACAGGGAGCAAATCTGCACAGAGTTTGGCCTGGCTAAAGCCTTAACTGTGTATGTTTCAATAAATGCAAGGCTTACATAATATAGGGACTATTTAATTTATGATGTGAAAACCTGTACTTCAGATGTATTTCAGAGTTCAGTACTGTAGTGCTGTTTACTTGGTGTTTCTTGGCACTTAGGTGTTTGATGTTTCATACTTGATGTTGCATTAAAATTGATAGCCAGGTGTAACTCCCTTGCCTGCTGCAGTTTGCTGTTTTGTGCTTGCGCTGATTTTTAAAATAAATCTTTTAAGTATCTCTCACTACTGTCTGCAGACTTTAGAAATGATTAGGAAAATGTTATTTATTTTTTTCTCCATTTCTTTGTTTCATAAAAAATTCAGCTATCTTTTCCCACCCATTTTCTTTTTCTGCCTGGAATCTCAGGCCAAAAGAAAGGCTTCAGAGGAATGAATATATCTGAAAAAAAATTGCAACAGAATACATTATCTTGTGAATAATGGTCATAAGTGAGAAGTTCCAAGAGATTTGTAAAATGATTGCTTGGTATAATTCATAATTATCCTGATGATTTGGCATTGTGTCCTACAGACATTAATCTTTTATCCTACAACTGTATGTATGTGTCATGGGGAAGAAATCGCTTTTTTTGCTGGTTTTTTTTTTTTCTTAATCAAGAAAGCGCATTGATTGTGATGATTGGTACTGTCTCCATGTCTTGTCAAGGAACTAAAAGGGAGGTTTATTGTCATTCTAATTATTTAGCAGTTACTAATGACCGTTATTTAAAGATCTCTCTTTGCTCTTCACTTGCTGGCTTTTCTGGCTTTTCTACATTACCAAGGTTAAAAACCATCTTAAAAGCTTGACAGAAAAGAAACCCTCAACATTTTAGACTTTGGGTCTAGATCTCCCTAACTATGTCTGACGCTGTTGGTCAAAATTTATACAAAATTTGGGAGGTGGGCTGTGTTTTGAAGTCAGTAGTGGAAGGAAACACGCCTCCCCCGTCATTAACAAATATATGTATTTGAGGTGTTGTCTGAAATACCAGTGAATCATTAAAGCGTGCGGTCTTGCATCCATAATTTAAGTGCTGAAAACAATAAATGTCAAGGAAGATATAAAGATTACCAGTGTGACAGAAGATGCTTCTGTTGAAAATGCATTACTGTCCGTCCCTGTCCGTGTACATGCTCAGGACAGTCGCTGTGCTCAAGTGCCCGGCCGCCCTCGGCTGCTCTGCTGCTGCTCAGAGAGTAATTTGTCATGAAAACAATCCCGTCATAATCTGCCATGGACTCCTGATAACCTTTCCTTTTCTGATTTCCCTGTCGTGGCTCTGCCCCTCTTCCCTAGCCAAAGGCAACCTTTTTGCTTCTATAATGAAGGCTCTGCCCCTGCTCTGTTCCTCTCTCTGCCGCCTCCTTTCTGTGACTCAGCCCTGTGATACCCCGTCATCTTCTTCCGTGGAATTTCTTTTGTAGTTGGTGTCTTGTTCGGATGCTTCTGGAAAGTAACGAGATGATCTTGTTTGAACTTCTAATTCAGATTTCATATACGTTAAAATCCGCTGGAAATTGTTGAGGAGCCCCTGGGGATTGCTGATGTATATTTTAGATTATAGTTATAATTGCTGGGTGGGCTTTTTTCCCCTAATGTCAGTGTCACCCAAAGAAAATACAGTTTAAATGAGTTACTGTTTTGCTTGTCTGGATTTGGGCTTATCATGTCCTGTAGAAGAGAAGTTTCACGTAAAATATGTTTTCTGCATGCTTATCTTTTTTTCAGAAATGAATACAAATGAATTAGCAATAAATAGGAGCCTGTGCCTTACTTGTGGCTCTATCCTATCTATCCTGCTTCTGCTTGACAGCATTAGTGCTTCCATTACTGCAAACCCAGTCGTTGCAATTGTTGTAAAAATAATTAAATAAAGCTCGTACTTTATCAGCGTTAAATTCGCAATGAATATTTCTTTGCGAGATGACTTTTTTTATTGCCAGCTCCAGTGAAACCCTTGTGACTCTAAAAGGCCAGTTTCAATGTAAGGACCAAGCGCCTCCGTTGTAGGGGAGGTTCAGTGGGGGGGGAAATGCTGCAGCATCGCTAACCCCCGCCATCCCAATAGGAGCTGAAAGAGGCACATTAGTTCACTGCGGCCCTTCCACCTTCGGCTCTTCCCTTGTCAGATCTCATATACTCAACGGGGTCAAGCCTGGTCAGCGTTCAGATGGGAAACCTCCCTGGAAAACCAGGAGCTAAAAGAAGGCGGGCTTGCGGCTCTCGGCACAGACTAACACCCTGCCCCTAGGTCAGTTGTTAGCACCACGCTATGTTTAATCCATGTTTTATCAATTTTAGCGGTGTTTTTTCTGGATCGCTTGAAAAACAATGACATGGTGATAAGTGATGATGTAGGAAGAAAAAAAAAAAGTTTAATAATTTTGGAAGGTGATAAATAAGGAGTGAGTTCAAGGCACAGTGTTTGGGGATGCCTTGCAGATTCAGATTGAGTCTCTGTCGTTTTCTGTTTGCTTTCTCTATGCACAAAGTATTTATTCACCTTCTGAGTCTTACAGCGTAGAGTGGGAAACTTGGTTTGAATTTTTCTGCTCCAGCATGTCTTGCAGAAGGTAGAGAAGGACTCGCTGGTGTATGGCTTGGCCACTCTGATTGGACACAATCACCAAAAATAAAACAAGTGTTAAAAGTGTATTTTCAAAGCTTGACTTTTTTAGTAGGTCAAGTGGTTGTTTTCTGGCTTTATGTGTACTGTGAAAGCTATAAAATGAAAGGAAAAGCTGGGCTTCATTTTATGGTGCAGAATCAACACTTCTGAATGAAATCACTTTGGAGTGAAAGTTTCCGAGGAAGAATGAAACGTGAAGGAAACACTTCACTGTTCATGAAAAAAAGGCAAGTAGAGAAACAAATTGGTAACTTGGGAGCTGTCATACCTATTGAATTTTGTCCTCATTAGTTCCCTGGAATGCAAAATAGAAATTTACTTAGGAAAAAAGAAATAGGAAAAGTTAAAAATCTTCGTGTGTCAATGTTGAAAATGCAAGATCTGTCTATAGATGCTGGCAGGTTGTGGGGCTGCTGTGTGTGATTAAGACAGGAAAGGACAACGTCAGGGTTTGATATAACCATTGTCTTCCCAGTGGATCATGGAGATTAAAATTCACTGAAGCTTTAACTTTTGGATGATGTTACTAAGACATTTTCCATTCTTTTGAGTTCTGATTATGTTCTTCATCAAAACTATAAAATTATTTTACTTCATTTAAATTGGAAAATTATTATTTACCACTGAAAATATATCTTGATCCTGTATGGCTGAGATCTTGGCAAATAGATGGGAATCTTTATTTCATAACTTTATCCAGAAGCTCTTTTATGTAATACCTTTCTGTGTAAGATGGAAAAGCAATCTGTAGCTAAGACCTTGTGAATTTGGGGTTTCAAAATACAAAGGAAAATCTTATTTCAAAATTTGGGCAGCTGAAGTTCACTGCTACAATGTTTTGTTTTGTTGTACCACAAACAATGTTGTTTTTATTTTGTTGTAAAATAGGAATGTAGAGAAGGAGAATTAAGAAAAAGGGAGTCTCACACATCCAATGTAGCTTTTATTGTGTTGTTTGGTAGGAGGATCAGATCAGGAACTGTATTGGCATTTGTTCAAAATTATGTGATAAGTGGGGGCTTGTGATTGCATTTATTTACTTGCCTTTATCCCCATGGGCTGGGAGAAGTTCAAGTAGCACAAGTTTTGTAGCGAAGCCATGAGCTGTGCGTCTTAGCTGTCACTGTTGTGAGATACAGGTTTTTTGTCTGGAAGTTGAATAAGTTGAACTGATGGGAAGGGAGAATGAAGGAGAAATTTTAGTTTAAGGAGAGTTCAGAATTTGCAAGATTATTTAGCACATTTGTGTTTTTCTTGGATTAAAGGGACTTTCCTCAAACTGTTGTTTTTCAGAACAAGCTACTGCAATATCTAGTAGTGATATTGAGACTTGAAATGTATCTTTCTTCCATCCACACAGTGAATACTTGTGTGCTTGGTTCCATCTGGAAAGGATATAATTGAATCCTTGTTTGGCTCCTTTAATTATCTCATTGCAAAATCCTTGGCTGGGAATTTTGCCACTTAGAATGCAAATATTCAAACTTAAGAGCATAAACTGTGCTTTCAAAGAGCGTTTTTGTAAACCTTTTATCATTTGGTGGTTTTTCAAAAACGAACATGAGAACTTCTCAATGAACATGTTTTAATTTTTTAAATCCTCAGAGAAGATTTTGTTTTCTTGCAGGTTGGCTGTAGTTGCTAATTAACTTTGTTAATTAATCATGCTATAGGGATGGAACATGCTTGATTAAAAATAAATAAAACCGTATAGCCACAAAGTAATGCTACTGATTTTTTCCTATTTAAAAGCAAAGATTAAAAAAAACAAGATTAACTTTGAAGCAGCATGTCAAATGTTCTTTGCATTTGAAACATCTGAAAGGCTAAAGCAGCTAAAAGCTTACTAGTTTTGCAGCTCAGTCGTAGTAAAATGCTTATCCAATTGCAACAGTGTGTTAAAAAATGGGGGCTGAGAATAGTCACCGAGCTTTCTGTCTTAATCAAAACTGCCTGAGATGGTGGGTAGCAACCAGTGGGTTTATTTGGCTGTGCTTAGACATGAAGGTCCTTGTTCTCCCTTATCACTTATCTTGTATGAAAACGTCCAACACTGCAGATCGGTGTTAAATGCCGTTGGCTCATGAGAGGATTTTGATGACATTGCTCACCCCATATAGCGGCGTACGTTTGTACAGAGGTGGTGGGAAACAGCTCGCTGTGGGCGATGGGCCAAGTGCATCACAAATGAAGCTCCCTGGAATGATCTCGGGGATGACTGTGGTCCAGAGGCACGCTGAGCCTCTGCTGCCGTCCTGCCTAGATGAAGGTAACCCTCCATGGAGGTCTGGCGTGCAGCTCCTTCACCTGGGGAGCGCAGGCAGGAGGGAGAAGATGCTCTGGGACCTGTTTGAAGTGGGAGCACAGAGTTTGCTTGCCTCAAAGTTGGCTTATTTTTAGACACCTCTGGAACAGATGGCTCTTCTGTATCCCCTGTTTTAGTTTTTTTTTCTCATACGTAAGGGGGTTTCTTTTTCATTTTCTGCTAATGTAAAGTGGCAGAACGTTATAAACACAGCATAAGAGTGCCAGTCTGCTCTTCTTTGCTGGGAAAATCATTAAGGAAGCCCTTCCTGAACCTCTCTCACCCAGAGAGGGAAGACCTGGCCTTGTTAGGAGGAGCCCTCTGCAGATGGAGATCAAGTGGAATTTACCGTGATAAAATTCCAGAATTCCAGAAATGTGGAACTGTTAGAGGTAGCACAGAGAGAGGACAGCAGGAGTATTCCTCATGTAGGAGGAATAACTAAATAAATCTTTGCAGACTACTGGCAGAAAGCATATGGAGGAGTGGTTCGTGTTTTGTTTTTTTTTTGTCTATTCTTTTTCCCCCTGCATCTTTTTTCATAATATATCTTTAGGCACTTGTTTTGCAATTAAAAAGTCAAAAACCCCTCAAAGGGTATACTTGCTTTTTCCACTAAAACATATTAGGGCACTGGAGCGGTGCAAAAATGCAAAGGGCTATTTCCAGCAGATCAACTAAAGCCTTAAAATAGGATTAATGAATTTTGTAATTTCCCTGTGATAGTATCTAAGAAAGGAAGAGGGATGACGATATGTTTCTTTTAGAAGCTGTTTTTAGGATGCTTGTGTTAAGGCTATAAATGATGCACTAATGTCACTTCTCAGTCATTGGTAATTTTTCAGATGCACAAAAGAGGATCTTGATACTGTGCTAGAGTAACGCAAATGCAACTTCCACTGGGCTGTGGCTGTATCATCCTTAGGTTTTGCCAAGATTCAGTGGTTTCAACATTGTATATGTTTACAAATCACGGTATTAGCAATGCATGGTATTAATCTGATAATTGTGTTTGCAGGGTGCCACCAGCCAGCTGTCTGGGGAGTGTTGTGGGGGTGCAGCAAGCACATAGGGGCAGGTGACTGTTGGGGAGACTTAAATACCACGTCTTCTACTGGAAAGGAGAGGGAGGACTGGTTTGGTGACCCAAGCATATGGTGAGCTATGGCTGAGTGACACGAGTGCTGTCATTCCCACAATAATTAGGCAGGTAGGCACAGATCTTCCTTCCTTGGCAGAAATGATTCCTGAGAAAGGGTTTAAAGGCTACTTTTATTGCAAAATTAGGAAAAAAATATTGTAGAACATTTATCTTTTCATGCTGCATGAGAGCGACCCAGTCATAGAATCACAGAATTGTTTTGGTTGGAAAGGACGTTTATGATCATAGATTCCAACTGCTAACCAAGCATGTCCAAGTCCACCACTAAACCATGTTTCTCAGTGCTACATCTATACCTTCAGGATTGGTGACTCAACCACTTCCCTGGGGAGTCTGTCCCAGTGGATGAGAGCCCTTTCTGTGAAGAATGTTTTCCTACTACCTATGCTAAACCTCCCCTGTGCAACTGGAGGATGTTTCCTCTTGTCCTGTCACCTGTTACTTGGGAGAAGAGACCGACCCCCACCTCTCCACACCCTCCTTTCAGGTAGTTGTAGAGA
>JAOXJM010000079.1:8335799-8399407 GCA_026413425.1 Tringa solitaria
CTTCACCAGCTTTGTTGCCCTTCTCTGGACATGCTCCAGCACCTCAATGTTTTTCCTTTAGTGAGGGACCCAAAACTGGACACAGTACTTGAGGTGAGGCCTCACCAGCGCTGAGCACAGGGGAATGATCACTTCGCTGGTCAATGACAGGAGTGCCTACAGAACCTGGGCAGATCATTGTCCAGAGGTCTTCCGTCAGCCCTGGCTGGGCATCTTTGCAGGTTTTGGGGGATGGCTGTTTCCAGCCCCTGCTTTCCTCTGCCACAACAGTTGGGAGATGCATCTCTGTCTTTTCAGGACTTCACTACAGTGCCCAGCAGGAAGGTTTTCTTTCCTCAAATCAAAACATCTTGGGAAAGCTGGATGGTGTGGCCAGTGGACTCATTGCCAGAGCCCTCGGTGGGCAATGCGAGGGCAGAGGCAGCTGTCCTGCTGCCGTGTCTCAGGGGCCTGAGCTGTGGCCCTCTGGCATTTACACTGTACTAAGTAGTCACAGGGACAGAGATTCTGACCATCCCAGGGAAGTGCTGGGATGCTGCACTTGGGGTGGTTCAGGGTTTTTTTTTCCAATTAGACCAAGTAGAATTTCTGGGGAAAATGCGAGTAAAACGAAAATTTCAAACTTGATAAGGGATATATTCTGGATTAAAAATCGTTTTGCTGGAAGGTTTAAAAGTTGATCCTCTTTAGCAAATAATTTATTCATGTGCAGTTTTATGTTTTGTTGTCTGCTGATAAATTCTTCAAGTGCTAGATAAATTCCTCTGCTGTTTCTGTTCCTCTGCTTTTCTTTCAGAACCAGATACTCTTCTTTAAAAAGTAGCCTACTTGAAAAAGTGCCTTTGTCTTCCTTAAATCCTTTAAAAATTACGGTAGGTTGCTTAAGTCCCACTTGTTCTCTAAAGTATTTTTCTTCTTTGCTGAGCTTCCAGAGCAAATTTACCTCTTCCCGTACCCCTCCTGCAGCGGCCGGTTCCTGCCCCACCTGCCGCCGTCTGGGGTTTGAAGTTCACGTACTTGGTACGTGCAACGTTCTCCCAGTCCACACGCTGTGAAAAATCTCTTTCCTTTTCTATGTATCCTAAATCCCTACTTTTCGTTCCTTTCCTGCACCTTTTCAGGTGAAAGTGTGTTGTGATGTCCAAATCCTTAATTAAGCAAATTAATTGCTACTTGAGTCAAGCCAAACATTTGGGTAAGGATCTTCCATGAAAAAAGGCTAATTAAAAAAAATTAATCTAATAATTCAATAATTACAAAATGCAGCACAGCATGTTTAGGAATAGAATAGATTTTTTTTATTTCATGTTTATGCATACATTTATTGATAATCAGGAGCCTTCCAACTTGTGTTAATGTAGTGCAGAATAAAGCTGATGCGCAAGGCTGTCGGAAAATAAATAACAGGATGTGATTTGCGCAGTCTGTTTCCATATTGTGATGAGCTACTTTGCTGTTTGCATGGAGCAAATGATGTTTAGATTCAGTTGATTTATTGGCAGTTCTGTCAAACTGCCACAAAATGAAACAATAACGCAGCCGCTAAATATTGCGGCGGAAGATGGGGAGGAGAGCGGGGTCTGACGGGAGGGTTGCCCGAGCGATGTGCAGGAATTCCGCCCCGACGGGGCGGCGGCGCGTTCCCTCCAACGGTAAAAAATGAACTGCTATTCACATGCTTTTCTTTCCGTAGGGAGAAGCTGTCAGTGGCTCGGCTGCAGCGGGAAGTTGCACAAAGTAAGAGTGAAGGAGCAATGGTAAGCTGCGGCAGCTCGCCGCTTTGCAATTCTTGTCTTACCGCTTCAGGCCCTAGGTGCGGTTTGTCTTGCTGAAGATGGTCACCGGAGCATTAAGGCCATCTTGGACAAAATGATGGGTTGCCAACGATGTGCTCGTAAATCTGAGGAAACTCAAGGCTCTATCTTGGCTTCCTTGGAAGAGCTGAGGTAGAGAAAAGCGGTTCCTTTTCCCTGCTGATGGTGCTTACTGGAATTGGAAGCAAGACAGGCATGGAAAGGCAATTTCAAGATCAAAATGCAGTAGATTTACTTGCCTGTTAAATCTTAGCCAACTGCAGAAAAATGGAATAATACAAGCGTGGAAGCTTAAAAAATCCACAATCTGATAATTTTTTTAAATTGCATAATGCTCCTTATACCTTCATTTTTCATGATGTACGAGATGAGGCTTGTGAGCAAAAGTTGAGTTGGTAAATTCTTGGTTAACTGCAAATCTCAATTTATAGAGTGCCTTATCTCTTCTAAACAATTTTCTTTTCGAGCCAACATATGCTGAGTGTGCTTAATTACTTAATATCTAAGGAACTCTTCCCATCTGTTAAGGAGTTTGTTTGTCCTTGTCTTCAGATAAAATGTCCTAGGCTTCCATGGGATAAAGGAGGCCCATTCAAAAACCTTAAAACCCAAACTGGTCCCCTTGAATATACTTATGAAACTGCTACTGATTTGAGGGAGTTCCATAGCTGGCTGTGAGAGAATTTGGTCCAAAGTTTGTTTGACTTAGTGGAGAGAAGCTGTAGAGGGTCTCTTGGGAGCAGGTGCTCTGTTAGCTGTTTGATGGAAGGTCCTTGAAATCCCACCTACCTCCAGAGAGGGCCTTTTATAAATAATTTTTAATGATTAATACAATGAAATGAGATTTGGAGGGACGTTAGTGGCAGGTAATAAAAACGTGCCGTGAATCTATTGCTCTCACCATGGCCATACATAGCTGCAGAAGAGCTGGTGGTGCTTTGTGGGGGGCTCTGCTGGCACAAGGGCTTTTGGGGTGGTCTGAATGTCTGGTAGCAAAGGGAAGGAGATGAGTGGGGTTTGCTCAGGCAGATATGGCTGACTTGCCCCGAGCCACCGCTGCGTGCTCAGCTGTGGGAGTCGCTGCCCTCTCCCATCCCAACAGCACTTGCCCTTGGATCTGCAGTGTGGCTGGTTTGGCCACCAGAAGACTTTGAGACAGTTTTTAAGCAGTTGGGAAGACTGGCTGCTGGGTGACGTTTTGTGTGTATTGGGGCAGGAGTCCTGTAGGAACTGAGAAACAAACTTTTATCAGGTTAAGCTTAATCTAAGAGTCTGTGACTGAGAGAAAATTCCTGCTGCCTCCAGGAGCAATTTTGTTTGAGGAAGAATGACAAAGATTGGGCATTGGATTTGCAGTTGCATTTTAGTTTTCAGTGTAAACAATTTTCAAAATCTGGAGCGCTGTTTACTTTATTTGAAATGTTTCCTTTAATTTTTTTAGAGTAACTTTTCCTGGAAGGCATAGAAATAATATAATGCATTGAGTGTAAAACACAGTGGAATAATTCAAGACTTACGAAATCTGCAATATTGATTAACCTTCTGAACCTAGTAAGGCTTTTTGTATAGGCACCCACCTTGTGGCTTTATCTCATGAGGGTCAGATACTTTTTGTGCCTTTTACTGTGGCTGGTGGGATTAATCACATAGCCCTGTTAACCAGAGTGTAATTTTGTGTAATTTGTTGAGAGGCTGAGTGTTGTAACCCATTAGGAGCTGATAGGTAGCTCTCCAGGGGTGCAATCTTCCCCCAAGGTAAATACTAGGTAGTTTTTCCCCTCTTCCCTGAGGGGTAATTTCCACAATTATCCTGCAACTACAGCCGGGGACGAGCGCACCCGTAGAGAGACAATTACTTTGAAGCTGTTGATGTATGGAAACTTCTTTGTGTCTCAGAGCTCAGAAACAGTGATTTTAATATGAAACACAGCAGTCATTAATTAACATTAATGAACTTGCTTGGCTGTCAGCAGTACAGGAGCAGTAAGGGTCCAGGAGATGGAGCGTTTGAACGCAGGGGAGGCCCGGGATGAAGTAGCTTGTGTAGGCTGCGTTCTCGGGGTGCGCGGCAAGGAGCCTGTGGCACATACTTCAGGTTTTGGGGCAAATACTTCAGAAAGATTTGCAGCAAAATTTCGGCAAGGGATTCTGAGCAAGCAAGCCTTCGGCAAAAGGCAAGGCTTTCTCCAGAGAAGTGTTGGCAGTCAGCAGCGTGCCCGCAGGGCACCGAGTCGCATGTGCTGCTCTTGTTGGTGTGATGGACATCCCCCTGGAGACGGCACGGGCTCCTCTGGGGCTGGCGGTGAGGATGCCGGGCAGTGGTACCCGCCAGCCGCAGGGTGCCCGAGGGGTTTGGCCATGCTGTCACCGGCTGCAGCTCGGGATAAAAGGGATGGCACCCCCTGCGGCCTCCCTGCCAACGCAATCTGTGACAGGCCACAGCTTTATTTAATCACTAATTAGCTAATCGCCTTTGCTTACTCCCATTTTTGTTTGGTGTGCTGGTTAGATTGGCGTGAAGGTTTTCAGTGATCTAACTCCCTCATTTGGGAAGGGCACAGGTGGCAGCACATGCCACCTCTAATGCCACCTCCTGTGCCTCGCTTGGTCTCCTGGAGAGCGTTTCTTCCACCAGGTGTGCTGAGGGCAGGGAGCAGGAGGAGCCGCACTGGGAGCCCTGCAAAACATCACCCAAACCTTTTGCGGGGTGGCACCTCGTTTAATACTACACCAGTGTTTCTGGCTTCTTTTAAAAAAATACATTTTCTTTGGGCTTTTCAGTCATGGGTGGGTCATGAGAGCAAGAGGTGACCACATTATGTCAACCCACACCCAATTTTAGGGTGAGCAGAGAGTTTGTGCCCTGTCCCTGTGCACGCTGGAGGGACACACAGTGCGGTGGCTTTGCCCTCTCCTTCCCCCTTCCCATTTGGCACCTTTTTGATCAGAGTGTGAGAAAGCTGTGGATACTCTTCCCTGTTGCCTTCCCAGCACAAATCAAGGGGAGAATATACTATTTAGGATTTGCTTCCCTTCTCAGGAGGTAGCCAGCCTTGGCCTTTTTGCATGTGGTCCTTGGAAGCGATGGGTGGGAAAGGCTCCTGGTGCTTGGGTTCTCCTGGAGTCGCAGGTACCACTGCAGCAAGGTGGCCACGTACCTAAAATCACTAATGACAAACAAATACAAAGCACATGCTGTAGAAACTACTTACACTATGATATCTTTGTTCAAAAATGGGTTTGCACAACTGTATAAATAACATATTGTGGGTGATAACAAAATACATTTTTATGAAGAGACATTTTTCTGGGGGGACTTCAGCTGAGGTTGAAGATCAGGCAATATGTTCTGTATATGGCACCAAGGTATCTGCCCCACAGAGCTCTACGTAAGAAATGTGTTTTTTAATATGACCCAGAGTTAAATTTTTTCATTATTGGAAGTAGATATGTTCTGGATAGAAAACAGAAGTTTAAATTAAGGTATTTCATTTAATGATAAATGTTTATCACTGAAAAAATGTGAATAAGCTGTAATACATTTTTTCCATATGGTTGTATGGAAAACCTGATAACTCATACAGAGGGCTGAGTGAGTATGTATTTGTAAATTGTTTGAATTAGGAGACCTGAATAAATTCAGACTGACAATTCAGAAATAAATAATAAATTCCGAAACCTGACAATTTCTTTATGAGCCACCATCAGTAAATATTGATTATTCATTATCAAAATGCACAATTACTGCTAATCCACCTACTGAAAGTTTCAGCAGCACTGAGCCTGGATTGCCAGGTGGCTCTTCCTGTTGCTTGTGGTCTTTAATTTCTTAATGTGCACGTTCACACTTTTCTTAGTCATGTTTCTTCTGACTCATCAAGGATGCTTTACCTTTTTGTAAAGGAAAAGATGATTGCTTCATATGTGTACAGTTCTTGCAGCATTTGATGGAGACTGTGCAGGTGTCTGTGGTGACAGAGATTCCATTATTAAAATCAGCAGCTTTCAAAATAGATCACAAGTTTATTTCAAAACATAGTAAAGACTGAAAATTGCTTTAGTCATCAAAGTCTCTTTTTTTTTTTTTTTTTTTAAACTTTAAGCCCATGACTTTGGATCTTTAGGACACAGAACAAGACCAGGTCAAGTGTTCATTTTTGTGAAATATTCTTAACAATAAACAGTGCAGATTAGGAAAAAATAGGAGAAAAATCCTGCCACAGTTACATAGTAGAGTTCTCGCAGCAGAGTAAGTGTTGTGGGAGCAGAAACATAGATGAAAAAGCTGAAATGAACCAAAAGTATACACAATTGTTATAATGTTTTGATAACTTGTATTCATTTAATTGTCCCGAGAAAAAGTGTCTTTATTTACATACATGTTTTACAGTGTTGTTTTTTTTTAGTTTGTACTACTGCATCCAAGTCCTTTAATTCTGCTCTATATTCCATTAGTTCAGTGGCCTGTAACCTACACAAAAGAAATTGTGGCACTCTGGCAATTTAGCTGTGAAGGTTAAAGTGGGATGATACTGCCTTTTATATCTACATGGGTTTCACTTGGGGTGGGCCCTGGGCTCTGATTTACCATGAGTCCTGCTGCGTCCTTAAGTGATGCAAAGTGATTATCATGGGCTCTTCCCGGTACCCGTCTATTCCACACCTGCACTCTTTTGTTAAAAAGCCACCATGTTAAGTGAATGTGAGGTCCCCAGTGAATAGGTTTCCACCCTCTGGTAATCCTTCTGCATTAGATTGATTTATGAATGTATCAGATTCTTTGTTAGCATGTAAACCACTAATTAATTTAAAGCTCTCTGTGGAAAAATTAAAGCCCTGGTTAAGGCTTTCAACAAGCTCAGATGGTGCTAATAATGGAAAAACAAGTTATATTAATGAGTTTTGATGCCATCAGCACAATTCTTGCTTTACAAACAGTTTTTGCTGTGAAACAGTAGAGACTGCAAGTTTTTAAAGAAGGAGTGGAAGAAATAAAAAGGAAAGGCACAAAAAAATCGCACTGTCAGTAAGATGTTGCATTATTACTAGGAACAGAGTCACTTCTGCTTGTTACAACTTTCTTAAATGTAATGTGTTTAGATATACGTAATAGCCTCTTACAAAACCACGGGAAGTGCAAACTGGTCTTTTTTCCAGATTGAAACTGAACTTTTAAAGTAATCAGTTTTGAAAAGATCTCTGCCTCTTCTCCTCATCATACGCTGCTGAACTGGAGCGTTCATATGGAGACAGATGTGTTGAAGTGCAGAAAAAGTCTTGATTGAAATCATATTAAAATCAGTAGAAAGTCTCACCATATTCTCTGCTTTTTTCCAAACTCCAGGGTGTTTTGTATGTAATTTCAGTTGTTTGCTCTCTTGTTGAAATTTAGACTTTTAATGTGGGTGTTAGTTTTTGGTGAGGAGAAAGAGGAGCTCAGACCCCAGCTTAACAATGCTTTGTTGAGCTGAGTGAAATGAAAGAAAGCCTAATCTCCATCTTGCTTTGCAGGAAGCTGAAAATGCACAGTTATAGCAGCAGCCCATGATTGTAGAAAATAGTGCTTTTTTCCACATGTCTCCTGAGAGCTGTGTTTACCTCTGGCCAAGACACTCTGTCTTGGGCCACCATCCTGGCTCTGTGGTCAGCATCGCAGCTGATATTAATGCTGCCCCATTCATCAGCCAGCAGGATGCCCTCTGAAAAGGAGCATGGTCAACAATTTCAGAGGCCCAGCTCCTAACATCTGCACTACGTACCGTGCTTTTAGGGAGGAGGGGGAATCCTGAGGTTGGTCTTGAGCTGGGGTCTTACAGATGGCAGCACAATGTACTGCCACGAGCGCCGAGGCACTTTCTGTCACCGGCGTGATGAATCTCTACAGTCGCCTCCAGCAGCTGGGAAGGCTGTTGTTGCAGAAGCACCCGGGTCATTCAAAAAGAGATGATATTTAGTAATAAATGAAGTGTTAAAGATGTGATACAAAAGGCTAAATTGTCTTTCCCAACTTCTGGGTCCTTAGGTCTATGAAAACATCTATCTGTGCTTTTTCTTAGGAAGTAGCAAAGAGAGAGAGGCAAAGCCGCCTTTTTAAAATATGTGTTTGAATAGTAAACATCCTAAACCGGAAAAAAGCAGCCTGACCCTTGTGCTGTCTCCTCTGCAAAGCCTTATATTTACACACAGTTAGCCATGCTGTCTAGCTCCTTTTTCTTAGGAACTTCATCATATGGCCCTCACGGAAACTCAGTGACACTAGTAGCAGTTAGCATCAATAATGATTATTGAAATTCTTTACAAGCCTAGTTTAATGCTTCTGAACCTCATTAATTGTTCATACTTCGTTAGGCCAAATGTCCTCGTTCAAAACTTTGCATTTTAACTTTAGTGGTGGTTTTAAAAGAAAAAGATTTTTTCATTCTTCTTGTGTCTTGAGTCTTTTTTGTTGTTTGCTTCAAATTTGCAAATATTTTCATTTTTTTAAGGCTTTTATGAATCTAAGAATTCTTTATTACTTAAAATACTGAGACCTTTCAACAGTCATTTTCCAATGAAAAAAATCAACCGGGTTGCTCCTTCTTCCTGAAGCAGAAGTACTGAGAGCCCTATTGCCTCTGGTCACTGCTTTTCAAAAGCAGATTTCAAAAATAAATAATTTCAGAGTCCTGTTTATTCACCAAATTCCACAATAATTTGTTAAAATCAGTTTTCTTTCATTCCCTTGTTGGTTGAAGTGTGACAGACAGTGGTGCGAGGGCGCCGGGGGAGCTGCTGGGGCTCCCTGGCTCTGGCTTTCCACCAGGAGAGGGAGCTGCAGCCATGGGAAACACCACCCTCCTCCACAGCCCTGCTGGAAAACTAACGTGCTGGAAGTGCAGTCCTCTGCCTTCACTGGGATTTCGGTTTTGTGGAGCTGGAAGGTATTAGCTGCAGTATTTAAAAACGTACAGGGCTTTAAAGGGGCTATTGGGGGCTCATCGCAAGTCCTTGCCATGTTCCATCCTTGGGTTTGGTGTTTTCTTCCTCTGTTTGTCAAGGATGTTGTAGGCACCGGCACTGTAAAGACGGTTTCTATATCCAAAGGTGCTTAAATAAGTTTTGCCCCTCACTTAATGAAGTCTCTTCAACAAGTTTCTGCAAGTATTTAGTCGAAATAAAAAAAAAAAAAAAAAAAAAGTCAAGTAGAATTATGTAAGAATCACTGAACATAGGAAAAAAATACATGAAAATGCATTTATATAAGGTCTGGAAGTAAAACAGGCAATCTGTAGAAAGTATGTCATTGAAGGCTAAATTGCCCTCAAGTGGAAATTGCCATTTATACATTAGATAATGAAGGCAGGGGATGTTGAAGTACAGGAGGGGCGCGGGCAGTCTCATAGCATCGACGGGTGTATGGAATATCGGAATGGCAGTTGGCTTCCGCGTAAAGCAAATCCCGCTTTGTGACTAGAAACAGATGTATCCCGCTCCAGGCAATAGCTCACCACCTAATAGGAGTGATGTGCCCATGCACTAATAACAGTGAATTGCAGCCATTTTCATATCAAAGGTTAAGCTCTGCAATCCCGAGCTCCTCCAGGCAACGGCAGGAGTTGACTCCAGGAAGCCACATGCTCACTGGATTCATATTTTTGCAAGGATGACCTGAATCGAGCCACCCATCTGCAGGCTGAAGGGGCAGAACATTTATGGTCAGGTTTTATCTTGCGTAAGAAAGGGATCTCCGCTAGGACAGGATTAGTCACAACATCTGAGGCTCTGAAGAGGAAAGGCGAATGCATGCACTGGGCCAACAATTTGAATTTTATGCAAACTAGGAAGGTACATTTGTACAGATTAATAGCGGTGAAACTGCTGTGATATTTTTGGTGTTGCAACGTTTTTTTAAAGTAGCTGGGGAAATTAGTATATTAGAAATAAAAGAAATCACTAGATTTTTGTTTGTTTGTTTTTGCATAGTTTTTTTTTCTTTTTTGTGGCCAGTTGTTAAACTGTTAGCATAGAATTTATAACACTTACCAGTAACTGCCATCTAAAAGTCTGTTTGCAATGTTAGTTCTGGGAACAGAGAAAAATCCATCCATTCCTCTTCTTAAAACTTTGTTCATAGTTATTTTTTGAAAACAAACCACTTTTCTAGTATTTTAAGGTTTTGTTCTTAAATCTTGTAGGCCCGTTTGTAAGACTAAACAAAAATACTTGTCTTTACTGGTTTGAGTCTGTTGATTCAAATCTGGTCACAATACCCGTTGCAACAATTCCAGCCTTTTCCTGTTGTTTGCCTGTTTGTATCAGCTTTTCCAGGGGTTCTGTGGGATGCCTTGCATTCGCCCTCATGGTGATTTGGGCTCGTTAGTGATTTCTCTTGTAAAATGTAGGTAAAGCAAGGCAGAGAGGACAAGGTGGTGCAGAAATACCGATTCCCCAAATTCACCTCAGTCTCATCAAGCTGGTCAATGTAGGCAAGCATTGTCACAGCTGGACAGGGAGTACGGTCTTTAATTTCTTCATGTTGTTGTCACCTAAAGGTAAACTTCCACATCGCTGCAGTGATTTTTATTTTTCGTGCTATGTGGTACTAGTCCCTGCACAAACCAAGGTTTTTTTTTTCGTCTGGGTCCAGAAGAATGACCTGTTTTCCCCAAATGGGACAGAAAAGGTTATTGGGAGGGAGAGAAAGTTTCTATATAGGAAAGGACAAAATTTATGTACCAAGAGCGCTGCTCAGTTGTGCTGCTTCCATTAGGTGCCCATTTACTTAAATGAATGCAACACTCTTGGAGCTTGTACTGTGAAGCTGCTACTGACCCTTGGAGCAAGTCAACTTGAGCCGTGCTTTAGATTGCCCCCTGTTAAAGTAAAAACTCTTTACTGCAACAAGTCTTTGTTCAACATCTTTTGCAATGGAGCCCTGATCCACGGCACCAAGATAGCATGGTAAGGTGCTGTTGTCTTGACCAGTTCCCTCATGGCATTATATACACAGAAAGTAGTCTGTCAGAGATGAATAAAAGATAGACAGGAGAAACTGGGAAAAACTGTTGGCCCATCTCTGCCCACTCTACACTTTGCAGGTAGACATGAAAACTAGGCTGCAGCTCACCTGAGCAAGATTTGAACCTGTCAATGTTCATTGTGCCATTAAGCCCCATTAGCTAATTAGCTTTGTTATTTTGTTGTTATTTTTTTCTATTGGCAGAGCACAATCACCCTTCTCTGCAGCTTCTGTTGAAGGTTTAAAAGAAATATTAAAGCGTAATAAGAAAATAATGCCTTCCTGGAATAAAATCATATAGCTTTGTACAGATTCATATAGCTTGAGGTAATAACTGGGATCCTTCCTTTCTTTCCCTTTCTACTCCAGTCTCTTGAACTTTAATTCAGTTTTTGCTTTGTCAGGAATTTGCTGTTTGTTTTGGCTCTGTATCCGTTGCATTGTGATAAGGGATCTTTTGATATTCTATGGGATCTTTCATAATGAAGATCTCATGACAGAGTGTTCCGAGTCTGGAACTGGTGACCGGACTTGCTTGCATGTCCTGCGAGAGGAGACTGTCTAGACTGTGGGAATGACTGTGATGTTTGGATTGTGTTATTTCCATACCGCTTGGCATGATGCACTCTATAGTTATTCTGGAAACTAATGAAAGTACCAGGCCTGATACAGGACCTTACCTGGCTGTGAAGTGGCTTTTGCTCATTCTCCAAACTACCGATAAGCTGTGTTTTCTGAGTTGTACCCTGTTGTGTGATTTCAAATAACCAGCTGCTTAAAACCCCTCTTCACTATACTCTTTAAGGGTCAGAGTCTTTAACTTTGGTGTCCTGCAAGGCCTGCTACTACTTTTGCCACCGAATTCCTTTATAATTGTGGAACGTATTTCATTCCTCATGTAAATTGTTTATTTGTAAAGCGGGTTTTATTCTGACTCCGTTGCTGCTCGTGTGATTGCCTGTGTAGACCGTGAACTCTTTCGGGAAGAGGCAGGGTCTTACTGGGCATCTAAATAGTGCCGAGAGCCGCTTGGAGCCTGGGCTGCTGATGTGCCAGGAATAATCACAGCCTGGCACTTGGGATGAATACCGAGAGGGGATTTGGCTCAGTATGTGCAGTGCATACGACTGTCGTTTTGTAATTACATCTTTACGCTGCACGTTCGCGGTTAGCATCCATGGTGACACTCAGAAATCATTTCTAAATAAGCAGTGTCGGAGAAAAATTATCTCCTGGGAACATCCTGTTCCTGGTAGTACCTATTAACAAGTGCCCTGTGGCAGTGACTGGCAGAGTTTTCCAGTTAAGAAACTTTTTCCATGACCGTCACTAGAGGAGTGGGTCAGAATTCCCAAGTTGTTGTTAGAAATGTCATGTTATGTATGATTTCTCTATATCATTGATAATGAACCACCTCAGAAGGGAGAACTTGTGATGTAGGAGATATCGTAGGAAAATACATGCCTTAAAAATAATTTCATACTAAAACTAGACACTGAGAGTTGTCAGCTGTGATAGTCTAAAGGCTGGTCTCCAGCAGTTGTATCTTCCATCAGCTGATAAGAGAAAAGTGTTCACAAACTGAAAAAAAATGTAGGAAGAGTTGAGTAGAAGTCAAGGTGTGCTATTTAATGCATTTCAAAAGGAAAAGCTCTGGAAGGAACATAAACAGGTTAGCAGAAATATCCTTGTGAACCCCCAGGAAACAAGAGTATCAGCTCTGGAAATGTGTTTAATCTAACAGAGAGGGGAAGGAGAAACTTTTCTTAGCTTTGTTCTTTTTGTGTAGCTATTGCCTTACATGTAGATGCCAGGGCAGGAGCAGGACTAGTGGTACTTGATGGGGCTTGTCCCCTACCCCCCCAACAGCTGAAGAGAGAGGAACTAAACACTTATCCAGCCTGATTCCCACGAACCCAGCTCTGCTTGGGTTTGCTGGCATGGTCAGCGCAGTCTGGGTGTTTCTTTTCCATTTAGACAAAGATTGCTCATATTTCTCCAATATTGAATTTCATATCTAACTTGATTCTTCAGTGAGTGATAGGAAGTTGTTTGTTGTTGTAATGCATTACAGCAGTCCACAGAAGCACTGGTGAAGAGCAAATTTCCTGTTCTGCAGATGCACAGCAGAATTTCTTCCTTGCCAAAGCTTAAAGACTATATAATTACAAAGAGTTTGCTAACCCACTCCTTCTACCTGGTGGATAGACAAATGGGGATGGCTGTGATTCAGGAAGTCTAAAGCATTGCTGAGATGTCGAGGAGGTCACTCTTGCTTTTATGGAGCATCTGCCACTGTGAAAGACAAGGGAACTGTGTGTATAAGTGATGTGAAACCTTGGTGTGCTAGTCAAAACATACCAAAAATTTAGGGTGGTTCTGCTAACTCCTATTCTAGTGTTATTCTAATTATGTGATTATGTCCAGGAACAGAACTTCTGCTCAGCTTAATAATTGCAACTACTCCTGTTGGATTTTTTTTTTTCAACCAGTTGTGAAGGTGAAAGAGGCGGAAAAGCTGCACTCTTTGGTTTTAGTAGTTGGTATTTTCTGTAGAGAAAGAAACATCTTTTCTTTTTTTTGTCTTCAAGAAAATCAAACACTTGTAATTCTCAACACTTGCTGTTAAGTTGAAAAAAAAAAACCCAGAGATTTTTTTCAATTGTGTCTAAAATGATAGATGTGTATGTGACTAGGTGCAATTAATAGATTTGAATAAACTATGGTTAGATACAATGAAACAGTTACATCCTGTGTAAAAAGATAAACATGGAAATGAAGACCAGAGAACTAAGTGTCAGAGTTTTTATATCTGGTTTTGATCTCCTGCTGTAGAAGTGTATCTAACCTACCTGCTCTAGTAAGGATAGGGGACTACTGCAGTAGAGTCTTGCTGGCACTGAGAGTTGAACTGAGTTTAGTCTCCAGAAACAAGCACTGACATTCAAGTGAATCTGTTACTGAAAAGTGATACCACAAAATGGTATCAGATGGAGATACAGTCTTTCGATTACTCCAGTTTGACCAGTGAATGAATTAAAAATGGCATGCAAGCTTGTTTATCTTGGGGTTTTTTTGTTGTTTGTTGTTTGGTTTTTGTTTTTGTTTTTTTCCCAAGCTCTCCCAGGTACCAAGCTTGCAAACTCGGTCTGGCCCCTGAAAGTTGAGTCAGTTCTTCCGCATGTGTGCATCGTCAGCCCTAATGAAAATTTTGCAGTGGCAGCTCTGTTAAAAATACCATTGAACATGTGCCAGCAAACAAAAAACCCACCACATTTCCCTATTGCCTATAGCAGTGCCTGCAATGGTAAAGGAGTCAATATGATAGAGAGATACATTTGTCAGAAAACTAAAGTGATAGGACTCTGGAATACATGCAAGGAACAGCTGAGTAAATAAGATATCTTTTTGCAGTTACTTATGGACCATAAATGGACTTTACAAGCAAACGCAAAAGAATTGTAATAAGATCTGACATGTTCATGAGCAATGCTGTAAAGAGCCTGGGAAGAAGCAATGCTGTATGGAAAGGTAGCTAGCAGCAAAGTGATGATGCCGGAGGTGTTGAGTGTGTCAGCTGGGAAAGGCAAATTGAAGCGTGTGTGTGTGAAAACTTAAACTATCTGCATACCCCAGATCTGTGAGTTCTGGTGGCACTGCAAACCATTCTGAGTCACTTCTCACAACTGGCATCGTTATGTTCTACTTCTCCCATCCGCCCAACTTCTGTTTAGCCTTACATCTATTTCAGTTAACTTCTTGTTATCCTGTTTATTAGCAGGAAGTACAAATATGTTCATGAGAAGTCCAGAAAGTGAAGAAGCCCTAATTCTCCCCAGCATCAGGTCAAGAAACACGTGTCTCTTCGCTTATGAGTAAATCCCAGAGCTCCCTGGAGCAACGAGGCGGAGTTCCACTGGCCGATCCTCTAAAGCCAAATGAAACTCTTAGAAGTGTGTTTTTTTCAAACGCTTATCCTATATGTGTCCTGCTGCCTAACTCCTATCTCACTAATACAGATCCAAGTGGGAAATGCTTGATTCAGCCACATGCCCTTTTTGTTCTGTGAACATCCAGTCCGTTAGAAAAGAACCCATTTATATCATCTAAAGAACACATTGGTCAGCTACAGGGGAGAAAACCCATTTGCTTCAAGCACAGGCACACGGGCATTGTAGATAAGTGAGAGTCATTTAGGATGTCACTGTCTCCCTGCTGGGGGTTACTGCCACCACAGCGGAGTCGGCTAGGATTGTGCTCGTGCTCCATCTTCTGCTTCATTGCACAGCCCACCAGGTTGCTTCAAAGCATATCTAGTGGTGGGGTTGGTCAAACCGTCTGCCTTGTACCCCATCCCAAGCCTCAAACAATTCTTTGCTGACTTGAAAGGCTGGTTACCTCCAGCTAGTGATCAGGAGTGATCGGAGTGGGACAGTGACCTCTTCTACCATTGCAGCCAGATCTAGAAGAAACCTGATGGCTGGACCCTCCTTGTCACTGGTGCTTTGGGACTGTGTCCCTTCATTGCATACTTTGGAAAGCATAGGAATAAATACTGCAGATACCATGTTGCTTCATATGAATTCCACAGGTTAAAATCAATGCCAGTTATGAAAAGTATAGCTTGAGTGGCATATCACCTTTCACTACCTTTTTACCTGTCCTTTTTCTTCTTATTCTCCCTTTATGCTTTATTTCCGGTGGGCCACTTGTCCACTGCGGCACATCCCCTTGAAGGGATAGGCATCAGTGTTCCAGAAATCAAAATCCAGCATGACTACAAATTCATAACTTCTTTCTCCCCACTCTGTCTAGACTCCCTAGCCATTTGCAAGTATGCCAAAAATACTGGTTTGCAGTAATGTTTACATAGTGCCTTATCAAAACATTGTTACCTGGTTAAAAGGAACTTAGATAAATCTTTGGAATCTGAACTGACCATTGGCTGCCGCAGTTCATGGGATTCTCTGCTGTATAGACACTCCAATCGACACAGATAAGATCTGGGAACTGCCTGCCTTTTAAAAGCCCCTTGGTAAATCTTTCTTAGATTTTGAGAGAGTATCAGCTGTGGGACTACACTGGTTTACAGAGCTCAGGGAATCTCTTCCCTCTTTCTTCTTCAAGTCTATGCCTAGGCTGGAATTCCATCCAAACTGACAGCAAATATCTATTATTTAACTATAAACCAAAACCGTGCCGTATCAAAAAATAAATGTAATCTGAGCAAGTGCGAATGTAGAAACCACCCTAAATCATATGGCCTAGAGGTCACCTCATGCATCTCTAGAGTATATGGTTGTTTTGAAAGCATTGCTGTAGGTCAGAAGTCCAAAGAACACGTAATGCACTTGAGAGAACTTTATCTCATCTTCTGGGGCTCACTGCAAGTCAAAGTAAGTTCTGAAATCTTAGACATGCTGTTAAAGAGGAGAGAGAATTTTAGGCAGGGAAGATCATGATCCTAATAATTCACTGTGATGTCACCAATAAGGGTAAAAGTGTATCTAGAGGAGGTTTCTTCTGTGGAATGCCATACTTTTAATGTGCCCTTCTCCTGTTCACATAGTATTAGAGTTAGTTTGTGTTTTTGAGATATGATTTTTTAATGTTATTTTTGTTTGTTTGGAATGGTTTATTTCCTGCAGATCAATACCCTTTATTAAAGAAAAAAATCTTGAGACTTCTCTTCTGATTGCTAAATCTAGGGAATATCCCATGGGGTAAGGCACTTGAGCCTGAATCATTTTCTAAATCATTGGGTTCATTTATTCCTAACCTTTGTTCTGTTAGTGGGGAGTTCATTCCCATGGCCTGTTTATTTAAATAAATCTACTATAGAGCGACTGACAGACTGGCACTCACTTACCAGTAGAGTGCTCAAATCTACCGATGTAGCTCTTCAAGTCTCTGAAATCTCTAGATGGTTAAGTGCAGACTGTAACTGTGTCACTGCTTAATGTTTTGGTGTGACTTTTATTTATTCAAAGATTTAGTTTTGTTCTGGTGAAAAAATCAAATTGCAAAACCTCAGTTGTATTTCTGTTACTGGGAGCTCTTGGTTTGCCTGCTAGGAAGAATTCAAGAATTGCAGATCTGATAGAAAATTGTACGTGAATCAAACAATTGACACTTTGCTGGCCCAGGTGGGTGTGCTGTATTCTCTTTCAAGTTGTTGTTTACACACTTTTGTGCTGTTTACGGTGCAAACATCATTATTATAAATTTTCTGGGAAAGGTAAACTGGCAACTGGCACAGCTTGGGGATTTTTGCTTGATTGCAACTGAATTAATAAAAGCTCATTGTCAACAAGTTACATTGGTTATAAAACGTTGTTTCTAATAAGGAAAGATTGTATATACCTGGTGTAAAAAAAACCCAAACATGTAGCAAGGGGCTTGGAATTATAGTTAACCATTATAATGAAGATGTTTCAGGGGAAAAAGAAAACATTATATTACTTATTTATTTCACTATTTCTCATTTTTGTATTGACAGTTTTTTCCCCACATGCTTCTGACTACTAGGTATTCATAGGAATTATGCCTATCTTACTATTGTTTTCAAGCTTTTATTTGATCTTGAAAAGCATTTAATTATGTTTAATTTAGAGAAATGAGATTTCTTTAATTACTGTATGTAGAAGCTATTAGAAGCTCAATTACATTTGCAAATTCATTTTTTAAAAGCGTTATCATTTTAAGATTAGTAATAATAAAAAATATCCACAATCTGACTATGTGGGACTTTCAAGCTCACTAAGAGTATTCTCTCTACACCCCTCCCCCTATAAGGAAATAATGTGTAAAATGGAAAAATTAATTATGCTGAGAACTGAAGATCAGTACAAGTCTTTGAAATCGGGTTATCAATTGTGAATCTGAATGAATAGCAATTGTTTTGTTAGGGAGACTGAATTATCAAAATAGGCATTGCTTGCCTTCATTCGACATTGAAAATACGATACAGAGATGAACTTTAAGGAGTCGAGGGAACGGCTTCTCCTGGGGAGGCTGGTGTTTTACCTGCAGAAAGCACACCTGCACACGTATGGCTGTCCTGGCTTGGGTGTCACCACTGTGGCTGTAGGTGTGCCTCCAGGAGAGGTGCTAGAAGAGGTCCATGTAGCTGTTGAAAGCGATGCTCAGGCAGTGGCGCTAGCCATCTAGCGCTCTGCTGGAAGGTTTTATGAATTATTTAATTATATTTTTTTCTGTAACATAAATGTTGTCACAACTCCAACTATATATACAGTACTGCTTGTGTAATAGCCTGCCTAATTCAGATTAATTGTAGGCTTGCGATGATAAAGGAGCTTCAGCACAGCAGTTACTCTGTTGTACAGATGCAATTAAAACCGTATCAGTGCAGTATAAATAATGCTAAATTAAGTTGCTGTCCTGCCACATGGTGGCAATTTTGAGCTAGTGCACAGTGAAAGCTAGTGTCTTACTTTATTCAGAAGGAGTAACTACACCAAGAAAGAGTTTCTAATTTACTTGAATTGCTCTGGAGCAGTGTTATCACCCAAGAATATAAAGTGTGTAAAATACTGTCACTAAAATATCACTAATAATAATAAGCATTTCCTATCTTGCTATTCATTTTAGAGCCAAGCAAAGCTTGAAGTTTACATCTGGTAGTCATGGGATACATGTGCTAGTCTGATATGAGCTAAAGATATATATATATTAGCATATTAACATTTCATAGTGGAAAATAAATTATTTGCATCAATTTCTTTAACTGTTTTCAAGGCGGTTTTAGAAAATGCTAATACAAATTATTTAGTGTCAATTAGATTTTCCTGGTTTATTCGGGCAGCCTGGCATTTTGGGAACAGAATCCTGTTCTAAAGAACCATCGTATTTTCTTACTGGAATGAGAATCTAGAAGATACCAGCCTAAAATTAGGATACTGCTTCTTATACTATTTATATCTTGCTGTTGCAGAGCTTTAGTGGAAATAAGTTTAGGAAAAACTATTACATCATAAAATAATTGGGGACAAAAGTAGAGGCCTAATATAAATCAAGGAAAATTCTTCTTTAGCCTCTAGTACAAATCTGTATCAGGTGAAAGGGTAATTAATTTTGATTACAAAGCAGCCACAGAACTTCACCCTTAACTTTCTTATTTGGAAGAGATGTAGAAAAAAGCTCCCTCTCCCTCCATGAACCCTCCAAGTGCTTAAGTTATTACTGTTTATTCCTTAATGCTTCACTGTGCTTTAAAAACACGTGTAACTTCATCCCTGCGAAAGCTTGGAGTGTTTAAGGGTATTTGTCAGTATTCCCAGTATAGCTGGAAACAGTAACGAGGGACAAAGTCATATTAACTGCCACTGTTGGAAAGCTCTGGTCTCAATAGCTGGCTAATTTAATAAAGTCTTGTTACAGTAAAATGATTCAGCTATAAGCAGCCTGTAAAAATTGTAATAAGCACAATAAGCAATGCACTTCTTTTCCCCGCTCTTTGGGGTAGTGTTTTTTCATGCTGTCAAAGTGCACTACGAGGAACGCTGCAATGTGCTGCAAAGCTGTTTGTCAGTGCCTCGGTTTATTTTTGCAGAGAAGTATTGATTACAGAATGAGAAACATTTGGTTTAACAGCGATCGATGAGAAGCAAACAAAGGACACTCTGAAGTTTGACTCATTTTAATTTGAAGGAAAATACAGTACCTGGTGCAATTTATGATGAAATAAAATATGGTATCTGTTCTCTGTTCCTGTAATCACATTTCTTTCCTGTCATCTGTGAGTGAAATAAGTTTAGACAGACAGAGGACCGTAGTCTCCTGGGTGCTGGGTTTGGAACCAGGTTGCACAAGGGGAGTTTGGAGAGAGGACTCCTGCCTCACCTGGGAGCTCCAGGCTTTGCAGGAGGGAGACAACCAGGTCCATCTGCCTCTGGAGGTGACCACACCAAAGAGGTTTCACCCACCTTCTGTGGACTCCTTGACCTGTTGTGGGGTTTTTAAGTGGCAAGACCCAAACACAAGATCTCACAAAATATCTATAAAATAGAGAATGCTTGTACTTGCCTTTAACCAACAGCTTGGGCCGCGGGCAGCTGGGGCTCAGGTATATTCTGTGGCATATGAACAAATACCATTTGATCACCATGCATTCTGTTGGGGGAATTAAATATTCATTGCAGTGGAAAAAATTAGTTACTTTGTTAAAGTAACCAACTGGGAGACCAAGTTGCAGATTCCAGCTTCTATTTCAATTAATATTTCATAATTATTGAAAAATGGAACTGTTTCGCCATCCCTCTCTCATCCCTTACCCCAGGCTCCTCTGTGGCTCCTGCCTGCAGCAGTCTTTCGAAAGTGGCATACAAGGGTGATAAAATAGTGTTTTTGAGTACTTTGAATATGCGTATTTATTCATAACAGTATTGGGCATTGACTTGTCAGACAAACTCATTTTAATGTCCTTTTAGTAGTTGCTATTTGTTTGCTTAACTCTGTTGCTGTTGTTGTCTACTTTGGCGGTGTTGTCTACTTTTGTGGCCAGTTGATTCTCTCTGGCTCGTAGGATGTTGTGTTACAGACCAGGCTATGATTCCATTTTATTATTACTTTTATGGCAAGGTATCAGATGCATAGCATCAGAAAATGCATTAAAAATAAATACATAAGCAGTCAGTTAAGGTTAGCAATGACTTAATGATACTTCAAAATGTTAGCAAAAAAATTTGTATTCTTTTCTTCCCCTCATTTAAATTCATTGCAAAATATCTGTTTGAAATCAATATTAATTACACAGAAATTGTGCCCCTCCTTAGCAAATGCTTTAAAATAGTTGTTAAAAAATTAATGTGAAGGTTATTAGCCTGATTTTGAGCAACATTAAGCAAGTGTTAAATATTCTCATGTAGACTTTTTTTGACAAAATGGTGCTCCCAAGTTAGCATAATTAGTAGTGCCATAGTAAAACCCTTCTTATGATGCATTGGGGAAGCAAAGAACAAATTCAAGAATAGAGAAGAATCTTGTTTCTATTTAAACAGTAGCCCTTTTCACTACTTATAAGGTAACCGTAAAGATGAGAAGAGATTACGTTGTGCCTCTTTTAAAACATTTTTGATATTTGAACTAATCAGTCCAGTTACACCAATCTGTTCTTAAGAATTGCTTTTCATAAGACTCAAACATAAGCTAAGGCCAGGCTGGATGGGGCTTTGAGCAACCTGGTTTGGTGGGAGGTGTCCCTGCCCATGGCAGGGGGTTGGAACTCGATGATCTTTAAGGTCCCTTCCAACTCTAACCATTCTGTGATTCTAAATGCAAAAAGGAGGGGCCAGTTCTTCTGTAAATATCAGGCTCACTCCATTATGAATAGTAACACCCTGTATAGTATGTGTGGCCTATGTATACTGAATCCCTTTAATTTTTTACTTGGAATTATCTATAGTTTTAAATCTTGATGCACAGCCACGTTTTTGTTTAACATATAGATAACATTATTGATCAAAGGAGCAGTATGATTTTTATCTGAATGATAAATTACAATTTTAAGCATAAAATACTCTGTGTTGGCCTGAGGTGGGCTGGCTGCCCCGCACCCTCCCAGCTCTCGCTCCCTCCCTCAACAGGGCCCGGGGAGAAAATAAGGTGAAAAAACTCACAGGTCAAGATAAAGGCAGGGAGATCGCTTACCATTTACCCTCACGGGCAAAACAAACTCAGCTTGGGGAAGATGAATTTAATTTATTGCCCATTAAAATAGATTTAGGTAATGTAAAACAAAGACAAATGTAAAACGCCGCTTTGCAAAGCGCGGTGTGGGGAGTTTGACTCCCCAGCTGCCCCCGCTGAGCGGCGCAGGGGGACAGGGGTGTGGGCTGAGGCCAGACCATGGCAGCCCCTCTCTGCTGGACCTTCCCCCTCACAAGTTTCTTCAGCTCCCGCATGGGCTCTCCACAGCCTGCAGTCCTTCAGGGAATGTCCCCCAGGGTCCTTCCAAGGGCCACCTCAGCCCCAAGAGTGCCTCTTCCTCCTCCTCTTCAGACATTGGCACTTGCTGGGCTCTTGATCGCATTTTTTTCCTCACATGTCACCACCTCAGTGGTGTTTTTGCCCTTTCTTAAGGGCCACCGGCAGCCCTGATGGGCCCAGCTGTGCCCTGTGGTGGGACAACTGGCTGGAGCCGGCTGGAACCGGCTGTGTGTGGCACGGGGTGGCCTCGGCCTTTCCTCACAGAGGAGCCCCTGCTGCCAACAGCCGGCCACAGACACACAGCACGTCTGATCCACAGACATTAAGAAAAAGTGAGATTATTAGGGTGGCACGTCATGGAGGGGCAGGGGAGAATGTTTTTCGGTGGAGATGCAAGGAGGAACGAGCTGTCAACAGAACAGCTTTTAACTCGGAGGGTGCAAGATGGTCAGGCCTGAGGAGGGGAGTCAGGCAGGCCCAGCAAAAAGGGTGGAATGAGACTAGAGGGTTCTGGAGTAAGAAATCTGCTTGACTTCATCAAATGCTTCACCCTGGTGGAGAGACATCCTCCAGAACTTCTCTGAGAAGGTGTTGTCAGGGAGTCAGTCGCCTCTTTCAAGCGAGACATCTGCTGATTTTTATGTGCAATGACAGGTAAAGGAGTTAAGCTGCAAGTCCCTGACTTGGAAGGCTTGAGTGTCGTCCGTGTCTAAATTTAAAGTTGACAGCAAAATAGCCCAGAAAGGAAAAAGAGGTAAGAAGGCAGCCTTTCTGTACAAAACCTTAAGGTACTACATGTTCACTCTGCATGCTCGGTGTCAAACCCTGGCCAGAAATGAGGGGCCCGTTGTGTATCTCCTGGCCCCGTAGCACCATCCACTGCCATTTGCCTCCCGTGGTTGCCGCCCGCCACGTCCGCTTTCATGTTTTGTCACCTCTGTGCTTTCTGCTGGCTGTCACAGCGTCAGGGGTCACTCTAGAGAGGAGATGTTTGCAGTTTGGTAAAATGTGAAGGAAAGAGAGGTGCTGATGTTCATTCGAAATGAACTGAAGGAGGCATAAGCAGTGAAGCACCTCTTAGGAGACAGTTGTTTCATAGATGCAATGGGTCAGTCCTTAGGCTGAGACCATGGCTATTAAGCAGTAACTCTGAAAATAAGTGTTATCTCTTGGTCTCTTCATGGAGTGCTGAGGAGTGATTCAGATTTTTCTGTCAAATACATATGCTATTTTCAGTCTAGCCATAAATAGTATTCATGTGTCTTGTTTTGATCATAAGTAGCTCAAATCGGATTCCTTCCTTAACTTTGAGAAGATGAGTTAATGTGTGGTACATGTCCCCGACTGGTTGAGAAATGAAACATTTTGACACGAACATTTCTACAGCTACACAAAAAGGAACTTGTTGAAGTGCAATTGCTGGCTCACGAGCATAATGAACAGCTAGTGAAACTTGATTGCTGAAATGTTCATGAAAAAGTAATTGCAAACAGTATTTGTTCAAGTGTTAAAATATGCCAGTACTTGCACAGAAGTATTGGTGGAGTTTGCTAACCCTGTCTTTCACTCTAGTTTGTTCACATAAAATTTTTGCATATTTGGAAAGTTGTCAGAAATTTGACAGGGTGAGGTGAAGAAAGTCAGGCTATCTGGAGAGGCTGAAAAAGGGAAGCAAGAGTGAAGTGAGGGTTATACTTCTAAGAGGAGAAGGTTATAGCTGTGCTGCAGAAGGCAAGGAGAGGAAGCAGGGAAAAATAGTTTGAGCAGAGCTCATGGAGAGAAGAAGCTACAATTAAAGAGGAATTGGCAAGTGGTAACACATATCACTTCACTGGAAGATGGCAGTGATCTTCCTGTGTTAAAACATACTAATGCATTTCACGTGATTCTTTTTTTATTTAACCTTTTCTTCACATAGCATGCTAATTTTATCCCTTTCCAGTAAGCTTATATTCACTATAAAACCTTGAACCGTTTCTGGCTAGTTCATTTCCTTTCACACACCTTCATTTTGCACAGGAATAAAGTGGGGTTAGCACAGAGAGCTTATAAAAGAGGTTATGACAACGCAAAATTTCTGGAGAATTCAGGAATATATTATCTGCTTCCGGGAGACCAAAAAAACCCCCTACATTTCTGCTTAATCCTGGTCTTTCTGTACATTAGGCTCACTTCTCTCTTCTGACACTTCATTGGGGCTTTTCTAGGTTTGAATGAAAATGTAGTTCTTTTCTTGTATATAAGATAACTATTGCTGGGAGCTACCTTCTGTGTGTAGTAGACATGAGTTTCTGTGTCCTGGAGACTGAAAATTTAGTAAGTGTGGGTGGTGTCCCCCCCCAGTATTTAATATCTCTGATCTGGCTGAAAACGGATCTGCTTTCTGCCTGCAAGAAATGGCAGAAGTGCCTCAAGGTTGCCAATAAATCCCTTTGAAGAAGCATAAAAAATTAGACTGATGATGTTATTGCTGTAAAGGTGTCCTATGGGCAGTCTTCTCCCATTCATATGGGGCATTTTTGGTAGCTGGGATGAGAATCCAGAATTTCAGGGTGATGGGTTAGTGCTTTTGTGTCTGATCTTGTAGCGTTATGACTTGTATATTGTTTATCCCTTAAGCTGAAAGGAGCACAACTTTTGTACAGCAACAGGATGGGCTCATATAACTAATACTGTGTTGTAATGCTCCCCCACGAGGTGGATGAATTGGAACTGGACATTTAACTATCTCTGGAAATTCCTAATGTGTAGGCATTTCATTCCTGTAACATTATTGTTCTTGCAGTGTGAATTTGCTGTTCCTTTATGGTTTATGTGCTTTTCTTAAGGTAATTGCCAGGTCCTTTCTTCTTAAAAGAAAAAACAAGTGGGTGCGCCGATCTTTTTGTGTAAGATGATAATACAGACCTCCCCACATGAATAGAAGGAGTAAATGGTAGCAACAGCATTCTCTGACCTATCAGCAAGAGGTAAATGAAACCTAGAAATAGCTTATATGGCCCTTTGACCTGCAGGGGAGAGTTTGGATTTGTGAATCTCTGCTGTATATATTCAATCCTCTACTGGAAATGTGGTTTTGTGATTAGCAGCAGCATGGCCGTTCATGTAGATACAGCACGCTCTTTCTGCAGGACAGTCAGTGGAGATGTCTGCAACCTGCAAAACATCCTGGCAGTGAAATGGAGGACAGGATACTCATCTGCTTTCTCAAGTGTCACGTTTTGTCTCTCCCTGCCCTGTGGAGATCTGGCTTTGTACTTAATGTAGAAAGAAGAGCATGGTCAGCATAGCAGACCCATAAAGGTAGTTGCTGTATCAGAGTCAGATCGTTGTGGCAGTAATGATACTGAGTAAGCTTTGAAAGCATGGCTGAATCACTGGTTTTCAGTCCATTATCATAGTTACCGCATCAGGTAGCTCAGGCACAGCCTGGTGCTCTGCGCCAACTTGGGCACTCAGGGACTCATAGCAGTACCTGATTTTCCTCCAAGGTGACTTATTGGCTACTGTAGGGACAGTTACATACTTGGTGTTAAACCAAATTTTTGTAGACGCTGGTATCTTCTGAAAGCTTGTCTTAAGCCCTGGGTAGTAACTATATATTTCTTTTATGTCATTTTCCTTGGTACATTCTGACTCTCTGGAAGCTCTAGGTGTCTCTTAAGCAGCAGTGAAAGGCATCTATAAGAGAAGATGCTGACAGTAGTCAGCAAGGGCCTCTGGAACAGTGACATTTTGCAGCTGGCGTTGATGGGATCTAAGCTGGAGAAATACTAACTGCTTTGACTACTCTCCCCATATATCAGCCTGAGTTATCCTTTGTGAGTTGTACTCTCTGTAAGGAAGGTGTTGTGTATCTTCTGCCTGGTGCTGAGGGCTCTCTGCTCTTCTTGGCTTGGCAGAAACCAAGGATTACTCAGCACCTGGCAGAACGTGGTTAGGTAACAGTAAGGACAGTAATTAGATAATTTAGTTAGAACAGTGTATTTATTTTCCAGTAATTTGTTTCTTGTTTTGCAGTTTTCCATTTTCCAGATATTACATATGACCAACTAGACAGAAGCCTTCTGTTCTCTGAGTAATTCCCCCTATTTTTTCACAAGCATATAGATATTTCATTTAATCCTTTACAGCCTCCCTTTGTGGCATCTGCTTATTTATCACTGTCTTTAAGATCCCTTTTGCACTTGGTAATGTTCATATTTTTGGTCCCTTGGTTACTGCTATTGTAAATTATTATCCAGTAAGATTTATAGCTGTGAGACTTGTACAAATAATCTGTCTCCACCATTTAATAGCTCAACACTAAGATACCTTTGTTATTTTCTAATGAAACTGTATGTATAATTTCTAGATAAATTTTTGCAGGTATGTAATGAAAATCTAGGTCAGCAATGGAACTGTGTCAGGCTGTCTGACAGGCTACAAATTACACTGCACCATGGGCACAGAGATTTTTTCAAAGCATAGAGGTAGTGAACCCACTGTAGCTTTACAATGACTTAAACCTTTCCTTAGACAATTGACATTGGAACCCTTTCGCTGATGGAGTATAATGTAGTACCACGTAAATTGCTTGGGTTTTTTTATTGATTTGTTATCTCATTTAAATGGACAAGGGAAAATTTAATTTAATTTCATTTCTGTTTAACAGAGTCACATGGAAGACTGCAGATACTTTTTTTTTTAAATTCCAATAAAATTTTTTATAACTTTTATAAGTTCACTCTTCTCCTCCTCCTAAATTGCATTTAGCTAATTTTAAAAAAGGGTTTTGAAATCATTAGGGACTTTCTTTTTTTTTTTTTTTTTTTTGTAAAAAAAAAAAAGATTAGGCCACGACATATGTAGACAGTATGTTGTGGGTTTGATTTTTTGGTCCTATGTTTCAAGAATTAGCAACAGCCATATGTTATTTGCCTTTGAGAAATATTAGTAAAATTAATGACATTTTTATTTCTCTCATATTTGATAGATTGGTACTCAGTTTTTAAAAACATATTCTTTGTCATAGTATTTCACTAAATAGATTAAATAGATTAGAATAGACTCTGTCCTAGGGATAGGGGTCCTCCTCTCAGCCAAAACAAGAAAACAAGTGGCTGCAGGATCAGGTCCTTCTCTACTTGCGACACTGAAGCATTAGGGGATGGGTGACAAGCTGTCCTCTTGACTTGTTTCATGCTTCTTGTGTATGCCTTCAAGCAAGCTGGATTGGAGATCTCAAATATAATTTTTTACATTTATTTTGAGTGGAGGTAAAGAAAAAAAGCTTTGAACGAGAGGGTGGGTGTTTGTTTTTAAATATGCTGACTTTCCTGAGTCTGAGCTGAGTAAGAGGAGCTCGATGTACTGGGGATATTCTGAGAGGCTTTCCATCTCTAGTTTATTACTCTATGTAACATTGCTATATGAAAAATGATGGGACTGGATAGTTAGGGTAATTAATTTGATTGATTGATGATTTTTCCCAAATTAAATCTGAAATTTTTGCTAAAAATATGTTTTATGTGTACAATTAATAAATGACTTTTTATGGTCTTTCAGCGTGAGAAGCTGATACATGAGTTGGAGGAAGAAAGACATTTAAGGGTTGAGAGTGAAAAAAGATTACGGGAGGTGACACTGGAGTCGGAGCGTAGCAGAGCTCAGATGCGTGGGCTGCAAGAACAGTTTTCCAGGTATGTTGCGTAAGTAAACTGTGTTCATAATATGGGAAGAACATACTTTGATGCAAAAAGATTGGTCAAACCTGTTGATAGCTTGAATGGATGGAATCTAAGGTAAAACCTGCTCTCCTGCTCTCCCTCTGAAATTCTGTAAAATAGTGAGCTTTTGGTTAAACAATTGTTCACATCCTGTAAAACTTCAAACGCTTATATCATCATTCCATGAAATGGTGAAGATTTTAATTTCTAGGGATTTTGCATTTGTTAGAATTCCCAATAATTTTCTAAGTACAGATCTTCACTTCTCAAAAAGTGCATGCCATCGGTAAGTCAATATTTGGTTGCTTGTTTCTGTTAACCAATAAGAATGTGTTTGATCAATTTGAATAAAGGAAAAAAAAAAAGTGATATCTTTTCCCAGCTGGGTAATCATCCTGCTTGGGCATGCTTCGAATCTCTTTCTGCATTGACTGGACCAGAACTGGAGTTTAAGACAAACTATTCATTCATGTGATGACAGTAAGGATTTGATTTATTTATTGTTTTTGTGATCCATGATGAGAACTTTAACATGAAATAGATTTTTTTTTTTATTGTTTTTGCCACACGAACAGAAACAAAACAATCAAAGCAAAATCAAAAGTGACAATGGAATTTTATGTTGTATATTTTCCATCAAGACTGAGTATTAACTCATTCACTCAGGCCCCTGAATCGTTGAAAAGTTCAAATTCAGCTTAATATGGTGAAAACAAGCTGTGGAGTAGGTTTTTGCTTTGGTTATTTTGTTGGGGTTTCCTTAGAGTTTTCTGTATGGGACATTTTTCGTGGATTTCTTTTCCTCAGTGTCTGCCATGCTGCTTCTCTGATCTGAGACTGGGTTTCTAGGCAACGCTGCAAAAGCCATTAATAGCAATAATAAATTTTTTTCCTCATCTGTTAGTTTGTTTTTGGAAAATTTCCATTAATCTTCGTCAGATTTTAAAAAACTGTCAAAGTGTTCGGATAAGTCTGAAATTCTTTTACTAAAAATGCTAAAGGTATTTCTTTTTTATTTTTTTGTTGCTATTCTTTTTCTGTGATCTTTGGTTTCAATTTCTACTTATTCTGATGAGACTCCCTGAGTAATATACACAAAATAAATCCCTCCTATGAGTATTCTTGATTAGAATATTTTGCTCTATTATGTATAAATCTTTGTTTATGGAAGAATTTTCTGAATTTAGAACAGTATTATTGTTACAATAACTCAAAAATAACTGAAATAAACATTAAAGATGGTGCAGCTTTGATCAAGAAAAAAGGAACAGAGGAGGTAAGATGAAACCAATCTTGGTGAAACCAAGTAATTTGGTAAAATTTTAACTGTTGCATATTCAGATCTTTTCAGGATTGTTCTTGTGAAACTGTGGTAGTAAGATTCAGTTCTACAGTGTTTCTGAAAAGAGTAACTATATTATTAGTTAAGATCCCTGAAGTCCACTATCTTCAAATTAATCCATTCTTTTTCTTCTGTTACTATTTGCAGTCTAGCTTGCTCTGGTCTATCAAGAAGCAGAGGGATGTGAGTTCTTTGGATTAAAGTTGTTTGTCTCTTTGTACCTCTGATTTAGATAAAGGTGAATGCCGTCTAAATCAGTATTATGTTCTTTGGAAGGCTGTCTGCACGTTAGCTATACTGTTTAAAGGCAAACTTAAATATCGCTTTTCATTAATGGTGCCTGAGATTGGCCCTGTTATTACCAACAATGAAAACTGCCGTTGGCTTCATCAGGCTATGATTTTGTTTTAGTGTAGACCAAGTGCTAGGAAGAGAATGTATCACTTAAATACTTCATTTGCTTTTAAAACTTATGTTTGCTCTGATGAATATTAAAGCTTACTTTTTGTTATGTTTAGTAGAATATTAAGAGATTTGGTTACACAATCAGACTTTCTCCCTAAATGACTGTATTTTTTCTTACTGTGCTTTGCAAGTAATGAAACTGGAAACTGGATAATCTTGTGCTGCTTACACATTTTGTACTGTTTGAAGGATTTTAGACTTTTTTCTCAATTCGAGAACAATTAAATGGTACAAGACTGATAGTGATAGGAAGAGATATTAAAATCAAGCAAATTGGAAGTACTTTGGAAGAAGATGGCTAGGGAGTAATACTTTGGGCCTAGATGTTCTGGCTTTCAGATGCAGATAGGGTAACATAAGAACATATAGCATAAATCTTTTAAATCTGTGTAATTCCTGAACTGAGTGGATTTACATAGACATTCCTACATATACATGCAGTACAGTAGGTTTCACTGTGATTTGGAGATATTTCTTTGCATATCAAAATATTTTCTCTGCATCTTTGAAAGAATGAAAAACGATAGTTTGTGGAAGCTGTGAGCTGACCTTTGTCATCAGGGGAGGAAAGCTGCCTGTTCCTATCTGAAATTGTGTGAAAACTTTAATCTGTCATATAAGCATATAGTTTGAGATGGAAGAGTTCAGAAGGCAAGGGGTTTTTCTTATTGATTGACGTTTCTGTTCTTACCAAGTAAGCAATATTCCAGGCTAGGACTCTGCAATAAATCGACGTTCTCTTTCTTAACATCTGTATAAATCTGCCAGAACCTTAAAGTGACAGAGTGGTTAGTTTGATAAATATGTGACAGTTGCTGTATAAAGAGAAAGAGCTTTTAAAACCAAATTTATTTTCTGGAATTTTACTGTGGTGTATCCATGTAGTTTTAATTTTGTTTTCTAATTTTATTTGAGGTCAATATATTTAAGGTGTGCAAAGATCCTACAGAAAAGCCATTTAATGCTAAAGTTAGGATTTTACACTGTAGTTGGATGCAGTTATTTTTGCATTACCTTAGTATAATCTAACCTTGAGGTGAAATCCTCAGTTTTCGTTCTCAAAACCACTGAGATCTGTTGCTTTGCTGCAGCTGTTCTGCTAAATTCTTTAAGGCCCTTTTTGGCATGGTAACGTAGGGAT
Organism: Tringa solitaria; assembly: GCA_026413425.1. Classification (NCBI taxonomy): domain Eukaryota; kingdom Metazoa; phylum Chordata; class Aves; order Charadriiformes; family Scolopacidae; genus Tringa; species Tringa solitaria. The sequence continues at coordinate 8,366,215 of JAOXJM010000079.1, forward strand.
GAATGTTGTTCAAATGCACAAAGACCCCTCCAGGGTTGTGGGTTCGAGCTCCGCGCCACCAGGGAGAGGCGGGGGAGAGCATCTGTGTCCGTGTCAGTGGCAAGCCAGCCCAAACCACCACACCAACTTCCCAAATACCCATCAGCCCGGTGTCATACAGTCTGACCACACCATTGTGATTATTAGCATCTGTCATGCATGTACTGGTGGGTCACCAGTTAGGTCAGTATTATGCCTGCTCTGGAGGAAAATTAGACTTACTCTTTTCGGTTTGTTTTCTGTTTGTTCATTTTGGGTTGGTTTTTTTTTTTTGATTGCTCACAGTTCAGCATTAGTTCTTCCTTGAATGTCTTATATCTTGGACATTAGAGAAGAAAATGCACTGTGTCTTATGTATCTCTTTGTTCTTGGTTTCAACTGTGCTTTTCCTCCATTCAGCATCTTCCTACAGCAGTAGGAACAGAAATGTAACAGCCCTGCCCAAAGCAGTAGGTGTGATTTATAGCATCACTCTAAAAAGCACACTATTACACATGATATAAATTGATTACATTTCTCTGCTGTACATCAGTAAGCAATAGAAATTGTTGTCTGGTGAGTGCATGCAGTACATGGGACTCCAAACTGGTATTAAATGTTAAAGCAGTAAAAGAGGTAGCTTTACTTAAGTTATTTTGATTACTATTTTGGTCTAAATGAAACAAGTTCCATAAAACACACTATTTTAAAGTATATCTATAAACAGTAATTGAAGAGGCTAGTATCAAATCTTAAAATCCCCTTTGGGTAAATTTCAAAAATTCGGTTAAGATGATGTTGTTTATAGGTATCAATGTCTGTGACTGGAAAACTGCCTCGGGCTTTTAAGAATGGATGTTATTGGAAAAGTAGGAAAACGGTTCTTGTTTGATCTGCCAGGGTCCTGTGAATGGGATGAGCGCAATTCTCATCATATTGTATTTTAGCATTGCCCTCGCATTAATATTGACCGGAGGGTTAAGCCTGTCACCTCTGACAAGGGGAATAATGACTACTACAAATCGGGTAACACTTCGCATAAAAGGACTGTGTGGCTGTTGGTTTAAGCACATTCTACTTGGTTTTCTCTGATTATTGTTAATTCCCCTTGCTCCGTTCTGGCTTGTAAGCAGGTGAGTGGAAATGGTAACTGTTTCCCTAGCAGCTGGGATAAAGAGATTGTTTGCGTTGCATCAGCATGTTGGTGTTGCATCATCACATCATAATTTCTAATGTTATGATGACTGCTTGATCTAGAGGTCACCACCTGCTTGCACTTCAGCAGCCTCACTGCCATGACTGGTAATCCATATACAAAAGAGACTGTGTCTGGAAAGTATAAACCAGTAGAACACCTCAGTAGGCCCTGTAGCTGGTTGGTTTGTCTAGTGTCCATTGAATGCCAATTTAAACCATTAATAACTTTTTAAATCTAGTTTCTGGGGAGATTAAAATGCTGTCCTGGCAGCCAGTGATGGTATTCCTTTGATTCTGTCATAGCATGGATGAGTAAATTACTATATGGGAATTCACTCCTTGTCTCCGGGGAAGGTTACGGAAGGATCTGTCTACAGTTCTCCTCTTTTGTGTAGTTCTGCAATAGTCTCTTATCATCCTCCCCAAGTGGCCTGTAGGTAGGGTTACTGGGGGAAGCAGATTGTCACAAAGATAGAGTTTATATCAAAGGCTGACCTTGTCATCCTGCCCTGTGTTTTTAGATAATGCCTGATTTTATTCGATGTGGCTGTGTGAAACATTACAAAGTAAAGTAGTGAATAAGTATAAAACACAACTTGCTGACTTGAAAGTGCTTCGTATCTGGTGCATATCTCACCTGTACGCTTACTTCCTCCTTTGCTGCTGGCTACGAGATGTCCATCTTCAAACATGTTGTGGTAGTTTGACCTCGGCTGGCTGCCAGGTGCCCACCCAGCCACTCTCTCACCCTCCTCAGCAGGACTGGGAGAAAAAATACTAAAAAACACCCACTTCCTGGGTTGAGATAAGGACAGGGAGATGACTAACCAGTTACCATCCAGGGGAAAGCAGGCTTGACTTGAGGAAGATCAAATTAATTTATTGCCAATTAAAAATAGTGTAGGATAGTGAGAAACTAAGACAGAACTAATAACGCTTTCTCTGATGCTCCTTCCTCCTCATGCTTTTCCCTTGCTTCAGTGTGAGGTCTCTCCCACCAGGGTCTTAGAGTGCTGGGAGCCCTCTCGAGGGTATGGTGGGGGGGCTTTGGAGCTGCTGCCCTTGTTATGCTGGGCAGAGTGCTTAGCTCTTGGCTGAGTCTTACTCAGTCTTGGCTGGACTTGCTGAGCCCCAGGACGTGGTGTGAATACTGTTTTACCCGGGCTTTGACCTAATGCTTAGGATATCGATCTTGTCTTTAGATTAGCATTGACAGAGTAAAAGGATGAAGTTTTTTTTAGATTAACACTGATGGGGTGAGTATATTAGTAGTTTTATTTATGTGCACGTACCACACTTAGGTACATATTTCATCTCTAATCGTTGCTCAAAAGTGTCAAACACTATTTTAAGTAAGATCAAGGAGCTTTTGTGTGAATAGTTTTCATCTTGCAGAAAATAAAAGAATGTTTTTACTAAATCCCTGAAATTAAGCCCAAAGAGGAGGCTGCCCCGAGTTGTATGTGGAGTTTGGCTCCACTCAGTTCATGGCCTGCTTTGAACTAAACGTGCTGGTTTCCTGTTGTTTGATCAACAAGAAGGAAAAAAAAGAATTTTATAATTGTTCATACCAGGCTTCATTTTTTTCACTCTTCTGTTCTATGTATGCATACTGTGGTTTTGAAAGTACATACACATAAGAAATATCTTCAAAGAATGCATTATCTCAGTTTTCCTCAAAAACTACAATTCTCATTCTCGTGTTAGAAACCATCAGTTTGAAATACATCTTTTCCTACAGAAGTTAAGAACAAAAGCAGTGAGGTCAGAGTGACTGCAGAGAACAGAAGAACCAATCTAAACTCAAAACACAGAAGTCATGCAAGGACCAGAACTTGTAGCAGACTATATTGCATGATGTATATTGACTTAGGTAACAGTTTTAGAGAGCAATGGATTGCTTTGCTTCAGGCATTATTAGAGATGCACATAGAGATACATGCAGTTTCCAAATCTTCTGTGGACTTCAGGCACTGAAGCTACATTAAAAGCCAGCCCTATTTCAGTACCCTGATGCACTAGTAAATCATGTGATGGTGTTTCGCGGCAGCTCTTAGTTTCTGAAAGCTTCTTTCAATGGGTCCAGGGAAATGGGTAATTTTTATATTCCACAGACAAAACCATGGCTATCTGTTTGCTCAGAAAATCCAGGGTTTGGTTTGTATTTATTTATATGCTGGCAGTATGCGTCATACTTGTATTTCTATTATGGCCTTTTACTGATTTATCAGAGCATGAAACGGTACTCTGCTTGCTCTTTTCTAGCTGCATTACAATTTAATAGGATATAGTATGTTTTTTCCTTTATGTACTGTAATAGATTAGCACCCACATAGTACTAGGTCACAGTGTAATCATTTGGTTTACTGTGTATTTTAAAACATACAAGACCAAGTCTAACATAAAAACAATATATCAACATATTCACCACAATTTAACAATAGGTTACCGATGCTCCTATATGCTCTGTCCACACACAGCATATAATGCCCTCCATGCAGTAATTTTTTGTAGTAGAAAGATGATTTGAATGTCCTCTGCACTCCCACACCATGGTCCTGATCAAGCAGAACCTGGCTATATTAGATAGTGTGTGGTATGCATCCATGATCGCTCTTGTTATATGTCTGTTTCATTCCTAAAGTGAGAGATCTCCTGGAAGCATGTACCAAATAATATTGTGCTCAAGAGTAATAGCAGGGATTCCTGTGCAGATGCAGTGGTTGAGTTACAAACCCTTTTATGTCAGAGGACAGTGAAAACCTCATTTTGGTGAAATTGCAGACTCCCTTGCTACTGCTGTTTAAAGAGATTGAGATTCACTTCTGGTGTTTACTGTGAAACCCTCTACCTGTCAAAGTTCATGGCTCTGTGCATTTTATTTTGTACAATAATAGGCATATTTTTGCAGGTATTTCTAGCTACAGATAATTCTCCGTTGTAAAACTTGTTTAGATTTATGAAAGGACAGTGCTGATACAGGAGCTGAGTTTTATTTACTGAGTAATGTTGCTGAGAGCTGTGTTGTCACGTAGGGTAAGGTGTTTCCAAGGTAGACAGGACCTTTCGTTGTAAGGAGGACTTCTGTTACTTATTGCTGGTTTGCTGTTTTTATAGATGTATTTTTAAAATTATATTGGAACATGCAAAGTTAAAGTACTGTTTCTTTCCTGTGGAACTTGCCGTAGATTGGTTTCTTTTGAGCTTGGGAAATCAGGAAAGTCACAGATGTGTCACATACTGTTCTGCAATTCCTTGATGCCATATAAGGTAAAGAGACTACTCAAAACCAACACATTCCTTCACATATTTCATAAAAAGATTCCTTTGCTAGACATGATAGATACCTTAATTCCAAGGACCAGCAGAAGGATCAGCAGATCTGCCAGAAAAAGGTCTGCAAAGATCAGCACAAAGTCATTTGTTTTCCCTTAGTTTATTTTTTCCCTTAAGTCAAGCCATTTGATATTAATTAGCTGTGGTTTAAAAGAAAATATTTTAAAATGCTTTCTTTCAAAATTATATTCATAATGCTGAGCCATTTTTCAGGAAAGAATCTGCCCTGATTACACTGGAGGATCGTCATCACTTTTTCTTCATAGCTTGCCTTGATTCTCCCATGCATGATTACCCCCCGATATGTGAAAGACCCAACTCCTTCATAGAATAGTTTAGGTTGAAAGGGACCTCTAAAGGTCATCTAGTCCAACCCCCTGCAATAAGCAGGAAAATCTTCAACTAGGTCAGGTTGCTCAGAGCCCCATCTAACCTGACCTTCAATGTTTCCAGGGATGGGGCATCTACCACCTCTCTGAGCAACCTGGGCCAGTGTTTCATCACCATCATTGTAAAAAATGTTTTCCTTCTATCTCGTCTGAATCTACCCTCTTTTAGTTTAAAGCCGTTACCTCTTGTCCTGTCACAACAGGCCCTGCTAAAAAGTTTGTTCCCAGTACTTAGGTCACCTTTTTATTTGGAGGTATGAGATATATTTTTATATTTATATAGAACTAAGGTGTTTTAACAAAGATTATAAAAGGATGAAAAGTAATTTTAAACAGAAAATCACATGGAAGCTCAGAGGATAGAAGGGCATATAATAGATGAGAAAGCAGGAATGCTTAACAGCTGTTCTGCCGTAGTCTTCCCTAAAGGAAAGTAATAGCATACATAGAATCATGGACTCATTCAGGTTGGAAAAGACCCTTGGTATCATTGAGTCCAACCATCACACATGCCAATAAAGATTGACATGGATGATCTGAGATCGCAAGATAGAATGTGAAAGATAACCTGTTAAAGAATTAAGATAAGCAGATTCAGCCAGGATGTCTTGATCATACTCACAGGCACCAACTGCAGTTAAACAAATACTGACAGTTACGTGTGTAGGCAGTTGAAGAATGAGTCCCAAAGGAGTGCTATTTACTTACATATAACTAAGAAATAGTGCACAAAACATTGGACTGTTTTGTTGTTAGTAAAATGTAGATATGGTTCCACAATAGTCTTCATGAAAAAGAATAAACAATTATGGTCCCAGTGCTCAGTTCAGTTGCCTGTGCTCAAATCAGTAGCTTCTGAGAAACTCTTCCAGGAAGATGTTTTTAGTTAAATGTAATGTATTCAGAGAAGAACTGCTGTGGTTAAAAATGGTCTGTAGTATCTCTCTTGAAAGGTTTTTGAAGTTAGAACATGGCTAGAATCAGATGCTACATCCTTAGTGACAGCTAGAGATGATCTGCTTTGGGAAAACTTTTTCATTATGGAAAAAAATTGTGATATTCCCATGTTCTGTGATGTGAAGTTGATCCCTTACTAGACCTGTTAGGAAACAACCAAATGTATTAGAATAATATTACAATGTTTTGCAGAAAAGATGATAATAGGCAATGTATTTAAAGGTGACAAGCTTCAGTCTAGATTGCAATCATAAAACTGTAAATCACGTTTGTGTATGTGTTCATGTGTGCTTTAAAAATGTTAAAATGAAAGATTGTCTTTGTTTATAAGAACACCTAATTCTGTCAATTATATATACTATTTCTCTCCTTGTTAATGGACTTTACTATTGACATACTTTGAAGAAGCATATAGTAATGGCTCTGTGTAATTCTTCTGTTTCAAAAAAAAGGCCTTTCAAATAACAACGTGCTTTTAAGACTATCAATAATTCTTTCTGCTATGTTTCCTACCAAAGCAAATAAGAGAGAATTTTCTTTTTAAATTTAGTTGGGTAAAAGTCTTCAGTTTAGTTTATTCACATAAAAGCCAGATCCATCCTTCTGAACCTGAACATGGAAAAATTCTCTACTTCAGATTGTATGTGTAACTTTGTATTTTAAAAATAGTGTTTTAATTTCATAATATCTGTATAACAAAAGAATATTAAAAAGGAAATGAGGAAATACCTGTGAGAGAAGGACAATGTGGTAATGAAGATCTCGAATCCTTACAGCAGAATATACTCCCGGAAGTCACCTTTGACACACCTTTGTCATTTACATTTTTTAATTCAGTAATTCAAAGAGATCTGTGTAAATGGAAATGATATCCCGGTAAAACGATTAGAGAAGATAAAGTAGGTGTGGAGAACAGGCAAGAAGAAAGCTGGTAAAGAACAGGTGTTACCTTAGGATCTGTCATGGGTGACTATGGTAAATTTAAAGACTCTTTTTAAAAGCATCAATCCGGTTTGAGCTACGGGATTGTTTACCAAGTCATTTTCTACACCAACATGATGACTCAGTCTCTCTTTAAAGTCTGCTGTTTCCCTGTAGTATTGTAAAATATTCCCTTTTATTAATTACCCCTTCTTAGGAAGGGAGAGGGTATGAAATGGAAATGACAGGGATGTTTTGAAACCTCCATTGCGTGTGCCTTTCACAACTGACAGCCTCACATATGCTCATGCCAGGCGTACGTGTGCTGTCTGTGCTTTGAAACTAGTTTCTTCAAAGTAAGCAGTTCTCTCGAACAGTCAAAAACCCACACCTTTTTAAAATCAATATGTATAATGTTAGTTAAGACTGATCCTCTGATTCTATGATTAGATTTAAGTCACTACCCAGATAACATGGATTTATCCCGTTTTAAATTGCTGACCTCATCACACTTGGGGTTCCCTTTGTTATGTAACTAAACCTGTACTTAAAATCCATACCTCATATGCAATTTGCAGATTATAGACTGTTCCTCTTTACTAATGGGTCAGAGAGAAGCTTGAGTTTATGATCATGATTTTTGTGGTTGTTTTTCTGTTAGATGCTTGAGGTGGCTTGTATTAATAATTTTGGTATACTATAAAAGTTGTGTAATAAACTGTAAATGTATCATTAATGGGCAGTGGTGTATATTCAGATTGATGGTGGTATGTACAGAGCAAATTAAAGCATGAGAGAAAATTATTATTTAAAAGCTGACATAAAACCAAATGATCTTGATAGTGATACTTCCCTTTTATGACCATGATTGGAATTTTCAGAGGATCATTGGTTGACTGAGTCTAAATTTTACCTTTACAGTTTTACAACAAACTAAAACAGGAAGCCTACGCTCCCATTCTAATTGCAAGCAGATAAGGTCTGATCCAGAAAAGTGCTCAGCCTTTTTAAGATACTGGTGTGCTTTCAGCTCTCATTTAGGGCAGAAGGAAAGGAGTGCTTCAGGGTACCTATGAGGAATTTGGTGCCTTAAATAGTACAGAAGTGCAAATTTATGGTACAAGGGATAAGAACATGAAATCCTGAATCCCTCTGAGTAGAATAATAGGGGAGTCTGTTGTCTTAGATTTCAAAGCAAGATTTTCTGTTTTTCATGTGTATATGAGGCAGGGACGAGAAAAAGGCTTTCTCTAAAGTACTCTAAAGAAAATGGTACAGGCAACAGAACAGGAAAACATAGACAGAGATGTCCTAACTTAGTATCACCTGTGGTATTAGAAGGTGGGCCCTATAGATTAGGTCTTTTGCTTTTCGGTGAGAAACTGTTGTCAAATCATATCTTTACTTACAGTTTGCATAGCTGGATTTCTGTTGCTGGTATGCAAGTAATGAGTTGGTCTTTAAATGTGACCAGTACATAATTTGTAAACATAATCAGTTTGTCATCCTGCTCTGCATAACCTCTTAAGTACCTACACTAACTAATGGAAATAGAATAATTTATCTGCCTGACTTGAGGTGGTAATACTTTTTTTCAACCTAGTAGCAATTTGTAGTCTCCATAGATTGGATTGTTTCACAGGAGAATTATTATAGTAATTTTAATTTTATCTTAGAACTTGTAATTATTCCACAGTATTGTTCTAATGTAACAGGCCATACAGCAGTTCATTTGTGTGTCAGTGCTCAAAATTGGACAGGCCAATGTAAAAATTTAGTTTTAATCTTTTTCTTCTATCAAAATGTTTTGGGTCTGTGTTTTCCTCTGAGCAAATTTCAAATATGATTATTAAAAGTTGCAGCGAGTATATTTAAAGCTGAAAAGCTTTTATATTTAGTGTGCACTGTTCTGGAGTTTTTCTTCTCAGAGTATATGATAAACATTAAGAGAACAGGATGGGATTTGCTTTTCTTGTATAGGCTTCTAGACGGGGGTTTCCTAATTATTCATCCCTTAGTCTGAGATGACATTTTGTTAGATACTCTACAGGTACATCCACAGGGATTTATGCCCTGAAGGCATAAGAAGTTTGTTTCAGCTGCACAGATTTTGCTTGTGCATTTTCTTGATATATGTAATGGAACTTGCTTAGAGGAAAAATGGGATTTAAAAAAGAAAAGATGCTTGGGTTTAGTCCATCAGTATGAGTAAGGACAACTGTGAGGTCTTTCTTCACTCCTGTTTGAAGGAAAGGTATAGGATTCTCACTGACTTTGGATCTAGACCTAGCTGAGGAAATGTTCCCTGGAAAGGAATGGGCATTTCCCATCTTAAGGATGAAGAAAACATTGAAGGACAAATGCTATGGTTTTAAGTAATTTGACATTATTCAAACTATTCAAATAAATAAGGAAAATTGGGCCAGATTCTCATCAGCTCCTGATAGGTGCTAGATGTCTGCACTAAAAATGCAATGAGAATTGACTGTATCTGGTTTATGGCAGGAATGGACCTAAGTAATTACCGTGGGCTTTGCTTGTAAGGGATTTATTGCATAAAATCTTGATATTTTTTGCAGTGTCGTTAATCATGCCAAACTTATGTGACTAATATGGTTATAATACCTAACTCCATAGGGATTCTGCTACAATTTAGTAACAATTACTGTCTACTATTGCAGATAGCTTTTATTGTAAAGCATTGCCAAAATTTTTAATGCGATTACCTTTGGTCAGGATCTGTGCTTTGGTTTATAGGTATGTAAGAAAATGTAGACTTATTTGAATAATTGTTACAGTGTAACATGGTTTTAATTCCATGTGTGGTGCCTGCCTCATAATATCAAATTTTACGAATTGGGCACTGGTACCCTTCTGTCAAACTGTGCATTAAATAGCATTAATTAAATATGTATTTCAGAAATCATCCATTATCTTCCAAGCATGCAGACGGTAACTACAGATAGCTTATTCTGAAAACATTGTCCAAAGAATGTCAATATTTATGCAATTGTGTTGCATAAAACAATAGGCTCCTCTTGTGAGAATCAGATAACTAAGAATATGCCGCAAAAGGATGCAGAGAAACTACAAATCCCATTCAGAAGGAGTCGCATTGTAAAAAACACTGAGTATTTTAGGTTGTTGATACAAACTCTTTGCTTACGTATACCTTGGAGATTTTTCTTTTGCATCTTTCTGTTTAATGATAACTGAATCCCAGTTCAATTGCTTTCTTCAAGATAAGGGATTTTACTCTTCTTGGTTTTCACCACCATTGCAGATAGGAAGGAAGAAGTGGCACGCTGAGGAAGAGTTGCATTTGTCATGAGAAAAGTGGTTAGGAAGAGATGTGAGACGCTGAGGCTTAATGCTGCAAGGTGACGGAGATTTCTGTATTCTCTTGTTTTGGCACAGGAGGTTGTGCTGCATTTTAGAACTTGACATACCTTTTTCCACAGGCCTTTTTAATCCTCCTTTTTATTCTTCTATATTTGTGGGATTTAATTGTCTTGTTTTTCATGCGAGTACATAGCAGAGAAAGCACACCCTGCCATACATTTGCCTGCATTGGAAATCCAAGTAAACTGGTTTTTTTTGAAGTAAATTTTCATTCTCTAGGAATAGAGATTAGATCATTAAGTTGTGGTGCCCTTATCGGTGTTTGCAAGCTGCAGAGTCTATTAATTGAATGAATGTGGCATGGGTTGATATACTGTCTCACCTGATCAGAAGGTAACCTTTTTCTGTCTTTAGCTATAGGTTTCATCTTTCATCCTAAAGCCTTTTTAGAGGCACTGAGTTGATTGTGGTTTTATTGCTGTGTTCCATTTGTCTTCAATTGGCAGATACCTTCCAGCTTGTATCTACTAACCGTAAGAAAACTAATCACATATAGATCACGTACAGATGATAAGCAAATAACAGTAAGCCTGTGTGTGTATTCCTTTTTACTGGAAAAATCAGTAAGAAACTGGAAAATTCTGACCACCTGTACTACTTTCTGAAAGGCAGGTAAGGCAGAGCAAGGTAATCATTAGATTAAAAAGCCAGGGAGTTCACTAACTTCAAAATTACAGTTACAATTATGGTATAACAAAGTGGATCTGTGTTAAAATTGGTCTGCAGTGGAGACCAACTGTGGCTTGTTGAAAGTAAGTGTGTCTCAGAACATGAATTCCTTTCAAGACAAATGTCTTTCTTAATATTCTCAAATACTGTAAATGTCTGCTGCTACTACACTTGTATTCTTAAACTGAAGAGAAAAAAAAACCAAATCAACAATCTGTCAACGACTTCCTTAAAAGGCAAATATCTATCAAGTTCAGTTCCTATATTTTAATCTCAACCCTTCACAGAGAAAAGAGCTCATTTTGTCTAAGACTATGTAGTAGTGAGTAGTGGGAGAGGAAGTTATTTTGGTGTGAATTTATTGTAGAACCTGATAAATAAAGGAGGAGGGAAACTTACAGTTTTTAAAAAATATTTGAGTTTCGTGGAGGCCATTTGGATCTCTCTCTGAAATATTTGTTGAAGACAGTGTTAGTGTATACAGAGAAGAATAATGGGTCACTGGTTTCACTAGTTTCGTACTTCAGTGAGTATTTGTGTTGTAAAAATACTTGAAATACTCTTGGTTTCATTCAGCTCTTGTAGTCATGTGCTGAATTGCTGATATTTATAGCATTGCAAAATAACGAGCAATATTTTCCCATTCCAGACTTGCCTGCATTTCATTGTGAGCCCTCTGTTGCATATTTTGTGACATGTTTAGTGATTATTGCAGTGCCATACGTATTTTCTCAATCAGTATGTTTGTAATAGGACAATTATACTGGCAACTGCAATGTGAAGCACATGCATCGTATTCCATTGCAGTGCTGGCAGGATGAGAAATGTCAATTGAGGTTGTTGTAAGAGGTTTCCTAATCCTGCTGAACTAAGGAGTGAGATTCTTTCTGAATCATTGCCATCTGGAGTATATAAAAATGTGAAATAACCTTTTATCATTAGGTTGGCACATGCTACGGGAGTAGTATTGGCATTGATGAAGTTCTAATGAAACTAAATACTATGCACTGAGAAACACTCACTGCTTCATTATTTTGTCTAGGTTCTTAAGAACCCTGCCCTCCAGTTTATGAAGGTTATGGAGAAGTTAATATTGTTTTGTATCCAAAAGACACAGAGTATTTACAATAATCTCGCATTTTAGTATGGATATTAATCTAGTTATAAATACAAACCAACGTGCATGTGGTGGAGAATAATTTGTGATTCATACTGTAATCAGGTAATTTAGCTCACTCTTTCCATTTTCTTGATTTGCTCTATTTATTTGACAGGTATTTATTGCCCATACATTTTAGGTTCTAAAATTAGGCCAAGAGGCTTCATCCCCCACTTTTCAGAAGCAATCATGGCACATAATCCTTCCATAATCTGATCACACTCACAGTAGAATAGTTCTTCTGTACAACTGTTGCTATAACATCTCTGTTCTGTACTGAACTGCTCTTATTTGTTGTACATACAGTACTGCTGAGTTTATGCATATTTGTTCTTATAGCAGGTTTGTTTTATAAATACTGTCCCCACCAGACTTTTGCTTTTCCAGATTAAATTTGCCTATCTTTTTTAGCCTCTTTTCTGTGCTTGTTGCAATATAAGTTAATTTTTCTTGAAGGTAGGCAGTCTGAACATTTCAGATGGGTATTACCAATTTCACACATATTTTATGTCTGTTACTGCCATATTCTTCGAGCAGATACTTTTCCTCACATTGAACTTAGTTCCTCTATAGATGAGAGGAGAATATTGCCAGGAAATATAGCTGGCACACAGTAAGATGCCTACAGGCATCTATAGGTGACTTGTTTGAGAGTGAATTCCTGGACTTTCTTTAGCAATAGCCTTACAGGTAGTGGAAGCAGAGGCTAAGTTCCCAACACCCTTGGTGTTCATATTGCCTCACATCCTACGTCTTCCTTCCTGATCTGTTCCCATGTCTTCTCTTCCTGCTGTCCTGAAACCTTCCCTCTCTGTCTTCTTTTACCTGTTCTTCCTTCAGTCTCCATTTATCTGGATTCTCCTTAAAACACTTAAAACGCTCAGCTGAGTTTCTGAATGGCCAGTATTATATATATATATATATATAATTCTTGCATCCAGGAGAAACTGGTATTTGTTGTGTATTTGCTGTTGTTTAGCAAAGCTTATATGGTTAGGCACCTTACTAGTTAAAAATACTGCCTAGAGTCAGATGTGGAATCTTAATCACTTTCAATCTTCAGTCTGTGCCTTACATTCTCATTTTGAAGGGTTAATCATCATGGAGTTCAGAGAACTAGATGACAGTCCTCTTTACTCTTCAGATTAAACAATACGAAGACAGAGAGGTAGGTTGGATTTAGAAGATGAAGGATTAGGACTGTTTAACTAATTCTTTTGAGGATGTGATTTCATTCTGTCGTGCTTAAATTGAAGTGGGCCAGTGATTTTGCGATCTCATAAATATAGTAGATGAGAATGTATTTTATTGTAAGCATCTTGTTTAGTCTCCTTATATTCTTATGTAAATTGTAACAGAAATTTATATCTACAGTATTGAGATTAATTTAAAATTTAAAAAGTGCTAGCCAGTTCTTGTTCTAATTGTGTTTATTTCTGCTATATAAAACCAAAACATTGCTATTTTTCTGTAAATGATATCGCTGTAGATTTCATAAATGCATTGGGATTAAATGAAAAAAAAGATGAGTATAATATTCTCTAACTTTTATTTCTTAGTATTTTGAGTTCATACTTTTCAGCAAAACCTCTGGATCTCATCTGCTCCTATGTGTTGTGTGTACATACTATTGCTCAAGCTAGTAAGAATGCAGAAGAGCACGTTTTAGGTGTTCTGAGAACACACTTGATTTACCTGCTCTTTTATGATTTTCCAAGAAAAGTGTTGATTTTACCGTTAACTAGAAACCTGTAAAGCTACAGAGGTAAATTAAAAAGGTAAATATTCCCACCAGAATGTTTAGAGATAAGTCCAAATTGTGATGGTAGCTAACATGCAAGTATCTGAGCTAGCATTCAGTGAGTAACACAGCACCAGAAATAGTGTATTTATCAGTGTATTCTCCAAATCTGCCTGTTCTCCAGATGAATATTCTGTTGACTGCCTTGTGATGAGCTCCTTGATGCAGTGCTGTTGGTCAGGATCTAAGCCAGCTCATTTAAAGTTAACTTGGTTATTTGAGCTGCAGCAATGGTTTTGATGGAGAGCACGCATCTCTTGCAGAAATAACATGCAGCAAATTACATTAGGAAGATAAGCAGTGCTTTATTGGACAAATAATCACACTTTCAGAATTTTAAAATCTACATTTGAAAAATACATTAATTTAAAAAATGGAAGAAGGATTATTTTATGATAGTAATAGTGTCATTGCCTTCCTACTTCACGGAAATAGAGAAGATTTGTATAGATTGGTATTGTCTTTTGTTACAGAAGCTGATACAAGTCTAATAAACAATATTATCTCTTCCTGATAATTCAGTCTGTACTCAGCTTGAGATTCTCTGGTCTGACCTGAAGAAACATTGGTGTAAACATATTTCATTCTTTCCATATCTAAATCAATTGGCTATAAAAAACTATTATGAAAATAATTCAGAATCTCTTAGGATTTGTTTCCTCTGTTAGCTGCTAAATGAAAATAACGACATTTTACAGCTAAGCAAGCAGAGAAATTCTGAACAATTTGCTAACTAATACTGCTGTGAAATTGCAGATAGCATTAAGAAATAGAATGGGAAATATTTAAACACTGGAAGAAAACATTCGTAACTGCAAATCTGATCCATCTACCTGGTGAAAAAAGACATGTGCAAATGAAAACACACAAATGAACTCTAATCAAGTCTATCACAGGCGGATTGCATTTAATGGAAGCCATATCAATGGTTTAGGTGGTTACTGCCCCCATTGTTTCTAACCCCATACTCAATGGCAGGACATCAGACCTGATGTCTTTCAAAGTAGTGTGTATGCTCATAAAAAATCTGCCTCGTGCACCTCTGGAAAGAGCCCTCCAATTACGTAATCCAGTATGTTGTTTGGTGTTGTGTTCTTAATGAATTAGAAAGACAGGGCACATTCCACATATATTGGGTGTGATTAATCAAAATCACACACTTATGTTATGAAATGGGACCTATGGGCAGAGACAGTGATTATACCAGGGGAAATATATGCCTTTGCTCAGACCCAGCCAACTGACTTTTAAAAGGATCCAGAGCAGCCAATGCTGAGGGAGCAGAGCAGGAAAAGGGAAGATGCTTTTGATATCTTGTCTCCCTTTGACAAATGAGGATTGGTGAATTCAGGTAACTTGTGTTTAGTGAGGAAGCAAATACCAAAATGCTTCTTGTTAAGAGCTTTAAATAATTTTTTTGTAAAAGCATATTTAAAAACAAAGCAAGTCCAAACATTTCTCACAAATCTTAGGTTTGATAATATTTTTTTAAGACTGAAGGTGTTCAGAACAGGGACACAAAAGCTTCCCCAGGAGTTTTACAACAACAAAATTGAGTTCCCCAGTGGGATGTGGGTAGAAAAGGGTCTTACAGGTAGGTCTCCTCTCCTTTAAGAAAATAACCTCATAAACAGGCTACACTTGCCACCTGATATATGTCTGTGTGTTGAGGGTTTTTTGGGGGTCTGGGGTGGGGAGAAAGTGGAAAGCTTAATTTTGTCATCCTTTTTTAGGAGTGGAGTGAAGGATTGAGAGGGAAAAGCCTTGATTTTATTACAGTGTGGGTAGTTCAGCTGTGGGAGTTGAGAGCCAAATAAACCAGCAGATCTCTTAGATTGGAATTTCATTCCCCATCTTCATGTGTCCTGTGGAGACAGCAGAAGAAAATACTGTGAAAAAGAAAAAAAGCAAAGTGTGTGTCATAGTTATATGTAAATTCTTATACATGAGACTTCTCATCTGTAGAATGCATAGTGTTTTGAAAAGTAAATCTGTGTTTATTCCATAAAACAATGTCATACCTGAGGCTAAAAATCCCGGTCTTGTCTTTCTGATGAACTTAATAACGTGCGTGATAGGATTGAATTCTTCATCAGGCATTGAATGCTTACCTGAAAAGCATAGTGAGGTAATAGTTGATCAAGCCTATTAAGCAGCATTGAATTAATAAAATAAAATTAAATTAAAAAATGAAAAACAACCCTAAAAAGTTTAAGCTTGCACATGAAAAATGCGGTAGGTGGGAGACAGCAGTATTACAGGATGTCAGGGAACTGTTTTCCTATCTGAATTTCCAAGCTTCAGGGTCTAACTGCCACTATGTGACCGATAATACAAAACCTTTTTCAATTACATTTTCTAAAGGGAGAGAAAAACCTTAAAATGAAAAATACCGAATACCCATGTCCAGAGATGTCTGTCCAGTGTAATGAAGTTTTCAGTCACCATCAGTCTTCTCATTAATTGAGAAGATGAAAGCTCCAGTTACCTGATGCTCTAAGTCTGTAGGCTCCCAAATCGGCTTAAGAAGGAAATCTTTGGAAAGAAAAAAAAATTCACTGTATAATTTTGAGTTTCAAAATTCAGTGTGGCATAGATGACAGTATTTCAATAAACAAGTTGCAGGTGCAGTACAGAATATTACTTAGTGTAAGCACATTCTGATTGAGTTCTGTTAAAGCTGATTTAAAAGGTTTATTGTATTAAAAACTACAATGGAGATACCTAGCTTTCTGATAAACGGAGTACTGGCAGATCATATCTTTGTAATTTATGAACATAGTAGATTATTATAAATGTCATTAATTCACTCGGATATATTTTTGCAAAGAGAACAAAAAGACATGAAAAAGAAGTTGAAGAGCAAGAATACTAAATAAAACGTGGGGGCAGGAATAATGCTTCTTGTCACATGCCTGGCGTTCCTGTTTGGGGTTTAAGAAAGCTTGGCTATTAGGATGTGGATTAGTGGAAGATTCATTCTTCTTCATGATGTAGGTCAGACACTAGCAAACATGTGGTGAAGAAAAAGCCTGTTCTCCCCGGTAGCAAGTGGAAACAGTGGCTCTGCAGACTTTGAAACAGAGGACCAGACAGAATGATTAGTTTTGATGTCCTGTGTGCTATGCAACAGATTTGAAATGTATGAGTAATGAAGGCTTCATGCAGAAGAGTCTCTGACTGCATGGTGTGGGGCCACATTAATGCTTTTTTTTAAGAGTAGCTCAGTTCCTGAGTAGCCTTTTGTGAGAAGTCATTTGTCCAAGTCAGAAAAAGGAACTGGCAATGTCCAGGAACATGCACAAGAGGAGTGTCCCTGGGAGAG
Organism: Tringa solitaria; assembly: GCA_026413425.1. NCBI lineage: Eukaryota > Metazoa > Chordata > Aves > Charadriiformes > Scolopacidae > Tringa > Tringa solitaria. Next base: position 8,383,389 of record JAOXJM010000079.1, read on the forward strand.
CCTATTCACAGGAGCCTGACTTTAATTTCATGCTAAGAGAGGCTGTTTGCAGGTACTGCATCTTTCTGGAGAAACTTTTCTTATTGATTGTGTTAAGTCTGAGAGAATTTAAGATGCATGATACAGTGAAATTCATAAAGCTGATTATATTACTAATAGAGTTCACACTTGTGTGCAATCAATTTGAAGAGGTCTTAAGACCTCTTTTACAGCACTGTAAATGTTGGTCTGAAGAACTGTTTCTTCTTTCAGTTTTTTATGTGAAATCTCATCATTTTTCATGCATGGAAAGCATAGAACTCCGATGTGTAGAAATGTGTGATTTATGCAATGTATGCAAAGTGCATAAAATTTATGCAATTTATGCAAAGTCATATCTAAACATGTCATTTACCCATGGTTTAGATACTTCTGTTATATTTAAAATAGTTTCATAGATTTAGCATGGGCTAGTTCCATTGCAGCAAAAATGTTCAGAAGGCTTTCTTAATCTCATTTGCAAGTTTTGGTAATGGTATTGTTGACGTAGAAATTAATTTCCAAACTTTAATCTTCTTCTGCCTTCTCCTTCCTCTCCATTTTTTGTTTGAATTTTAAAATTCTTATTATTTAAAAACCTGTCATGACAATGACTTCTGAGAACTGACTGCACACAGACTAGCTCAATCTCATTTGCATCTCTGACTGTGAATATTTAGAAGTATTGCCTTCTTTATAGACAATTTTACAGTTGTCATTAAGCATCTATCCTATTAATAATTTGTTAAATGTTTTCACTCTTACAGTTAACATTTACAAATTTTTTGTAAGATTTTTTGCTGATCAATTACATGTTGCTCTTTTAAGGGCTAGTAGTTAGAAATATTATCAAAGACACAGTGTAGTTGTCAACAGTTTTTAAAAACCCACGCTAATAAACCCAATTCTAACCATATTTTTTAAAAAAAAATTCTAGCTTTCACTGTCTGAAGTTGCTCAGTTTAGTGCAGAATAAAAATGGAGAATTGTTTCTATGCCTTTAAGTCCCTGAGGTTTTAAGAAAGACCCTTGGTGTTTAGGAGCAGACAGTGCACAGGTTTGTAAATTGTATGGAAGGCTTACTAGAAAGTGAAAAGTTCTTGATATGGTACTGTGCAGTCTTTGTAAGAAGCAGAAAATCTGTCAGTTTGTAAGTTTTTTCTTTTTCAAGTATCAGCAACTTAATTTTCCAGCCCCAGTATACCGGGAGTCTTAAATTTCAAGATCAGATAATAAAATAATCATTATCATTTTCTTTATTTGGCTCCTCTATTGTGTTTTGAATGGATGCTTCATGAAAAAGACAAGTGGCTGAATTTAAAAAAAAAGTATGAATTAAAAGTGGTAGATTGTGTTTTGTCAGTTTGCTGATCAAATTAGTTGTGCATTGATACTGTTATTGTAAAAGCAGTAGTGTAAACATCTTTGAAGACTTTGTGTGGACCTTTTTTATTGTAGAACATTGTGTCCATCAAATATAAGTGCTCTCATTTGCAGGGGATAAACATTACTAAGTGTGTTGATGTTTGTGTGTTTTCATAGCATGTAACTCCTAATAAGTTACTGGAAAATGCGTGCATACTGTAATGAGATTTAGTCATACCCATCCAGGTTAACCGAATGCCTTTAGCATGTATAAAAGTAGGTTTTCTTCCTGTCAACTCTTCTTTCAGATATTTCACAAATTTACACTGGGAGCTACTATTTTAAGGAAGTTTACTATCGAAATTTTGGTAATGGGATTATTGATTATATGTTCAAAACATGACACTTGGAATAATATCTTTATTTAATTTCTAAGGAAAGTTTATATGCCCTGCAGGCATTTCAGTAACTAATCTGGATAAATCAAATTCTTCCTGCTGAGTGTAATTAATTTTAGGCCAATCAAATATTTTGTAGAATGCTTGTTTGTTATGGATCAGCTTGATTGCAGTGATCCTTGAACTATGAAATTTCTTTCTGGCTAGATCAGCCAACTGAAGACACCTATCTATCTACTTTGTCATATGTTTTTCCTGGTGATGGCATCAGGAATCTGTTTTCTATATGTTTGTGGAAAAACACTGTCTCGTTATCCTCCTTCCTCCTTTCAGTCTACTGCCAGTACTCTGGGAAGACAAGACTGATGTAGAGATTTTGGATATTTCCTTTCTTTCTTTGTCTAGTTTGCATAAGCACCTTTCTGAGAAGATTCTATTAATTAAAAAAAAAAACCACAACAAAACCAAAAATTTGTTAAAAGCTTGGCCATATGTAATATCTAGGGATATCAAAAATAGTAGAGGTCTTTTATCTACAGGGTTATCCTATGTAAAAATAGTTGAGTTGAGATCATATTTGCTTAGACTACAGGTTCTTTACAGCTGGAATTTTCTTTCCTTTTACCAGATAGGTTTTGGTGTACAAATATAATAAGGTGTTCTAATTCCAGGAATTATGTTCTTCCCCATCAGTCCCTTTAAGGTCAAATTTTGCAGTTATATTAATACAAAAGGCAGTGTTGGTCGTATAGCAACTCTAACAGTGCTGCTTACATGGGTATGGTCCACCCACTTAGTGCAATGCAGCAGTAAAATGGGAAAATTTATCTATAGGCATTTATGTATGTCTCAGCACTGCGTAAAATCCTAGCAGAGGAATTCTGTGATAAGTGTGCAGCCTTTCTTTCTAACTGGTGAACTGTATTCTGGGGGAATGTTTCAGCTACAACAGTGGCTTTTTTGGCAGGTGAAGTTAATGGTTTCTGACAGGAATCGCTACGTAGGCTTGTTTTCCTGAGTTTGAGCTCTCATGTGTTAAGCGTTCACATGTTGGACTTGCAAGAACTTGTCTGTATTTACAACTCAAAGAATTATAAATAGGACAGTTTTTGATAGTGCCATTCTGAGACTATTTTATGAATTTTCTGTTCGTCGGTGGTTTAAGTTTGCATTTCAGTTTTCATCTATCTTCTGAATAGTAATTTAAGCCTGAGTTAAAGGTACTCATTTGTTAAACCAAATTCTATCAATGATGAATTCTCATGTGCTTAAAATATCATGAATATCTTTTGTTCTTGCAAGGAAGCTACCCAGTATAAAATCTGGTGTTTAAACATTCCATACTGCAGTGCTGTGCTCAGGAGATACTTCATTGACCATAATCCTCTGTCAAAACATAATTGATGGTATTCAGTTCCAAAACTGAAGAGACTATATAGGGGAAATCCAAATTTATCCAATTAGTCATACAAGTTCTTTTCCAATTAATCAGGAAATCTGCTTCTATGTCTGTAAAGGGCATAGCAAGTTGAGACGTTTTTAGAGAACTATTTTAATTGAAAGGATAAAACCCACAAACCAAAAGAAAATTTTACGTGTTTGGTCCATAGCTGGGTATATGACACCTGCAACTTGTAATTGCTGAAATATGCACATGAGAAAAAAGGAAAAAGCATGACAGTATCTTTTGTTCGTATAATTCCCAACATCCACTTGCAAGTGAAAAGGTAAAAGTATTTTATGTAACTGCTATAAAGTTTGTTGATTGCATCAAATGTCTTACAAAGACAGTAAAAAGCAAGAAAAAGTCTTTGTTGCAAGGTCCTGCAGTTAAATATTCTAGCAGTAATTCTAAACGGTGAAGTTGAATATTAGTACAGTATAGATGAGCAAATTCCTAACATACTTAGACTTTGCGGAGGATTATCAACTTCTCCAAAGACAGATACATGCCTGCATCTGTTACTAAAACTACATGAGAGTAAAAATGGAATTTGCTTCATATGTAGCTTCAAGAAGTTATCTCAGTGCGTGCAGAAGGAAGACATAGGGAAGGTATTTGTTGAAATTGAGCACCACTGTGGCCATCTGGAGAAAAATAAACCAGGATACTTAACCAGAAAGAACAAATACTGCTATTTCACATAGGAGCTTTCTTTTTGGTGTTTTGCTCTTATTGATCTGATATGTGATTAATTTAGATTGAAAATTCCCCTGTAGTGGAGTATAGACCTCTTCTGCCAACAGGCACATAGAAGCAGAAGGGTGTGAAGCTACTTAACAGCAGTCAAAACCTAAACTGAGTGAATTGTGGCTGTCACCTTTCTACTGTGAAGCCACACTGTTAGACATTATGTGAATAGAGGTAAGTAGATATTCTATGATGTATTTTTTGGCTCTCCTTGCACTTACATAATTCATGGGCATACATTAACATGCACATAAACCAGCCTTTCATAATATTTCAGAATCTTGTCTTTTTACTGAAATATATAAGTGAATATAGAATGTAACAATCCCTGTGGCTATTGCTAAAGAGAGGAGGTTGCAAGTGAGGAAAGTAAATGTCTTCCAGCTGAGGATGAATGTGACGGCTGATGCTGGAGTAAGTTATGTTAATAAATGGTTAGCATTTGATTTGCTGCCCACTGTCATCTTTGTTAGAAGTCCTTAAGCAAAAGCTTTGCCATGTACAAGAAAATGGTATCTCGAATACTTCTTGTGATTTTGCATCTGAGTCTGATATCCTTACTAAATTTCTGATATTCCTAACAAATTTTTATTGTATTGGGAAAAACCTCCCCCTGATTTCAGCAGACGTTCACACTTCTCTGGTGCAATTATCTTCCCCGTGGTTAGTTACAGATACAGCAGATGCAGTTAAAATTACTTAAAATTATTTTACTCAAACCTTATTGGCCATTTAGATGGTTTTCATTAACTTGTTGATCTCATGTTCCTTATGATGGGCAGGATATTGATGACAAGTAAAATCTCTTCCAGTTACCTAGATTTGCTCAGTGTAGCCTGAGCCCAGTGTCTGTTCTGTGCCATTAAACTTGTTTCATGGGTTGGCAGGCACTGGGTAGGGGAGTTATATAGAGTGAGAAAGTCAAACCTTTGTGTCTTGTTTTGCTTTTTAATGAGAAATTCTGTTTGCTTTTATTGGAAGAGGCCACCTTATTCCCTTTAGAAATTTGATTGATCTGCTAGTGATGGCTCTCATACAGCAGGAATCACGAGCCAAATAAATACCAAGAGAACACGTGGCAGTCAAAGGTGTTTTGACTCAGTATCTTCTTTGGTAGTATCCTAATGTCTGTCTTAAAAGGTTTATTGAGCTTTTTGTTTTAAAATCCCCAGGTTTTTCCAAGGACTTAAACTTCTTTAAGTTGCACACTGCTGATCAGCATCTGTATGCCTTTATGTCTAATTAAAAAAAAAAAGCTTAAAAAAACACTCCTGGGAGAACTTCAATTTTAAATGCATTATTTCATATGATGTGTTTTAGTAATAGCCCACTGGAAGCATAAAACAAAATTCTGCTTCTTTATGAACTTGTTTTTACTACTGAACATGCTTGTTCCCTTATTATATGATTTTCATGTGTATTTAGCCAATGACAGTTTTCTTAAAATACCAAAAAAATTTCATGTACCATCTTCTGAGGATCTTAAGGTCTAACATTTGACAAGTATATTTCTTTCTATAAGCTTTTTCAGGGTCTAAAGAGTTTTATGCCTTTTTCTGTCATAGATATACCTTGCTCTCAATATACACTGTCTTTCTGGTTTATCAAACTGCATTAGTATCTCTCCAGGCAGCAGTGTCTAAGCATGACTCACTGAAGAACTGTCACTGAGGCAATGTCTGTCTTGTCTGTTCCACACCCCTCCCCATGCTACACATGGGTGTGTGGGTCACTCTTCCACAGAAAGTAAGAGGAGAGATCTGTTTTTTCTTCTGGAAGGGAAGCTTGTACCTAACTTTCCATTTCTACGGCTCTAGGTACCTCTGAAAGTGACAGGGAAAGAAGCAGGCTGCAAAATTTCAACAGATAAATCTGTGCTTGGGAGGGGAAACTGGTAATTTAAACAAACTTTATCTTCAAAATTGATCTATGTTTTGCTTAGTCTCTGAAGTACCTTGCATTAGCATCTTTCATGCTGTAATTGGCATTAATAATGTGTTGTGATCGAATTGAAATGCCTCATTGAGCTGCATGCTCTCTAAATTTTTAAGGGGTGTCCCATACCATTTACTGGTGGAGACTTGTAATGGCTCCACACTGATTCTGGGTTAGTTTAAAGGAGTTGCAATCTTAATACAAGGTCACTGCAAGAGTCTTGTACTTATTTCTCTTCCATTAGTATTTCATGAGCAGGAAAGGACAAGAAATGAAATGTGTTTCCTAGCTTATCAGAGCTATGAGGGGAGTTGCTATTAATTACTGGAACAGAGTGATAATATTAATATCCTTGCCCGGCTGCTCCTGTACACCCAGTATCGTATTAAATGGAGTTAGAAAGCATTTGCTGTCTTTAAGGAACGCAGGCACAAATTAGTTCCACTTTCTCTGAGCTTTGTCTGACTGTTGTATAGTTGGAGTGTAATATGAAAAAGTAAAGGACTTTCAAGTGAAATAAAAACATACCTGCAGAGGGACTAAAAAAGCCAAAATTAGCTGCTCAAGCTCCCTTTGTAATGCACAGAGAAAGGTGCTTCTGACAGGTGATTCATAAAGCCTTCATGCTGAGCAAGAAACCAGCTAGAGCTGAGGGAAAGACCATATCCCTTCATAGAGCTCATGCATGTAAACCAGTGCTATGGGCAAACTTCTCAGAATTTGTCTTTAAACTGGTTGGAAGAAGAAATGATGCTGGCGAGGGTCCTCTCTTCTGACTGTTTAATAAAGGCAGCGCTTGAGGCAGAGCTGGAAGACATAGTACTACACACTGCTTAGACTGAGGGAGTCTAGCTGCTTTATCCTGTCTTTCGGGAGGGTGGTCCCAAACTGGCACCTGGATGGCTTCCTCATGGAAATATTCTGCTCTTTTTCCCTAAAGCTGAGCTTCTTCTGGAATTAGTTCATTTTACATGGATCCGTATAACTGTACAGTCATTGGATAAAAATTGCCCACGTCTCCTAGGTGGGTGTCCCAACCATTAATTTAGAGACCCTTTGTGCTGTTCTTCACACTGGCTGTGGCCTGTTGTTGAATTTGAGTTCTAAGTCGAGAGGTGTAACATAAAAAGTCAACATCACCTTTCTCTCCCCATAAAATACGGTTATTGTGACTATATTTTAAGACAGTTTCAGCCCTCAGCATAAGTGATAGCTGTGCTCCAGGTGTGTGCACCACATCTGGTGCTCTTCGAAGACTGTAGTGCTGCTCTCCTCCATTCTGATTCCTCAAGACTCAGCTCTCTGTCTCAGACACCCAAGCTCATTTATGGATCCAACTTGTAACCATGTAGTAAGGGGACTAGGCTCATAATACATTTAAACTACAAAACCAAATAATGTTAAATAATTAGGAGGTAAGAGAGCTGTAAGACTATACAAAGCACTGCCAAAATTAGGTACTTTAGAAAGTTAAACCAAGGTATAAGCAAAAGAGCCTGAAACTTTATTTTGAAACTTATCCTTTTAGGCAGCTTAGACGATGAAAAATTATCATTCAGCCAGGGAGAGTTTTAATAGCAAAGAAAACCGAGGTAAGATTTACCAGGCAAATGATGGTCATGGCCTGATGCCACATGCTCCTGACAGAATGCACAATTAACCTTTTTGTTTTATTATGCCTGCTTCAAATACCTGTAAGGTTATAATATTACCCTGGGACAATGAATTTGACTGACCTACCGCTAAGTAATGACATGAATAGTAACAAGAGATGATAGGTGCAGTGAAGAGATAAGTACTCTTGCTTAACCACTGAACCTTATTAGCTATATATGTTACAGTATATTTAGTTCAAGTACTTGGTTAACATCTATTTATTTTCTAACAATTTGTTACTGTGGGATAATGTTAGTGCTTCACAAAAGCATTACTTGAGCACACTTAGTCATGTGTGCTATGGAACAAAATTAAAGCTATTGTTCCCCTACTTTACAGTGTGTTGCTTTCTAAAAGTCTTACAAAGTTTTATGTGTACCAGCAATGCAGATGTGTGAAGTTACTAAACTTACAGTCTGTGAATGTTTGTCAGAACTGCCCATGTCACTGGGGAAGATGCAGTGTTTGAATTTCTATGTATAAGCAGTGGAAAAATTGCTGTAACTATTTAGCCTTTCTAAATACCTTGGTTCTTGTAATTTGAAGGACATAACCTCATACTCCTTTTCTTTTAAATGGATGTTACTGCTATTGCAAGATACTTTCCATGGTAGTGAAGTTACATCACCTAAAAAATGAACCTAATTCTGGTTGCGTTCTACTGAACTCAGTCAGACCCTCCACAGTTTCTTCACTTGTTAGCAGAAACATATCCGTTCAGGGTAGCTACTCTTCCAGAAACTAACTGATCTCCCAGACACTTTGCAGGGAATGGCAAAAAAAAGAACTTTTTAAATGGCTTCCAGCCATTGACTCTATTAATAAAAAGTGAAAGTTGAAGATAGAAAAATGAGCTGAGAGCTTCCAGACAAGAAGGGGCCAAAATGAGATCTAGGAAGTGGATGATACAGCATTTGGATGTTGATGATTTGGAGAAGCTAAAGGCCAGCTAATGACAGTGAAGTGTTCTATAACTGTTTCGTCTTAATTCTATGTGAATTTTTGGCTGACAGTAAATGAACTTTTATTTTTTATTTATTAGAATGAAATTTCATTATCATTAGGGAAATTAATATATGAATATAGGGAAATTAATATATGAATAATTTTTTGAAGTATCTGTTGTGACTAATACAGGAAAGCATAGTAATAATACATGGACAGTATGACTGGTGATACTTCTGAGAGAGGGATCCTGTGAAAAAAGGGTTGGGTTTGCTAATAATGTATTTTAAATATGGATTTCAAACAAGGTTTTCAGATATTGCTGATTTCTTTTTCAATTTTTTACTTGGAGTGGAAAGAGCTATGTACTGACCTACCACTGAACCCCAGGATTTAGATTTGGCTGACTTCACAGAAGTGCTTTTGTACAACGGGCTCCTGTTCATGCCTGAGGTCTTGTTACATTTGTTGTCATCAAACCAGCAGATTTAGCATGCTAATGATTTTGATGTTACAAAAATATCCCAGGTAGGGGGAAAAGAAGCATATTTTGGCTCTCCAGATGTGAAGATTAAAAGAAAAATCTATTTCATTGCTCAGAAGTTTCCCTTAATCACACTAATGTGTCACAAATGCTTGGTTTATTCAGCAGTGGTTTAGTCTTGTGTTCCAAGAATTACTCAGAGAAGGAGAGAAACAATGTTTAAGATAGGGAGAGGAAGACATGGGGAGAGGGAAAAAGGAAAAACATAACAGCCATGCATGAAGGATTTTTTTCTGAACAACATTTGATTGTACACTTGCTTAGGGCAAAATAGAAAGACGTTGCTGTTTAATGTATTGCAGATAGGCAGTATGCTAAAATCAACCTATTGCTGTTGAAGTTGAGGTCAAAATGTTCTTCTTTAACGAAATACTCTGCTTCTAGTAGGAATCCAAGGAAATTAAAATCTGTTTTGTTTGAGGAAAAGAAAGGGGATAGCATCCCCACGATATAATGTGCTATCATAAATGAAAAGTAGGAGGAAAAAACAAAAATTTCCAGCAGTGTTTTTCTCTTGTTTGGAAGATCAGATCTTCCTTGCACAACCAGAGATCAGTTTTACTCATTATTACTTACTGATTTGAACTGATTGTAATAACTGAGTAATCTGAACCATTAGAGTGAATGGATGGCTGTTGTGATGGATAATCGTAAATGTTGACTTACCGGTCCCATTTGAAAACAGACTGGCTGAGCCATCTTAATGAGGTTTTCCTGGAGTGTGTACACATTTCAAATAATTAAAATTAAATTGAATCTGAGTCCCCTGTAATTACAACTGAATTTATTTGATTATATTCCCCACAAGGAGGGCAGATACAAAAGGTTTCAGTAATTTTTAAGCTTCTTGCAATTTGTAGATGTTATGTCTCTGTTAATTGTCAGTTTTGAAGAGTTAATGACATTGGAAATATTTCTGGAGTGCTTATGTCATCTGTTATGCTTTTCAGCAATATTCACTTGATTCCAGCTCCCAATTAGCCTTTCCTAAGGACAGTTGTGAGCAGTGGGCTTGAGGAAGGAAGGTTGGGTAATGTCCTGTGAGCACAGACTGGGAATGGACCAAAAGTGGGGCAGTTTTTTCCTCTTGCATTTGAGATCTTAAAGCAGTTTAGTATTTCTCTTAACATTCAGTAAATCAATATTTGCTTATAAAAGTGAAAGCTGAATATAGAATAGGTATCAGCCTCCTAAAGCATTTATGTATTGGTGATCACTTCTGTGGTGCTCCTTATGAGTAATATCTAAGTGTGTCTGTTCATAATGGAATGTGTAGAACAAAACAAGTCAGCAATGAAGGAAGGTTCTCTGTTTAAAAAGTTGTAAATTACTGTTAAACTGGTGTGAATTGTTGGTTAAATTGGTGTGAATTTGTAAACTTTGAAAATTTGTACTTGACTGTTCCTTGGACTGGACCCATAATAATGCATTCCTCAACAAAGTGATAATCAAAGTAGATCGTTAGGATAACACAGAATAGGCTGTCAGAGCATCTCCTGGAGAATGTGTTATTGAAGTTTATGAATAGATTTTTATTAAGTGTTCCTAAGTAAAGTATGCATGTATTATCTAGTTCAGAAGTTAGAAAAATATTGCATTAAGATTCCCAAGCTTGCTTTTTATAGCAGTGGATAGAGTCAGTAACTCTTAGATTAAAAAAAAAACAACAAAAAAAAAACAACAAACCACAAAAAAAACAAACCAAAATGATCATAAGTTCTTGTAAAAGTAATGCTAATTCTCTCAGATACCATTTTGTTAACTGTAGAAATAAAAGCAGTCAAAATATTTAAGGAAAAGTGTCCAGCTGTATCTTAAAAATTATATTCACGGGAATTCTTTCTTCTTTGCCATTTTTTTCCTCTAATTAAACATTAAGTTCGTCTGAAAATTTGGGATAGGTCAGGATTTGAGTAAATTAAATCTGCCTATCATGTCTGTAGCAGTGCCAGCACAGGGACTGAGATTCTATTGAGATTTAAAAATAGGGCACCAAGAAGCAAGCTCTGGAGCCGCACTGATAATGTGCACGTCATAGTATAAATAACATTCAGTCAAAATGACAATGAAACTCTAAAGTAGCAAAGGTAGAGTTAAAAGATTTTTCTTAAATAAAAAAAAAAAAAGAAATAAAAGACCCAACATTTCCTAACATGGCACAAATGCCACAAAACCTCAGCCATGTAGTATCTCGCCTCACCTCTGTGTCTTTCACAAGTTTAACATTGCAGATGCTGTATATTGGTTGAATGTTGTCTTTTTTTCCAATAGTCATTGTGTGAATCCTATTCAAAAAGCTATTCAGTCATCCACCTCTAGCTTTGAACCTTTTCTCGATGAAGAAAGTTGGGGAGTTGTTTTGAACTTTACTAGGACTTGTGTTCTAGGAGATAGCCTGAAGTAGACAATTATTTTAACAACATCTATGAGTAGCTCCCTCTGTCTGTCATTCCTGTTGGATCACGAAATACAAAGACCTAAATGCAGACATGCCCACCAAAAAACTCAAACAAAAAAGTAAATATATTCCTTGTAATTAAATCAACTTTTTATGTGCATGTATTTTTGTTTCAAGTAGAACAATTTTCCGACTGAAATTTTCCTGACACTATTTAGACATACAATGTACGACAGAATTGTTATATACTGCCACAGGAAGGCATGCCTTCTTCTGGTGTTGAGCATGGAGAGCTGGAAAAAGGAAAGCAACAAAAATGGGCACCAGTAGGTTAAAGCAAAGTTTACATTACTAAATATAAGAAGTCTGTGTACAAGTATTGAAAATCATTTTGTAAGACCATGGCTCAGAAGATGATTTCATCATTCTTTGGAGGACGGTACAGTTTTAGCAGTAGCTGAAAGAAGCATTAGCTTTTGGTGGTACAATATTTGGGGATTCCATGTGAGAATGATTTGCTATATTTTTTGTTCATTTTTTTAATAGGTAGTTTATATTCCCTGGTCATTGCATTTCTGGTTGTGATTCACAATGCTGTGCAAATGTCAAATTTATCTTGCAGAACTGAAGCGCTACTGACCTTGTGTTTATAGTTCATAAAACTTTAGCTATCGTTTGTTTATATATGTGGCATTTTATCTTAATTTCATGCAATGTGTGGGCAGAAATATATAAATTTTGTATGAGCTGACCATTCATTAGCATATATACTTGAGACTTTTAATAAAGCATGAGTGTTGTAATTCAGTATAATCTGTGCAGTCTACATGGCTTGAAAACCTCAAGCAAAAATTTAGATCCTAAAGTAAACACGACTGAAAAAAATAGATATAGATAAATTTTTTCCCATGATATTTTAAAAATAATTAATGGTTAGAACTGGCTTTTTTTGGTCAGGGTTTAGATCCAACTTTCATAACTTGACTGCATTGCAGTTTTTAAAATAGCTTTCTTCAAAATCAGCCTTTCACATTTATAGTGTTCTCACATTTATATTTTACTACACATTCCTATAGCATGGTTCATAATATTTTTTAAAAAACAGGTTTTATATATGGATTCCCAGTGTTTATGTATATTTAGACTGAGAGTAACCTGTTCATTTCTACTGGCAAATAAAATATCTTTTTAATTTTTAAAAAAATTAAACATTTTTTCCATGTATTGGAAGTGTTTTAAACCCAGCACAATATTATGTCATAAAATATTCATTATCCCAGATCTATACTGAATATAAGTTTCCAAAGCCCAGTTTGAAAGGAGATGATACTTTCTTTTTTCCCAAAGCAATTATAGTCGGTGGTTCTATGTTAACTTATACTGATACTGTAACTGTAGATGATACTTTCCTCTTGAGCATTACTAGAACAGGGACTCTCGCACCCTGATATCTGTTAGGTGACCTGTTTCAGTTTTCCTTCCACTTCTGGAGTTTCTGCGTAACACTCAGCAAGTCTGCATCACTTCTCTAAGATGTCTGTTTCCATTAAGGAACTATATATTTGGCACTCTGCTGCAATTTATATGAAAATCCTACCTGAGCAGGCTGCAAGTATCAAAGCAAATTTCAAGTCAGGATTTCTCCTTTTTCTTCCTTAAGTACCTGGTGTAGAGGAATGTGTAAGCTCTGGTTCTGACTCTGAACAGAAGAGCCTTTCAGATTACCTACCTGTATGTGGTAATCCTGTAAAATTTTAACTGAATTCAAACTTTCTTTTCCTACCGAATGCCACCTATACCATCTTTCACCTTATATCCTCATGAGATTGAACTTTTGGTATTTTTTTAAAGCTCTGAAACAGTGTGTTTCATGCCTCCCTGGCTAGAGTGAGGTATCTTATTCTCCACTGACCATAGCCCATGACCCTGCCATATGGTTTTGACCTGCTGTAAATAACGCTGCCTTTGAAAAATCTCTGTTTGGTGAGGAGCCTGAACTCATGATGCCAACTGCTGTCTTAATCCAGTTGTGTGTTGTAGGGACAGCACCAGGTTAATCTAAAGCATGTAAAACCTAGTCACGCCTTGGGGAGAGCAGGGGGAAGGTGCTCACACCATTGACATTACACATCCATCCAGTGCTGATGCCTGGACTGTGGTTTGCAGTAATCTAGCAACAATGTAGAGACATGCACAAGTTTTAAGTACTCTGAATTTATATCTAAGTTAGACACCACAAATAGCTCAATGTAAGGAATGATACTGTCTGTCTGATTTAGTGTTAAAGACCAGGCACCCTTACAGGATATTTTGGTAGATATTACCTGCCTGTCCTGGTTTTATATTGCTGTCCTTTGTGGAATCTAAGTGGTTTCTCAACTGAAAACAAACTCTCAGGAATAATATTCAGGCATACATGTTAAATGCTGAGCATGACAAATATAATGGGTCTGTGAATATTCTAGCAGTTAAATCTGGTGGTACACCTCATATCCGTCCATAGCTTTTCCTCCTCCTGTGTAATGACTGGCTGGTTGCTCTGACTGAGGTAAATCTTAGTCAGCTTGGCAAATAGCCAGTCAGGCATGCATCTGACTCTATTATGATTGTTACACTTACTTGCAAGTTTAATTGGTAAAATAATTCTCCAAACTTTCAAAGAAACATGCCTTTTTTGTCAGTCAACCTCCATGTAATTCTTAATGCACATTTCTCTCATACTGTGATTTTATCTGTAGCTGTACTAAGACAGTACGAATAATTAACTCTTACTTGTTTATTATTTCTGTTTCTGTTCTGCACGTGCTGTTCATATGCTAGGGAAAGCCATAGAAGAAAATTAATGCTTAGACAGAAATACCTTATAATTCACCTTTGTATTACTCTATAAATATTGGGATTACAGAGCAAAGATTAAACCAAACCGTAGAGTTCGTGTTGTGTCTACATAAAGAACTAAAATGTAAAAGAATGCCTTTATATTACTAGAGAAAATCAGAGCCAAATTGTAGTTGGTGTGGTTTGGTAATAAAGCGCTAATCTGGGCTGCTGGCCTTTGTTCTTGACTGAATTATTAATCCAGCCAGATATTGCTGTCACTGAAATCTGAAAGGAAGTTTGAACCCTTCTGGCTGACTGATTCTAGACCTGACTTTTCCTGTGCATTTTATTTTTACCAAAAACGTGAAAACTTTTAGGTCAAAACACAGAATGTAAGAAGTGCTGAATGATTTTGGATGTCTTGTTTCTTGGTTGCGCAACATAAGGCTTGCTAAAATGCCCTTGGTTTCCCAAGGTGGAAATTTGTTGTTGTGAAAGCTATGCCTGTTTAAAGCAGACTCAGAAAAGACAGTATTTACAGTCCACTTACTAGTTTTGAAAAACTTTTGTAATGGGTGGCTCTTCATATAAGATACTGTTCAGGTGCAGATTCCCATCATTAGCTCTTGGCGCCAAATTATCTGACTTTTTAACTGTGTAATTATAGTGAATTAAGTTAAATAATAAAAGTAAAGGAATATGGAATATCTTTATATCATCAGGTATTCTGCAGAATATAGGAATAGGGAATTTTATATTCACAGTTGAAAACTGTTGTTTGTGGCAAGGCACATTTGTGCTAGAGGTACATTTTTCCTTTAGATCTACTGATAAGATGCAATCTTTAAGGTGTATTAGCCGTTTTTCAGCCCTTAGTGCTTGCTAACACTGAGATTCCTCCAGTTTGTATTTGTCTTTATATTGTTTGTAAGCAGATCCTTAAAGCAACTCTCTTATCAACAGCAGCCTCTGCTAAATAATAAATAATACTCAATAATGAAATGAGTAGATGATTGCTTGCAATTTAAGTTAACAATAGCTTTTTTCTCTCCATACTTTTTTGTTAGTGATAGATTGAAAGATTTGCTCCCAAAAGAGTTCAAAATCTGGAAGCTTTCCACTTGCTCAAAGAGACATGGATATAATCTATAAAATCAAGATGTATTTGCTCAAATTTTCAAAGATTTGTCTTTAGCAAACAGTGTTAGATGTCAAACACTGAAAGGGATCACCCCACCAGATATAGATTTGTCTCTCCTCCTCCCAGTAGACTACTTTCCATTTGGAGATGCATCAGTGTAAATATCAAAACAAAAAAGCCTGTGTTTTACAGAAGAGTGTGGCCTTTATTGCAAAATGAGTTACTATATTCCTTCAGCAATTCCAAATATTGTTGAATTTATAATTTTTACATTTCCAAACAATAAGTTTATTTTTTAGCAGGTTTAGTTTATGCCATTTGCAGGCCGAGCAATTTCGCAAAACATGCCATTTGCTCAGTGGCTTGAACAACGAATGAGGGTTTAAAATGATGAAGATTAAGGAAATCCATTACACTTCCTTTAGTAATCTATAATTACTTTGGGATGAATCATTAGCAATGAGCTTAAGAAAGGTATAAAAATACTGTGCTAGCACTGTGCTAATACAAAGACTGTCAGTATCTTTATTTTATGGAATCATAGAATGGTTTCGGTTGGAAGGGACCTTAAAGATCATCGAGTTCCAACCCCCCTGCCATGGGCAGGG
>JAOXJM010000079.1:8399507-8415881 GCA_026413425.1 Tringa solitaria
GAACCCCTCCAGGGATGGGGCATCCACAACTTCTCTGGGCAACCTGTTCCAGTGCTATTTATAATAATGTTGAAATAGAAATGTTGTTTAGAAGACACAAATAAAGTAGGCAAATATGGATAATTTACAAACTACTGTTAGAGCAGTTATTTTAAAAATAAAGTCAAAATGAATAATCTAAAATAAGTCAGTTTCATTGTAGTTTCATTTTACAGTCAATGCCAGCACTAGATATTCGCAAGATGAAGTTACTTGCCTTTGTGTCAAGTAGGGTTGTCTTTGCAGTGAAGATAACTAGCAGCTAGATCTACTCTACAAGCCCTGCACTGATGTGCAAAACCAGTGTCTGGTCCGGATGGGATTTTTTGGCAAGGTGCTGGTTTCTGTTCACCGGAGCCCATCCTGTGCGCTTCTGCCCAGCTTCTCTGGGGCGGCAGGAGGGCACAGTGCTGACTCGGCCTCTCTAGGTCACATCTGCAATAAACATGATCTTTTTTCCCATATAACCTAAAACCTAAGAGAATTATTGTAGCTGTGTCATAAAACAGCTTAATGTTGTAACGGATTGAGCAGGAGTCTTAGATGTCTCCTGTACCCACAGGTTACATTGCCTTTTTGTAACTGGGTGAGAGTCCTGCCTTTCCCCCTGCCCAGCTACAGATATAAAAGAACCTGATGTAGCTTCTTCTCCCATTAATAGAATCCCCGGTCATGCACAAGATTTCCCACCCAATCTAGTATTTTTACTTATGATGAAGGTAAACTGTCCTTCCTTTCTGAAGAACAAATGGAATTTTAAAGCTTTGAGATGCAGCTGCTCAGCACTTGCCCTGCATTCCCTGCATGTCCAACACAGCCTCTCATGTATCGTTCTGGCTTTTTTTGTTGTTATTGCCCTTTCTCCCTCCTGGACATGGATATCTAAATTGGTTTTTCAGAAATAGGACTCCTGCATTGTAATGGTGCATTATAAGATAATGTTTGTTTTCTTTCAACTTTTTATAATATTTAATTAAGTATTCAAAAGGCTCTTTTTCTTTGTCTTGATTCTTGGTTAAAGGGAGAAAAAAGTCCCTCAGGAGAACTACTAAATTATTTCTTAGTAAGGCAGTCTTGTGAGGCTTTGTTTCCACCAGATTAGCTAAAATACAGGCTGTCTGTTCACTTAAGTCACAAAGGCCCTGATTCTATGAAATGAACTGTTAAGTTCAATGGAATGACTTCTGCCCAAAGTTATTCAATTTTGCAATAATTCATGCCGATACAGTTTGAGGCTGGTAGACATAGTAGTTTCTGGTGTCATCTAATTTTTCAGCATTCCACAGACATAAACTCTGTCTTGCGAAGTGCTGAACTTGTGTTACGGGTATTTCCCAAAGTTTTCGTAGAACACTTTCCTGTCCAGTATCTATTCTGTAAGTTCCAGAAAAAAAATTGCTTAAGTAGTTCACGATTGAAGAATTTTATTTGCTGAGCCTGATTCTCTGAGGTATCTTAACATAAATCACCAGATCCTAAGGTGATCTTCCACTTTCACGGTAGCACAAATTGCATGGATAAGGTAACAGTTTATAGTAAACTGTTGGTATTAATATTACATCCAAGCTTCATTTCTGAAGCCAGAAATGTAAGGTCTATATGTTATGTTTGTTGTTCCTTGGCTAAACTTTTGCCTATTGAAACTGTGGCCTTGTTTTCTCTGCAGTAACGCTGTTCTGCTTTGTACGGGTTGAGAAGGTTGAGGATCTGTTCCCTGAAATTGAAACCCCTGAAGCTTTTTGTGTAGCTGAGCCTACCTCGTTCATATTCCAAAGGATAATGGAATATGATCTACTATTTGGGTGCAGGAAAGCTGATTAAAATTGCATTTTCATGTATTTATTCTGAATGCTGCTGCTGAAAGGTGATAGCACAGAAACTAAGGTCTTTTCTTTATAGAGCACAGGTGGCAAGGTTTTACATTTCTCAAAACTTTCATGTTATCTCATGTTATTCTGATGACAGAAAAAGCCCTCCCCTTGAAGGGAGGAGATAGAGTTAATATTGGAGTGTTTTTTCTGTATCTGATGAATCTTTGATTAATGGTTCACTGGTATTTATTGTCATCATAAAGCTGTTATGAAATAGAAACTGTTAAATCCATTTTCAGACGAAAATCTGAAACAAAGCCAGAAAGGTATCCCGTGACAGTGCAAAGTCTTCAAGAGGGAATTCTCGAATCTTGGGCTGTTGCGTTAACTGCTGGATCTTCTTTCTGAAGTAAATGTGATTTGAGTTGATTTTGTTCTCTGTTTCAGAGATTATGGAAAAAGTAAATCCTAAATAGTCATGTAAAATATTTTTACAGAGGAAGAATATCTCTATGGGAGACGTTGATGAGCTTCCCAATAAATAGTACTTTTATAAATGACCTAACCTTTCTTTCATTTTAGTCTTGTCCTGTGAGAAGTAAACAGGGTAATGTTCAACTAGTGCATTATTTAGAGATTTTTTGGAGTACATTTTGAAAGCCTCATACAGAGCTTTGTCCACAGGATTCCCATTAAACACAATGGGAGCCGCACGGCTAAAATCCTGCAGAGCAGTTTGAAAATGTGTCCCGTGCTGTGCTGAGGATAGATGATTAAAGAATGAGTGCTTGAACAGGGAGGAGGGAGTGCTGTTGTGATTCTCCTTTTAGAGCTGTAGTTAGACTGAAAATCCTTCTCTAACCCCTTCTTAAATGATCTTCTGTGGAAAGTACCAGCTAATAGCTCTCCCTGTTTCTGCAAAGGAATTACAGTAAAAATTTGCACCTTAGAGATGTTTAGGTGTCCTGTCACTTCTCTTTATGCTTACCTTTTTTGTTGCTGTTCCACTTTATTCTTCTATTTTCTTACATCTTGCTTGCATTTTCATGTCCTTTTTTTTTTCTCCTCAAAGTTCTCTTACGTCTTTTATGCTACTGTTGCCTTTATTTCTGGTTCTTTTGTCTTGTGCCGTTCTCTTCCTCTCCGTTCTTTCCTTAAGATGCTTTTCAAAAATTTTTCCTCTGCTTTCCTTCTCTGTTTATGAGTACTTCTTTCTTATCTCTTCTCCTAATCCAACTCTTAGTTTGTCCAGTTGCTCTACTTTATGGGCCAAAGTAATGGGATATGGCTTTCCAGAGCACTTTACTCCCCTCTATTCCTTTTGTTTTCCATGATGACAGCTGGTCATTCCTCCGAAGTGTTCTTTGCTCTTCTCTCTGGATTTCTGGCGTCATACAACTTACCTCCTGATCCTATGAGGTGAGAGAGATTTCAAATACTGCCTTTGACATGGGGGCAGTGTTCTGCATGACTTCAGCAAGGGCAAAACAGCAGCAGGCAGTACTGAAAACACAAAGATGCACCAAAAAGGCAGTGTTCTTTCTGTACATTTCAGTGCAAATGCTACATACAGAACTTTTCCCCTGCTTTTCTACTGTTTGTCTCCAGGATAATGCAATTTAAAGGGGTGGGCTTCAATAGTGACGAATTTGACATTTTAAGCCTGTGTTTTCTCGTGTGTTTTTTTCCTGTTGTTAGTTCATGCAGTGGATAAAGGCTGTGACAGAGTAATGTGTTTGGAAAGATATGGGTAGTTCTTTATGGCTCTTAATATAGAGGCATGAAAGTGTCCTTGCCTTTTCCTTTTTTGTTTTTTTTTTTTTATGCAGCTGTTATCTTTTTTTTCTTGCATCTCATTTTCACCTTGATATTCTTTTTCTTCCCTTCCTTTGCTTTTGTTAGGCTTGTGTGCATACAGAAAGGGAGAGCATTAAAAGTTATTAATGACAATATATATCTAGGTCCTTCTTGATTTTTTTTGTGACCAGTTCACAAATAATTTAAATCCGCCCTTCTTGTTTGTTGGCATCAAAGCTGATGATGCTGTATATGATGCTATTCCAGTCCTCTTCTGTGTGCATTGTCATGTATTTTTATTGCTCATTATCAACTGCTTGCTTGTAGAAGAGCTGTCAATAGAATTTTAGAGAGACTACCACTACCTAATGATACAGGTAATTAAGCCCTTGGAGACCATTATTCTAACCATATATTACTTGTTTAGGCCATTTTGCTATGCTGCTAGAATTTGGAAGTCTACAACCAGTAAGCTTTCATTCTTATGTCTCCAACATGACTTGTCTTTTGTGGTTGTTTTCTAACCACCTGAAATTTAAGACTGGAAGAGTAATTATTTGCACATCTTGGGTTTCTTTGGTAGTAGATATGTGCTGCTGTTTAGTGAATCTGTCCTCCAGAAGGGTAAACTTTTTTCGAGCTGGACACCATTAGAACAGGAAACCCGCATGGAAGGAGGGGTGCTTCAGGCTCAGGAGAAGATACTTGGCATTCACTACCCTGCCAGTCATTCACAATCTACTTTGTGGAAAAGCATATGGAGGCATTTTATTTATATATTTTTCATTGCATACGTTTGTAATGTGGAGGGTTGTTCATGTGAGAAGGTCTTAATCTCAGAGAGGAGGCATCAGGGCATCCCCTGTTCATGAAGGGCACAGAGAAAATACTTGATCATAGCTGATCGGCCGAGAGCTGTCTCTGTTTGTGAATATCTGTTTGAACATTGAAAACAAGCTCTTTGCTGAGGAGAAAAAAGGAAAAGCAAATTCTGGATATACCTACAGCAGTCCATTATCCCCCTTAGGAATTAAAAAAAATTATCATTTCATTATTTGTAGTGCAGACATCACTTGGAATATTCTTACACATTTCATCCATCTTTGCTGATCTTACCTGTAGAGGCTTTTAGGCAGTAATGGCTGAATTGAAAATCTCAATTTTTTTCTTTTCTTCTTGTAGTCTCTATGAGCTCAAATTTAGAAAAGCTGAAGTCCAGAAAGTCAAAAGAAATTATTAAGACCCCATGTTGTCTTTAAAAGTACTTTTAAGGAAATCTCATGGTTGGGAACCAGAGTCATTGTTTCTTGCTGTTCTGTTGATTCCTGCTGTTATTTGTATTTGTGACCATCTGAGGTGATCCACTTTGGACAGGATACAAACTCAGTGAGAAGCTTTCCTGTCATGTGTGTGTCTTATGTAGTTACATTTGCAGGAGTTTGGCCTTTGGGCCTTTGCACTTGGCTGTAAGGTGTCAGGAAAGGGCTGGTTATTAAGGTTATTGAACCAAAGCAGGAGTGATATCTTGAATATTTGTTTATTTAGAGCTCCATTAGTAGTTAGTTTTCTAAAGGTATTAAATTCACAAATAACATTTTAAGGGAAAAGAATGCAAGACTTTAATAAACTTTACAGTCTTTGCCTCTGAAGGCATCAGGGCATGTTGTATGGTGTTCAATATAATGAAACTTTCTGAACAACTTTAACAGTATGCATACTTAGTAGTCACTTAATCAAAAGAATTATATGTCTTTCTATATAGGAACAGTATACATGCTCACTAGCCATTTAATTAGAAGAATTATGTGTTTTAAGTGTTTTGCAATTTTTTAATGCTAAACAATTGTAAAATGGTGAGGCATAAATATCTCTCTATATCCTCCCACAAACTCTCCAGGTTTCATTTTAGTGTAGAAGAGCAGAAATGTCGGAATGATAAAAAGACAGAACAAAGCTTTTGGTACGATGCTTCATTCCAGATCGAACCGCTTGTTTAAGGTTATGCAAGCACTAGCATAAGCTATTCATATGAAATGTGTGAAACATTAACATATCAGTAAAGAGATAGCAAAACTGCTGATTTATTTGAAGTTACTGAAATCTTTTTTAAGCTACAGAGCCCAGATCAGTGATGGAAAGAGCTGAAGATTTGTGCAGTCTTGCCAACGAAATGATATAGAGAGGACATGTCATCTGCTGCTTAGACCCAGCAGGGTGAACAGTTGGTGTCATGGATTCTAATGATTGCTGATACTGGCCATGTTGGTTAACCTTGCTCTGCCTCAATTTGTTCACCTTTAAGACGAAAACACAGTATATTATATTAACCCGCATATTCACAGCGCAAAAACTGGGACCTCAGAGCATTTACGAGCAGGGACTTAGTATATCCTGGGATGAGGCCTCACATCACTGATCTTTCTAATAGAATAAGCATGTTTACCAACACACAGAGAGTTATGATAATTAAAGCTAGTGTGATTTGTCAGAAGATCAAACTCAACTTTGCGATAGATCATCCTTGGATTTTTACTGCAGTTGTTCACTAACTGGAAAATTCAGTACTTTGCAATGGATTTCCCAGTTGTTGTGTAAATTTAAAAAGTGGAACATGTGGTAGTAAAGAAAATACCAATTTATTTGCTCCATGAAGTTAGGGTTTTACTTATAGAAAACTATGTCCATCCATCTTCACAGGGTGTTGCTCACAACATGGAACAGTCTCAAAACTCCTATAAGATTTGCAAAGAGGTAGAGCAAATGAGGAGAATGAAATAACTTTATTACATAGACCTTAAGATTGGAGTCCAGAATCCAAGGGCCTAAGAAAACCTTCACTGGGGAGTCAGAGAAGCTGAAAAAAAAATCATAATTTCTTTGGAGGAAAAAAAAAAGTCCTTGTCCTTCTTCTTTTTAGCTTTCTTCCAGCTTCTGTCTGTACTCCGGACAGCACAGGTTGGTGTCTACCACAGCACTGCACAGTCCGAGTCTGAAAGCTTCACGATGGGCTGTGAACAGGTTTTTTGCATTTTGCATTGTAGTGGTACTGCAAATGCTCGTTAATGGCAGACCTCTTTTGTCTTGCATTTCTCTTGTATCTATTTCAACCCCATATAAACTGCCTTCCTCCACATAGCATCTTCACTCTTCATGGAAAACACATAGAAATTTATGTAGCTATGTCTGGTGGTCTTGGTACTCCCTTGAAGCTGTAACTCAGAGTGGAATAAGAGCTTTTTAATTTTGAGTGGCTTTGCATTCCTGTAAGTAACTTAAAGCAGTAGTGGTTTGTCTCTGACAGGGCGCTTATATGAAAAAATAAATATGTGTATTTGGAGGAGCTGGCAGATACATCTATTCATCTATCCGTGTATTTGCAAATACAGAAAAAACATGTATTTGTTTAAAATGTAGACAACAGGAAAAAAGTAAAACCCCATTATTTGAAATTGGAAATATTTGCAGTCTGGTTGTTTAGTTGTCTGTAACTTTTCTGATGCTTTTAATTATGCTGAAACACTGTGACTATTTCTAGTGCCTCCAGCATGAATAGTTTGAATTTACGAGCATATGTTTAAGCTGACACAAGAATTAGCTTTCTGTAAGTGTCTGGTTTTATCCACTTATAGTTAATGAAAATATCTTCCGTCCTAAGGTCCCAAATATGTTACTGGGGAATTGTAG
The DNA here is from genome assembly GCA_026413425.1 of Tringa solitaria. Classification (NCBI taxonomy): domain Eukaryota; kingdom Metazoa; phylum Chordata; class Aves; order Charadriiformes; family Scolopacidae; genus Tringa; species Tringa solitaria. The sequence goes on from JAOXJM010000079.1 coordinate 8,406,839, forward strand.
GAGGGACGGACAGTCTTTCCATTTGAAAAATCCTTTCAATTGCCTGTGAGAAGCTTTTCTGTAAGGTTTAGTCTTTGTCTGTAAATTACAGAATCATATATGGGGCTGCTGATGGAAGACACTCATACAGTGCATATGGCATTTGTCAACACAGAAATAAACATTATCACTGGTTTCTATTGCAGTTCAGAAACTTTTTGCTGGAGGTATAATTTGATGAGTGAAATCTTTATAGCTGAGACAATGGAAACATTTCCAACATTTCCTGGCTCAGATGGTGGTTACAGCAGTTTCAGAGAAATGTTAAGTCTGCCATTGTGTGATGACAGAATTCAGACTTGTGTGGGAGCAGTGATATGCCAATGCTGAGGTCTTTCAAAATCCTGCCCTACTTATCTGACACTCAAGGCACATACTCACCATTATTTTAAGGATAACTTGAAAATTTCCAGTGAGTTGAACGGCTGCTGGTTCAACTAAGTAACTACTGTGTTCAGTCTTTCAATTCTGTGTAATTTCCAATCAATTCAGTGTAATTTTTAAGCGGTGGTATGGTCTAGCAGACAGAGCACCTGATTAGATTGTCTACTCAAAAGAAGGATCCTTCTCCACTCATGCAAGCAGAGCTTGAGATCTGTTTCGTTCCAGCACAGCCTTGCAATAGTTGTCCTCATCATGTACAAGCTACTTTAATTTATGTGGTACTCTTCTTTAGGTAGTTTGCCCTTCAGGCAAAAGTTTGAGAATGCTTTGAGTATGTTTGTAGAAGGAGGGTTTAGCATGGCTTGTGCACTTTGGATTTGCCACTAGTGAACGCCACAGGGTTGAACTGGCTATTCAGAGCCCATGGTGGGAAAGGGCTGTGATGGTGCTGCAGGAGGAGAATTTGCCTTGGTGTTTCTGGATTGATAAGAACCTGTACTGATGAACAGAAAGAATAAACATAAATTATACATTATGTGTGCCTTTCTGTTGCTATTATGGAGGATATGATTACTTTATTTTCCAACTGAACTATAAAGGATAGGTATTGTGCATTCTGTAGTCTTTGCCCAGCATACTGCTATAAGGCATGTACCAATGTTGTATCCTAAGCAGAACTGAAAATGCAGAGAAAGCCCCTTGGGGTATAAAGCCTCAGCATTTCCCATCTGTCAGTTCTCTTTTAAATTTATGATGTATCTGTTTCCACTTCTCTCTTTGCTTTTTTAATCCATTTTCAATATCTATCTTATGTCTGTCTCCTGGCTACCAGCACATTTGAAGCAATGTCCTAACAGTGTGCTGCAGGCTCTCCGCAGTAGGTGCACTGGGAACAGCAGGCTTGGACACAGCCCCAGGAAGCCACTTCATCCTTGGGATCACCATGGCTCATTGAGGAGAACAGAGGGTCTTGGGGATATAGGTGTGGCTGGCAGGTCACTGCACAGTCTGGAGATGAGCCTTCAGATCAGAGGGAAAGCTAAGGAGAGCAGGCAGCCTTATCTAGAGGTACTGGAAATCCTCGGGGCCAGAGGAGAGTAGGCAGAGTCTGCAGTTCAGAAAGCTACTAATTTAGGTGAAACCAAGTAGAAGGAAAGACAATTCTGCAATGATGCAGTGAACAGGAACCATTCTTCGATGAGCTTTCTTTGTTTCTGTTACGTCTTGCAAAGCCACTTCTGTATTTTTCCTCCTCAAAAAATAATCTGATGTTTAATCTAAAATGTGTGGGGTTTATTTGTTCAGGAAGGGGTGTTGTGTATGCTTGTTTACTTTGAAGCCTTTTGGTAGTTTGAGGAACTAACTTGGAGGAGAAAGTCCTTTTGCATGGAGTAGTGAGGGAAGTGAGATGCAAGTAACCCCAGACCTGAAGTTTGAAACTATATATGAATAAGCAAAAAAATTTATATGGCAGCCAAGTCAGACAGAAGCTATTTGTTTGGTTGGAATGTGGGTTTGGAGAGAGAGCTACAAGGCTTAGACAAAGGCACAGAAGTCTGCCACCAAAGCCAGACAGATTTCAGCCTCCAAAGACAACTGAAGTCCAGCTGGTGAAAATGCCGACTGGTTCACAGCTGAACCAAGAGCTGAAAGAGCTGAGAAACCACATGGGAACCTGTTCCTTGGTCCCAGATCAGGCAGTAGGAAGGGGTTCAGACAGCTCAAGGAGCGGAAACCAAGGCCACATCTCCATGAAGGCTGTAACTGAAAATAGAATTCAAGAGACTTAAGCTGGAGACTGCCTAGGAGAGAGAAAGGAAGCTTCACTGTCTCACAGATAGGAGCTGGAAGAAATTACTTATCCGAGAATTTTGATTACACAGAAGTAAGTTAAGCTAAAGATGGAGAAAGATATGTTATTGATAATTTTCTCTAAGACTGAAAAGAGTCCTGCACCTGCTGCATGGCATGAGAAGACGGAAAAAGCTGAAATAAAAACCTAAACTGCTGCATTAAGATTCTATAGAAACCTTTGGACAGGTCTCTAAGGCTGTAAGTCAGTATCAAATTGAAGGAATTCTTGTGACACGCATTTGAAATAACCACTGAGTACTGTCACCTCAGCTTGAGGGTGATGAAAAGGGAAGGTGAAAAGGGAAGGTGCTGGCACCCAGCAAAAGGTAGCTGCCAGCCTGTGGAAATCTGGAAGGAATTAGGTCAGTGGAGAAGGGGTTGAAACTGTCACGAATCTTCCAGAGCTGGAATAATTACATGCTGCCTATCCCTTGGAGGGACAATCCTAAAAAAGGCTGTGTGGGACGTGGCTGAGCAGAGCAGGGGCTATAGAGAGTATTTATGCCCTGTGCTTGAAGGGGAATCAAAGAGCAGGATATATGGGAAGGATTTTTTTCAAGGAAAGCTTGCTCTGTTATGGAAAAGGTTGGGAAGATTAAACCCCTCCAAGGGATATGCTGCAGAGGACAGGAGAAGAGAACAGGACATAAAGACAGGTCCTACACAACTGAAAGGTTGGTCAGAAAAAAAATCCTCTTCACATGTGAAATTTCTGTGGCAGACTGAGAGACACCTCTCTCAAGGAAGGAAATCAATAAACCTAATTGAAACGGGTCTGAAAGATCTTTTTGGGAAGTGTGAAATATATGGGGAATGTTTTGCAGAGTTGGACGGCTGAAGAGAACTCTTGTACCTCCTCGCATTAGTGTATTTGAGGAAAAATTAATTCCTGCATGGTCTTATAATCTGTTCTTGGGGAGGACCCCAACAAATTACCTTATGGTTTTAGTCCCCTTGAAATGACAGAACTGGAAGAGGCACAAAGTCAGCAGGTTTTATGACCGTGTTCCAGCACTGTGGGGGTACGGCACAAAGGATGTGCCTATGAAGGTGATGGTCTTGAGAAAATTGAAAGTCAGGAACTTGATTGCCCACCAGTGATGTGTTGGCCCCAGCAGAGTCTCTCTCACCCAGCCTGGATGAAACTGTGCTCTGGTGTGTGCCGTGAGTTGCAGCAGTGGGGCTAGGCAGGAGACGGAGGCAGCAGAGCTGTCAGAAGCATAACATCAAGAAGCTTTAAAAGCAAGTCTCCTACAGCTTGGTGGGTCCTTGCTGGCGGGTTCTGGCTTCCAGACAAGATTTGACAAGATTTGCAAAAATGCAGAGGAAGCTTGCTTCTTCCTTCTTGGACGCCTGAGCATCTGTGCCCTGTGTGCTGCCCTCTGGGCAGGGAATGGTGTTTACTCCTTTCCAGAGATTCCTGTGGCTCCCTTGACCAGAAACACACACAGAAACAAAGCCAAAATAAGTAACGGTACATTGAAGTTGGATTGATTTCCTGATATTCTCTCAACAGCACAGGACAAATTGAATTTTTTAAATGTAGGAATGACTGATTTTGTTTCAGGAAGAATAGCAGCAAGGTCCTGTGGATCATAAATTCAAGTTCTCGGATCTCGACCCAACTATGTAATTAATTTCATAAACTGTTCAGCTCTGGCTTAAAACTGTTTAGGTTTCTCATCTTGTTAGTCTGCCTGGCAGGCTGGTTCAGAGTCTTACTTTTTCAGTGATTAAAAATATCCTAATTCCAGCCTAAATGTATTTGTACCCCACTGTATTCCCATCTTGTTTTGTCAATAATTGGCCTTAGGTTGATGTAGTTTTCTTTCTTGTTTTACTTTTTACTCACTGATTCTTTTGTGGAAATCATATGAGTGTAAGCCCTAGGTCCTTTAAGGTTAACAAGATAAGTTGTTTAGTCCCTTCTCATGATGAAGATTCTCTATTCCTTTAAACAACCTCAGAGCTGTCTCTTCACTGAAACCCTGTCTGAACAAGTCACTCCTGAACACTGCTGATTGTAATTGCAGATAATATTCCAGATGAAATCTTGACAGCATTTTGCACAGTAGCATTAATATTTTATGTTCCTTAAACTCTTATATACCATCAACAGATTCTGGTCTCAGAGTGCCTCATTTCTTCTTCTGTTTAATGCTTTGAGAAATTTATCTTTAGGTTAGGACTGGTAGAGGACTGTTTCCCTACTCTAAACTGACATTTTCTCAAGAAATGTAAGAAGCTTCTATCAAACATAGTTTTCGTTTATTTTTCCCCTAAAGAAGATAGCTTTTTAAAAAAGAAAAATTGAAAGGAACACTTCGGTTTCGAGAAAACTTAAATTTTCTATTCAAATAATAGATGTAACAAAAAATGTAATGGTACTAACTGAGGTTCTTTAGATGAATAGGCAGTAAATAGAACACTGAAAAAGGGGGAAATAAATGTTCTTAAATAGTGATTGAAGAATGTAGACTTAGGAATGGTGAGCTTTAGAGACAGTTTTTGCAGATTGTAACAGCTTGATAGTTATATAAGAAGAACAGAATCCTTGGCAAAACAGGTTTTTTAACACAGGCCAGCAAGCAGGCATTCTAGCTATTAGAATAGCTATTCTAGTAGCTATTCCAGATATAATCGGCAAGTGCTTGATGTTGGAGTAGGTCCATCAAGGATATTAGAATCATGACCAAGAGAAGATAACCTTTCGTGGTTACCAGAAGGGAGTAAAATATAGGTTGATGTGTAGAAATAGCATTTCATAAAGCTCCTAATTTTTGTGCTTCACTTCCAAAATTTACATGTCCTTTGGAACCCTTGTTCAGGGAGCAAAACATGGGACTTCAAGTTAAATTTATAGAGGCTCAACCATTCTTGAATTCTTTCAAAGAATTTATACTAAATCTTTCTGGCATGTACTGTCACTGTGGAGAGTATTACAGATTGTAATATAACAATCACTTTTCAATCAAGGTACCATTAATTCATGCTTCAAAGTTTCTAATTTATAGGAAATAAGTCTTGATTATTGTCCCATGTTTGGTTAAGCAGTCCTTCCAAAAATGGACAACCGGGATGTTAGTGAAGAAGCAGCAGCTTATAAACTGCAAGAGCACTGGCCATCAGAGCTTTGCAGTGAACTTGACTATAAGCAGATTTCACCTCCTTGTTTGACAGAAACTAGTTTTCTCTTTCTTTTTTCAGATATTCCTTGGGTACCTAACGCTTGCAAGATATTCCCATTGCTGGTTTTATAGTGACTTGACCACACAGACAATGTCTCTGTTATGCCGGCAGTTCAGCTTTATGGCTGTTGACCCTTACAAATTTTTATAGTAGCTGCAAACAACAAAACAACGAAAGTCTCAAGTGTGTTTAACTGATCTCTTTGCCATGTTGCAAAGATTATTCTGTTGCATAGGAATCTGAATCCTGATGGGAGATGTTTCTAATTGCCACGTGAAACTGTGTGCTCACCATTCCCCTATAAGGCTGTTCAACAAGATGGGCCTGTTGTTCTAAATAGACCATCTGAATTTGACTGAAGATGAAATGACCCATTGAATTTAAGCGTTCTTCATAATTTTTCTAAGCTGATTTAACTGATGACGCTAATATGCAACTAGACAGTATTTTCATTAATACTATTAGACCTACACTGAAAAACTCTGGTTTTAGTTGAATCTGTTCTCCCTTTTTTGCTTGTTCATTAAATTGTAAGAACTTTATGGAACTGTGCATGCAAATATAAACACAGTAATTAAGAATCCTATTGCATCATTAATTTAAAAATTAAATGAGCAGTGTGTTAAGAAATGAAATCTTTTGGTGAGGACTGCACAGGAATTTATATTACATACCAAAAAGATTTGTTCCTTTGTGTAAAAGGCATCTGATTAAGGTTAGCCTATGAGCAGAAAGGGTTCCAGTCTGCAACTGAAAAACTGCACCACTGTCTGCAGTAGAGATTAGAGCTGGCTTGTTTTTATTCACATTTGGTCAACAGATGGTCCAAGTATTCTGTGGGCATTCTGGCAATGTAGAAGTCTGCACATCAATGACAAAAAAGCATCATACGAATAAGTAAAATGTCAGTGTGCATCTGAGTAGAATGAATACCTTGTGACGGCTTCTCGAAAAGTAGCGTGGCTGGCTGACTTGTAAGGAGAAACCAAGCAAAACATCATATTATTGCTATATTAGCCAATACCATTCATTCTGATAAAACTGAAAGAACAGAAAGACAATGAGGCTTATATAAAAAGATAATGTTGTTGGCCTTTGGCCAGAGCAGTGAGCTAATATTTGCTGTCTCACTGGATTGTTACCATAGAAATAGGAAAAAAAAAATATATGCTGTGAATAATTCTTCTGCTCAATTGCATTTGCAAAGAATGCGACACAAAAGTCATGTTTTCCTAAACACAGTAGAAATAAACAACAGCAGGCAGTTTCTGGTCTGATATGCCTAGGAATACTGGCTGTTTTTTCAAGGTCACAGTTTTAATATACATCGTATCTGGCAATATGGCTCAAGGTATTCCTCTCTCTTTCCCTCCTTCATGTCACCCACACACCCATGCCACAGCCGTTTTCCTTCTCCGGCCCCTCTTCCAGCCTGGCTGTTCTTCCAGCTGTATCAAGGGTTGGAGGCAGCTTCAAAGGAAGAAGCTGTGCAGCTGAAGAAGCTGTGAAGGGTGAGAATTTGGGTGGGGAGATGGGGATGGGGAGAAGTGTGAGGACCTTGAGCTGAATATGGCACTCAGCACTTTTTGTTGTAAAACCCAGAGTCTTTGTTGTTGCATCCATCACTGCTTCCCTGGCTTTTCATCCTTTTCCTCTTCTTACCAGTACTCACAGAGCTGAAACCAGCTGCAGTCCCAGAGCCTTTATTTGTGGTCAGCCTCAATGACATCTTCTAAGCCCATGAATTTAATTTCTGATCTACCTTGAATGGGGCCAGTGTTTCGTAGGTGGCTTCTGTTATCTGCAGGCATCCTGTCGTGTGAAGGAGCAAAACTCTTGTTCTGTTCAGTCTCCATTCAGGAGAGTTAGCGTTATTATCAGATTTTACTTGCTTGATGAATGTGTCCAGATCAAAGACAACATTTGACGGTGTCTATTAACACCTTTTAAAATGAAAGTGGAAACCTTCCTTCTTTCACTGATGGAACTGAGGTTGATTACATTTTCATGCAATGGTAGTACCAGATTGTAGCCTACACTCGCTTTTTACATCCCTTTGAAAGGGCAGAGTAGGGTGAACGTGTTCAGCAGCTGTGCCTCTATAAACAAATGTACTGGAACATGCTGCTGCACCTATAACATCGAGAGTAAATACTAGTAATGTGTTTGACAGTCTGTCTAAATTGCTCAAACCTGACAATTAGCTAGAAATACAGCAGTTGGGGGTTTTTTAATCTGAGTTTATTCCTAAATGACGCTAATTTTATCATGGTGTTTGGTTACACTGTTGACAAGTTGATGTCTTTTGCACAATTTTTTAAAAATTTTTTTGTAGCTCAGCTCCAGTAGGATTTTAACAATACAACTAATTACTGTGCATATTCAAAAGATAAAAGAGCACCCTTAATGTGTTATTCATAACATGGAGTATGAGAACATTATAAGGCCACGATTGTCTTTAAATATTAATTTCATGGTAGTCATGGATGCGTTAGGCTCTAGTAAACAGCAAAAAGACTGAATGCAACTCTTAATTTTTTTCCATACAATTGACTTTTATAAATATTTTTGTTCTCTAGAATGGAGGAGACAGTGAGAAATCTGCTACAGAGCCAAGGATCCCCAGGCCAGCACGGGGAAGGAACTGTCAATATCATGAAGGTATACCAGGTATTAGTGACTTATTACCTGTTTTCTTGTGATAGAATAGTTCTTTAAAACAAAAATTGCTTACTGGGGTAAACTTGTTTGACAGTGTTTCCTCTGTTTATTAGTTGTGAATACTTGTTAAGTATTGGTACCACCAGGTGCAGGTGGTTGGCACATCTACATTTTTGCAGGTGCTCTCTCACCACAGTTTAAGATTTTTCATTTTTATTGTCATTGTGTTATCTGCAGTTGTTGCTCCTCACAGTTAACAGGGCACAGAGAAACTAGTTTTGAAGATTATTGAAGTACTTAATATATTGCTTAAAAAGTAGTATAGTATCTCTAGAAGATGTATATGCTTTTGACAACTTGACCTTCAGATTGTGATAGATAATTTTATCCAGTCGTATTCTTATTTGGTGTGAGGTTTCCATATCAAGCTCCATAGTTTCTTATCACTGCTTGTGGCAGGTGCATTTTATCAGCTTCACTCAGAGCAGAGAGAGAGTGTCTCGGGACAGAATTTAGGAAAGCAAAGATTTTAGAGCTTTTTCAGGAGGAACTAGGTCTGTTTATGCAGTTCAAAAGAAAGGAGAGTTTTATATTTTCCTAATGTACTGCTGTATTCTGGGAGCAGTCAACCTGAGGTCATGGAAAGCCTTTTGAAGTGCTGGAAACAGGAATGAGATACATCCCAGTTAATCAGATATTCTGCACGTAAATTCTTAAAAAAACCCCAACAAACCCTTGATGAAGTCAGTTCTATACTGTATCTTTTTAAATAGAATAAGCATTCCTTATAAAGATAGAAAATACTGAAATAATATTTGAAAGTCTATACTAGGTAGCTATCCTTCAAATAAAACTAATTAAAAAAATTCTAGTTCTGTCAGTCTGTTCTGACACCTGATGGATCTAATATACAACA
>JAOXJM010000079.1:8420350-8433552 GCA_026413425.1 Tringa solitaria
TGGGGTGTTGTGTGTGGTGGTGTTTTTGGTGTGGGGTTTGGTTGGTGGGTGCTTTATTGTGTGGGTGTGTGTGGTTTGGTTTTTTTTGTGTGGTTGGACTTGATGATCAGAGGTTCCTTCCAACCATGGAGATTCTGTGAAATAATTGTGTGCAGTACTTGAACACAAGACATTCAAACAAGCACCTCAGGTTTCCTGACTTCCTAAGCGTGTCCTTGTGATTTGTCTTACCTGACTACAGATCACTCAAAGACTTTCAAGGTTTTTTTTTTTTTAACTTCTTTTGACTTTATGTCAGTGTACAGTGATTGAAATAGATGAGGAGGAGAGTTTATTTTAAATTCAGTGTTTGTTATAATTCTGGAATTGTCAATATCTGCACTAACGCTCAGGGCAGACATGGTGTGGTCACATCAGAGAGAAAGGACCATCTGCTGCTTAAAGTACTGTGTTTGGGAGACTAGATTTTGATTCTTTCATTTGCTACACATTTTTCCATTTCCTTGGACAAATTCACTTTATCTGTCCATCTTTAACCTTTGTCTGTAAAAAGACTGTAACAACATATTATTTAAGCTCAGGTATATTTAAGATGTCATCAATATATATGAACTACTGCTTCTGCGATAACAGGAACTCTAAAAAGTACTGAGCCAAATAATGAAGAGATTTTTTTAAAAAGAGGAAAGGCTTTTCATATTTCCTTATAAATTTGGAAAAATGCTTACTTGCTCCAAAGAATTTGCTTAATGTATGAATATTTTTAATAGAAAAGGAATCCATTTCAAAGCGGAGCATAGACGGTCTTGAAGTGGGACTATCCTGTCTTTTATTAAAAAATATGGAAGTGAGTTTTCGCTTTTGGGAATCCAGGGATTTTGATGCATGAATTCATATGAAAAACTTAGGGAAATAAAAACTCATGACTGCGAGGGTTGTAACCTTTTCAGAACCCCACTGTGCTTCCTTGAGATTTACACTCCAAATAAATACTGCTGTGGGGACCAGGCACATTCTTTTGATCAGCAGGAACTGAAATCCTGGGTTTTCAGCAGCCTGAAGCTCACCCGATCTAACGTCACAGGCCCCGTCAGTCCTCAACGTCTGTGCAAGTGCAGAGTGTCTCGCGTTGTGTTCATTCACCAGCTGATGTGATCTAGACTACTTTTTAGCAGAAGGGATTTTCATTATGGTGGACAGCGCAGGTCAGAGATTGACTGTACAAATTCAAGAGAAGAAAGATATGAGTAATGGGGTAGGGAGTTTGTCAAGGAAAATGATCCCTGTGCTGAGGTCAAAGCTGCTGAGTCTACACCAAGAGAAGCCTGACTCAAAGATGCAATGGGGGTTACAGGCAGCCTTAATAGCAGGGCACTTTTTTCATGTTTCTTTGGCCCTGGGTGCAGTGGAGATGAGCATCTTGATTCCTTCCATTCATTTCTGAAAGTGGTACCTGCCCTGTCTCATTTTTGCTTCACTTCTTGTTTCGGCACCCATCTGACTACACTGACTTCAAAGTGGTGGCAGACAGTTGGAGCAATTGCAGCCTAAGCATTTTAATGGGCTCTTCTCGCCGAGTCGGAGCTGGCTGGGTGACTGTGGTTCAGCTCTGTTCTTTTTCTCACTCTGGAGCGATGACAAGATTTTGAGAAGTAATGACTTCAGAGATTTCTCAGGTTTTAGCGTGCACCATGAGAAGAATGGCACACAGCTCCACATCTGTCCCATTTGCAGGGCATCACCACCATTGCAAGCATTAACTCACACTGCAGCTTCACGGGGCCGGGGGCTTTGAACGTAAGAAAGTTCAGTTTCATTTCCTGCTCTCTTGCTGGATATAAATACATTGTTGTGACTGTCACTTCTAATTTGCACAGCCGTTGGTGTCAACAGCTCTTTCATGGGAAGGAAAACTGTATCTATTGGCAATATAATTTTATCTTAAAACAAAATTATACAAGTTTAATGTTCAGGCCGTTGATAGGTAACAGTTTATACATGGGGCATGGCCATGAATTGAAAAAAAGGCACTAGTTGAATTCCCTAGCTGAAATCCACTTAGGATTTTTAATGCTAACTTTCATTGCAGAAAGAGGAATTATATCCTTAAAATTAAACTTGTATCTCTGGATTGGAAGTGCACACAGGAGACTGCATCAGCCAGGCCTCCTAAGCTACTAAGGAAAATATTACTAGATAAAGCTTGGCACTTTTGTGCCTCCCAGAGAAGGACAGAAGAGGAGCCACCCACACTCTTGGGAGCCCCACTGGAAATCCCAGGCTGTCAAGGACACAACACTTGCTGTTGGACTGCTTTTCCATACAGAGAAATCCAGCGCAACCTCAGTAATGACAAATTCCTTAAGGTTTTTCTTCTGGTAGTTTGCCACCACTGTGCAAAGGTTCTGATAAATATTTGTTCACGTATTTAACTAAATTGAGATTGGATTCTCGCCCCCAAAGGAGAGTGATGGTGCTCCTCAGACACTGTTCAAAATTGCAGTTGTGTTGCAAGGAACATACGTGCAAAAAGTTTTCCCTTTTTGATTGTTTGTAATACAGTAACACAGCAATGGAGTTCTGTTTTAACTCAACAAAGTCTCATAACTGAAATGTTCCATTTGTGTGCTTGTTTCTCAGAAGCTGTTCTTTCCTTTCCAAAATTCTCTATACGTTGACAGTAACAAGAGGTGAAGATTGACTGATTTGATGGAACTGTTATGAATTAGACTGACTGTAATTCTACATTTAGATTTTTCTCTACAATACAGTGTTTCTATCTTTTGCTATATCTTTTTTCTAGTTCTTGCTTTTGGAATGAATCCACGAAAATCAGCCCATATACATTGCCTGTATATGGCAAATCAGCCCATATACATTGCCAGTCACAATGGAAATTCAGGGGCAGTCTTCAGAAAGCAAGGTGATGATGTTGTTCACAGCCTGACTGACACAGGTCATCCTCGTGCATGCGGGGACTGCAGCCTTAATCTTGCCTTTAATGGTGTTCTTCTCATTGCCTTTCTTCTAATTCCGAGGATGGATTTGAGAGAAAAGAGTGTGGCCCTAGCAGGCTTCGGCTTGGTAGTTCTAAGAGACTGGAATAACTTCCTGGAGTTTATAGGAAATATCAGTTGTAAGATACTCTGTCAGTTACTTGGAGAGATGCCGGTATCTTTGTATATGAAGGCCACCTTGTTGGTCTTTATCTGCATGTGTTCCTCAGGCAGGTCGAGTCAGGGCTACCAGCAGCAGGGCTGTGCTGGCACGCAGGCGGAGGGCAGCCTGTGCTTTGGCTCTGTGAGAAGACAAGGCTGTGGGGCTGCTTGCCCGTGGCACCCAGCGCCACTTCCAGCCCCGCTGTTTCTCAGCAGAGCAATGAGATCCCCAGGGAGCTGTTGTCATCTCCCATCTGGCAACTGCTTGTAGAGCTCCCAGGTCTGTAGTGTGTCTCCTGGCTCTTGACCAAAAGAAGATTTTAATAATGTTGTCTTACCTATCTGTAGCCCAGCCAGATCCCTATCAGGATCCAGACGTGCTTTGTTGACCTGACACAGCGTTGCTCATCCTGGGCTGGTCTTAAAGAGGTTCTGGTTGGGCAAGAGGGTCTGGCAAGGAAAAAAGAAGCATTTTCATCTATCAAAACCTTTGTGTTTTCTGAGTAAGGATAATGAAATAATAAATACAGAGCATTTACTGCAGTCAGCTGTTTAGGGACAGAAGTATTTGGACAGAAAAGTTGAAAAAACAGTTTGTATTCCTAGATAGTCCAAGGTTGAGTCTTCTATATGGCCAAAACACTTGCTTACTCTCTATTTCCACATCTCCCCAAAAGATATGATTCACTCTGCATCTTGAACTGTGGTTAATTTATGTTTTCAAACTATCAGAAAGCAATGCTGTTTTTTAAATTTTACAAAGTTGAAAAAATTTAAAATTTTGCTTATTTTTCTGAAGAAAAATAGAGATTGTGCTGTATTCACAAACATTTTCTCTTTGAAAATTATTTTAACAGAAGAAAGCACTTACCAATATGCCAGTATATTTATTTTGTAAAGAATGTGCACTGCTGATTAAGAAAAGTATTTTAATTTCAGTTAAATATATTTAATCTGAACTATAATAACATATTTGAAAAGTGCACGTTTTAATCTGATCCGGAATGATTGTTTCCACATTTTATTTTTGTGAGAAGATGCATTCTGAGCTTCTTTCAGAAGTTTTCCTGACAAGATTGTGAGACAAACCAACTGTTCCCTGGCATTTGCAAAAAATTACCTGGTTATGTGGTAGTATACTAATTTTTTTCATCCTAATTCCACAGGTAGCTTCTTAGGTCAGCTTCTGCAGTTGTGCTTACGGTGAGAACTAGTCAGTTAATGTATTGCTGTCATTCTAAAATACTAGTTAATACTCATCTTTGGGTATGGCCTTTAGAGCTTCTTTGTGATATTCCCTAGAGAAACTATCTATCGAAAACTGGATCAACAAGTGTAAGTACTTAGGAGACTTTCTGGTGGGGAAAAAAAAATGCACTTAAAGTTTTTCATTTCATTAAAAAGAGTAATTTGGCCTTCATCCAAGCAGTGAAAAGACATTATTTAAAAAGAAAAAAAAATAGTAAAGGACTGCAAAGAGAAGGAAAATTGGCTTATTTGTAGCAATTTAAATCCAGAGTAATTCTATTGTCTTAATTGCTGTTACATAAAATTTACTGAATTTAATTTTAAGAATAGTTTGGCTTGTTTGTACTTCAATCAAAGGTAGATATTTTAATACTGTCACTTTAGTGAAGTGTAGTTACTTTAATACTTACGGACTCCTTCAGGAAAGTATAAATGCTGCATCTTTCCTGGGAGGAAAGATGATTACTTTAAGTAGGGTACTATAATGAACCAATTTATAAGAGAATATCTGCATGAAAAATCACACTGCATATTCTTCTCATCATATGTACACATATGAAGAAGGAACAGCTTAGCTTCTAGAAGATTTGTTTTTTCTGCTGCTACCTTTGCTGTTCAGTGTAGCTGAAGTCTTCCAGATTGAACAGGAGCAACAAACACAATGAGCTACTGCCACACTGCCCTGCCACCACCGTGCCTGAAACCTGTCTTGGAAGAATCACCTCCAGAATGGTCAGTCTTTGATTTCACTTCCGACAGACGAAGTGCCAGGGGTGAGGGTACTGTTGATAATGTGAATATCCACTCTCTAATGACAGGATGGTGTCAACAGAAGTATTTGGTCAGAAGGTTAACATAGTTCACTTTGACACCCAGAACTGATGTTCAGCTGGGAACCCAAAGACAAGAAACTCCATCTACTCTTACTAATCTGATAAATACATGTAATAGTGAACTCCACTGTAAAGGTTTTCTCTTACAGTCCTTTTTGATCTGTACTTTTTCAAAAGAAATATGTGTTTCTGATGCATGGAACAGCCAATAAAAACATCATCAGGAAATTTATTAATGTTACTGCAGAACTGTTCAGTAGTGGTGATGGCTTGTGCTAGTGAGGAGTGCTTTGAGTGAAGAATAATATGTAGTACATTTAGATTGATATGCGAGTGGTAGGAGGCTCATATCAGAAACATAAAGAAAGTACTTTGTTCTCTTATCCATCACACATTTAATCTAGGGAATGTTACTGCTCATTCTGTTCACTTTGTAAGTGAAATCCAGAGATGAAAAAGAAGAATTTTATATGTTTTTCCTGACAACAGTAATGTTAAACTGTGAACAATTTGGGATGTTTCTGTAATATTTTGTGATATATATGCATTCCTTTCTTTTCCTTCAATTTTGGTCAGCTTGTTCTGAACAAAAGCTGTTAGCTAAACAAAAATATATTATTACTACACTTGCTGATGTGCTATCTAAAGCAAAGCTGTATTTTATTCTGTGCTTCCACTGGGAGAAAATAAAGCAAGAGAAAACAGCTGAATACATAGATAGAAGTAAGCAAGGTAAAACCAGAAGTCATATTTGTAGCCTCAGAGATCATTAAAATTGCTCTGTGTAGTTGTACGTAACAACTTTTTTTTTGTACTCTAACTTGTTTGTTCAGTTACAGTCTTGGTTTTATGGGATTCCCTAATACCCAAGCATCTTGCAGAAAAAACTTTGTGGATGTTGGAGCGAGTCCAGCGGAGGGCCACGAAGGTGGTCAGAGGGCTGGAGCACCATTTCTGTAAAGATAGGCTGAGAGAGTTGTGGTTGTTCAGCCTGAAGAGAAGGTTCCAGGGAGACCTTATTGCAGCCTTCCAGGAACTAGAGACCTACAGGAAATATGGAGAGGGACCATTTACAAGGGCAGGTAGTGATAGGACAAGGGGCTTTGGCATCATACTGGAAGAGGGTGGATTTGGATTGGATATTTGGAATAAATTCTTTATTATGAGGGTGGTGAGGCATTGGAACAGGTTGCCTTGAGAAGTAGTGGCTGCTCCATCCCTGGAAGTGTTCAAGGCCAGGTCGGATGGGGCTTTGAGCAACCTGGTCTAGTGGAAGGTGTCCCTGCCCATGGCAGGAGGGTTGGAACTTCCAACCCAAACCATTCTATGATTCTATGAATTCATCAGTCTTACTTCACATTGCTCTGTCATACAAGTTTCTTTTATACATCTCAGGTTTTGCCAAATGAAATACATTATAAAGCATATCTGAGGATACTGCAAAATTGCAAGGGACATATTTAAGAGGGACTGAGCCACTGTAAACAAATGTTAATTATGATTAAGGAAAAAAAATGTCATGGTGGGAGGAGAAAGGAGAGCAAGTTCCAATGGAAAACAATTTTAACCTTGTTGGAATTTTAAGTCAGTAGTCCCTGGAGCAATTGCTGCCTTTTTTTCAACTTGTGCAGTCAGACTGAGCTACTTGTGCATAGCTTGGGGCTGGTTTTTTCATGAAAGTACAAAGAAACCATCATCTACAGTTTTTATCTACATCAACAGTCTGAAAATTCTTGTTTCATGTCACTCAGTTGCAGTGAAGAGTAGTGCTGAACACTAGGAGGTCTGCAGTGGAAATAACACCGAAAGTACATCATCTAAGAATACATCAAGACTATAGAATGGCCTTGCAAGAAGCAACATTCACAATTTATTACTACATAAACAATTCTGTATGTGGGTTTGTAAATTGCAGTTTGGGTTTGGAGGTTAAGAGTCTGCCTTTATTATAACAGGAAACAGTGTTAGAAGTGTAGCGTAGTGTACCTGGATCACCAAATTCAGTCACCTAAAGGTAAGATAACTATATAGTAAATATCATATTTAGAAAGTCTTGTGGAAGCTCCTGAGACGCCATGGAAAGTGGTAAATGTTTTGAGATGCTGAGTTAACCACTTAGCTTGGGTGCAATACTGGTTAGAGTCTTGGATGCCTGTTACCATTGCCTCTGTATGTGATCTGTTAATAACTACATTGAGGTTTTTTTCTCAAATAAGTGGTTATAAGCAGTCATAAGCACTATTTAATTATGTAATCTACGTATGTTTTATTTTTGGGTTAAACGTGTGATTAGAGTGTTTTTGGAAAGTTGCAGGCATGATTCTCAGAAGAATTTGAATTTGTAACCATTATAAACCCATTGTCTCCGGTAAATTTCAGAAGCTGAAGAATTAAAAGGAGTTCAGAATTAAAAACCCACTCAGGCATCACAATCTGACACCCAAAATTGAAACAGAGATCATTTGTATCTGAGGGATCTTTACCACATTGCATCTGAAACACTTCACTTCTGTGGAGGACTTTTGTTTATCACATGAAAATGATCTTTAGCTTCTATAAGCAAAGATGTCATCTTTAATTATTACTTATCAGTTTCCAGGCAAGCAATTCATGTCATCCAGCACTCACTGGGAAAATCAACATTTCAAAGATCTCTGTATTTTTTTAATTCTTATTTAGTTCAAGCAGAGTTTTGTCATGTGTCCTTGGGAAAGATTGCTGTTTATAATCAGTACTGGAGAGTCCAGATCCAGCTATATCAGGACTAAATTATGCTGTGTTGTGTTATTATGGTCACTTTTCCAGTGAACTTTGCAGTATCTCTCTGATTCAGGAACCTCCCTGGGTAACCTGTTCCAGTTACCATATGACCATTCTCAGGGGAGGAAAAAGAAAAAAGAAAAGAAAAAAAAAAAAAAGATGTTCCTATTGTCTAATTGCAATTTCTCATGTTCCAAGCTGTGTTTTCACTGTAAGAAAGAAAATCTAGAATAGATTTTTGCTAGCTACCTTTTTTTTTCTTTGTGTCATCTGACATTTACTCTTCTTGGTTTGAAATTTCATAGTTACAAATGGAAATATCTTAAGGTGAGATCATTTTTTTCCATTTTTTTTCCTGTGCACGTGTAATTCCTAGAAAGCATCTTAAGAAACAAGAAAGGGCAAAGAACAAACAACTGATGGTACTACTAATAAAACTTTAAAAGTACAGTTATTTCTGAAATAATAATGGTTAAGAAATAGGTGGCTAAGTGTCCCTTTGACGCTTGTTTGTTCCTGGAAAAGGTGACAAATCTTGGAGGAAAGGCATCCCAATGACTAACGCTGTGCCCACAGGGTCAGCAGCCTTTTGCCTTTCTTGGGATGAAGGAGGAAGTAATTTCTGACATAGGAAGCTTCGTCTCTTATCTTTTGAAAGCTTCGATATGATCTTTTTTATCACTATAGTTACTCCTTTTGTTTATAAACAGTAAAAACGCTTTCTTGTTCAGTATTCTGAAAGGTGGGTGGAAGGGAAAAGATGGGCTTTACACATTCTGCATATTTCTTTATATTCTATGAATTCCAGTAAGTTATCATTTGGAATTTCAGGTGGATTTCCTGCTCTCTTAATTTATTGCTCTTACTTTTATTTATTAGTGGAAAGAAGGAGTGTTATACTGCTCCTTCCTACTTCATCTAACTGAAAACCGGCTTTCTGATAAGTCTCGGTCAGGTCGCTGCGTTGTACAGCTTCATAGATCAATGTCTTCAGTGATTTATATCTTCTCATTGATTCTAGAAAGCTTGCCATTTCCAGACTGCAGGGTCTGTTTTCGTCTGTTGTTTTCTATTGGCTATAGGCCCCATGGTGCTTGATCAAAGGGTTCTACTATTTGTTTGATTTATAGAACAAACTGAAATACTTAGAAATAATGGTCAGGGCAGGATGTCATTTTAGATTTGCAAAATACTGTTGGTTTCAGAAAAGCAATGACAGTTTAAACCAGCTTGAGAAGCTTATAGAATATGGGACTTGATTGTAAGTTTCTCATTAATTTCCGTGGGAACAGGTCTACAGTGAGCACCATAATCCTAGTTTCCTTTTAGTAAAATGTGAATATTTAATATTTTTTTGTCTCTTTGTTGACATGGAACATTAAAGATGTAGATGAGCCTTAACTGTAGAATTTTTATCAGGCTGCTGTGTTTGCATCCTCTCATGGTACAGGCATGTGTCTTAAGCTTACTGGTCTGGGGAGACCAAGAGCTGTGTTATTGCTTTTATTGCCCCTTTTTTGGTTTTCATTTTTTCCCTGTCCAGTGCACACCCAGAGCCCCATTTCCATCTCTTACATTTCCCAAAATGAAACCACATTGATCAGCAGGATAGCATTTACTCTGCCTTTGCTGGACTTCTGACCTGGAGAGTATTTTGCTATTCAGCTTGAAAACCCAGTCTGCATTTAGTTGTGCAATACATGAGGCATACGACAGAGACTGTTTAGAAGATTTAAAATATGGCCTTTAGTTGAGATAACATAAGAAATATAGGAATCTAGGGGAAAAAAGGAATAAACTGATTTATGCCATTGTTTGCTACCTTCAGCAAGCTCACTGCTTTTGGTAGGATTTGATCAACATCATGCAGGAGATACAGATTTCCTCTTGCAACTCCCTCTCTCTGCCCCCTCCTGCCTCCTCCCAGCAGGCAGCTGCCTTTGATATTAGCAGATTTTGCACTCTAAAGAGGATTCTGGTATTCCAAAAAACCTTTGTCATCCTCCCTCTTACTTGACTTGGCTTTAAACACAAAGGGTGTTTATGAAGCACCTGTTTTCTTTGCTTTCTTGAGCGTGGATTTTCCACTCTGTCCTTTCTGTGTGTCACCAAGGTAGAGCTGGGTAAAGTGATGGGACAGATGCCTCAGCAAATTGCAAGCCTGAGGACAATTTCTAAGGTTAGTCATGTTTTCCTCTGTTCTGCAGCTTTTCCAGGTAAGTCACATATCAAGGACCTTTTTAGCCCATGCCTGAAACACTGAAACTCAGTAATAAACTAGTTTTGAAAATATGTTGAGCTGTACTTAAATACTCAAGCAGGGGTAACAGTAGTAAGTGAAACAGGGTGTGTATTCTTGATTATACCACTAGTGTGTCAAGTTCATCAAATTTTGTAATTAGAAAATGAATGGATTAATTCTTTACTTCTGAGACAAGCTGTATTAGTCCCCTTTCTGTGATGAAATGTCATAAACTATTCTTTCTTCTACCTGTCCATTGCATTGCTGCCCTCTAATTTGAGCAGTGGAGTTGTCCCTGTGCAGATGTTTATGTTTTCTTCTGTTGTTTGCCACATCTATTTGATGTCACATTCTCTCCTAAAAGTGAGTGAATGTGTTTGAATTACATCAAAGAGATACCTTTGTCAAATATTTTTTTTCTGAGTTCATCAAAGTGTTTTGTGTCAATGCACTCATCAGGGCAACTTGAAGGGAAAATGGTTTAATGACTGTTTTACAGATGCTTGATCGTTGCACCAGTGAGTAGCAAGCAAGAAAAAAAAAAATCAAACAAAAACCCTACTATATTTATGATTCCTTTGTGATCAGGATAGCATTAATGCTGGAAATCCGATGGACTGGTGCTTTGATGTCTATGTTTTGAGGTTCGTAAAGATCTGGGCCTCATGGTTTGTGTAAGAGTATTCAGTGATTAAGCCCATGCTTTGTAAAATTGTTTCTTGATTAAAGTTTTAACATAGTTATAGTCGATTTCTAAGCTAGTTAATATTTTAAAAAGACATTGTTAGAAATGTGATTCACAGTGCTGATTTTTAATTCAGTTGTGTTTATGGGTTTTAATTAAGATAATGTCTTGCTGTTAACCCTCAAAGAGTTATATTTGCATACGTATTCAAGCTGGATCGGTTCTTCATGAAAATACATATTTTTATGCTTAGAGTTTGCATTCTGTAGTAGTTACAGGAAATATATATCACTTGAAGACTAACCCAAAGGTCATGAAAATATGTGCCTTTGTAAATAAGAATTATCAAAAAGGCACACAAAGAAAACGAAATGCTCATTAAAGGATTTCTCTAGATTTTTGTTGACACCCATTATTTAATGTACCTCACATTTTCCATTCTTAATCTTCTCATTAGTTGCAACACTGCATCTGCTTATATAGTTAGAGAATGAGATATACAAGATAGAGACTGTCCACTTTGTGTTGTGCTCAGATGATAATTCAGTCCATACATCTGTGTGTTTTTCTTTTTTCCCCTTATTCCTGCCTTGTCATTTTGGGCATTGCCTGCTTGTAGTCTCAATGTTTTGCTTGCTCTGCCTCATTCTCTCTCTCAACACATAACTTGAACACATAATTAATGGAGTTAGTAGGATTCACTGTTCAGTCTTATGATTTTTATAGACCTCTTTTAAAACTCAGCAGCCATAGTCCACTCAGCAGCAGCAGCTAATAATAACCCAATCTGACTGACTTGTAATAGACTGGGGCACTTCTGAAAATTTTGCTGTCAGTTTGATTCTCTCCAGTTATATATTAGTGTGGGTCTTAAATCAGTATTCAGTTGGTAGCTTGGTTCTCAGTCCATTATTTAGTAATTCAAATATTAGCTCTAGATGAAGAAAGGTGAAATACATTAGGCATGAACATATGTTAGCTTTTCCGCAATAAATTGCCTTATATCTTCGTGGCAAAATGCTTCCATTGAAATCTGGTATGCTCAATTTTCATTGCAACTTCTGTGCAAGAAGAATACACATTATTTTATTAAAAAGATGATGAGTTCCACTTTTAAAAAATCTTTAAGTAGATGTAGCAGTTAAGTTGTGCATGCACTTTTGCAGAATTGGCATAGCAGCAAGTTTCATAGACTCCACTTACTTAGTACTGTAATCATGTAAGTAGCAACTTGCTTGGTATTTTTTTCATTCATATACAAGGGAGATTTAAAGATATTTACATAGTTAACTTCATTTCCACCCTTGAGTAATGACATTTTAAAAAATCATTTCAGGAAAAGCTGTCAGAAGACAGTAGGAAGTGTAAAGAAGGCATGGAAAAAATTCATACACCAGTAGATGAAGATTCAAGAGAAAGCAGCAGCACTGAAGAGGAAAAAGAAAAGACAAAATTGCTATTGGAGCGTTTGAAAGCTCTAGAGGTAAGGAATGCAACGGTTTCACACATAAAAGACCGCTCTGCCCTCTGCCTCATTCATGTATTGGCACTGAATCACCCTGTAGTATAAATCTTATCTTTCACAGTTCACCTGTTCTTGTGTTATGGGGGTTTTTTTAATCATTCGTTTACCAAGGATGAAGAAGCAACTTCGTCTTAGAACCACTGAAAGGATCCCTCTCTAATGCTGAGCATCAGATACCTTTAAAAAGAACTTCATACGTTACTTTAATTCAGTTGAGACCATTTAATAACAAAAATTGGTTTTACTAGTTTTTTTTCAATTATTAATATTTTAAGACTCATATAGGTGGTTTAATAACTGTCATAAACCCAGTGTTGCTTCATTGTAGTTTATTGCTCAGCTTTTAATTGCTGGACTGCTTGCTTGAAGACTCAGGGTTTTTTTACTGTTAGATTGTGGAAAATCTATTTCCTTGTAGACCACATGGAGAACTGCACACTCTACGTTTTGAGTGCATTTCTGGAAAATTAGGATATGCAATTTAGTGCACCTTGTGGTACTTCCTAACTAGAGGAAAAGTTTTAAAGTTTTTTTAGGCAATTATGGTCAAGGTGCAGGTAAGTCTGTAACTGCTGTATATATGAACTCAATTGTGCTCCTTGATAAAAGCATGGGTTTCAATGTGTATCAAAAAATAAGACTGTGCATATTTTAATATAATTTTGAACTAGTACAAAGGTGTATTTTTAACTTACCAGTGTTCCCTTCATTCTCTATTTTGTTCAAGTACCTATGTAGTGTTATATGTATG
>JAOXJM010000079.1:8433635-8462205 GCA_026413425.1 Tringa solitaria
TTTTTGTTTAAGTGTGAAGGGTCTTTTGCATCATAATTTGTATTTTGAGTTGTACTCTGATCAAATGAGAACTCTGGATTTTTGTTTTTGAGGACTTTGTTAAAAGTAAAACATGAACAGTTATCATATTTGGATCTAACTACAGAATCTGAAATCTGAAAGGTATAGGGAGTTTCTCTGATTTTTCTTTCCTTTAAAGTCTTAGGCTGTTTGTAAAACAAGCACATTTAATATTCATTAACTCTAATTTTTTGTGGGAAAAAAACACATGATACTAAATTTTAAGGCCTATAAAAATGAAAAATGTACAGTTTACTATAGTCTTTCTTTCTCTATCTGTGGAGAATGACTGTATGTGCCTTGTATTCTTTTGTTTCCATATATGCATGATTTGTGTTTGCATCGCCTTGTTTGAATGACAGTGGCAGTTCTTTATATCCTCAGTTGATAGGAAGTTGGTCAATAATGTCACAACCTTTATCAGTTGAGGCAAATTGCCCAGATACATAATGTAGTGTTATGGACAGACAGAATCTAGTTCTGGAAGGTCAGTGAATAGGTCTTCATACTGATGCTAGTGTTGTGCGGTGGCTTGTCCAGAAACACGTAATAGGGAATGCCAATATTTCAAGAATTAATCTACATAAATAGTCTAAGGAGCTATCGTAGTAGAGAGATGAACTGCAGGGCCACCATTAATTGTGGCCCAAGATAATTAAAGTGAAGTATTGTAAATTGTGTGTTGTTTAATGTTATATATTCTTGCCCTTGATTTTCCTCTTGAGGAATATAAATTGTAATGTCAAAAACTATGGTTTATTAATTAAGAGACATACTTTTTTAAAGTTATATGCAATTAGCAGTTCAATCCTTTACTATTTGCAGAGCAATTATTCTAAATATTTTATTAGTCTATGTAGAAAGGAACAAAAATTGCTATTTATTAGTTCTGTGCTGTGGGTGCAGAATGTTTAATCTTACTTTACATGATTAGATGTTACTGTATCATATAGAGTTATTAATAAAATCAGCAAGGCTTATAGTGTACTTTTTAGAGTTGGTCCCCCATCTATGCACTGTAGAATCTGAAGACTGCCTATAAACCTAGCAGAAGTAATAGTCAAAATGAGGGACCTAATCCACTAAAGCCTTAATAACTTATTTCACGAGTATCAGCACTTTTAAGACATCTTCTTATATCTCTTCATATTTGTTTGTTTGTTACTCAAGTGTAGTTCGTGACAAGATGTAGCCTAGTCTGTAAGAGCATTGTAAAAATATTCCATCCTTCCTTCCTGCCTATATTGATTGTCCTGGTCCTAGACAGAGCTTCTCTGTAAATGAGGGACTAAATGTATATACATGTATATAAATGTATATTACAATGTATATCTAGGGAAAAGTTAGAGCAAGTGGTGTAATGATTTTGTTATATAAAAGTTTAGATTCAGCAGGTAAGTTTTTTTCTGGTTAATAGCTTCTCTTGACTGGTCATATTAAAACAAACAGATGGATAAATCTGAGCTGAGTTCCAAGTGAATGAAGTACCAAAAGTGCCCATCAGCACAGGGATAAATGGTAGTAGCCAGTACATATACAATATAATAGATTATTTAGGTTTTTTTCTTTTGAATATCTACATGGGGAAAACATTTCTTTTTTTCTTTTTTTTTTCATATACTTGGGTAGTGTCAAATGCATTGCAAATAAATTTCTGTAGTACTTTTTAGATTTTATTAACTTTTGTTTAACCTAGAAATTTTCTCACTGAGCAATACAAATGAGTAAAATAAAGTTTCTTTGTAGTCAGCCCAAGTGAAAGCTATCATATACTTTGATAAGAAATATATAAAAATATTATCCCATTGCTCCTTTTACCTATAATCTTTTTACATCCTTTATCATTTACAGCAGATTCTATTCCCACTTTACTGACTGATAAATACCATACGGTTCTAATCAAAAGAAACAGATGACAAATAACAAATGGTTCATACTGTCTTGTATCCCATTTTATGTAGTTGAAATTATTGTGATTTCCTGGATATCAGAACTCCTTTGTGCCTTCAGCATTTTTAGATGGCTGCTCTTGAAATGCCACTTAATTTACTTCAGCAGTTATGATCAAATGCCTTCTAACTCTACAGAAAAAAAAAAATCTCTGATAACTTCTCTGTGCATTTGGAGTGCTGCAAAAATGAAATATTAATGAAGTATGGTGAATAACGTATCAATTCTTTGGTGGAATTTCATTTGTTTTTTAATCCATTTTCATCACCAGAAGAATTGCAGTATTTTTTTTTAAATGGTAGTCAGAAATATAGAAAAAATATAATTTATTCTGGATACATATCAACCCCTACACAGAAATTTCAGGTACATGTAGGTATATACACAATTACAGTAGAACAATAATGTTATATTTCCAAAGGCATGTGCATTTAGTTGGAAATTTTTCTCAAAACCTTAATTTTCCCTCCTGGGTATGTTAGGTATTATACGGACTCTCTTTTTGAGATTGTATATTAGTTCTTGTTTCCAGCAAGAACAGTTTATAAAGTCACAGTGCCCAGAGGAAAGCCTTGAGAGTATTCTGTGTTTGAAAACCAGTGTCTGTAAAAGCCTTAAGACTGTCCAAGGACTTTGTTATCCAATATGAAGCAATGGGCTCTCTGCCCCAATGTCTGCCCTTAAATGTCTGAAATATAGGCTGCCCGAGCACCTGCATAATTGCAAGTAAATTAAACTGATATACCGAGTTAGTGTCAGTCTTAATCTAAACATGTCTGTAAAAGCCATAGTTACTTTGATTTTAAAAATTTAATCAGTGATAAATACTGTGTCAGCTTTGAAGGCTTATTAAAGTCTGTCATTTGCACAGACATTTATGCGATGAGGGTAATTCAGTATGAATTAACTGTGTCTAACTCTATGAAATGTTCCAGCTCTTCTGGACTTCCTTCTTTGCAACTGCAGTAGTGCAGCCTTCTTAGAAAGTATTTGCTTGTGGTTCAGTATGAAGAAAGTAAGCTGACTGGGATTGTTCCAAACTAAATGACTAAAGAATACTTCATGAAGGTTGTTTTGGACAATGCTCTGCTTCGCTAATTAAAAAAAAAAAAGGGATTCTGTAGGATACACAAGTGTTTTTTTGGTGATGTTATGTTCTTTCACACACTGCTTGTCCTCTCAATTCCTCAAAAAGAAGCGGGGGTGTGAGCAGATACTGGATGAAGACTCAAGACGACTGGATGCAGTTCCCATCTCAGCTGCAGATTTCCTGCATCCAGTACAGTCTATTTCGGTTATTTGTGCCCTGGTACTGCATCTGTAGGCAGGTAAAGAGCTAGAATGTGGAATGTGGTCAAATACCTTGGGAAGCTGGCTGGTTTCCTCTGGCGTCTTCCATTTGAATGTATTCTTTGACTCAAAGACATGGAACTGGAAACAACTCAGAGGAGAGGGCTATAATGTTCTCGTTTAGCCTGGTAGGATAACGGTTTACACAGGAAACAAAGAAGAAACACATTACAGAGAAGGTAACATTAAGGTTTTGAGTCTAGATGTGTCTATCAAGCTCTTTAATGCTGAATTACCTCATATAAGGAACATCTAAATTATAGAACCTTTATCCACTCTGCAGGAAAAAACAGTATGAATTGCCTCTACTCACTCCAACCCTCTGTCTGAGCTGGCTCCCCATTGAGGTATGCACAGGATTGGCTTCTTCGCTGCATATCTTCTTCTTTACTTCTCTGTGGTGCCTCCTGTGAGGCTTGTGAGTTGATCTGTATGGCAGGAGTCAGCATGTACACTGCATCATATGGTGCACCATGCCTGTCCTGTGGCAAGACGTCCATTTGTTACGGGATGAGTAGTGCCTGCATTTAGGATAGGACATGATGTTTTTGCTAGCACCTATTCTGTTCCATGGCTGTACGTGCATGCCTCATTTGACCACATATGGTCCCATTCTGCTCCACTCTGTTATATGGGCAGTGCACCACTACCTTGTTGTGGAGAAATCATGTGTTCTGGTTACACAGGAGCAGTTTCTACTCTTCAGAAGAGATGTTTTTCCCACCTTAGCCTATGATGGTGCACAACTAACGCCTTGCTAAAAACACCGTATTAACAGTCAAATTACAACAGACTGTTAACGAGGAAGTGGTTCCGCTGGTTTGCTGAGTGTCCTCCTTCCCTCCCAGAAGTACTGCAATGGGCACGGGTTCCAGTGGCCTCAAAAAACCATGATTGAAGGCTGCTCACAACCTTGCATTTTTCACCAAATAGCAAGCCACTGGGGTAGCATTAAATTGTAACCTTGAAGTTAACAAGTGAAAAGCCTAATTCATGTGTGAAAATCTCATTGCTTGCGGGTGAGTGAGACTCAATGAAAGTTTCAGTAAACTAAGCTGCAGTAGAAGCAGTATCTGCTAGGGAAGGGCCACGAAACCATTCTAATTTTAATTATAGAATTTTGCCCTCTTGCCCTTTGCAGTTCATCACAGAAAGATGTGTTTTGTTTTAATAAATTGAGCTTTGGGAGAAAACTCACTCAGGATAATAAGCTAAATGTTGAAATATATTAGAGAGGTAATTTCCCTTGTATCATCACCATTAAACAAATGAGGAAGTATGTCAAGTATTTCCCTTATTATGTTTTTACTACCCTGCAGAGGAAGAAAGGCATGATATCAACGAACTATAAAAAAGAAATATGAGAAGGGTACATACTTCCTTTGAGTGGATTGAGAAGATAACTTTACTTTGAAAGGGGTGCTGGTGGTTTTTGTTTTGCTTTTGCATTATTTTCCTATTTTCCCTTTTTTTTTTCCATGTACTACAATGTAAAATGGTAAGAAAATTAATAATTATATTAATTTCTACGGAAAGAAACATGCATCAGGAATGTGTGCAGAGGCAAAGAGCCTGAGTTTCTGAAAATAACTGTGAGGAAAAACTTTTTGTTTATTGAAAGTCAGCTGCTTCACTTCAGTTTCTAGGAAATTTGAATCACTTTACTGAGATGCATAGAAAAATCATGAAACTTTTAAATATTTTGTAGCAATGTTCTAAATATTTTGCAGCAACCAGTCTTGTTCCAGCCAATGCATTTAATCTGATCCATCCAAAAGCCTCTTCTTAGCTCAGTGCCTTGGCCATCCACGTAACTAGATTCATTATGCTGATCAGTCACCAAAGGCCAACCTACTTAATCCTAATTACTGGATTATTTTACTTTTAAATCTTTTCAGTAGGAGACTTTCATAATTAGTTTTCTGAAATGTGCCTAAGACCTCTTCTTTTTTATAGCCGGGGATCAGACAATGAGGCAGGGAAAGTCTCATTTCCAAACTTATCCGGTGGCTGATAATGAATCATCATTGACTTGCATCACTGGTTTCAAAACCAGCCCAGTTTATTCCAGCTTTGCTGGTAATAGTATTGGCAAACTGTTTTAGCTTCCCAATAATTGAGTAAATTTGAAATTAAAACCAAACAAGTACTATCAAGCTGAATGTATTCTATAATCTGTTGATGCTTGAACTCTTCTGCTGTAGGTTTTCAGTGGCTCAATTGTTCCTTGTCTTTGAAAATCAAATCTCATGGCTGCTACCTGTTTCTCCGTGTACTCTGGGGTGCTTTCCTCTTCGCCATCTGTCCTCACCCACTCCTGCTGCAGTCTTTAAATGCACCTGCTTCTCTGATGTTTGTACCCTCCCTCCTGCAAGCTCGTGCCCTCCTGCTCTTCAGATCTTCCGCTGTGGCTTTTCCATCCATCCTACCTGCTGCCCACAGTGCACGAAGCAGCGTTCTCTGTAGCTGGCACAGACACTGAATAGCTTTCAGTGGTTGATACGCCTTATCAGTTGGCATGTTAATAGAAATAATATGATCATATGGAAGATAAAGGCTAATGGAAACCTATTCTGGGCAGAGAAATAAACTCAGTTAGTATGTTGTGAGTATTTAAGAGAAGAGAATATACTTCTTGCAGACATGTAGAACATTGAGGATCTTAAAGGACTTTCTTGTTTTCTCTATCCTTTTACACATTTTTTTTTCCTAAGCCAGTCAAAACTCATGGCAAATTCTTTTTTGACATGCAAAAGTCAAGATGATTTAGTAGGAATATGAATTTACCCAGAGATGTTGAAAATAGCTCTGCCCACTAGATGTAGGAAGAGCTGATCAGATTTGCTCTCTTTGTCATTGTTGTAACTGTTTGCTGCTATCATTAGAGAGACTTCTGATCCTCTGTTCCATCAAACAGTCCCATCTCCTGAAATGGGAGAGTGCCTTAGTATAAATAAGTCTGTACATTAAGTCATTGTCTCCATGACTGGTAGAAGAGGCATGGAGGACACCATGCGTGTTTGCATTTTTCTGGCTATTCAGTGCAATGAAAGCTTAAAATACTTGGTTTCTAAAATCAACCATGGTGTCTCCTGGGAATTCTAGTCTAAGTAACAGATGGTATTGTTTTCTTTTCTAACTAAGTCTAGGGGAAAAAAAGAATATTGAATTGCATCTCTTATGAAGCAGCACAGCAGTGGTTCAGAAGTTAAATGTTTTGGGTCACAACATGCAGAGCTTCAGAGTTTTTGGCACATGTTGAAAAGGTAAAAACTTTCAGATCGACTCTCTGCTCTCTACTATGAGGTGCCCACAAAGCAGTTATGTGTCAAAATTTGCTAATTCAGTGAGGTGCTCAACAGAATATCCTCCGATTAGTGTTCCTATTCTGTTAACTTTTAAAACTGTGTTTAATTATTTTAAGACTGACATCATGTCATATCCCATCAACTACTTGTGTAAAGGGAATTTTGCCAATTATCAGAGTTTTTCTCCTTTAGTCTGCTCATGCAGTCAATTTAGATTTTAATAAAAGTTACTAGCTTTCTGGCATTGGATATTTCAGTGCTCTTATCACACACATCAGTCTATCCAAGTGAGATACAAGGCACGTTGGAAAGGCTGAGTGAATAACTTATGCTGTTCCTCATTCGCACTTTCTCAAACTAGAATGACATAAAATATCCTTTTCCAGGGCACTCAATCCAACATCTTCCAGGTGGAGGAAACATTTCTTATATGCAATTTTTAATTCACATAAATATTTTAGTCAGGCTACTGGTTAAAATAACCCTTTAGTTTACCTATAGTGTTGATTATAGTGGATGTAGTTGTGAAAAGTATAGGTGAACTATAGGATCCTCAAGATAGTAAAGTGAGCTCTGGAATTTTTATAAAAAATAAGGAGAACATAGATAAGCATTTCATGTTCATTTTAGCACAACCAAATGTAATTTCATATATTTATTGTAAAAGCAGATTTTAAATTTGTTTTTCTCTATGATATTCCAAATTCCAATACAATGGCTCTTTTCTTACAGTTATGTACCACAAAGAAAGCTCTTGGTTCTTACTTGGCTGACATAATAAACACTCTTTAAATAGTTCAAAGTATTGAACATGGCTACAAGAATAATGATTTGGTGCTAGAAGGTCTGAGAAATAGGTGTAGTCAGTGAAGAAAAGGTAAGTCATGGAAGTCAAGGAAAATCATCTTGGTTTTACTAAACCTGTCAAATTTTCTCTATTGAAATAAATGTTAACCATGTTCTGCAAAGAGTCCTTGCCAGGTTGCAGTGGAGGAATCTGGTATTTCAGCGTGACTTTTATAATTTAAATAATGATAGTTTTTTAGTGCCTTTCTCTCCGTGTATAGTGCCTTCTTGCACGTAATCAGTAGGTAATGTAACTTACCTTTTTTAGCAATCAGGCATGTGGTACAATTGAAAATTCACTCTCCCTGCTGAATGAAATGAGATTTTCCAACACTGTTTTATAGATCTAGGTAACTGTGTTTGTCCCAAAACATCTATCATTTCAGAGGGTGAGACTTGGTATGCTTTTAAAATAGTTTATATCATGTATGCACTTCTACACAAGCACTTTCTGCAAGCCTTCTCATTGCTTACTGTGACACTTCTTTCAGAGGAAAGATTCTGTGACAGAGATTTTAGAATCATACCTTATATTTTTAATTTACATACTAATGCATGCAATTTTGCTGACAGTTGTATAGTTCATAAACTAAATAAAGAGCTGCAGTTCATGTCCAACTAACATTATTAAGAAAATCCTGGTTATTCTGTGGACATTCTCCACTGGCTACATAGGAAATCCCAATTAATTTACCTGAGCTGTTAGAGCTGAATCCCTTATAACTCTTACATAGCAAAATAACTTAGCTTTTTTCATTTCTCTTTAGTGGCCTTGGAAAATGATGAGACAGTAATGAGGTCTGCATGGTGATGCACTTTTTCTTAATTCGATAGTGATTTCCTTTTTGTTCGTCTTGTAGAAATACAGAATTGGATATTGTAGCTGGGAGTCTGGCAGGTATAGTTACACTCATACTGCTAGAATTACTGGAGTGTGCTGACTTCAGGCATATAAGGATCTTGGCTCCTGTGTTGGCCATATGTTTCACTGCACATGTGAAATCTGTATGATTAACATACTCATGAAATTCAAAATTCAGTGGCTTTATTATGCAGCCACTTTAATAGTCCACAGCAGAAAATACTCAAACGATTATTTTTAAGTCTGCTTAATCTGTCATGGTGACAAGCACAGATTTTAAGATTAGTTATAAATATATAAAGAGAATAGATAAATCAAATGTGGAATTGTCTGACTTTGGTCCATTACGCTTGACTGATTTTTGGTGATGGTTCCTTAGACACCTGATTACTCCCTAGCTAATTATTTAATTTCAGTGTATCATCAAAACAGCTATACAGGGGTACAATATAACCTTATATGCGTGGACATGTATACCTACATGCATACATACATGTTTTAATGTACATTTGTCTGGTTAGGATCTGCAGTAATATTAAAAGCCAAGTAGAAGGAGGGGTTTTGTTTATTCATAAAGACTTTTAATTATAAGTTTTCACATACTGCCCATCCCTGACAGTTGCCTTTCCCCATATGAGGTCAGGGAGATCCTCCATTCTGTTTTGTCTCAGATTGAACACCTTCCCTCTGCTTCCCACGTCAAACAGCTAGACCAGGGTCTCTGCCCCAGCATTGCCTCTGTTCTGCCATTTAGCAGTGTGCAGCTGTCACCTTCCCATTGAGACCAAGAACTGCCATCTCATCTTTTTGACATATGTGCCCGTGTTTCCTGTGCACATGATTAGGTTGCCTGGCAGGGCTCTCCAGTTGCATCTGGGATATACAGGCGCATAATGCCATCTAGAGGGCTGAGTTTCTTCCCTTCCCACAGGAATACCTGTGGTATCTGATAGCCTCCCATCACATGCGGCAACAGTGCTCATTCAGCTTTGTAATCCAGGCATTTTTCCTATTCCTCTTCTGGAATAGGGAAGCATACATACTTACAACATTATGTAGGAGAAGACAAACGCTCAATTAGTAACTACAAATGTTTCCCTTTAATAAGCCTGAAGGTCTCTTCATTGTGTACAATCAGTCAAATGGTCCGTTCCTCCCAAATAATCCTTCTGATTTTAAATTCTCTGAGTCCTAATGTTTTAAGTTCTTTAGAAAAAAGTTATTTTAAAAAGGGGAAGTAAGTAAGTTTTTTGGTAAACTGTAAGAAAAAAGAGTACTTAAAAATTGTCTACTCTTCTAGACAAAGTCCTCTGTAAAGTTATTGCAGCAAGAATTCCTGGGACTGAAGGTCGCCCGTTATGTGATATTGTTGTGCATTTAGATGGAAGAAGCTATTTTCTTCTATTGCATCTCTTCCACTGAAATACTTGTTTAGCATTTCTCTTAATAGTTTATGGTAAGCTGGAAAGGAGTGGGAACAGGCTTTTCAGTGAAGAGGTCACATGGCTGAAACAGCTAAAGTTTCTCCTTACTTGTCTCCTAATATCTCCTTTTTTTTCTTCTTTTAAACTTTATGGAGTTTGCTTCTTTAGACCTTTAGACATGTGCCAGAGAAAAGCCTGTTGCCTCCTCCTTGATAATTTCCTTCAGTCCTATATTGCATTTCATAATATTATACTTTAACTGCTATTACCAGTAATGTCGGTTGTAATATTCTTTTTCTTAAATGAGCAACGGATGTTCTTTCTGTAACCTTAAATCTGATCTGTATCATCACAAAAACAATTTAGTTAGACATTGTGGTGTCTCCCCAGTACCATGCAGAGATAGCTGTTCTGTACATTCATATATTAATTTGATTAAATTAAGATAGGAGAAGTGAAACAGAGAAAGGGGCCGTGTTGCAAACTTTATAAACGATATAGTCTTTTTATATAGTGCCCTGCCATGCAAGGTACTTCAGGTAAAGAAGCACTGTGGCTGCACGGCATAGTGTTCATTTGAACTAATTGACTCTTCTTGAAAACCAGGGTATTAGCCCCAGTAGAGCAATGCATTAGCATCCAGAGCCAGCTTTAGTGGATCTCTGCAGGGTTTCTTGGTGTAGTGTTGACATCACTTCACTGCTAAGGACAGAGCTTGTGTCTTCCTCTTGGCTTCTCTTGGTGTGGCAGAATGTATTTTTTTTCCCATTGCAGTGGTGGTCTTCTTTGGACTCTTTTTTATCAAATATTTTGTCCTCGACAGTGACTCCAGGGAAACTATTAAAAAATTTTCCCAGTTATATGAGTTAAAACAGGTATTCTTAGTTCATTGTAAAAAATAAATTGCTAGTATTAGGCAAAAACTGTATATTTCACACAGAGATAGAATAGAAATAAGAGGTGAGAAGTTCTCATGTTTTTCAGCAACTGATTTGCCCTGCTGGTGACCTCTGCCAGGCGGGAATATTTCCCAATTGCAGGCCAACCTGACAGAGCAGTAATGTGATCGATCCTAGGTATATATTACATTGCATAGTATTTCATACATTGATTTATTTTTGTTCTAATCTCCGCGTTTTCCCTTTAGGCCAGTCAACTAATCACTGATACTGCTTTTGAACAGCAGCTTGGAATAAGATAATAGCAATGTTTCCTCATGTTTGATACTAATGTTAGTGTATTTGGCTATCAAATTTGGAGATGTGAAGGTGGGTGCAGTTCCGGTGGCTGCGCTTGTGTTGTGCTTACTTACGTGTGATGCAATTTTGGCTCATTGTGGAGATCAGAGCTGGGCTGTCGGGCTGCTACTGCAGCGCTTTTCATGCCTGAGCTTGTTGCTGGAGCACCACTGAATCCCATCTACTTTGATTTAATGTGTGTTCCATATGAGACACTTATTGTCATCCAAACCTGTTCTTCTAAGAACTTCTACAGTTTGCTACGTTATCCCAAAGTGTGTAGTCTAAGGCTTTTCTTGGACCTCCTAGGGATGTAGTTTACAAAGAACAAAATCTGAGACAAATTTTATATGCTGAAGAGCAAGGTTAAGTAAGGAATTGGAAAGTATTTAGTGTTGCACGGTAAGAGCAATATGTAATAAAAATAGAGTTTATTTTCCATGTAGCTGGCTTTAGTGTATATGTTTTTATACAGTTTCATATTTTCTATTTTCATAAAGCACAAAGCTGTAAAATTATCCAAGTAAAAAAATGCCCGTGGCACATCTCTGTTGTGTGTAGGAAAAAGTCTTACCAATAGGCTTGTCTTTTCCTATGGTGTTATGGGGTACATTCTTGTCCTGGCAATGACTTCCTTAGCTCTGTCACTGTTAATTCAGGTTTTAGAAGATAGCCTGCTATAATTATATGTCTATCTTAGCAAGCAGTGCAATGTAACAGGAGCAGATCCTCAGAGCCAAGCTGTCTGTGCTAAGGACCTGACATTTACTTCGGCTGAGCTCTAGTTAAGCCCAGCAGCAGTTGGAGTTCCTTTTCCAGTGTCATGTGAAAGAAACCCAGTCCGTTGGTTCCAAGGCCACACTGCAGTGGGAATTGTAGCCTGGTCAGTGCCGTGAGCAGAAAAATCACTTGAGAAGGACACTCACTGCCCCTCCAAGCCAAAAAGTTGGTGTAGATGCACCTGATGTCAGCCATTACAAATACCACACCAGACAGTTTCTAAGGGATCCTCATCCCTCTCCATCCATCTTCTCTGAAGCGAGCACAGTCTGCAGGGCAGAAAAAGCAGACACATCTCCAAACTGTTGAAGCTTTTAAAAGAGACAGAATTTGGGGTCTGTGTTGTTGTTCTTTTGAACAAAATACAATTACTCTGCAACTTCACTATTCCACTCTAAAAGATTAAAAATGAAATGAATCAGAACTTTTAATTTAGCAAATGTCAGTGCAGAAATCAACCTACCGCATATTGCTTCGTGCAATGAGGGGCATTGCTTGCTACTTATTGTGCCTATAAAAACAAAAAAGAAAAATGTTCAAAGCTTTCCGGAGAAGCAAGGTGATGTTTGCAAATAGAGTTTTGTTTCAGTTAGCAAGAAATGAACAGTAATTTTGTGTTTCAGTTATTAGAAGTTAGCTATTGGCTACAAAACAATTGCTGCACGTTCTATGGCATTTGATCCCATTCGTAATACAGTGCACCAATACCTGTTCTGCTTCGCTTTCCTTTGCAACTCCTTAGCTGGAAGGGAGAGAAATAACTGAAGCCATCAAAAGAAGTTCATTTTGAAATACCTGGGGCAGTTGACTTACGGGTGACTTCTGATGAAGAAAGTGAAATTGCAGGAAACATTGCCTTCAGAAATAACTCAGTGCTCCCATGTAGTTAAAAACAGAGAAACTTGTTATAAATTTATGTTATGAATTGTGAAATAGTTGACATTAATAGCTTATTGTGGTGGAGAACTTTTAACTCCAAGTCTTGAAAGGAATAGAGTAAAATGATTCATTGCAAGAAAAGAAAAATAATGTATTTTATATTTTACTATGTTTAAAAATATTTTGTGACAATATCAATTATAATGTGGTGTAATACTTTAAGTCTATTGCATATTATAGCAAAGAAAAGTCATTCTTTTTCTCGGAATTCAAATAGAAATAAGCTCAGTGGATATTTTTTAAAAGGAAAACCAGTTATGTATGTTTTTCCATTTCATAAAAAGTCATACGTGTTTCTTTGGAGAAGAAGAGAATCAGATTTTCCCAATTAAAGACTCGTTGGATAACAGAGAACTGATGTGAGGTTCCCATCACACAGCCAGTGAATGTGACATTATAGCATATGGGATCAGTGTTTTCCAGGCTGTCAGTTTAAATCACTTTATTTAATCATTGTTTTTGGTTGAACTAAATGAAGAAATTTAGGATAAATAATTGTGGAAAAAATATTTCTTGATAAAAATTCAGCATTCGCTTTCTCTGAAGACAGAGCAAAACATCTGTTGTTTCACCTTCAAGTAAGAGCCAAAATAACTGGTTATGGGAGACAATTAATAGTATTGTTGATTATACATTAAAAGACACACTGGGGAAAAAAGCAGGAATGCATTAAAATTTTGAATCTTCTTTTTCTATCATTAACCCCGACCACACTCAGTTGCTTAGTTTCTTGGGGGAGGGGAGTTGGGTGAGTGGAGAGGAGGTTGGTGTTGATGTTCCTTAAAGCTGCTTCCAAATTTAACTCCAAATTTAAACTGTTTACTATCATTTAATAATGGCCCTTCAATTCACATGCATTGAGCAGTTATGGCATTAGGGCCATTTTTTGCATTGACCTATGAAATTATATTTCGTGTTCATTCCAATGACACTAGAGAAAAATATATAAAAGTCACTTTAAAGGAGAAGAGCTGGTCTTGATAAGTAGAATTTATAGAAATAAAAAAAAAAAAACCTTTATATACATATGTGTAATCCTTTGCTTCCTGATATTTAGTTTCAAGGTTTTCTACTTAATTCCAGTGACTGTCATTTTTAATTTATCTTAGTTCTTATGGAAAAATAAGTCACATTTTGTTTTCGTCAATTAGATTATGAAATTCCTTTCTATTCCTGAATTTAATATTTTAGTGTCACCTGCCAAAATCTGTAAAGGTAAATCTGTAAAGGTAAATTAAGTTGGCTAAAAGGAACAGCTAAATTCTTGAATTTCAGCTTTTAAAGAAACTGAGCTTGAGGCCTTTGTGGCTTCTTCCTTAACTTAGATACTGAGGTGTGTCCTGTAAAGACAAACCGCTTGTCTCTTGGACTTGTTCCATAGGTGCTTCCCAGTGCTATGAATTGGTATTGCCTGTATTTACTATGAATATCTCAGCTAGACAAATGAAGAAAGTAAGAAATGGGTTCTGCTGAAATAAAGGTGCCCAAAGATTAATTCTCATTCGTAGATCTGAAATGTCTTTCTTATTGCCTGAAAAAATGCCCTGAAAGTATATGAGTTTTCCTCAAGATCTGAATTTTAAAAATGAGAAAAACCTTCTGTTTCATGATTATGCAAGAGAATTTTTTAAAAAGTGGATGCCATATGTATCATTTCAGAAGGACTCGGAGCCCTGGAAATACTTGTTTCAATGTCACTTTTAAGTTGGATCAAAATTTTCTGCAAAATATTTTCTTTGATAACAACTGCACTGAAAGATTTTTATCAAGCTTCCATGTTG
This sequence comes from Tringa solitaria, assembly GCA_026413425.1. Lineage (NCBI taxonomy): Eukaryota > Metazoa > Chordata > Aves > Charadriiformes > Scolopacidae > Tringa > Tringa solitaria. The sequence goes on from JAOXJM010000079.1 coordinate 8,448,174, forward strand.
GACGTCTAGATAGTCAAAGATTTTCAACTAGTTTTTATTAATATCAAAGAAAGAGTTTTTCAAAGAATTAGAATTTTCCCTGAAGAATTTGGGCTTTTTCCAAGAAAAATTGAAACAAATGCAACTGACCAAATGTGATATGATTAATTCATATAAGAGTTTTCAATGCAAAGATATTTATATATATGTCAAATACAAGTTGGAATTAAACACAAAATGTCCTTTAATATTTATCAGGTCCACACCGTTTGCTTTTATCTGCCTGCGTTAATTGTAAGAATCTTAGTTTCACTTACAATTTCAGGATCTCATACTTTTTTCATGGACCAGGGATTTTATTTTTAGTTCTGTGATAGAGGAAATAACTGCCTGTTAATATTTCATGGGGAAGCACAGTAAGTCTGTCAGAATGAAACACTCTCAGTTCTTAAGGGAGAACAGTTCCATAAGGGAACAAATGACTTAAAACAAGAGGGGGAAAAAAAGAACGGGATGGAATAGCTGCAAGTTTGCAAGGGGTGGGATTACTGAGTGTAAATATTAGAAATGGAAATATCAGAAAATAAAAAAAAATCACGACATGCACAAACTCTTCCTTGCATGAAAATTCAGTCTTATGTCTTACATTTGTGTGATGGCATCGTGGCCTGTACAGGATGTGAGCCTGGGTGCAGGCTTTCAGGGAGATGCCCTGTGCTATTATCACAGTGGCAGTTTTGGGAACGGTGAAGGAGTTTCAGCATTCCTCCTTCCTGACTGCCCAAGTCAGTGTTCCTGTATGGCAGGATTGGCATCACTTTGCTTTGTGGGTCTGCCTGACTGCAAGTGAGAGGACTTTCTCTTGTCTGGCATTTTACCCCTCATTAATAGCAGCTGCTGTTCTTTAGGTGGCCAAGGATATTGGTTTGGGAAGGTGAGCGCCTTGGTCTCTGTGCAGAGCAATGCATCGGACTGAGACACACAGCCCAGCACTTTATTCAAACGATGAGTGATAAAAAACAGGAGTCCTGCTGGGACTTCTGATTTTCCATGCCTGTGCTTCTGTGGTTTATCAAGTGTATATGCATTGTATAGACCATAATATGTATGTCTTTAACATCAGAAAATGCACACATCTTTATGTTGCCTGTCCTTCCTTAGATCTCTTAATCCTCGTCCTCAAAAAAGTGTTTTATACATGATCACTTGGAAGAAATTTGGGGAAAAAAAGGCATCCTTCATAATTTTAACCTATTTGTTCAAAGGCCTTTATTGACAGTAGATGTATTGTAAGTCTATTATATTTTCTGTAAATAGTGATAGAATTTGCAGTGTTCAGCTATTTGCATGCAGGTAAACATACAAAGCTATTATTGATATATCTGTTAGTAGACTAGATATTTATTTGCTGGATGATAAGACTGGGTTTATAATGCATTCTGTTTCGCTAGATCTGTTCCTAACCTTCTCTTCAAAATGTCAACTGCAGACATTTCTGTGGTGTCAGAAAGGAAAATGTTGAAGGTTTTAAAGACTCATCATTCTTAACTACTTTAGAGTCAACCAAAATAAAAAAGACAAATCTTACCATTCTTGAACCAGTTAAAAATTACTGGTCCTAACTTCTGAAAAATAATAAAAAAGTAAAGGTATTTCACAGAGGAGTTCCAAGAAATATGAGATTTACTTTTTGTCATTTTTAGGAGACATTTTCATCAGCAGTGTGTGAATCACATTTGGGTTTGGTTTCTTTGATTCAACTCCTGAAGTTCATATATTTATCCAGTATAAGTAGATTTGAAGGATTAAATTCTAGTTATCCACTTCTTTCAAAAAGGAGACTTCATCATTTAGGTTGAACATTCATTGTTTCTTTTCATGGGAACTGGGAAACACTCGACAGACAGGAAAAGAGCTCTGTGGTTGTGAGCCCTCTATGGGACCATGGGTGTGGGTCTCTCCCTGCGATGTGCTGCAGATAAACCAGCAAATTCTGTTTTCTGATCTCTGGCAGCATGAAATCTGTACAATTTTGAAAGCTGTTACATAATTTCCAGTGCAGATTCATGTTTAAATACATGAATCAGCTCATCAATAATTTGTAAAATATCATATGCAGCTGCACAGACCTTGGGCTGCTTTCTTTTAGGAACATTTAAGCCCAAGTTTTTACATAATCTTAAGTGGTTAGCTTTCTGACGTTGAATAAATATCTTCTGGTTTCTAGCATACATTAGACGAAGGAGGATACACTGCTGTCTTGTGAGGCTACAAACCCATTTTATTGGTAGCACAGCAATAGCATAGCATGGCCTGTGAGACAGACTGCTTATGAGAACTGTTGGTGCCTTGTTCTAATGTCACTGTATTTTTGTGTTAGTCAAGAATTAAAAGAAGTATTAATGAAATTTTGAATTGCAAGAATGAACCCTACCAGTACTGCCCAGTAAGGTTTAATATAAGCTTTTTATAAACAGAGTTATAATTAACATTTGTATTGTTCTGTATTTTATTATTTAACATCACATATGCGTTGCCTTTATTCCATGTTTTACCTGAATGTGAATTGGCCATTGGCTGAGTATTTCAGATAAAATGTGGCAAATGTTTTAAGTGTGGTTAAAGAGAATAGGCTATTTTATCCTGCTAAAAAATACGAAAATGATGCAACTGAGTAGGCTAAGGGCCTATTTTTTGGAAGCAAGGTTGAGAATCCTGGCTATCAGCATATCAGTAATTTGTACTTTTGGGCTTTTTTGCCCATCTCCATGAGCTGGAAGAAATAGTTAAGACCACGATGTGTGAAAAAGCATATAGTAATACTTTATTAAGTATTAGTCTGCTAAATTCACTGCTTATTTCATCAGTAGGTAGTGTTCTCCAGTCTCGGTTACTGTCCTGGGGCCAGGGGTCCAGGGAGCAGAGCTGTAGCACACGGGCTGCATGTCAGCAGGGAGATGCTCCGTGGTTGCTCCAGTCTTGCTGTGTTGTGGAAAGAGTGGAGTAGAAAGTGGAAACATCTGCATGTTGACAGGCAGGTCATGAGGTGTAGTTCCTATTTTACTCCTAGTGAAGAGCTGTCTATAGCAATATAAAAGGCACTGGAAAGTGGCCAGTGGAAATGCTTTTATAGTGCTAGAATTAAATTAAGGCTTTTCTTGCTAGAATTATGTTGATTTAAAAACACAAATGCGATTTTCAGTACTTCTAACCAGCATTAACTATGCTGTTAAACTTTTCTCTGACAACTTGTTGGACAAATTTTCTATGTAACATGGACAGAATAATGCAAAGAGTTTTGTGTGTCCAGAGATACAGAGATGGTTCAAGTGGTAAACTCTTCCTTGAACAGCGGCTTACCAAAAAAATGCCATGAGGACCTAGGGAAAGATTGCAACAACATTACTTCTTACTTTACCAACAACTGACTTTGACCGAGGTTTTGAGCTCTCATGTGCCCTGTATGAAGCTATGACCACAAAAATATACAAAAATCAGAGGCTGAAAGCATGAAAAAATTGCTGAGCACATTTGAAATGCTTGGACAGCTATTAATACACTGCACAGGGCATGACAAATGAGTGTCTGTGTAAATCAATAACACTTTCTATAAATGGACAAATGGTTTAGTATGAATAACAAAGAGGTACACATGGTAACCGGTATTGTAGCATTCTGTCAGGGATTTTAAAGTTCACTGTCATAACTTTGTTCCTCTTGACCTTTATTGATGATACCTTCAAAGCATGTTGAGCTGCTAACTTGACGTACAACCTTTAGACCTTCATCTCCTGCCCATGGTGGGGGGGGTGGACTAGATGATCTTTAAAGGTCCCTTCCGATCCAAACCATTCTATGATCTTCTTTTCCCTTTGTGCAAAATGCATACTACTGTCTGCTTTCTTCTCTCTTCCTCCTCCCATCCTTTTGTTTTGTGCCGACTCTGCAATGGTTGAATATGGAAAACTGTCTTGTGTGTGCTTCTCTTTTATTCATGGCTTCTAGTAGAAAATTCAGTGTTTTATTTCATTTCATTGTGGTTATTAAAGTGTAGAGGATTGTCTGTTGAAGATTTCCTAATAGGTACATGAAATAATTCTCCACTTAAAGACCCCAGTGCACCAAATAGATCTTAATTCATAAAATGTTGGAACAGGGTAGCTAGATAAAAAAATGTTGCTGTTCTCTTGACTTAATAAATTAAGGCACAGAAAGGTAAGGTTTAAACTTTTTGAAAAACACTTTAGGGACTTAAATCCAAATCTTATTTTCAAACATGATCTAAGTGCTTCAGTTCACTTTTTCAAGAAGCACACAGAAATGGCTTTTGCAGCATGTTAAGTGAAAATTGTCCACTCCAGTTCCACTTAGAGAGGCAAGTCTGGAGGAGAACCGGCTGTCTCATGACATTCTCAGACATGAGAATGTGTCTGCCACTTCTACCAAACACGGGTAAATGTTGAACAAAGTATAGTTAGTACACAGTCTTTAACCTAACAATCCTCTAAAATTGTTAAAAGCAAAGAGGAGAGAATGAAGAAATCATCCTAAATGCCTATGTCAATTTAAGAATATATATATTAAGTGTATATTTTTTCAGCTATTTGTAGTCTGCTGCTGTTGTTCAGCTGAAAGATGCCATGAGCTATGAGTATAGATGAGGACCGAACTGCTCAAAAATTCTCAGATTTGGCACAATGAGACTGGTGGGAGATCTCATACATTGACCATGTGAACCTCGAAAAAAAGGCTGTGAGCTGGAAAGGAGCAGAGCACTTTTTGGCTCTCAGCCTGCTGATAATGAATACTTTTGGGGAGACAACATTTCCCTCTGTTTTGGGGCAGGGAGCTTGTATTTGTTTTTTTCTTATGATACAAAAAAGCTGCAGTGTCTTCTATTGTTCATTAATAAAAAAAGTAAATGTGACCGCATTAAGGATATGTTTGAAATGCATTTTAGACTTTTGTTGAATATGCATTGTCACAAGCATTTAAAGTTTACATGGTTGTACTGCCTGAATGGATACTTCCTGTGGTGTCGTGTTAAGTGTATCCTAAAGTTAATTAGTATGACCATGTTAGAATTGTTCTTAAGAACTGTAATTAGTTAACCTGAATTTACTGGTCCAGTATATAACACATTTATAGAAACATGGAACATAACGAACAACAAATCATCATGAATTAAGGAACTTCCTCTTGCCCTAAAGAAATTTTAACGAAACATTGTGCATTGTGAAGCAAATAGGGTTAATTTTGCATCTACATTCATGGGAAATAAGTGGCAGATTCTTACTGACCTCGGGTGTGTAGTCTGTCTGTTACTAGCCTTGAATGAAACTTCAAACAGCTGCCCCACAGGAGAAAATACAGAGTGTTCTTCAATATCAGTGAAGGAGAGAGAAAGCTCTTAGCTGACCTAAAGGTAATCTTCGTCATTACTAGAGCTATGTTTTCCATCCGGAGAAAGGGATTAAAACCAGAGTTGACAAAGTCTCTCATAATGAGCATATCTTAGCGGTGGTATCAATACAAGGCAACCTCTGGTTTATATAAAGTAGTCTGAAGTTTTCACTTTCAAATTGATTTTCCATAGACTCAGTCTCACAATTCAGAACAAAGTTGTCTCTAATATATGCTGCTGAAGGCTGAAATCTTTAAATTTTCCAATGTTTGGAGAGACCTTTGTGCAAAATACTTTCTTCCAAATCAAAACTAGGAAGGACCTCTGTTTTGACATTTTAGGATCCTTGAATCCATAAGGATCCAAAAGCAACATGTAATGTTTCATTTAATGGTAAGTTATGCCACAGTTATTTTTGGCTGACTGTGGGGCTGTCCCCCCAAGTAATCCCTGCTTCCCTGTAGGTGCCACTGGGAGGCACTGAATGTGGCTTGTCCGCAGCAGTTTGCTGGGCTGCATCACTCGGTGTTTCTGAGGCTGAGGGACAGAGATGGTTTATTTCTATGTGTAACATAAAATATACATAAATTCCTAGAGGACCACTATACCTAAAACTAGAAATCACTATAGAAATCAGTTGATATCTAAGAGAGTACTGTTCTCAGTAATTTATTTTTTTTTCCTGCGTGGTCCCCTGCTAGGCTATGTATGGGAGAAGTGACTGCATTAGGGGTCAGTACTTCTCTACCACTGCCTCTGGGTGCCTGGAGCTTTCAGGCTGTGAGAAGCATGGGCTTCTTATTGCACCTTAGCCTAGTTGTAAGTAGGGCCTGAAAATAAAAATGAAAATAAAATGTAATAGTGGTTTCCTCCAAGGAGACCTACTTTGCTTAACTGGCAAAAGATGCCTAGAATATGCAATACAGGAGGTAGGCAGATCCCTCTGAGCAAAAATTGAGCAGACTTTCAATAACATCAAAACCTAGTGGTTTCTGTTAAATAAATGAAGGTTTTGGATTAGGAGACAGGGGTTTGAGACCACAAGTGCTATTACAAATTTTCCAAATGAATACTTTTGGGTGAGTGAGGATTAGTATCAAGTATTCAGTTGCAATATAGAGTGATTTAGTATATCAAGTACTGGTTTTCCCATGTTGTGGGAGCTGGCACAGGATCTTAAGCAAAGGCAGTCAAGTGTTCCCTTCTAGTCCAGTCCTCATTACAAAAATGCCAAATAAATAGGCATGATTTGCTCGGCAATCAAGAAGCGCAAAAGTCAAGCTAACATTGACTGCATTACATCCTTTCACTACACTTTCGAAGCCAGTGGTGTGAAAAAGGGTTTTATTATACAGATGTTTCCACTGTGGCTTGATAAGAGGGGAAATGTAGCATTTATTTATAATGCTGTCAAGTTCAGATTTCCTAATTTTGGAAGCCTATTTGTAAAGGAATAGCTCACTGAAATCAGAGATTCAGCTAACAGATCCAAGAAGACTTAGTTTCCATTTTACAGCCTTACAGCATTCAAAGAAAATGGTTTAACAGAAATATGGGAAGCTCTCTGGGTATTTTGTATAGTACAACTATATGTTGTAGTTCTTTTAGACAACTCTATATGGGAGCAGTCTGCCCTAACTATTTTAGGATGAAATCATACAATATACTTTTATGTTAGTGAAAATGAGATTTTAAAAAATTAAACCCATAGGTATACCAACATGCGTGAGTTAAAGGCTGTGCAGACTAATCCTTTAATGATTGCTTCAGAACAGTAAGAAGAATTTATTTTGGATAGCATTTTAGGGTGGTATTCATAGAGAAAACATCTGAAAATCTTTAACTCATAGAAAAACATTTTTATGTAGCAATCACCTCTTTATTTTTATCAATCAATCTACAAGAACATATCTGTAAAAGCAACCTGATGACTGTATATGATAGCCTCTTCAGTATGGAGGGCTCTTTACCCTCCAGCTTCTGATTTCATACTGCTGCTTTTGCAGCTTCTGCTTCTACTTTGCTACTTACTTCTGCATCTGCATTTTCTGCTGCCTCATCTCACAGTGCTCTCTGCAGGATCACCCATAGACTTTTTATAGCCATATGTTGAATCCATTGGTAGGTGACATTGTGAAAATATGATGCAGAGCATTTTACCACCTTTGCTGGCTTTGATTGTACCATCAAGATAAAGCACTGATTCCATACAGTTGTTTATTTAGACTTGTAAATAAGTAAACTCTGTATGTCCGTGTTTCTTACCACTCCTTTGTTCTTTACTCTTTTTGAATATGCTGAATAATTATGTATGTTTTCTTTTTCTTCCTTATCTTATTGTTAGGATTTAGCTGAATTTGTTGTTAATGAATGAAATTCTTGGTAATGGATCAATTTATTGGACTTTGGGTTTTTCATTTTGTTGAATTGTTGACTTTTCTTAACAAGGAAGAGAGATCTCTGCAACTTTCCACAGAATCTTCCCATGCAGTACATTACATTAAATTTTTCTCTAAAGTTAGAAATGTTAACAACATTTATGACTGTTGCTTTGTATAACCACAATGGTTTTGAAACAGCATTTGTTTAACTTTTATAGGTTGACAGAAGGTTAAAGTGAAGGAAGTAATGTAAATTGTATAATAGTTGTAATTACGTGAATGCATTGATTTTGATGTTATGGTTACATGATGTGAAGTTACGCATGGGAGGCAGAGAGATTTCTAGAGCCACTTTTAACTCATAGTTTTTTATTTATTGTTTCAATTTCTCAGTCTTTAAGAGAAGACTAGTCGAAACTTGTTCTAATGCCACTATATATAGCACACTTCAGAGATTTTCCTTTTCCAGTACTGAAAGAGTTCCTAAAGTCAAGTCATAATATATAGAAAAATACATTGATTTAGTCTAATTTACATACCAGATTGTGCCATTTCGAAGTTTGCACTATGCAAAAATGAGTGTAATGGAAATTAAAGATAGATGAAAGGCACTACTATACAGGAAACCTTATCAAATTTAAACTGACATATGTGTGAGAGAAAAAAAAATCTGAAGATTACATTTACATGGAGTAAAATACCACTTTCACTCTTAAAATGATAGGAACTGGTTTTAAAATAAAGACTAATAAATATATCTGGTTCAGTTAAAGGGTGTAATCCATCAGTCAGCAGTAGTAGTATGACCGGTGCTTCTGGAATTACCCTCTGCAGAAACCAGGCTTATGAAGAGCTGCTACAGTTAGAAGTTTCCATAAGACTGCTTTTTGTTTCCTTTTGATAGTTGCCACCTCTGTTTGCGTCCCAGTGGCTTTCTCAGATAGCAAGATCACTCTAAACAGACCTGGGGGGCGGGGGAAAGATACACGAATATCTTTTATAATGTTTCATTGCCAACTCTATTGCACCTGACAAGATGAAATCATGGGCATGCTTCAAATATCTGCTCTGATGTTGTTCTAAATTGTAATGTACAGTGTGAATAATCTCATATACGAATGTCACTCCTGTTTTTATTCAAAACACCAACTTGTAGCAAAATAAATTGTATGGTGCTTATTATTCTGGATCCTGAAGAAGTACACAAAGTAAGCGCCTTGAGAATTTTTATGAATTATCATGTAGTACAAGATACCCTTTGATTAGTTTACATAGTTATTTGTTTATTTATTCTATTTTACTGTAGGCAGAGAATTCAGCACTGGCTCTGGAAAATGAAAATCAGAGAGAACAGTATGAAAGATGTCTTGATGAGGTAAGGTAGATAAAAAGGTTGTTCTTACCTGGTGCTATAATTAAATGAATAGAAATGAATCTCTCCCTCTCTCTCAAGGTTGACATTGTTCTGCAATTTGCTAGCATTACCTCATTCTAATTAATTCCAAGAACATGTGTCTGGCAGTCATAGATAATGTTCTCCATGACCTCTACTGTAAATCCTGTTTTGACCACGCCTCTTCACCAAAAAGTTGATCTCCTTGTGACCAATACTTGGATCTGGTTTGCTTTTGTTAGGAGGAAAAAATGATAATTTGCCTATTAGGTGTTGTGTACTCCTGTAGAGTGGAACACAGGTGGCACTGGCTTCTTCCATCAAAGGTCCCACAGCCTTCCTATGTAATCTATTTTGTAACCAGAGAATTTAGTCTCTCAGCTCCCTCTAAGGGTTACATACAGAGTTTTTTATGCTGGGATTTTACTTGCTGATGGCTCACTTCTACTACACCATTTAGCTTCTGATCAGCCCTTCCAGTTACAGCTACAATGTAACTCACCCATCAGTTACTGTCTGAGCACTTCAGCAATGCTGAACATTGCAAAATGTCTAGTATCTCCTATTGCATGCAGCTTTCTCCATACATTTCCTGTTGCTTACATGTTTCTCTCATTTTTCCTGAAGTAAGGCTCTTCAGCATATGCAAGAGCTTAAAATAGTTTTAAGACTTTTGGTAGCTCGAATTGTTGCTTAGTAGAAATTGGTTACCCGTTCCATAATAAGAATACATAGTAGCATAAGTAGTTAGCTAACATGCAAAAAACCCAAACAAAACAGAAATTGCACTGACTTCTCAGCTGTACTCTTGAGAGAAGAGTGCATGGATGTGCAAACCACACATAGAAGGTGACGATTCATATCTTCATACCAGCTTTTTAAATTTTCAATCAGCATTTGCTGAAGAGTCACTGGCATGAGCAATACAGCTTTGATAAAAGAAGCCTCCAGTTTAGTGCAGATTTCCATCAGCAAATCGCCACTTTTTCTACTATAGCATATTTTTATCTGGAGTAAATTGCAGATGCTCTTTCCTACTAGTTATGCTCTGTGGCACTGGGTTACCAGCAGAGCCTTGGTCTGCGTTGGTATGTCACTGCATTCAGTGCACACTTGAATTATATTTGGATATCTTGGTGATAAGGATGAAATTACCATATAATTAGTAACTTTAGTTTAAATTACAGAGTTTAACTTAAAATTATTTTCTGATTGTCTAGGACAAAAGCTGCCTACATAATTAATTTTGGAAATGAATAAAGCACTATACCTATCCATTCCAGCGTAACACTCCATGCAGATTATAAGGACAGAAGATATATTTTTATTGTGTTTACAGTAACATGATCCAGGGTTGTGTTTTTTACATGCTGTTTCAGTTTAAAGAGGAAATAATTTTATCAGACCATACTCTAAACTTTATTATCTTCAACATTAAATTAGCTGTTTTCAGTTCTTCCATATTATCACAGCTGTATCCATCTTATCCCACTGGGTCAAACTTTTCAGGAGAAAGTGCTTCTCATCACCTGTGGTTTTCTGCTTCCCTGCTTTATTTTTTGTTTGCTTGTCATCTTCCTCTTGTTGTCTTCTGGTTTGTGTGCATTGACCTCTCTCGTCCTTCCCCAGACTTGGTATCACTTTTTCCTTCTCCTCCTTCTTTCAGCCCCCACAGTGCTTTGGCAGTCACACTGTAACCAGCATTATTTCAGCTAAAAAAACTTGGACGTAATCCTTTCTGAACACTGAGGTGAAGCTGTTGCCAGTGACTCAAGCAACAAAACCATATTTTAAAATTGCAAGTTCTGCCAGAGTCCCAGGTTAGCACTCACCTGGGTTCATTCCCTTCATGGAGCTTCACAAAAAATTGCATGTTCTCACCCTACTTCATTATAGCAACAATAAAGAGAGTAGGCAATGAGACATAAATATAATTAATGAATTACCTAATCAGTGATTGTGAGAACTTTCATTTCCAACCAGAATCTTCTGAGCTTGTGTTTTATGTGACAAAGTCCTTTCCAAACAGGAATTCATACTGGAGATCTTAAGAAAACAAAATGCTTTCTATGAATGTTTTTATTAAAAAAAATAAAATTACTTCCACTATGACTTCCATTTGAAACTTTCTTTCCTTTAAGACTTTTAAGTCTGATGCTTCCTCTGTTCATAACTCACCTTACACCAACCTAGCTTCTTGAAGGTGAAATTCTCTTCAGAACTTTGCTAGTTTGGCCTTCAGGACTTCTTCAACAGTTTTTAGGAGAAGACGTATCCTCTACAGCTATATATGAGTGCTTATTACAACTATTATTTTACTTTTGCCTCTGCAGTCCAATTAGTTATGAGTGTATTGAACTTCTCCTGGCCTGATACACCAAAGCTACTACCTAGCCATTCTGGCCAGTTATATGTTTGGGATGCTTGACAGTCCCTTGAGGTGATGAAGGTTTGGAACATCATTTACTAATTACTGGGAGAATGCTGCCATCTTTCACTCCTCATTGAGCAATCTCAAATTGCAGCTTCTCTGCCCTGGGCACAGGCAAACTCTGCTCAGGGCACTAAAGCACCATTTGATCTGGCCACCCTGCCAACGGTGTCCCTGCCTGGTCCCTCAGGCCCCTACAGCAGTGTGATAAGGACACGTGCTGTGCACTGTCGGCATTCTGCTGAGATGTTGGTGGCTATTAAGCTATATGTAGGAAGTAAAAATAACCACCATGATTTTTCTGTCTTTTTACTAAAAGATACCCGAGCTGAGTATTTAAATATATGCCTGCCATTATTTTCTCTCAGTTTTCTTTTTTTAATCAATTATTTCACATAGTTCTTTTCATTCATATAATGTCCCACATTTAATATTGTATGAGTGCTTGCACCTGTGAATTAAAAATGCATGCTCTGTAATCATTTTCATGGTAAAATTCAACGAAACTCAAATGTTCATAGAGATGAAATCTGAAAGGAATATGGGTAAAGCTAAAGTGAGTCATTTATGAATTTTAATAAATATTCACATACTTATACACATGAATATATGTTGTACATATAAACATAGACATAACATATGTACATATAAACATACATATGTACATATGTTGTACATATAAACAAATTTAGAACAGTATTTGGAAGAAGTAGTCATTGAAATGTTCCAGTACTTGATAAATAAGAGAAGAGCTCATTTAATTTCAGAAATACTCCATAAACTTATCTTTTTGTCTCTGAAAAAATTTAATGCAGAAACCAGGAATGTCTTATTTTACCTTTGGGGTTTGAGGTTAACATGCTTAATCTTAGTCTCCTATCCTGGAATTCAGCTGTCACTTTATTGGTAAGTGGTAATGTCATATTTATTCACATCACTGTGCCAGCTGAGATTTCTGTCAAGCTTCACCATACTTACATGCAGAAAATTGTGCAACCAAGGGTAGATGATATTTTTGCTGATGTTTTAAGAATTAGCTAATCAAAAATACAAATTTGCCTTTAAAATGCATTGGGTTTTTTTGATATTTGAATAAAATATAAGACTTTTCATTTTGGTATTCTTGTGTGTATGAAATGTCCTTGTGAGTATGAAACCATACTTTAAAGGCAGCTGTGTAAAATCTCTACTTGTAAAAAAAGATATAATAGATGTTACACTAGAGTCTGTATTCTCTGATTCATTCTTTTATACCTTTTCTATTAAGACCACTGTGTAACACGTATATGTAAACATAACTGTGTAAGGAAAGAGTGAACCTGGATCTTTATCTATTTTATTGCAATCCACAAAAGGAAACCTCACCTAAAGATCTTGGCTATTAAGTTCACAGGAAAGGCAGGCAGTGTGAAAGCAAGCAGTGTCATCTTCTACATAATAGCAGCCTAAGGAACCAGCAGTCTCTATTCTATTCCTTGTTTCGCCTTGATTGACTGCATGAATCGCAGGTCAAGTCATTTTACAGCCTGCTTTTTACTGGGCTTGAGCTGCAGTTCTGCCTCACATCAGGGGGATTTACACATATTCTGCACCTCAAAAGTCAGTCCCTCTGCTTTCAATGGTCTCGGTTTCTTCAGTTTTTGGTAGTTGTGATTATCAGTTTTGTAGTGCTGGCTTATATTGTTCATCCATATCCATGGTGTCTCTTGACACCTGTAAGTAAAGATGAAGTAGGTCCCCTAGCTTAGCAGTTTATTTCCATCTGGACACTCACGCTGCTGTAGGAGTGGAATGGCAACCTCATTTTAAATGCAAAAGGTTGGATATGATTCCACTTACTGACTGCTAAATTAATTTTAGTAACTGCAGAGCATTTCACTGAAGGCTTCCCACCCTTGTTCCTGCTGAAATCCAAGAATACAGACCTGAAAATCTTTGAATGGCAATAGCAACACAATTTGCCAAGTTGCTAGATACTAGAAAAAAAATAACCTCATTTTGTAAAGAAACTAGTTACATACTTCTCTTATTGAGATCTATGGGAGCTATGGATCCCTGGCAGGTACTTTCATTTCGATACCTGACTCATACACTCAAAGTTGGAAAATTTGTCTCATATGCATCAACAAGTTCAGTTTTTTCCAATTTGGAAGATTATGCTTTTTGCACTCCTCTGTGCAATATATAAAGCTATAGGAGTAATTTTCTAGGCTATTCCATTGTGAGTGACTTGTATACACTTCAAAGAACCTTTTAGTTCTTCCTTGGTAAAGTAACTCCATGTCAGAAAGTAAAGAAATAATGTATTAGATATGGTTTGTTCAGTTTTCAGGTAGAGCAAACAGACGTTAAAAGTACATGCCAGAAGGAACATTGTCAGATATAGATCCTGAACACCTATACTATAGGGCAAGACACATGGTTTTTTGAAACTGTAACATATT
>JAOXJM010000079.1:8472257-8488437 GCA_026413425.1 Tringa solitaria
AAATCATGTAGTAAGGTTTTCATGACTGCTTCAAGAACCCTTCACTGTAAAACTATTATTAAAAATTACAGTTTCATGCATTTACAAGAAGTGTAAGTACTTGTGAAGTCAAAGGGCCTAACAGTATTTTAAAAGAAATATGCATGTTTTCTTGAGACATGTGATTATGTATATTGTCGTATAAGTTCTTTGAAACTAGAAATTTTAGTGTGCTTACTGCTTGTAGAGAGAGTGACACATGGGATATGTTACTTCTGTCATGAAAAGATTAAGTAATTCTCATGCAAAATGTAAGGAAAAAAATGAGATCACTCAAGGGTTTTTTGTTGTCAACTCTTTCATATTGTAAATGATTTTAAGACCTCCCCTATCTTTCTGGGGATATTCTTTGTAGCTGAAGGGTGTGCTTTACTGAACTGGTATTAGAGTAGATAAATAAAGAGGAGCCTGATCACCTATTTTTTTAAATTTTTATTTTATTCAGCCAACCTCTCTTTTTAAAATGAAGGAGCCTTGGAAAGGTGTTTCTGTCTCAGCACCATCTGAGGAAGAGCAATAGTTTTAGGTAAAAACTAGCACAGAGGAGTACCTTCTGCCCAAGCAGCCTTCATTTTCCTTAGTTAATGTGGTTGCGAAAAAGAGATTAAATTCTGCCTGTCATAGCAAGAGAGGTTTGGGAAAAGAAAACCGGGAACTCCATTTTAGTGAGCTACCTTGTATTTCATCTGGCAATGGGAGAAATAGTTGGGAATAACAGACTTAAGATTTAAAATTGGGTAGAGAGAAACTGATTGGAAGCGAGGAGGGAAATTTGTGGAGGTGATATACAGAAGGTTGCTGAAGAGATAAATCCAGAGAGGATACAAGAGTAGGAATAAGAAGCCTTAGGTGAAACTTCACACTTCTGCTTTGCCCATGGCCATGTATAGCATCTATGAAATATTTTTAAATGTGTCAGTATCACTATATTTCTATCTTTGCTTTAAACTACTAAAATCACAAAATTACAGTTTTTCCACTTCTTAGCTATGTTGTCTATGTTGTTTTAACTTTATTAGGTATAGGATGCTCAGTCTTGAGACACAGATCTTTTCCTTTTGGTTAGCCCTCCCTTTCTACTCCTAACCGAAAATACAACTAATGACATTGAACCTGATTCTTACGTTACATACAACAATGATGACTTGTATAAAGTTACTGAGGACAACAGGGGTCTGTTCGAAGGGTTTGCCTTCTTACAGATATGGCAGTAATTTGTTTATATTATGTATCTCTATTTACATAAATTCAACATGTTTGTTAGCTGAGTACTTCCCATGGGTGATGATTTGCTTTCACTTTTCACCCAGAAGTTTGCTGTCACAGTTTTTTTATAAAGCAGACAGGGAACCTTCAGTGAAATGTGTTAAAAAGAGGCAAGTAGCAACATTTATTGAGTTGATTTATTTGATTAAATAAGTAGTAAATTTTTCATAGTTGGAAAAGTATAAAATAGTATTTCTAATCATAAGATTTACAGTATCTCTGATCCTAAACTATATTGTCATTGCCATTTTATTTTGATCATAAAAATTTTACTTTATCAACTCCAGAACAAAGTGGAGAGGACTCTTGAAGCTTCTATTTTCTCCCCATGTTTCTCTGGCTAGTTTAGTTTAATTTATTACTCATGCACCATCCACGTTGTTTAATTTTATGTCTAAAATTTTGTCTAGAATGCTACAGCACATTCTGCTGAATTCTCAGAAGGTCAACATAAATATTAACTACTTTGTTATAACTACATTGATATTAGCACTTTTAATAACTTGACAACAATGCCCTGATATATGGGATAGAGTGTAGCTGTACATACTTAAGATGGAAACAGTTGTACAACTTAACAGGAAGGGGTAAATTGGACCAACGACATTATTATATATGGGAAGAAAAAGAGGACAGTTAATTGCCAAACACCTGACAAAAGGAGATGGAATATCTGACCTCAGACTCTGACCTCTGGTTCAGACATCGTTAGACATGATGATGTCTAAATCCAGAAGGCTAAAAGTGAAGCTGCATTGCTTTACAGCAAGCAAACACATGGAATATTTAAGTATTTCAGAAAGTATCTGAGGATCTGAAATTAAAACTAAAGATCATCACAGACAGTTAGAAAACAGTTTGTCAGCAATCCAAAGTATATTTAAATAACTGGATCGTTATATGCTGAGCAGCAGCATAATTCCCATCTGACAGAAGCCAGCTACTAGTCCTGCCTTGTGCCTCTGGGCTCTTCAGAGAGCAGGCAGGCTTGAGACCAAGATCAGCAAATTGTATTTGGAATTTTGAAACTCCTGCAGTTGACCTGCTTATTTTCTTACTTCACGTTTGCTCCTTTGTATGCATCAGATTGTCAGGGAACTCTTACCTGTAAATCTTCTGAAAAGTTCCAGCTCAAGTGCAAACCCTTTCCTTGACTTTTAGTAAACATATAAATATAAATCAGGTGTTGCAGTATCTGTAGTGGTATTTACTTACTCAGGAATTGAGACTGATGGCTTGAAGTAGAAATTAATTCAGATCTGCTAATTGTTTCAGAAGTAGTGGAAAACTGCTTAAAAGTTATGACAATCTCAAAGCCAGTGTCAACAAACAAAGAGGAAATCAAATAAATTTAAAGCATATTTGAGATTGTTAATGTTTAAACTATTACATTAAACTTTATACAAGAATTACATCACCAGTAGAGCACCTACTAAGAAGTGAGGTGGTGTTTTTCACACCATTTGCAGTTCTCAAAAGATTTCAGGCCGTAGCCCTGCTGGAGTGCTTTCTCTGGATCAAGGCTACCAAAGGTTTGTGATTACTGCCATGAAAATCCTGTCCCAAGAAAGAGCATCCAGTCTTGTAGCAGTGAAAAATTTTAAGAATGCTTCTGTCTATCAGGAATGAAGACAGTGATTTAGTAGGGAACACTCAAAGACTTCTGAGACTTTCAAGAACAAATTAAGGAACATTTCTTCCTGTGAAGATGCTGATGTCATTATTTCAAGTCTTGCGTTATCTGAGTAAACTGGCACCTACCTACTATTTCTGTCATGTCCTCATTCACCAATAACATCTAAGAAGACAGAAATAAAAAGCTTTGAATCTCAGCTTAAATGATCAACATGTAATAATACTTTATAAACAATATTTCTTACTTGCCCTGTTTGCAGCTCCAAATGCATGCCGAAGAACCATTACAGAAATGAAGTGTTCATGAAATCCTACTGGTTAGACAAATGGGTGACCAAAGTCAGTGATGACAGAAGGAAAGGAAATAGCCCCCTCCAAAGAAACTCTATCTAACCTCCCTAAGCCGTATGACTTCTGGTATTGAATGAACAGCAGCAGCATAATACCTGACAGAATTAGGCTGGATATCTGATATCCAGCCAGCTCTGGAAGGAGGCTCCAAGATAAGCAGAGTTTTGGGAGAGCACTGAGAATCACTTGATGTCATCCGCAGCAGTGGCTCTCTATAGGCCATCTCTAGTCAAGGTACTTATGCTTCTAAGCATCTAAATCATGGCCATGATGTGTAGACCTCCAAGAAGCTTTATGACACCTCTCAAGTGAAATGGCCGAGATGGCTTTTCTTGTCCCTCAGGGACTTGGGGGAATCCTGATGTGCTCTTTCCTGACTGGGGAATCTATAAAACTTTTATCCTTAAAACATTTGCCAAAATAATTTATTCGTTCTAAATCTAATTCAGGATCACAAAAAATTTTGCTAGACACTGTGATGTGATGTATGAGAGGAGAGGTAGGTCATCATCCCCCACAACATTTAAAACTAAAGCAAATAAAGCACAGCTAGATGTTCAGTGAGAACAGTGTTTTATTATGAGGAGTTAGATCAACTGACCTTATAGGTCTGCTCCATCTGTAATTTGTGTTTTGGTGATCTCTCTTCTTGTCGGACTGTGGTCCCTTATTTCACCACCTTGATTCTTACCAATTTACTCTCAAACATAAAGAAAATATTAATTAAAGCTCACTAGGCCTGTAGTTCTGATGAGAATGGTAATGATTTTAAGAGGAAATTTCCCCCAACTGCTAGAATTTTGTATGTCCAAGTACCTTAACTAGCCTTGAGAAGTTCTGAAGAAAAGCACTGAAAGGCTTTCCATATTTTCACAAACATGACATTTTGTGATACAATTTTAAATATATAATTTTCAGATACCAAGTTAAAAATGAGCTTTTTCCGTCATCCTAATGACAATAAATTGCTAGAGAGATATCAAAACCACTAAATCAAATAAGCAAATAATCTTTAGGAAATACACAAGTGATCTTTGGTGAAGGATTCATGAATTATTTTGACTGAGCAGAGCAATATTTTTTAAGTTTTGAAGAAATATAGAAATATACAGGCATTGTTCTCAAGCGCAAAGACAGTCTTTCAGAATAAGCACGTGTCAAGACAATTGTGGGGCTGTACAGATGTGACAGGTCTTAACAACAGAAGTGAGATTTTACTGCCTATTTTTTAGACAAAGGAAAATAAGCAGCCGACACTGGGTGAACCATAGATTTCTCTTTATTTTATGCATAGATTTTTATTATCAGTGGTGATACACACAATGGCAGGAATCCAATATGGCATTTCAAACCCAAAGTAAGTATGTGGGCAGACTCATTAAGTACAGGAATGTTTTTCATGGTTTTTCCTATTATTGTGTACATTCAGTATGAGAATAAATCTAAGAAAAAAGGAAGGACTTCCACAATAGGAAATACTATTGCTATATTCCTTTCCAAAATTGCCCTGTGCTTCAGACTTCTAATAAGTATTAAAAAGATGAGCCTTTTTATTCCATGCAGTTATATTTAATCTATACCAATGCTTAACCTGTTGGATGCTATTTCAGCCTACTCTGTTTGCTGAATGTATTGGCAACCTATGTATGGTCAAAGTGCAGGTATAGAGGTTGGTTAGAGGGAGCTTTTATTCTAGATTGTGAACTTTGTGAAAACTCTATAAGCTACTTATATGTTTATGTTTTGTATGACAAACAAATTCATTGATTTGTCTGATGTTTCTGTTTTAGATGACATTTATACATTTTTCTGTAATATATTTGGTGCATTTAAGTCAAGAATAATTCGTTCAGGCTTCCTTTCTAAATTGAAAAATCTTTCACACTGACATTCTGATAGCAAAAATTAGCATGGATTAGTTCTCATGTTATCACAGTATGTGATGTGGTGAGTGCAAGCTGCATGTTAGATATAAAAGTGTAAGTTTGTGTCATCATGTCAACTTCTTAAAGACTCCCCATTTTGCATTTCACAGTGGAATAAAATAGTAGCCACTGCAAGCCCTGTTTAAATACAATATGCACAAACAACAGGTGTGCTAGATAATTGTTTTCTCATCATGGTGCATATTTCACACTCCATAACTCCCAAATGAAATACCAAAAGAATGCATAAAATTAAATTATTCAAAGATTTAGAGGACTTCTTCTTGTTTTGTGGGGATCTATTGATATTCTAAAGTAGTACCGAAGTATAACCATTATTATTACAGATGTGTCATTTTCTTCTTATTGCACTAATGGAGCTAAGTATGTAGTTAATTTTTGTTTTCTTAAGACTTTGAAACTTGAATGAAGGATAACTGCAAAAGTGTGTGTATATGAAAAAAGTAAAAATGGATAAAGGATGAATTTCATCTGTTATTACACTCGATACATATAAATTTTCATTTATATTTTACTTCATAACTGTGGTTTTGTTACTGTTATTTAGGGGTAGTGGCACTTTGCAGACATGAAGCAATACAGAATTATGGCTTTTTTACTTAAATGTAGGTGTGCCAATAAGTACTCCACTTGGTAACATTTAAGCGATTCAGATTATATCAGGTCAGTGTAATTTGCTAGTAATTTTAAATTATACATTCTGTCAAATGAATCAAACTAACATTATGCTAAGTGGTTTTTAGCACATAAGATTACTCAATAGGTATTTTCTGTTACCATCTGTTATGAAAAGATTAATTTTCCTGTGATATACTTTGTATGGTTTGTCTACTCTTATGGATACTGCGCATAGAAGAAAGGGGTGGTAATTAGAATAAAAAGCTGTTCATAATGAATCATAAAACATATACTGAACCAACCCCATCTTTTTGTATTGAATTTTACTAATGCTCTCCTTTGTTTCCCAAATGACCTATCTTCTTTAATGATGGTTTGGATACTGGTAAGATTCAAATCCTCATCCAAAGGCCATGACACTATTGACTAAATCTCTGTTGACTTCGCTGAGAATGTGAAATACTGTATTGCAAGATAAAATCAGCACGTAGGTGCTCAGTGAAACTGAAGAGTCCATTAGTGCCTTAACTCTTAAATTACCTTCTGGGTATCTCTCTTGATAAGGACAAGCTAAAAGGAAAACTTACCTCTGTCATTAAATCTTTAACAATGTGATATTGATGGACTTGAGTCTTTCTGTATTTTTAGCATTTTTAGATTGCATTCATGCTCGTTTCTTCCCCTGGATGCGAGCAAGCTGTTTCATTAGTCAGTAACCAATTTCTGGGTGCAGGGAGGAGCTCTGATTTGTCTGTGTCCTGTGTGCATTACAAGGGCATTGTCAACATCATGAATTAAACTCCATCTTACTGCATTAAAAGTATGGAAACCAGACTGCCAAAGCAATGGCATCTTAAATTAATATCAGTGCTTTAAAAATCTCAAATATATGCCCACTCTTCATCTTTCTGGTATATGGTTTCAGAGATGAACTACTTAATTTTGTAGTGTTTTGAGTCTAAATTTTTATATTCAGTCATATTTTAAAAGCAGAAAAGCTCCATCTTTTTTTTTTTCTTTTATTTTTTACAGTTTCCCATTACTTACTCTCAAGTCCATTTTTTTTCTCTAAAAAAGGCTTGTGTACTTTTCCTATGTGGCAGATACAGGCACAGCCAGAGGTCTGGGCGCAATTATTATGGATTATAGATACTGCAAGTGTGAACATGAATCAGAGATTAGCACTGTATTTTAGAGGCTCGCTTAAATTTATTCCGCTAAATGGTCCTTAGGAGATCTTGACAATAATTAGAAATATGGGTACTCTCAGCTCTGTTACCAGTCTTCACCAGTTCATGGGGGAATAACAAATGGAATTAACCTTTAATTTAGGTCTTTAGGTCCTTCATGCACATGGGACCAGACTTCCAGGTGTTCAGGCATTGTGCTGAGCTCTTCTAAAAATCCAGCTACTTATTTGGTGCCGAACTGGGAGCTGACCCCTTTTGAAATTCCTATATAATACCTCCTAAACCCTGCTTTTATCTACCGTGAAAAAACGATCTATTCACAAGGGCACAGATTCCTAATCAAATGTTGGCACCACTTCTGAGCACAGACGGCTGCCTAAAGGGTCTGCAGCTATCGGCCATCTATGCTAGAGGTAAAGCTCCTGGCTGCTTTGAGCCTGGGGGTAGGCTGCCTGTCTTGAGAGAGGGGACTCTCTTCAGTTTCATCATACACCAGGGCCTGTCACTCCCAAGGCTGGTCCAGATCCTAAATTGTTCTTAGAGAGCGCTGTACCTTCCCTTGCAAGGGCACAGCAATGGCTGACATTTCCCTTTTTCCATTTCCTTGTATTCCTTCTGGCTGTGGCGATAGGAGCAAGGTGCAGATGAACATGGGCAGTGCAGGTCTGTATCTTCATGTCATCCTCATGGTGCACCCTCCTTGGTGGTACCAACACTGGCTCCCGCCTCACCTGATTTTCAGCCTTATTAAGATTTCTTGGCTTGCATGGCCAGGCTGATTGCGAGATCCTTCTTTGGTTTCTCACCGCTCCAGAGTAGGTCAGGGAAATTACAGAAGTTTGAAGCCAGGATTTGAGATGCTTGTTCAGATCGTCAGGTCTGTGGAGTTCTACTCTGGCATGCACACAAGCCTGCATACAAGGTTTTCGTGTATCAGAATAAACGTTCCAGAACTTGAACTGCCGTTTGGAAGTCTTGTGATCAGATTTGAGACTTTCAAGAATGAAACACCACAACACATGCACACCGTGACCCTCTAGAAGCTTTATTTTTGAAAAGCAGCAAAAGTTTGGGAAGTCTATGGGACAATTCCTGACCTGGCAGAAATTCTTTCAATTTCAGTACAGGAGGTAGAGCCAGTAATTCTTACCAGCTGAGAATCTGCCCACTCACTCTTTCTGAACTGTACTTCAAGTAAGTGCTTTGTGGGACAAGGATAGAATTCAGTACCTTATATCCAGGTATTCAGGAAAACCTCCTTAAAAAGTCTCTCCTTATTTGAAATAATTCTGTCAGAGCCAAAAAGAGTACATGAGAGTTGAAGAGAACTCATGTATGTAAAAGCCTTGAAGTAACAATAAAAGTATTTCTTGAAATCCTCCTCCTACTTCTAAACTCCTTTCAGTCCATCTGACATTTCAACAATATTACACACACACAAAAAAAAAAAGGTGGAGGGATGGAGAAACCTTTTCAAATGCATATACTGAGGCAAGGAACATATGGCTTGTTCAACATTAACCTTGACAAATTCGTGCTCTTGTCATTTAAATGAATGAACCTTTCTAATGTCTAGCTTGCTGGACCTTGGAAACAGCAATGAGGAAGGACTTTAAAAATGGTGCTCATCTCTCAAATTATTTTTCTGAGTAAATGAATGATTTCAATGAAATCCAAATAAAGATGAAGTTGCTCACTTGAATCACCTGTTCACAGCCAATGAACTTCTATGTGAAACAATGCTTGCCCTCCTCTGTTGCCATGTATTGATCTAAAACATCTTCCCTGAGCCTTCTCTCTCTTTTTCCTCCTACAGGCAAAAGGTTAGAGTTAGATAATAGTATTAATTTTCCAGACATCTGCACATGTTTTAATAGCCTTTAGAAGGTTTGAAATGGTTTCTGTTTGACCACCACAGGGCTAAAATGCCATTAAGACTTAGATTGTAGCAATACATAACAATCATAGCCCCGTAGTTCAACCTGGCAATAAAAAAGCTAATTTATTTTATCGGAGATTTAAATTAATGTGATGAACTCCTCTCTGAACAGGAGCTGTAACACCACTCTTACAAAAAATACAATGGCCCTGCATATTTTCAGAACCAGATAAAATATTTGCGACAAACCCCGTGTATATTCAGTGTGCTTTTGAGTGTTTGTCTTTGTATGTTCACATAATACTACTTGCCACTCCTGAGACCATTTTGTTTTTTCTGTCATATCTTCATTCTTAGCATTTTCTTTCCATCATCTGACTCATAGACTCAGCAGGAAGACAGTGATTAATAGATCCAGGGCAATCTCCAGCGTTAGCCTTTTTTTTTATTTTACCACTCCGAGAACTGGAATTTTCTTATGAGCAGAAATTATTAGTGGTTAGGTAAATTGAATTTAAAATATCCTTATTAACTGCATATGCCTTTTTTAAAAGCTATTTTTGAAAATCTGTGGAAGAAATTTTTAGAGCTCAGACAATTTTCATTTCCAACTATATGCTAGAGGAAAGCTTCAGCTTATCCCATTATAAAGTGATAAAGCAGCATTTGATGGCAGCAGCTTCTGTGATAAAATGATCATGGCAGCACTGAGAATGAATCTAATAAGGGAATTGATCTGTAGATTCCAATTCTGTAAGAGCCAACATCGATCAACATAAACGTCAATAACAAGATCGTACTGAGGTCTGCCTAATTCCTTTAGATGATTTCGGGGTATAGTCAGAAAGCGAATGTGAAAATGAATTTTAAACTGTGGGAATCACAAAGACGAAGACCACAATTATGTTGTGCTACCAGGAATATCACTGACTCTCATAGTATCAGCAATTTGGCGGTGTGTTGAGATCAGTGAGTAGTATTTAATCAGATAATGATTGATTATGCTATACCTGTTGTATAAGTTAAACTGAAACGTCAGTACCTTTTATCTGTGTTTTCATTTTAAAGCATTTCTTAAATACAGTTAAATAATAAAAAAAAGCCCACCTGTTTACTGCTAAAGCATGGATAGAATGTGTAGGGCATGCCATGAAAGATTAATGGTATAGTTCTTCCTTGTCACAGGAGTTCAGTATAAAGCTGTTTCCCAAACTGATTCTGACCATGCTGAAACGTTAAGAAAAAATGGTTTTGTTTGTGAGCAATGCAACACGAGGTGTCGGGATGTGCAGGATTCTGCCTTTCACTCTTTGATATTCCCATAATTCATAGCACCTATGTGATGTTGGCACTCATAATGCAAAGTGGAATTAACATATTAATTAGTATTAGATCAATAGAAAGGTATTTACAAAAAGTATTCACTGCTTTGTACCAAATTAATTAGAAACAAAATACAAATATGTACTTAATAAGAGGCTCAACTCTTTTATAATACTATTCTCACAAAACTGCTGTTTTACCATACTCCAAGGAGTCTTCCATGAGCAAGCTTGTTGAAAACATTTATTTCATTAATTATTTACATTCTGACTAGCTGATTACCGGGTCATTGATGTAAACTGTTGACTTTACAGTAATTACAAACCACAGGGAACTTTATACATACATTTTCCCAAGAAATTAAATTAGCTCATTTTATTGTTACTGCAATATTTACGGACTCCTGCCATAGTGCTATTAAAATGAGAACTAACACTTTGGAGTCTCAGAGCTTGAAAACACTGATAGAGTTATAAAATGAAAACTAGGATCAGAGAGGATTACTTCATGCCTTTCAATGTTACTTTTATTTAAAGCAGTTTATAAAAATTAATAAAACTAAGGGATTTGGAACAGGAGTAATTTTAGGCTTACATTAATGTTGTCAACTCTCTGAAGAATACAGAGAGATTATGTTATTTATGTTTATGCATCAAATGTCTGCTTAATACCTCCCAATTTATACCCTAGGATGTAACTTTCCAACCTTCTGAGTTACTTTGGAATCTAATTCACTGGGTTTTGCCATCTCTGGATGGCTCGATAATAATGGAGAGCAGCAAGCCTGGAAAATCTGAAGCAGATACGAGTGAAACCTTTGTTTCATTTTTTGTGCTGGATTTGCCTTGTTAACAGGATTTTCTGATGTAGTTTTAGCACCCTAATCTTCCATACAAATGTTTGTAATATCATACCCTTGTACTTTCTCTTGGATGTTTGTCAGTTAAGTCTCAGTAAACTTGCCTGGAGGATTTGCCAGCAAAACTGACAAACCACTATTAATACTGGGTTTCAATTTAAAATCTAGCTTCTTCTGTATCACCAGGCTTCTAGGTTTTTAGCAAAGTCAGCCCAGTAGGAGAGAAAAACAACAAAACCAAATGGAAAGTATCAAATTAGAACTGTCATGGAAGTATTTTCATTAGAATAATGGAAAATTCAAATTCACTTGACTTGAAATTTCTTGAATAGCTGGAAACTTTTTTTTTATATGAAGAACTGAAATATAAATAGGGACTCAATAAATAACAGCCTCCAACTGCTTGCTCGTACCACTGTAAGAGTTACCCTGGGGTTCACTTACTGTGTATTAACCCCCTCCTCCCACCAAAAATAAATCCAGTGGTAGTGGTCAATCTCCTGTGATACAGCCATTGAGAACTCTAGCAGCAACATGCAGGGCAAACAGTTAACCTGTCAGACAGACTTTAAGAAAGAAAAGACTATTAAATATCAAAGACAACATACATATTCTCAGTAAATACAATGGGATATAAGACTTCTGAGTTGCTCTGCCTGTTCCAGACTGAGCTGTATAACGTTTCGTGTTACAAGTTTTTGCCAAATATCAAGTATCTTCAGTAACACTTTGGTCTATTGCAAATGGTGCCTGTAGCAACAGAGAAATAGAAAAAATAGTGATGCATTAGCTTTACAACTAGAAGTTCCATGTTCTTGCCTGCACAGACGTGTTCCTATGTAGCTTATAAGATAAGGCCATGTTTTCTTCCCAGAACTGGCACCAAAAAAATCACATTATTAACTGTTCGCTTCTGGACAGAAATACAAGAATATGATTGTGCATAGAGGACCTTATTTAATGTAAAGGCAGTGCTGAAAAGTGGTAAAAAGGACAGGAATGCTTCTTAAAGACACATAGTATTCTGCAGCTGAACCACCAGAATGGCAGACTTCATATAGTCTAAAATATTTATAAGAAATAGCCACAGTCAGAAGCCACAGCAACATCCCAACTTCACACTGTTAGGATAAATGATGATTGCAAAGCAAATTATTAGAGAATTAAAAGGAAAAAAGCACAGCTACTTCCACAGTGAAATGTCCTTGAAATTACCCTGAAGGATATAGGTATAAAAAGAAATCTGGGGTGGCATATACCATGCATAATAACTCCACTGGGAAGCTGCCTTCCTTCACATGCAGTAAGCAGCTGGAAGGATGAAGACAAGTTCCTAACCAAGCTGGTTACCTAATGTAAAATGCTCAGTATGAAAATTAGTATTGCTGTTATAAAGTGTGAAAATTGAAAGAATAATTTTCTTTTAGTACAAAGTTAAACAGTGAAGTTCTGTTTATGGGAAGTGAATAGTAGGAAAGTAGGACATAATTCTGAATTTTCTATTAAATATATAACTTTCAAGAGCTGAAAAAATTATTATAATTTTATTTTCATTCCACCAATTATATACAATAAACCCCCAGGAATTGCTCTATGTACACAGTATACAATTGCAAGTACATTTCCTGTGTTAGTGATTATTAGAATTAAATAAAATGGAAACATCTTTTTGCACCATTCACTTTTGCTTCATATTTGCCTGTTTTCTATTGACAACCACTTGTTCTGCTCTCTTTAGAAACAGAATTACCATATGTCAAAAGCATATGTTTTCCAATCTCTGATTTGTCTAAAGGCAAAATGTATTTTTACTTTCTGAGGTTTTATTATTTTTTTCTTACACTTAAATTTCTCCTTTATTTCGGAGTATTTAGTGTATGAGTTCACACTTCATACTTAGAATAGTGCGTATTCTTAATCTAGGTAACCTCTGACAGGATAGATGAAGGATGTTTTCTCATCTCCAGCTGAACATCCTCTCTGCAATGAATCTAAGGACTAAAAAAAATCAAGATTTGGTTTCACGACAGATTATATTTCTGCATAAACTAATACTATGTTAATTACATGCCTAATCATACTTTTTTCCCTTCGTTGGTCTGCTGTCTTCTATCGTTTAATGGAAACATAGTAAAGAGTACTATTTCTGTAAGACCTTTGAAACTGAAGCTCATCAGTCTGATTAATTCATAGCTGCACTCTGCTTCTGATGGATGTAACAGACAAAGATGAACAAGGAAACAGGAAGAGTGAGACAGGTCAGATGACTGGGAAATAAAGTCAGCTGGAAAGAGCTCTTGTCTTTCATGAGCCTCTGTCACACCCATAAAGAGATCACTATAACAGCACTCTTCTTCTGTTGCACATTTTGTTGCATGTTTTTGGTAGAGTTACTGGGACTTAACTCACTTAGTACAACGGGGGTAGAATCTAACTGGTGGACTTGTGCAGAGAATTATAAAAAATGAGTGGTGTGAAGGCTACAGAAGGGGTATTCCCTGCCAGTCCAATTACAGTGGTCAGGTTATATAGGAGAGCGGTCCAGAGGTTGCCTGTTCGGGTTTGTGATGCCCCAGATAACAGCAGGGACGGGAGGAGGCCACGCACACCAAACAAACACTTACAGCTCTGGCACAGAGCACCAGGATGAAAATCTCTCCTTAGAACCTAGAGAGAGAATTTTTATGTTGTGAATGATGGGCTCTGGCTCATGTGAGAAAAGCAAAGCCAATTGATTTAATAGCAATTAAGTCATCCAATATTGGAGAGCCGTGTACAGTTTGGCATAATTCATTGAAAATTGTTCTGGCAATGCTGCAGGCTATTAGACATTTCAAAAAGTAGATGGGGAGTGATAGATATTCTGCACAGATACAGTCAAGAGGCACAATAGTTAGGGGAGTCTCTCTGTAATATTGCTTCATGCCAGCAGGTAGTAGCCTTCTTTTATCTTCCTAGAAAGCCTTAATAAGGATGCTGCTAGGGGGAGAGGGGACTGGCCTACTATTTGATGGATAGGTTATCTGCCTGCCAGATAATTGTATTTCCTATTGCACTTGATGTAATAGGTTTCCACCTAAATTATCAATTACTTTGTTTTTATTTTTTATGTGGGTTACGGGAGTTAATCTTGACATTGAGCCACAAAGGGCACAGCCTTTTCTGCAGCAATCTCACAGGTGAAGGAGGAGCTTTTTTGCTGCTGATCACAGGCAGCCACAGAGAGGCCCTTTTGTCTCTGCCCTGGACTCTGTAACTCTCAGCACCCACTTTCTGTAGAGACATGGGTCCACTCTAAGGTGCTGTGTACATTTTAGTCCACAGCTGCCCCCGCAGTACTCAGTACAGGGTAATTTCCAAGCAAGTTGGCCCAGCCGATGCTGTATTTGCTTCCCTAAGGGTTTTTGTTTCTGCAACCCCATGTTCCTGATGGTTTCCTCTCTTCAGAAGGGCCCAGACATTCCCCACCGTATTTCCCCATAATTATATAAGGCACCAACAAATGGGGCAAGTGACTTGGATTTAACTCTTTGGTTTCATATTTAAGTATTCATTTAAATTGATGTGATCTTTTCTGTGGAAGTCCTTCTGTGCTGTGGTCTACCTTTTGTTCCATTGCATCATGATAGCATCAACAGTGCTTTTAATATTGTATAATTTTCAAAGCAGCAGTAACTCCTTGATCTAGTTATGTGACTGCCATCTGAAAATAACCATGAAGGACACAGTACATTTTGCGTATCTGAGAAGAAATCAGAATCAGGATACATAGTTAGCACAATCTGTTACTTGATTTTAAATGGATCATTAATGAGGTTTTTTAACAAATAGAGTTTTTCCCATTTTTGAATTAGAAAATGAAGAAGGAAAAAGAAAAAATAAATTAAAGAAAAAACAATTTTCTTATCATTTTTCTTTTGTAATTGGATGACTTGCTTCAGTGCTTTGTGACTATATTTAATTAATGATCTCAAACTTTGTTATGCTGTTTGTTAATGCTAGTCATTGTGCTGGCTGTGTGTCTGTTAGTTTATTTGCATATATGTGGGGGAGAATATTCCCAATGTGATGATCTCTTGTTTGATACGGAAATGTAATCACATTATACATCTTGAGAACACGCTTTCCTTCTTTGTTAATCATTTTAGTCTGATGATTCACCTTTATTATTATAGTTTTGTAGAGTCACAGAGTTTAACGCTGGCAAAGAGGATTCAAACACAGCATGACCTATGTGCTGCCCAGCACTTCTGGTCACTGAACTAGTGTGGAGGGACCCTGTAACTGCAAGCCATTTACAGCATGCTCTGCTGGGATGTGCCTCATCACTGGCCAGATTTTTTTTCTGTTTTCTGCCTGTTCCAATTGGGCTGATCTCTGCTCTTATGCCTGATATGGACAGTAACAACAGCACATGAAATTCCACTGGATGAAATTATAGGTGTATATTTAGTTTCCCATATTGAGATGCATATATGTCCCTATTTAAGCAATGAAGTATTTAAAACACCTTGCTGGAAAATGGGAAGACAATTGTACAACAGTAAAATTCCTATAGCCCTATTTCTAGGATACTTTTTTCTGGGAAAATAAATGTTCAAATATAAATGTTCGTCCATCTCAGATGTCCCCAATCATTGTCTCTAATGCACAGATCTGGCTAGAGTAGCTTCTGCTTAAAAATCTCTGGAAGCAAAAATCAGGTGACTGGTTTCACTGGAGAAAGTAATTAGTTCTACTGCAAAGAGCAAGTATGGCACTTCTTCATAACATTGGTGGCTCCTCATTCTGAAAACGGTGGAATTCTCTGGTGGTTCACAATGCAGTTGGAATTATTGTCAAGAATAACATGTATACTAGGTCAGTAAATTTGTGAGCTTGGGAAGGCATTTTACCTGGAGCTTAAATCTTGAACAAACACCTGACAGTAACTCTAGTAATAACACTTTAAAAAGTACGCGCTGAATAACAGGCAATGGGCATCACTGCTGTTAAATAGCTAATATTTATAATGAAAAGTATTTTGGATACTGAGTGCTTATAGCATTTTAATCTGTTCAACAATATGTTGGAC
>JAOXJM010000079.1:8488537-8512802 GCA_026413425.1 Tringa solitaria
ACCTGACAGTAACTCTAGTAATAACACTTTAAAAAGTACGCGCTGAATAACAGGCGATGGGCATCACTGCTGTTAAAGAACACATAGCCTGGATATAGCTAATATTTATAATGAAAAATATTTTGGATACTGAGTGCTTATAGCATTTTAATCTGTTCAACAATATGTTGGACAGAATATGTTTATATAGAATATTGATCATGCTGTCTGCAACAGAAAATACCTCATGAAGAAACCTGGATGAATATGTAACTCTTGAGAAATTACTCCCACATTTATAATTAGTAGGTTTTTTAAAAATTGCTAGGTTCTCTGAAATAGATGCCTGAAGCACAGCATGTAGATAAATAACAGAGGCTGTAGGAACGGCCACCTGCTTTGTTCTCCAGCAGATGAATTTCTGCATTGGGTCCAAGAGAGTGGGCTGGGGAGTAGCTGGCCATAAGATACTGTGTGACTGATGTTTCAGGGCCCTGCAAAGAACTGTCTTACCATGACTACTGCTGCACAGCATGGAAGGGCTTTTGTGTCTACAGTCTTTTTTTCCTCTTTGACCAGGCTTTTTGGATGGGAAGGTTGATGGGCCACTCATGCAGCCTTGACAAGAGCCAGAGTGCCCTGGCAGGGTCTGCACCATTTGTTCCTCCCAGCTGAGCGCCCTGGTGCTGAGGAGGAGGTAGATGTGGTCTCTCAGGTTGCAAGTCTGGAGAATTAATGGGAAAATGGAAAGAGACTAATCCAAAGTCCTTTTGTTTGGTTTTTGTGGGGTTTTTTAAGTCCTTTTTCATGGATTCCAGTGATCAGTCAGATCCGTACTGCCTGTTACGTGATATGTTGGTCCAATAACTGACAAGACTGGAGATATTTCTTCTTTTGAAGTCATCAGCCAAGGCATTCACATAAATCATGGATTTTATTGAAACTGCAATTAAAAGCAATCAAGCTTAATGCACACTGAAAGCCTTAGTAATTAGTATACAGGTGAACATGGAGGAAAAGGCACAAGCTTAGCCATCCTTTCGAGCAAAACTAGAAAAAGAACTGTGTATATAATTGAACAGCATGTGAATATTAATGCACAAAATCCTCTGAGTCCCTAGTTCCCTGATGCAATTATTTTCTATTCACATTAATTGTTCCTAACAGATGACATTAATGACTTTGAGTTAAAATGTGTGCAAAGGAGGCCTTCAGCAGATCAATGCTGTTTAAAAATAGGGTCACTTTTGCAATCATTCACTCAAGGTGTAACAGCTCGTAAATAAAACAACATTAACATGTTGATTGATTTATAAATGTTAATTCTGTAGTTCATTCTTATGCTTTTTTCCTGAAACCTGTCAAACTCTATGGATAATGGTGGGACTTGTGTTCATTTGTCATTGTTGCATGTGAAGTAATGATAAGTTGCAAAACAGTGACTAGAAGAAAAAGTAGAGTTTGTTTTGGATGAAGAATGATCTGTTCTGCAGACAGGAAGTCTTGGATAAACTAAGCACAAAGAGCAACATTTCAAATTAGAACAAATCCTTTTACCTCGGGCTCTTCATTTCCCTTGAAATTTAACCGCAGAGTTTGGAATTTTAAAAATGCTGATCTGCTGCATATTTGACAAATGCTTATGCTTTGTTCATTCCCTTTTGCCCCCCCCAGAAACTCCATTCACGCATCTTGGACCTCTCATCTGGGGATTTGCTTTCAGAAGTAGAACGAAACAGAAGCCTGGTGCAATCTCGAACTGCTGAGGCTCAGATTCATGTGAGTTTTTGTGCTGTCCTTGTACCCCTCTTTTGGAACCCTCCTTTTCACTCCTGAAGCCTGGTGTCAGGGATGAACCATAAAGCTGATCTCTGAATTGAAGCACTGTTGAGGCAGATAACAATACTTCTTCTTCCTTCTGTTCTCTGAAATTCAATATTGTGTCCTCAGTTGATATAGTAAGCAGATAGTGTCACTCTGTGCAAAAAGCGTAAATCTTAGCAGTGTCCCCGAGATACCTTTTTGGGTATTGATTACATCTCAGAATCTCTGAGAAATGGTCAAGGAGCTTTTTATTAAAGCCCATACACCGTATTATTCATCCTAGTTTTATGATATATTATGTATGAACTTTTAAAAATTCATGGGCTCTGCTTTTTTTTTTTCAGATGGGGTTAGCTTTGTGCTTATTTGGCAAAATGTTAGCCAGTGTGGCTTTCATGTTTCATTGTCAAAGAGAAAAGTAGCTTAAAAAACAAAAGTCACATAAAGATAGAGGGAAACAAGGAGAACAAGAACAGAACATTGAACCTGTGTGTGCCTTTGATCTTGAAGTATAGTAGTGTCAACAAAAATGTAATCTCCTTTGTAATGCATACTTTAATGAAAAGGCATTGTTTCAAAGGTTCACAAAAATGCTAATGAACCTTTGCATTATATGTAATTAAGCCTTCAGGTTAGGTTTTTCTAATACAGAGTTTTGTGTCGTTAGTAGTCTGATCTTTCAATTTTCTGTGATTTCTAGCAAAAATTATGTATTTAAATTGTAATAATACATTGAGGCCTTTTTACTCTAATATTGTTAAAGGTAATGACTTAAGAGTCATGATTACAAAAAATCAAAATTCCACCATGTCAGTTAATAGACCCATATGCAAGTTAAATATATTTAATTAATGCATCATAAACATACTATTCAAAGTACTTTCTTGGATAATTTAGAGAATAAAGGCAAATTGCAGGAGAAAATCCCACTCTCTCTTTAGTGATCTGAATGCAATGTAGAAATTGGGTAGATATCCTACTTCAGAATCTGTAACGGCATGATATTTTTTGCACATTTTCTCATCTCTTAAACAGTAAAGATGATTACAATAATATACTGTTCTTTTACTTTGCCTAGATATCTCCATTTTCCCTATTGCTAAAACTGTAGGACCAAGTGCCTTTCTCCTCTCTTGAGGTGCAAAGGAAACAAAGTGAGTGGGTGGAAAGACTCCGAGTAGCTGAAGATGACAAGAGGGGAAGGCAGTACTTGTTACTATGCTGTGATCTCCTCTTTTGTCCTACAGGAGATACTTATAGGAAAGGATTTTACAGGCATCCTTCCCTTAAACACTATGATGACTGGGACATAGCCTACTATAAAGGGCGGAAATTTGACATGACATGTTTTCCCAATGCCGCAGCTGAAAGGCAACAAAATAGCCAGAACAAGCAGATGCTGCCATTGGCCTCTATACAGTCAACCTTACAGGGAATGACGCCGTCATAGCTGAGGAGGCTGATGAGAAAGGGTCTCCCATGGGAACACGATGTCAGAAATAAAGAGTAATTTGTCTCAACAAAGCGAGACAGTCTGTTTCAGAGCCAAAAACACAGGCATCAGCCTGCCTCTGATGCCGAAAGATGTATTCTTCCCAGAGCCAGTGGATTTAAAGGCTATTTCTCCTGCATCCATTTGACTTCCTGGGAGAACATGTACCAATAACTCCCAGAGGTGAAATGTGCTCTTGCTACCTCTAAATGATTTTCCCATTCATAGGTTTTGCCTGTGACAGAGAATAATGATTTGCCCTGTAGTTACGTTTGTCAAAAACAGAACATTATTATGTCAGTTGAGCAATGAACAGCTGTACTGATGAACTCCTCAGCAGTAAAGATTCTGCTCTCTCCCATTTAACTGAAAAAAGGTTCAACCCTAGTAGTAATAAATGGAAGGACATGAGAAAATAAATGGAAGAAATTAGCAGAAGTCTAACAAACATTTTAGTGTATGAGAAGTGCCTATAATCTTAGCATTTTTCTAGAGTTTTGCAAGAGGAAGCTGTGTCTGCTGCATATACAGTTTTAATAATTGTTTTGTGGATTCTATAACTTCAGATTTCTTGTGTCTTCCTGAATATAAATGTAAAATGTTCATCTAGGCAAAATTAATTTGGGCTATATCTACATACAAAAATCAACAAATATTGTTTGAGCTTGCACAATTATATTCTGCCTTAATGAAATCCAAAGCAAAGTCTTATGAAACAGTCATGTCACTCTGTCTGGTGTTCCTGGTAATTAAAAAGATGTCTGATTCTGTGAGGAAACTGGAGAATAGCATAACAGAATGGTGCAGGCACTTAACATTAAAGAAGCTCTAACACTGTTAGGCACAAGAGTATTAGTTTGAAAACAAATTAAAGGCATCCTAGATACTCCTACAGAGGTTTAATATTTTACCTAAAGTGCTATCTGCTCTTCATTACTCTCTTCCTCAAAGCTGGCACTTAGTCACAGTCAGCCGAAATTGCATTTGGAGAGGGGCGATAACTACACAAGTACTAAAGGCAGCCATAAAGTGTCAATAAATTGCATAAGCAAGAGACTTCAGCTGTCTGCGAGCGACACAAAGATGGATTGTCCTACGTCAGAGAGTTTCTTAGACAAAGCTTTGAACTAGATAGGAAACCAAAATTAGACTGTAATGGAGAGATTCCATTCTCAGTGGACATTCTGGTTGGGATACTAAATTAATTTACCTTGTCCAGGGTGTACAGCCTCATCTATTACATTGTAGGGCTATAATGCAGTTGTCAAGATGTACTTGTATTCTTATAACTTTGTTTTCTGTATCTTACTGAAGCATGCTGCTTATGTACAAAGCATAACTCAAATAGACTCAGAATAATCTTTAGCAAAAGAAGAGCAGAATATTGGTTCAAGAATAAAGAAGAAAGAATGGAGGATTGTGCATTTTGCCCCTGACAAATGAAAATGTTAGCAATTTTTAATTTAGTTCTCTGTATTAAATTCACCAGATGCTAATGGCATAACAGGAAGGTGTAAGTAGCTTACTCGCTTCTTCTTTGTCCTTCTTAATCAAGGGGAGTTTAAATGATCTTTTTCCACCCATAAAATATTTCTATTTCTTCTCGTATTTTAGGAATGCCAGCAGAATGTGAAATCCAGTATACCTGTCCTGAAACGCCAGAGTCAATTAAATACGACGGGTCCTAGCCGCCTGTATCCCCGGAGCAGCTGCAGTAGCAGTGAACTCTCCCTCTCAAGTGCTTGCAGTGAATATTCCAGTGGTTCCTCCTACACTTGGAATGATGGAAAGACATGCAGCAAAAGGGTAAATCAAATTCATTTTCTTCTTTTATTAGCTTAAATTCAGCTGAAACAAGATTAATTGAAAAGCTGCCTATTTGAGAATTTTTTTCACTTTTTCTCTCTTTTATATTTAAAACACTTTTCACTAAACTCAGTAAGGGTTCTCTCCCCAGTGTCTCCCTCCCTCTCATTCTCCCCGCTTTTAATTATTTTTTTAACAATTCCTCTATCACTCCAATTTGCTCACAGTTTCCTCATTTATTCTGTTTTTCACAATCCAAATTGTTCTTCTTCTTTATCTTAATCCTTCCATTCATATTGTTCTTCCTAGAGGTTTTAAGTGCTCTGCAGCCTTCACACCACTATGAAATCCTTTATTAAAAAAGAACTTTACTATTAATAGCAATGGATGAAATGTAATGTTCTATGCAACTCCTAAATCTCTTTACTAAAATGTAAAGTTTTACTAAAAAACTACAATTTTTATTAACAGGATTTTTGAGTAATACGTGAGTTTTATTTTGTTTTAACAGTCATCCGTGAGCTGGGATAAAAGAATAAGCATTGGTTCTTCGCTCCCAAGCAACCTTTCAAGTCCTGCAGATGATCTACCTCCAACTCGTATCAAGGAAAACCATATCTTAGAAGGGCTGAAGAAATTACAGAAGCAAAAAATATTACTTGAATCACCTTCAGTAATATCAAAATGGGGTTACAAAGATTGCATGAACTCTAATGAAGGAATATATTCCCCTGGAGTTAAATGTGGCAGCCATAACGAACAGACTCATTGTAAGCCAATGGAAATGGGAAGTATTTGCATTGAACATAACAAAAGTTTCTCTTATGATTCAGATTCACATGATGATGCAGATGACGACTCTTCATCCTTACTGTTGCTGCAGGAAGTACCAAGCAAAGACTGCAGGACCTATTGTAACAAATTAACTCACAGCGTTTCTGACAGTCTCTTTGACTGGGATCCTAATAGGAAACATTTGCCAGAAAGAAGTTCATATTTTAATTCAAAGGAGAGACCTGAAAAATTGACAAGTTTTGTCAGTGGATTTCAGGCAGAAGTAAAATCGTGCACCAAAGCAAAGCTTCCTGAGTTACAGTTAAATCAAAGTCATGCTAGTATGGGCTGGAAGGACCTTAATTTTCAGCTTTCGGATACTGATGACAATGAAGTCTTGGATGAATTGCATATAGAAAGCAGTGATGAGAAAAGTCCATCGGATTTATCAGCGACTCCGTTTACTGAGAAGTACACAAAGACCTCTGAAGTGCTCAAAGTCACAGAGAATTCTCAGTTTGTATCTACTGACAAAGAGGAAAAACACATATCTGCTCACTCAGACATTAGGCCAAAGACATGTAATTTCATTAAACAACAAAAGGTTGTAAAAAAGACCTCTTCTGAAGAGTGCATTACCGTAATATTCGATGCTGAGGATGGTGAGCCTATTGAATTCAGCTCACATCAAACTGGAGTTGTCACTGTAACAAGAAATGAAATTTCAATCAACCAGCCACAAACTAGGTCCAGTGTAGAATATACTGACCTTATGCCTCAGGGAATAACTGATTTGCAGACAGGAACCAATGCTAGAAACTACACTGCTTTAGAAAGACCTGAAGATGAAATGGAGAAACAGACTCCTGAAGATAATACTGGCAATAAAAATACAGTTGTCCCCGTGACCTGCAGTGAATCTTCACACTGTGGAAGAGTGACACTGCAAAATACTCCCCGACAAAAACTAGTGAAGCCAGTGTATGATGTATCATACAAGGCCAATTCAAGCTCCACTGTACAAGCAGGAATCAATCAAAAGCCAAACTTGACTAAAATACCCAGCAGAGGTAAATTTTCTCCAAAAAAACTTGTGATGACACAGAGCGAGGAGACACCTGTAGGTCAATCAGTGGGCCCTGCAACCCTTGAAAAATCACCTGCTCTGCCACCTGTGAAGCTTTCAAAATTCAAAAAGGCACAAAGCCCACCTTGTAATTTTGACTCAAGAGTCAACTTCCAGGTTCCAAAGCCCCCTGCCCACCTCCTGCCAGGCTTGAAACGTCCAGGCAGAGGCGAAGGGTCAAAGTATCCAAAGAGTCAGAGTCCAGCACCACCACTTTTGCCTCAGCACCTTATAGAGCCCAGTGACTACGGAGAACCTCCAACCAGAGACTTTCATTGTGATTTAGCAACTGTAGAAGCCCGATCACCATCCCCACCCGTTCCTCCAGGCAGGTCAACATCCCTGTTGATTCGGCCTAATTACGCTCATTCACCATCTGTAGCGGTAAAGTTAGGAGGAGCTGGTCCCAGTGAAACTGCAAAAAATATACTGAAATCATCACCATTAAAAGGAACTGTGAACTCTGGCTTTCATAATCAATCTAGTCATGAAATGCAAGCAAAAAATGTATCTTCTGGGGCCAAAATTGAATTATCTTACCTTCAAGAAAATGCAGAAGCAATTATGCAAAATAAATGCGTATCTCAGCAAGCCCATAGTGCATGCCAAGGACTTTCCAAAGTTTCCACAAAGCAAGTCTGCCCAAAAAGCCCTAATCAGCTGGGTCTCCACAGGAATCGTGAATTTTCCAACACAGATTTTCAAACAGCCAGGTCCTTTTCTCTAGGTTGTCCGTCATTGGAAACAACTTCTTCACAAAACACATATTCCAGCAAAAAAGTTATTTCCAGTGACAGTGGGGTGGATCAGCCACAAAAGATGCCAAACATTCTCCCTGCAACTCCTCAATGTCATACCACAAGCACAAGTGAGCCTTTACTGTCTCAGGTAAACAATTCCCCGTTGTCAACGCTGTTTCATGGTAGTGACACCGCACACACTACCCAAAACTCTAATGAGAAAGGAATGAAAACCCGTCTCCCTGTAGGACTGAAATTATTTGTCAAATCTCCCCAACTTCTCCGAAAGAGCTCCACTGTACCAGGGAAGCAGGAAAAAGACAGTATAAATGCAGCTTCCAAAAGTAATGTGAGTTCCACGAAGTACAAGCAAAATGAATCTATAAGTATAACCACTAGAGGCACAATGGATGCTGAATTAAAAGACTGTACGGCTGATACCGAAGTAAAAACTAATTTTACCGTGGGACTTAGTATGGATACAGCATCACCTCATTCACGTGAAAACTGCAACTTGGTGGTAGACAGAGTAGATGGATTAGAAAACAAATTAGTTAAGAGATCTGTTTCTTCTAGCAGCAAGTCGCACTTGAAGCCTGCTCTGGGCATGAATGGAGCAAAAGCTCGTAGTCAGAGTTTTAGCATTCATACAGGGGAAAAGCCATCTGCCCCTGTGGCAGAAGGTCTTGGAAAGGTACGGACTCAGATAATTACGAACACTTCTGATAGAGGAAATTCTCTAACAAGGCAGAACTCAGCCATGGAAGGACTTCAAATCAAGGCCATTCCTGGATCAGCAGTGACACCAGAGACTCTTTCATATACTCCTAAACCCACAGAAAATTCTTATTCTAGACAAGGTTCTCTTGGAAATATGAGTAGTTGCAATAGCCAGCATGGAAGCCCAAGCAAACTGCCCTTCAGATCATCTTCAAAAGTAGACTTGTTTAACAACACTTCAAAATGTGGTGGAAACAAACCATTTTCTCAGAAGGATGCACGCAGTCTATCTGCCCAGAGTGAGAAAAGCACTGAAAGTTTTAAACATGAAGCTCTAAGTAAAAGTGTTCTGCCAGCAGAATTGGATCTAGAAACATCAGCTACTGTATCTTCGGAACAAGTTTCGCTGTTTCAAAGCTCGGATGGAATAAAGTGTCCTCATAAACTAGAAGTAACAAAGTCACGAAGACAGCAAATGTCTTTAAAGTTAGCAGAAGCCTCTGAGAAGGTTACCGATGTTTTGAGTTCACCAGCTCTACAGCCTACCATAGAGGAGAAAGTCATGTTATGCATCCAAGAAAATGTGCAAAAGGGTCAGGGACAAACCAGATCTCCCACTGCAGAGGCTAAACAGAAGACTGGGCCCTCTATAGCGAGTTGGTTTGGCTTTCGGAAGAGCAAGCTGCCAGCACTGAGTAGCAGAAAAACTGACGTTCCTAAAACAAAGATAGAAAAAAAAGACATAAAAGTTTCAGGATTTGGAATTAAGCAGGCAAAATTAGAGAGAAGAAAAGAGAAAAAGAAAATGGAACAACACTGTGAGATAGAAAATGAAATTAACCGGAAAACAGACAACGGTGACATTTTAGCTGATGTCATGGAGAGCAAAATTACGAAATCTTCACGAGACACTCCTGGTGAGATTGAGTGTGAACAAGTCAAAGGTTCCACCACAGCTACGTACTCACCAAAAGACAGTTTTATGAAAGAGCTTTTAAGCAGGTAAAACACAATTTGGGATGTGTTGTTGTGAACTGCAGCTTTACAGATGCTCAGATGCTAAGTTCGATGTATTTTCCTTTTTGATTAACAATGTGTAGTAGCAATCAGTAGGTACACTATCAGGACTTTAAAAGATTACAGGAAAAAACATTAATAATAAGATGATAATTCTGTTCATGTTACTTTGTTAATGAAACCAGCAGCCTCTGAAATTAAAGAATGGCAAGTTACACCCAAGTTGGTAGAAATTCAAATGGTTCCAGAAATCAAGAATCTAAGCAGATGGTGTGTAAAGATAGAGGATAATTAGGTACATGTTTTAATGTATTCCGTCTTCATGTATTGTAACCAGCAAGTATATATTTGGTAACTAGTCAGAATTAATTACATTTCTAACTACCACAGCTTTTGGTCACAGAAGAACTTAGCAATTGCTATACTGTGTTTGCACATTTGCCCCACAGCAGTCCCAAATATAATATAAATCATTATACGTGAAAGACTAAATTGATATACTACCTGAAATTGCAAGTGACAGATTTGATCAAGGCTAGTTAGAAACATTTATCACTCAAAGGTCTAGAGACAGAAAGATACAGAGAGGTTACTTTAAACATTAAAGGAATGGAAAAGTAGAGTGATTGAAGAAGGGCAATGTAATTTATCAGAGGAATCACTCTCTACCTGCAGAGCTGATAAGAAAGCAGCTCAGCAGACAGAAAGTGGATCAAATAATGTTTCCTACAGGAGTGTGTCGAAGGGCAGCTCCCAGGGCTCCTCTCTTCACGGCAACTCTATCAGCTCTCAAGGAAACCACAAGAAAAACAGCAACACAAAAGCTGATATGGAAATGCAGAATCAGACCTTGGTAAGTGCTTTAGTACGTGAAAACATTATTACCTTCCTTTTAACTTCTGGATGTGTTCCTTATTGCAAGTACAGACAGACAGGATTGTAAGTGTTTATATATGATCGAAAGATTTTGTGTACCTAGAGAATTGCGAATTAATACGAAAGTTGGCAGCTTGACTATAGGCCAGATTATACAGCTAGTCATGAAGATTCTACTGCTTCTGCTGGCAATTCAATTCCAGTGGAGATATATGCACAATGATGCTATAATCATACTGCAGGACAGTGAAATAATAAGACCATTTGCTTTTTTTTTTTTATTATTTTTTCCTCTTTCCTTGGAAATTGCATGCCAGTGTTAAACATTCCTCTGAACATTATAGAAATCAATAAGGCTGAAAAGTGCAGTGCTGGCGGGAAAGAGGCAAAGTATTTGACTGCATTTGGGAATATTTGTCACTTAAGAGGGAGTCTTTTAAAAGCTAAAACATACATTTCACCCATGTCTCTCTTTGTACCATGGAAAATTTTCCTGTTAATGCCCTGTAGTTAGTTTTATGCTTCAATAAGGTATTAACTGTAATTGATACTTTAATTTACCCAGCGAGTAGGAAAGTTGCGATTCCGAAGAAAAATAATTTGATTTTCTGTTAGCTGTTAGATTCTGGTTCTTGAAAGGTTATGTGAGTGGCTATCTTTTCTGCATTGAGAAGCATACACACAGAGTCTAGGATTGTAACCTAAAGTCAGATTGAATGGGTGCCCTTCCTTGTGAGGTTTCTAATTAACCTTGGAATTCAGTGAGCAATTTCTTGCCTAGCAAGGACCTTTCCCATGATGTTTTAAAGTCAAAGCACCAGGAGAACAGGGATGCTTTAACTCAATGAGCATTCTCTTCTCATTCCTGATAGCTGTCTTGACCGTATTATTATGGTGATTATTAACAATAAGCCCAATTTTCACAAAATAGGCTGAAAACTTGCACCAAATGTAATACTGAGCATGGAGTTAAGGCTATTATTTTTGTTGTTCCAATAAAACTGAGTTATTGAAGTACAGCACATACAACTATTTCATCTGAGAATTTGAAATACAAATTATTTGGGATGTGTTTCAGGGGTCAAACAAATTCTAAAAAGTTTCCTAATGGGAACTGGAAGAACTCTTAGCTAAGCACTGGTGTTTAGGGTGCTTAAGGTTAAAGTATCCCACACGTGGTTTCAACTTCAGGCAAATGGTTTTTTTACTTTAATGCAGATGTCGTTCCTAAGAACATCTGCAAGGTCATTTTTTAAAACTTATGGGGAACGTATGCAGAATGAACGTGTTGGAAAACTTTTTCCTCCTGACTCCTGTGGTATCATCGCTTCTTTGAAAATGTAGATGTCTCCTGCATTATAAAACCACAAATTATAAGCATATCTAAGGCTGTCCTTGTAGTGTCACTGAAAGGAAAGAGAGAGAATGAAAGTCTGGAAATGTGCAATATGCAGGAAATTCAATCCAACTGATCTAGAACTTTGATAGCAAAGCAGAGCCCCTTATCAGAGCCACTCAGTTTAACTATGGCCCATTTAATATGGTCCTGACAGCTTAGGGTATATCTTCGCTGTGCAGAAGTACAAAAAACTCTACACGTTGCTTCTACAATTTCTTTCTAGCTTATTATTTTCTAATGCTGCAATAATTCGGTGTGCTTTTTGTCTGTCATTTTGTGAAGTCTTTCTAAATGCAGCAATAATAGTCACTTAGGACTTCAAGTATATCATCAAGAAACACACTGTTTGTTTTATCAGGGAACTACAAAGATTGTCCTTAATATAAGTAAATAATGGAGAAGTGCTAATTATACTATTAGTTTTTAAGGATATGTTAGTCATGGGGAAAAGGCATTACGTGTCCTATACTATACGTTATTTTTTTCACTGGGAATCAAAGCATTTTTGTATTGTTTTGAAGATTAAGTTACATTATATGCTTCACCCCTGTGAGTTTTATATTGTGGTTTTTGTGGCACTTAATTCCTGAAAGAAATAGCTAGTGCCAAAAGTCTGAGGACATCTAGAATAATGAGATTTAAAATGTACTTAAAATTCTTAATGTTAATTTATGAAAGAGATATACCTTAAGATTCCACAGTATCTGATATTTAATCTTGTCCTCCAAACTTCTTCAAGGAAAACAATGGAAAGTCTTTAAATTCAAAGTTCACGCATCTTATTACTATGATTTCCAGCTATTTTTTGGTGTTTGCTCACTTTGAAGCAGATTGCAAAGGACTGGGAGATAGCTGTGACTAAAACGGTCAGATGCAATAGAATGGCGTATTGTGCATTTTTTTTACTTGTAAAAAGACAAAATTAATACTTTTGGAGAAAACAGCATAAATCTTTACAAAACCCTAAACTTAAGAAGACTTCTTTTCTGTTTTGAACAATGCATAGTGTATTTAGTAATGGTGGTTCAGTGGAGAAGGTGTATTTCAAAACTGCATATCGTATATATACTGCTTCTTTAAATCCTGGCCGTAACATTTCTTAACATTAATTTTCTAGCAAGTTTTTCCTTTAAAGCCTATTTAATTTTTGATGATTAAATCTCTTCTCTTATGATGTGCCAGGTAAAGACTTGGGGCACTATTATGCCATAACATATGCACCAATTACCTCTGACTTCTGTTCATGCAAAGAATGTTATTGCTTGACTGCCACTGAATTTATGGAAAAAGCAATGTTCCACCAATGGCAGCCTTGTGCATTCACCTTCAGAGGGATACGCTTCCCGTTAGTGTTCATCAAAAAAGCACTTTGCTCTAAAGGCCAGCCAACAGAAATACATAACACTTTAGCCCACACCAAGGATATTCCACATTCTCCAATACTTTTTCATGTCCTTGGCTGGAGCTTAAGGTGAGATACAATCATTTTTGTGCTGCGCTGCTTCATTTCATCTTTGTGATTTTATTACAGCCCAGTGTAATTTAGAAAAGCCATGGGCTTTACTTTGTGAGGTGGAAGCGTGGCACCAAAATCAAGACACCCGGAGTTTTGTGTAGCACTGTCTGTCTGCAGTCTGGGTGTTTGGGGAATACCCAGAGATCTATCCTAATATTGTGAAATGTCACATCAGCAGCAAGCCACAGACCGCCAACAGTATGCAAATGTGAGAAATTGTTTTACCCACAATTCGATGCCAAATGACCACATACTCTCCTCTTAATTTTCCATAGCCTTAAGAGCCTCATTTCAGAAGGAAAAAAGATGTCATCAAATCTCTGGGATTAAGAGATTATAAATGCATTTTTATAAATACAGAGAGCGAGCCTTTCATGTCTTATTGAGGCTACTCACAAGAGGTCAATAGGGCTACTTGTGTAAACCAGAAAAGCAGAATATATACTATGATCAAAGATATGTCATGCAAATGATGATAAATTCTACTGGTTTAGATTATAGAACATATTTAATGTTACTGTGAATGTGCTGTATGCAGTTTAAAACAGCAGAGAGTGATTAACAAATAATTTAAGATCTCTGAGATATTGAAAGTAATTTTTTCTGCAGTGCTGGCTTCCCTCCTCTCATCACCCTGAAAGTATTTTCATTCCTGTTTGATTTATGTAGTGTGGCAGAAAAATATGTCCCTGGATCTGAATTATGGCCTCCGATGTCATGTAACGGAGGAAGTTTTCACTGTGTGCGAGGAAGATACTCAGATTATATATGCACTTTGGAAATAAGAGTGCAGAAGAACAGAGCAAAAATATGCCTTCATCTGAAAGATAGAATGTCTAGGGGATTTGAATAACACATACTTGAGTAACACATACAGGATCTTAGTGTGCACTGCATTCTTAAATGAAGTTTTTCTCTCTGTTTAGCTAATACATGCTTTTAAACAGAGGTGGAAACAAAAATGCTGAAGTTCAGTGTTTGCGAACTGAACTAGAGAGATACCAAATCACATACTAAGTTCACATTTTTTAGTGTACAATCTGAAACATGTTTTTTCTAGAGAGAAACAAAGAGGTCAGGAGACCTGAGCTTTGAAAAAGACTTCTCCTT
The DNA here is from genome assembly GCA_026413425.1 of Tringa solitaria. NCBI lineage: Eukaryota > Metazoa > Chordata > Aves > Charadriiformes > Scolopacidae > Tringa > Tringa solitaria. Next base: position 8,502,917 of record JAOXJM010000079.1, read on the forward strand.
TTAAGGAATTGCATCTTCCAAGGGTATTTTTTGACTGCTGCATATTGTGACTTTGAATGAAGTTAAAAGAGAGGCTGTGTGCTTCCACTGTTCTCTGCCCTGTAACTTTACTCTGATTTATTTCTGAAAAGGTGTTCTGTAGTTGTCATGAAGCACGTAAACAGAGTCACAGATGTTCTTCACTTTTGTTGTTGTACTACGTACAGGCTAAAGTAGTCACAGAAAACCTGCAAGAAGAAGACGAGGACACCATGACAAGGACTACATGTCAGAGTCATGTGATAGGTACAAAATTATATTTTACACTGGATTCTATTGCTGTCTCAGTTCTTGGAAAAAAACATGTTTGAATCTCATTACTTTATTTGTTTGCCTGTCTAATGTCAGCTTTAGCACTCATTTAGCTCTGTTCCTAGAAAGCCAGATTTCACCAACTATATAAAAGACAAGTACGTATTTGGATGTATGGTACATGGATCAAAGTAATGCTTGACAGAAGGACTTTGGCTATGAAAGATCATTTCAGCCTCCAAAACTAGTGGGTTATATATAGTGGCTAAACTCAAGGGTTGTTATGCATGATACTTTTAGGGGGAATAATGCTGATATACTGTAACACGGTCATGTGGCCTTGAGTTAGTAAATTTCAGAATAAAATTCTGAATAGCAGAATAATTGCTGTCATAAACTGCATCAGAAGGAGTAGCAAACCAGGTGTCTGTTCAGAAAACCTTAAAGCTGCCACTGAAAATAAAGTTGCCTTTGCTCCACACTTTTCAGGAGGATAGCACCATCTGCCCTGCTCCTTGATTGGCATGTGCTAATTTTTAACCTCAGTACATGTTAAAATATTTATTAGGCAATGGAGGACAAAGCAGAAGTCTGTTTGAGATCTGTATAGAGCAGTATGTCAAGAATATAAGGATCTGACTCTGAATGAAAAAGATTCTCAGGCTGAAGTAATTATTTTGCCTCCACCCCAAAATTCTCAAAACTTTCTTTGAATTGATGTGAAATGTTTGGGTTTAATTTTTTAATGCAGACACTGAACAAAGAAACCAGATATTTGCAGATTTTTAGTGAAAAACATGCACAAGGAAGAACTTGTGAAGATTATAGAGAACTTGCTGGTATAGAGAATTACCCAAGGTGTGAGAGAGCTAGATTCGGCTTTCTTCGTTATCAGTTCCTAAGCTTCTGGTTGCCAGAAGGAGAAGGGTATTATACAGGAAGGATGGCTCTGTGAATGTTGTGCCCTCACTGCCATCAAGCACATGATAGTGACTGTGATCGGGGTGCAGCTTACATCCTGGTGAAGGCTTTTGGTCTGTTTCTTTCATGGAGCAGTTTCACAGTGTTGGGGGTTCTTCCAGAACAGAAACATCTTTGAAATCTTGAAAAGTTCAGTGGGTTCTAAATTAATTTCTTACTGCATTCTCCACCATCGTAAACAGTTGTTTTAAGAAAAAAAAATTCACTGTGGTTTTGTAGCTGTACTTAACTCTACTAGAGTTTGTTCTACTGGGTTTGATCTAAACTGTTAACAAAATGGAGCTTAGAATGTATAGAAGATGTAGAAAGGCTATGATTAAGCAGGGAAGATGTTCTTTACATACTAAAAAAAAACACATGTTGCTCCAGTTGTCACTGTAAAATACCTAAATTGGCATCAGTTCTGCCCAGTTAGCTAATAAATAAGATACATACAACTGAACAGTCTTCAGGGTTGGTATCATTTAAGACAATGCTGGTTCATCACTTTCTAATAATGAGACACTCCTGGGAGTGTTAAAGAAATAATGTGTAAAATGCCAGTTGCTAGGGCTTTAATTTATTGTCAGTTGTTGATCTAAACAAATTTAAGTGTTTTGCTGACTCTTTGGATTTGCTAAATGGAAAGAATACAAGAATGCACAGTAATACAAAATTTTGCTTCTAGTATACCTGTATTTCAGGAACACACGGTCATTTATATACGAAGCTGTCATTTATATCGTGCTGTATTGTACTTAAACATATATTTAAAATATTTTTAAAATTGAAGCCAAAAATATATTATACCCTGGATGCTTTTGCTGTACTGTCAGTGAGGAAACCAAGTGTGGCCCAGCTGGCACAGGTGCTACCTGTGCTCCCACTTCCCACAGACAGAAGACCTAAGAATCCATGATTATCACTTTCAGGTCCAGGCATCTTCAGAGCTCCTTCCTCAAGCCCTTTGAGATAAAGTAGTTGGGTTTTTAAAGAGTGATGAAGCGGGAAATGCTGAACTACCTAATAAGAGGAAGGACATGATAAAAAGGTCGACTTTCTCTTCATGTCAGACAGGTACAGCAGGGTCTCCGAATATTCCTACAAAAAAAATTTTTTTATTGAATGCAAAGACAGTGTGTCAAGCTCCTGCCAGTCTTGCTCCCATGTAAACATAAAAAAAGCCTTCATTTTACGAAAAGAAAGAATTCTGTTTCCCCCAACTGTCAGTGTTTGTCTTGAAATTCCCCATTGTCACAATGGCCAAAAAAATTATGAGGCAATTACAAATGACAACTTTACATAGAGAAGTTAATAATTGGACATCTTGAGAAGAAAAAAGCATTTGTGAGGAAGTTTAATGTTTCATATTTCGAGTACTGTTTCAAATTGGCAGCCATTCCTGGAAAAGTGTGATTGTATTAATTATAATGTATTAAGAGTTTTCATTGATAAACAGCTTCAAGGGAAAAGTCAAAAATCCATGGCACAAGAAAACAAATGCTAAATACTGCATAATTAATTCTTGCGGGCAGCTTCACGTGCTTCATACCGAAGACAGTTTACTTGATTATAATACTCATCTGTTATGGCTAAAATACAGGCACTTTGGAGGAGCAAAAGTGGGTTTGGCTATACAGGTCCCAACACAGATTAAAAGTTTCCTGACCTTGTTTTCTTCTTAGGAATATATATCTATAGTGAAGAGGAAAACTAGTCGTAATTATTCATCTAACTCCTCATTGTTGATAAAACCCTATGCTGGGGCTCAAGGAAGAAAGACTTGGTGTACCATTTTCTCAGACATCAACACTTTGGTGATTTATCAAACCCCATGTTTGAAATCTGCATGATAATCATTTCTCTGCATCCAGTTTCCTTTTCTCTTTGTTACCCCAAATGGGTGACAAATTTGCTAGAGAAGCAAGTAAACGTTGAATATGCTCTATTCTAATGATAGACTCAAGCTTCAGAGAAAACACAATCTCAGCATATATTCACTAGCCTAAATTGGCTGATGAGATGTCTGAGAAGGTTTCAAGTCTATTCTTAAATTTATACTCAGGTTTCAATACAAAGAAAGATGATTTTTTTTATCACAGATGCTTCTATGTGTAAATATGTTTATTCACCATAGTGGATTCCCAGCAATCATCTATCCTTAGCAATTTCTAAATGAATCAATCACTTGTAGTCCAAAGCACTGAAGTTCAGGGAGTACATGAAAGCATGGACACTTCATCTAAAGGAATTATTTTATTGAACTGGAAAGTTTTTTGCTTTCAAATGTTATCTTTAATATGTCACTGATTGAACTAAAAGGCCAGAATCATTCTTTAATAAAAGTGTGTTGAACTTTGACATCAGAAACATCATGGCAGGCAGGTTTTGCCCTCAGAATGACATCACTGGTAAAAATAAATTTAAAAAATCTGAGTAGACCTGCAGTTTGCTTGAGCAGGTACTCTAGAGAGCAAATACTTGATAATGCAAGAATTGGTAGGAGCAATCCAAAATGTATCTGGGTGTTGTTGGTACTATATGCTCCCGTGGAAGCATATAGTACCTACTATGCATATGCTACCTACTGAGGTTGTCTGGGGAGTTAATTCCCTGAGGCAGGCTGAGGTTAGAATCCACAGTAGAAAGATTCACAGTTCTTGGAAAGAAATTATCAAACTGTGGCATTGACCCCTATTGTTTGTTTGGGGTATTTCAAGTGAAATTCAGAGCCAAATGAAGATTATGAAGAATGTAGTCAGTATTTTTGAAACTTTGAAGACTTGGGTCTAATTTTTGTCAAATTTTCTTTAGAGGTCCAGGTCAGTTGCTCAAATTTGATTCATCCAACGTTAAATGGTAGATACTGGCTTTTCTATAATACAGGGAAAATGCCTGCAGATACTTAAAGAGGTTCTGAAAAGTCTCTAGCTAGATAGAGGGTTGGGCTTCCACACTATCAAAGCAACATTAAAAGTGCATTGTAGACTTTGCTGCTTTGTGCTAGAACAAAAACACACTCTGAGGTCAAGGGATTCTTTTGTAGCTCTGCTGTAGCCCAGCGCTCAATTCCATTAAAGTTCCTGATAATCATCTGCCTTATAGCAGGCTTTATAATCTTTTTTTTCTACTTTCCAAGAACAATCTTGCAAAAGGGTTTTGCAGTTTAATTTAGAGCCAATCTGGTCAGAAAAAGGAAGGTCTGTCTTTGGAGCAACTTTTTGGAGTGTTTTTTTTTCTTTAGAGAACATTTGGTTGAATCCCATAGATGTCTAATGTTCCAGAAAGAAAGTGTTGTTGGTATTTCTGTGTTGTGTTGTGCTTTAAAGTCCACCTCTTTAAGCTTTATATGCAGCAAAGAAAAGTGATCAAGCTACGTTTTCAGTGGACACCAGGAATGTCCTTCACAGCAAGTTTTATAGATAAGTTGCTAGCAACTTATAAACAATTTTACAGATATACTGATAGTGAACATAGGACATACATCATGTTGTAGATATGAGTTTGACTTAAAATGAAATGTCAGCATTATAATTATTTGTATTGAGGTATCAAAATACTAAAGATGATAGCCTTATCTGTGTATTCTGATATTGTTTTATTCAGCACCCAGTAGCCATACTATGAAACTATGTATGAGAAAAGAAAAAAAAACACACTTCACAAGCAGACTTTTCTATGCGAAGAAGGACCTGCATTCTTTCCAGTATCCAGCTTAAATCTGTTTGTCTCTGACTCATCTTTTCTGTCCGGTTCTTCTGTATGGCTTTCCTGCAGATATACCCATTTAATGCCAAGACACTGTTTTACTCACCTTTCCCCTCACAATTGTTCACCTGTGTCATTTAAAACTGGTTGTCACTCTTTACTGCTTGTGTGGTGCCTTGTTATCTGACTCCCCATAAATGTAGACAATATAAAGCCTGCCTCTTTGTTCCACACCGATACCATTTCTAACCAACAGATCCTTGCTCCAGTGTCTGCTCCAGTGTCATCTGCCTTTTTTCTCTTGGTTTCTTTCTGAAATGTAGATCTGATGAATGCTGGAACCGAAAAAATATGTTTCAAATTTAATTTCTGAATGTGTTGTTTAATATCCATACTCATAATGCTTAATTATGTTATCCAATTGCCTATGAATTGATGAAGCTTGATGAAAACAATAGTAGTTCATCTGCTTGTTTAATAAGCTTGCGCTGAGCTTCCAGTAAGAGAAGAAAAAATACTGGATAGCCCAAAAGACTTGGGTTTATCCACCTTCGTGTAAACTCTAAAACTTTGAGTGTTTTTACTGGAGTACTAAGTAAACAGCTGATGAATTCCTGTTTTCTCATTCTCGGGGAATGGAAATAGATGTGAAGGAAACAAGTCTGATTAATGTGGTAAATACATTAACTCTGACATGCATCATCCTAAAACATGTCCATTAAGCCTGACATATTTGAGCAAACACATTTACATTAAAGAACCCTCAAAACCTGGAGACAGATTAGGTGAGGTCTGTAATGAATTACTGAGATAAATGTAACAGAATAAGTGACAGAGGAAAGATGGTGAACAAATTGATCTGCATTACAGCCTGTGCATTCAGTAGAGAGAGGTGATCCACATCACTGTGGAGAGGTAAAAGGATAATCCAGTAGTTGCTTAAATGTCAGGCAAATCCTTGGACGCCTCTAATGCATTTAATGAAGAACAATATTCAACTGATAAAATGTCTTTTGACCGCAAAAGAAATCCTCTCTTGTCATGAAGTCTCAATGCCTGAGAAAACAACTTATCACTGTCAGTGTTAATTCCTTTCATCAGACCATTGATAGAAGTTGAGAAGAACCATTTAGCAATCATCTGATCACTGATACAGCAGTTGAATCATTCATTTACACATGATCAGATAAAGGAAAATGTTTGTTTTATCTTCCCATCCACCCAGTAAAGCTGTGGAATACCTAGAAATCTCTACCTGTGAGGTTGCTGTCCGTAAAAGCCGTCAAACAAAACCAGTTATCACCGAATCCATTTCCAATCTGGGTTGGTTCCTATTTCAAATCTGCATGCTCAAAAAAGTTATGTTTTTATACAAGTTGTGATAAGGTATTAGATTTTTTTATGAATCACTGAAGGGGAATCTTGCTTAATAACCAGTAGGCACTGGAAGAACAACTGTCTTGTGTGTAGAAACTTACCCCTAGAAGCACATAGAAGTCCTGCATTTTGAGTATCTTCAAGCATATCATTATAATCTCTCCATGACCAACGCACCATTTCCTTGGGAGGCTTTACACAACATTTAGCAGTCCTGTGTTCTTATGCTGCAGTTTTCATGTTACTGAAGATGTGGTGTGGTCATGCTGTTGAGTGGCCTTTCAGGGTGGTGCAGAGCGGCATTCTGCATGTACCATTCCAGGACTTGTTCATTGGAAACAACTCACACTGGTACATAAAACTGATTAAATATCCTCTCCTTCCACTAAGTTGCTCTGCATCTTTTCAGTGGAATTTTATTAGCACATGTTTATAACATGGGTGAGAAGGTGAACAGGCTACTCTGCAGAATGGAGAGACCCGAGAGAGGGATAGCATTATGTGTGTTTGGGCCACTGGAAATGGGATGGTTAGTGTCTGCTGTACTGTGCTCTTCACTCTTGTTTGGCATTTGGGCATTTCTGCAGGGATTAATTTTGAAATGATGATCTGAAGGAACCTATAATAATAGAGTGAAACTTTCTGTGTATTTTTCTGGTTGTTACTTATGTTCCTTGAAGATGATGGAGAACCTTGCCAATGTGAATAATAAGAAACTGACGTCCATTAGTGTCTTCTAATTTATGTCAGCTTACCTTCTTCACAGTCTGGCAAAGACAAATCATTTCTTTGTACTTTAAAAGATAGCACACATAGCACTTGTCTAATTGCCAATTCTTCTGCAGCGCTGCTGCAGCCTACTGTCTAGCTTGTCTTCCTTCTGTGGAGAGAATTAATATTTTGGATCAACACTTTCTTATTAGCCACAATGATTTGCTGTTAATTTCCTTCTTTGTCATTACATTTATTCACCCAGAAATACCAAATTTTATCACTAGAACAAGAAGAAGTGTGGCTCTTTATACATTATGTATAGTATAAAATCTAATTATTATTCAAGATACTGAGAATCTGCTGGTCTCACTCAGGCTTAAAATGTCAATTAAACAGGGTGGCCAGGTTCTTTAACTCTGAAGTTAATGCTGCTATGTTGATTTACACTACTTTACAGTCTGGCCCAAACTATATTCGTTTTTATCCCCCAAATCAGGACCGCCTGATTATCATATTTACTACAGAATAGTACGTGCCAGTATTCTCTATAACATTCTCTATTTGAAACTTTTTTACTTTACTGTTTTTTTCTTCTGGCTAGGACCATCTGTAGATGTGTCTATGAAGCTTCAGTCATGCATTTCCTATTAACTCTAATTCATATACCTGAAGTACAACTGAGCAAACTGAAAAGCATTTTGAATGAGTATGTCGAGTTACTGTAAAAATTTGTTTCAACTGTGCTCATGTGGACTTTGTGCTCCTTTTCTACAATGACATCTAGTAGAATTTTTACAAAAAGTCGCTCTCCATGATACTCTGAGAGAGTTGGGGTTATTCAGCCTGGAGAAGAGAAGGCTCCAGGGAGATGTTATAGCGGCCTTTCAGTCCTTATAAATAAGTTGGGTTTAACAGGGCCTTTGCAATAGAACAAGGGGTAATGGTTTTAAACTAAAAGAGGGTAGATTTAGACTAGTAGAAGGAAGAAATTTTTTACAATGAGGGTGGTGAAACACTGGAAGAGATTTCCCAGAGCGGCGTTTGATGCTCCATCCCTGGAAACATCCAAGGTCAGGTTGGACGGGGCTCTGAGCAACCTGATCTAGTTGAAGATGTTCCTGCTCATTGCAAGGGGGTTGGACCTAAAAGGTCCCTCCCAACCCAAACTATTCTATAACACTATAAATAATAAACCCTCATTTCTTGTGCTTTGCTACTTACAAGTATGATTTCTGAGAGCTGAGATATGTCTTTTCTGTTAGAAAATGCCAAATGAAGGGAGACATCCATCCATGCCTTGAATGAGCAATCCCCAGTTAGGTGTTCCTTAGACAGTGTGCAATTATTGGCTCCCAATTTTTACATTTCAGGGTACTAAAGGAAACAGGAGGCTGTTTTTTCTCAGTGAAAAAACCTGGAAAAACCACGTTTCTGCATTGACGCAGATCTGTTGCTTACCTTGGATTCACATCTTGCATAGGATGTGAGGACTTCTTTTCAACTATTACTCATCTGTAAGGATTTCTTAAAGGTAGTTGCGAATTTGTAAGGGAGATTGGTTGGCAAGTGCAGAAGTAAAACCAAAGGGGGACATACAGCCAAAAAAAGAAGAGTGATAGCTGTCCAAAGTATTTCTAGGCTGGCCTCATTGAGAGCCAGGCTGCAGCTGGACTGCATTTAATTATCTTTTACATAGAGCTTAAAGTTGTTCTTCACATGAATTATAAGTCTCAGTATTTCTTTTCTAGTTGGACTAAAATGGTATCTATTTCTAATATCCTGTCTCCTGAGAACAGCAAGTAGGTTTTTAGAAAGAAAGTATAGCAGCGTAATACAGAGAGATCATTCCAGACGTCATCAGCTGTGGGACTTTCCCAGCTGGAAGCTACATGTAGACCTTCATATTGAATTTCATTCCAAGAATTATCCATTCTCTTTTTCCAACTCATTTAAAGTTTTGTTTTCTGTGACAACCCTGCTCCAAGTAGCTTGCCACCATTCTTTTCAAACATGCAAGGAAGGGATCTAAATGCCTGGAGGGGAATGGGAAGCACTTACTGCAAATAAAAAATAAATCTATAGATAAGTTGGAGTTCTAGATAAATTGGAGTACAAGATGATGAGTACTCACTAATAATTAAAACGAATCTTTTGACTTACTAGTAGAAATGAATTTTAAGGTGGGACTGGAATTAAAATGAGGTACTAATTACCTGGTTCAACTCAGAAAATACATTTCAAAGATGGGATTGTGGTCATGGGAAGCTGTGAAGATAACTTGCAAACTATTGGGCAAGTGACATATTGAAGTTGGTGGGTTTTGCAAAAAAAAAAAAGCTTGACTTGGAAGAAGCAATAGAAAGGACACGGAGTAAGTCAGTACAGTCTGTGTGTATTTGTTGTGTTTGTTATTGGTATTATAAATAAGCATAAATTGTAATCCCAGGTTCAAGCAGCCAGGAATGTAGACTGATGGATATACATTGAAAACATACTGCACAGTTCTCCCATTTACCCTCACTTACTGTACATTAGAAATAATTCCATTTCACCAATGCAGTACACATGGGAGTATCAGGGCTGTGAAAACTTGTGTCTTTTCTAGTTTTTCCTAGGATAGCCTTTGGGGGCTTTTAGTTTTGCATACTAGTTATACTTCAGATCTAGATAGGAAACAATAATGCATTCAACTTTGACTAATTGTATCAAATTATGGTATAAACCCAGAAGGAATAATCTACTTAAAATTGACATTGATTTGGCAGAAATACGTTCATTTTTTTGTGGTTGCTTTAGCATTGCAGATGAAGAGAAGGATGTGCAAATAAAGAGATCT
>JAOXJM010000079.1:8512863-8523223 GCA_026413425.1 Tringa solitaria
TTTATTAACTGATAAAGGAATTTTGTGGAGACCTATTTACTTTTGCAGTATTATTCTGAAAAAAAAAAATTAATTAATAATTTGGCATGTTTCAAAATACTAGAAAAATTATGCTCCATTTGTCTGTCACACAATTACATGTTCTCTGGTTCCATGTGTCAGCTTAGTAGAAAGTCTTGAACTTTATAATGCAAAGCAGGGTAATTTGTTAGAACTTCTGTATTCTGTTACCGATGGGAATTATGCCCTTTTATTGTGTCCTACGTACTCCTTGAAAAAAGTCCATTCAGTGTTACATATCTCTCCAAATCTTCTTTAAAGGCTGAAGTGAGTCTGTACTTCTGAAAACAGCTTTCTGGAAATTTCCCAGTGAAACTGCTCTTGATACAGAGCTATTTGTGACTGATACTTTTTTTCCTGAAAATATCAGCTTTCTGTGGAAAATTCTGGTGGTTCTTCCAAGATTTCAGCTGAAATTTGTGTCAATCATGTGCAGTTTTGTAGGCCAAAACTTGAAAATTTATGTGAGGAAGATTTCAAACCAGCTGTAGTGGTGAGCACAGGGGAGAATTCCACGTTTTTCATGAGGTGGGATGCTTCTTTGAAACAAAATGCTACGAGCATTATATATAGAAAGCCTGATGTAAGCAAAACTACCTATGATCTTTTTGACATAAAATACAGTTGTCCTCTTTGTTACTGTTTATTTTAAATGTTAAGATACACTGGCTATCAAAGTTAAGTAACGTACACACTTCTGTAACTTTGCTACCTCCAAACAGAAAATCAGTTTTTGTCAGGCATTTGAAGTAGAGATAATGTCTGTTTGCAGTAATTGCATCTTGGATCCATTCAGTATGTTTCATTAGTAAGACTGTGGTTCTACCTGACGGGGAATGGCTGAGGTTATTGAGCTGCTTCTGGAAATCCTGACCCCCTCAAGCAGCACTGAGAGGCGAGTACCCTCTGTCAGTTGTGGCCCAAATTGGGAGAGGCAAAAGTTTTCTTGCAACACAGGAGGGCCTATAATTATTTCCTCTCAGGCCACATAAGTCCTTCCCTGTATGCTCACATCCAGAAATGTCTCCCCATATTATGTTTAATTTAGAGTGGGTGAATTTTTCTGACCATTTTGAATTACATTCTGTATGCACATAAGGCAATATACCTGCTTAACAGAATTGCTGATTTACACCTTATTTTAGCTCTGTGGGTAAAACTTTGGATCCTGTGGTTTCCGTCAAGATTTTTATGGATGATTTAAGCATCATAATAAAACTCACATATGGTTTAACTAGATGGTCAAAATAACCATGAGTGAATATATGGACTTCTTAACAGTATAGCAGTCCCTATGTAAATAAAGATTGATAGGTGATTTGTGAATGGACTAAGCATCTGTGAAACTCTTCAGATACAACATAAAAAGACTTTATTAGAACATGAATCTTTACTTTACCTGAGGAAACATTTTGAAACACTCTCCAGTTATCCAGTTAAAATTTTTTTTAGAAATAACGTGGCATTATATCCCCCCTAGTAAAGTATTGTTTCACATTATTGAAGAAATGTGTATCAGAAGCTATGTTTAAAAGATATATTATCACCTTTTGTCTTCTATTGTATGAAAATCATGAAATCTCTTCTATGTGTTCTAGGTCTCAACATAGATTTACAGAAGTTCAACATTAGAAAGACTAACATGTACCTAATCTAAAAGCGGGACAGATTTTGCTCCATTGCTTATCTTGAGTAGTACCCTATTTTGCAACCGTCAGTGTAGAACTTAGCCTGAGGGAGGCTGGACCTGTGTTTCTTGTGTCGCGCTGGAAGCAATTCCCTTCAAGTAGCTGTTCTATGTTTTCTTTTATTTTTTCCCCAAATTGGTTTTCCTTTCACATGCATTGTGTAAAAAGAGAACAGAGAAGGGTGCTATATACAGCATCAAACAGCGTGTCAGACTGAGAGCTCCTCTCACTCATGGAGTGACCAATACCGGTGCCTCTAAAGGAACACAAAAGCAAGGTCAGCAGTCAGCTTCCCTAGACATTCTCTCCCAGTCTCCAGTGATTTGTACCAAGGGTAGTTTCTGAGCTAGAGGTGATGTGTTTCTGGTATCTTTGTGGCAAACGTTTCAGAAGAAATAAAAAAAAAAAAGTTGAAAAATAATTAGGTTTAATGATCAGTTGATGGTATTTAAGTTGCATTTTTACATGAGCTCAGAAGAATGCCCTAAAAGACTGTAATGAATTCTGGGTTGTCAGTTCTTGTCAGTGGGCTATGTTTACTTCTAACTCTAATTTTTGCATTTCAGAGAAAGATATAAAAAACCCACAGAAGGAGCTGCTATTGTAGTTTTCTCTAGTGTTGATCTCGTTTCTAGAATTCCTGATACCTGTCAGCATGAATGTCCCTTTTCTCTTCTCCCCTTGTTCATACCCTCAGAATAGTACACAATTTTCCAAGATCCTTTTTATTCCATCTAATTTGGGTGCTGACTATGTTGAGGAGGTCTTGGTGGTCTACTGATACCAAAAACCTCTGGTAACAAACACCGGTGATGTTGGAATACACCAAAGCCTGACCAACTGTACAAATGACTGTGGTGTCCAGCTGATGTAGGGCATGAACTGCATGACCACCTTGCCTGAGAAAATATTAAACCTGAAAATTATTAAGGAGTAGGGTGTTCAACAGACTTCAGAAAATTTTCTATGCAGTGTTAACTCCTTTTGCTTAGTGGCTGAGAAGCTTCTCAACATTAAAGGTCTTCCTCAGATTGGCCTCAAAGCTCTAACAGCACCCCGTTATCGAGATTCCCCTGCAGTAAGGAGTTTCTTGATCTCCAATCAAATTCTCTAAATTCTTCCTTATTTCTGTTTTCAGTTTTGAGAAATGTTCCACTATAGTAGGACTTCCAGGGACTTTGTTTTCTGCCCAGACTCAAGGCTATGTGATGGCAGGGAGTGAAGGAGCTATTTCAGTGTTTCAGACTTTTGATTCTAGTCTGACTATTCAGTGAAATGGCAGATGGTGAGTCTGTCTGTGTCCACTATAAAAACTAATACCATTGTATGAGCTTCTTTCTTTCCTGGCGGGGAAAGAGGCAAAATCCCCAGAATCGGGCAAAGAATTTGGCTTGTATGCCAGGAAAAATTTGCAAGCAAAAGCAATTAAGTTCATATATAACTCTCTTCAGACTTTTAATGTTTTGCAGAATCGTTTTTCATCTCTTGAGTGGTACTGTCGCTGCATCAGAGATCTAACTTTTACATATTTTCATTATGCAGTCTTGTGCAGCTTTCGCTGATAACAGTCATTTGAAGTGTCAGGGCAACTGATGAAATCAGATGGACCATGAACGGTTTGGTTTGAAAGCTGTCACTGAGATGTATAATGTATTTTTTTATTTTGCAGTTGCTTCATAAAAGTTTAAAAACACCACAAGATAATATATATTAATTCATTCAGTAATACAAATTGTTCTGAGAGATACTTTTTTATTTGTATAATATAGCTTTGGGGGTGAATTAGTTACTTTTATTAGTGAAAAATTAACATCTATGAAGAACTTTGTGGTATACTCTGTGGATTTAGGACTAGGTTTTTGATTGCTCAACATAGCTGAGTCACAGGATTTTTCAAAAATCTATCTTTAAGTGTCACAGTGGGAGCTGCTGGGCTTTGAGCACTTTGAAAACCAGACCCTTTTGTGGTTTTTCAGAATTAAAAATTAGTGAGCTGTTTTAAAAATCTGTTTTCCACATGGTGTATTTCCTTTATCACGGATAATGTCTCTATGAAGGAAGACTATAATCGATTAAAACTATTTTTCCTGTTAATTAAATGTGACACTGGCTGGTGTGCTCCTCCATCACTCTTCCAATTATTTTGGGAACAGCAGGAGACTGTATTTTCTTGGAAGTATGGCCCTCCGTATTCATTTCTTTTGATGTTATGCCATTGCTTTCATGGTCTCTTCCTAGATATATGCAAGGTAAGACTGAACAAGACACTTACGTCATTTTAAGAAACATGACCTTAGAAGATAAAATAGGGCTCATCTTCCAGTTTGCTCTGACCAAAAGACTTAGTTTTGCTGTTTGGTATGCACTTTGAGTCTGCTTAATTGTGTTGTACTAATTAGGAAGGATGGACTTTTTAGTTTCTTAGAGAATGCTTGAAAAGGAAACGATGCTACAAAATCATTGAAAGTCCCTGTGGAACTGGGTTGCAAAATCGGGTTCAGCGTTAACCGTACAGAGAGTCAATGGGAGACTCTTCAGATTTTTGTTTTCAGAATATGCTTTTCTGTGGTGTTTCCAGTTTCCTTCATGTCTCTGCTGAAGAGCTCTGCCTCTCCAACATAACCGGTGTTGCACAAATGTCTTTCTTCTGGTCAAGTGGAAGCTAATGGAAGTCCTTTATTATTCTGTATTTTCCTTTATTTACTAACTCTGTCACTGATAGTCATTAGTTGAAGCATTGCCTGTCCATGAGCTAACACATTATTTAAGGTTGGTTATCTACAGAAGCAAGGACATCTAAATGGAAAGGGCAGACACCTACCATCTTAACTTACTTTTCTCTACTCTGTTATATCCTGAGAGGAACAGTTCACCCATTTCTAGACAGGTATTTTACTATTCAAAAACGAAACAAAAAATATCTTAGGGGAAGGATAAGGGTTGAGGGCTGGGATACCTCCCTCTGCTCCCTGGAGCAGATCCAGATATAATTCTCTTTCACATTTCCTGGATAACCTCCAGCAAATCCTAAAATCATTATGGCATGTTAGCTCAAAAATGTCGTGGAAAACGTAGTTGCCAGCTAGCCATGGCTTCCACACCTTATCTTCTTTTACCCATGGAAAGAATTAATTGGGATGCAGCCATTGCGTGAGGGAAATCAGTCACTTGTTGCCCTTTTAAAAGATAGTGTGGAGTTCGTGCTGCTGCTGCGGCTCAGATAGGCCCTGCAAGGTTAATGTGCTCAGTATGACTTTCAATCTTTCCTTAATCCTGAGTGACGAGGATAAGGTAATGAGGACCATGCAAATACAGACTGCTCCTCTTTTGACAAAAAAACAGGAAAAATAAATAGACATCTAATTTATCTGTAAGTAATTTCTTACTTGCTATCAAATAAGAGCCGTTGAGATTAAGATATTAACAGAAAATGACCGTGTTAATGTTCTTATTTCAAAAACAAATAGGCAAAGCCTATGGAGGAGAAATATTTCTGAATTTCCATGAGTATTAGAAACACTGCAGAGGAAAAAATCATGAAAATGACTTGACAGAGGACTGCTAAACAACAACAGACTTAAATAAAAAATGGGCGTATATCATTAAAAAAAACCAGTACTCAAGAACACGGAAAATAGAGATGGAAGAGATATATGGGTCATATTCTGCATCTCCTGTTAGAGTACAGTTGTTCACTGCACTATATCTTTTAGTTAGTGTAGCCTTAAATTGTTCAAAGCAAAGAAAATTCCACTACTTCCTTTGGGAGTGTCTGCCACAGACTGAAGATCTCACTGTCAAGGGATGTTTCCAGACGTTTAACCTAAATTATGCTCATTTTCCAACCATTACTGCTAAAGTTCCCTCCTTGGTGCTTGTACCTCTCAGAAGGACCGTGCCATCATAGTCCCTTCAATATGGTTTGCTCGTTATACAATCAAAAGGCAAATCTCTGGAAATTGATAGAAAATGATGGGGCAGGGTGGTGCTGTTACATCGTAGCTGCTAGAATAGCAATGTGCAGGTATTTACACTTGCATCTTTCTCTGTTCCATGGTTAGTGGAGCACCTTTGCAGTAGGATGAATTAGCTGGAGGGCTGTGAGTGACCATACTGCTTCAAAACCAAGTACTTAAGGTATCCTTGTCTGGCATTGTCTTGGAAAGTGTACACTTGGCCAAAATGGGATGTGCAGAACCAGAACGTAACAAGGTAACCAGAGGCATGGCTGTTGCTACCCAAATTTTTCAGGATGATCCGAGAGATGACTGTCTCTAGGAAATTCTGAAGATCTTAATTTTGTGTAGGAATAAATGATACATTTTGATTAACACCTTCTTGTAAGAGAACCCATTAAGCAAGCAGAGGTAGGGAGAGGCCAAGCTTTTGTGGAGTGTGGGTTTATGTGGGAATATATTACACTGCTCAGTCCCTCACATTGGTACTCTCCAGGCTTTCTGTGGGCCTTCAGACTAAATCATTTAAAAATTCCAGCTGTAATCACTTTATAAGACATGCCCTTCTTATTCATTTTCATATCGTAACTCTGAAGCAGGCCAATTTCAATGTTTCGGCATCTGTTAGTTTAATTGCACCTCGAAGTGGTATTGCACTGTATTCAGTTACATAGGTGTATTGTGTCAAAAGCACACAAATGACAGGTAACATCATACTCACAAAATGCAAAATGTTTTTCTTTTCTTGAAGCCTTCCCTTGAAGATACCCTTTTTTCCCGTAGACCCTTTCACTGTCTTTAAATACCAGCGACACCTTTAGCTCCACCCCGTCACACAATTTTCCTGTGTCGTAGAGTCTTGCTGCCAGATGAGGACACTGGACAGTGGGATTGGAACCTTCCCCCTCCCCGACTCAGGAAACAGATCTACAGGGCGACACGTTTCTAAGCAAGAATCAGCCTTGGAAACAGAAGTCCTTGGACCATCTGAACAAATTCTTATTTCAGCTCCTTCGGTAAAAGCCAAAACTCTTGAGCGAGAAGTGCCTTCAATAACTAAGAGCCAGGAGTCTGTGGAAAGCATAATTAGTCACTCAACATCTGATCCAGCCATGACTGCCAAAAGTATACGACCTTTTCAAAGTCGCCTTCCAAAACCAGCTTCCTCAGGTAAAATGTCAATTACACTGAAAATCACATTATTTCTGCCCTGACGTCTGTTTTGATTAGCAGAAGTCCTATAATAATGACAATTGATAACAGAAATGTTAAATGCAGAGCAGAAGATATTCTTTTTATGAATGCATGAGGTTAACAAGTTTGTGACCCGAGCCATATGGAAATTTTGTTACACATAATGCTTATCTGAGGAAGAAAAATGTGTTAAGTACTTAAATCCTTTTCTCAAGAAACAGTACTTGAAGAAAAAACATACGCCAGCCTTGGAATTTGACTTGAATAAAAATGCAGATGTTCAGCAATATTTAGGATCAGGCTTTGCAATATAGTACAAAGCATAGCCATGTTGTGATATAGGAAAAAAATATTCATAAGGGCTTGCTTTTGAAACCAGATTTGGACTAATGGGTCATTTGTCCTCAGTGCATAAATTCTCTCCCAATGAATATATGCCCTCAAACAAGACTGTCATTACTTTACTGCATTATATAAATAAGTTTCTATATATGAATATAAATTATCTTATTTTTCACTTATAAGCTATACGTGTGCTTAAACTGTTAAAACAAAAGCTGACAAATAGAAGGACTAGCAATCCAGGAAAGCACCAACAAATAACTGTATTAGTAGATAGTTCCATTGAACTCTGTTCAATTCTCTATAAATGCACACACCCCATTTATATAAATTTTTGAAGGTTTTTGAGTTATTAATATATATGTCAATAACATCAGAAATCATTACTATAGGATTTATAACAGGGAATTTTTCATAGTCACCATGATAGATATGGTACAAAACACAGTAAAAGTAATTGGTTTAATGGAGAAGAGTATTGTTTTGTCTTGACCAAATGCAATGTCATGTATTTATTTGGGTTATGGTTGTTAGCACTTTGTCAGCATAAGTATTTATTGCTGCTATAAAAGTTGTCAGTGTTTAACTTACATAAATCTGTATCACTCTATCTATAAGAGACATTCCATGTAATTAGCATGTAAGGTTAAATATAAAGTTTAAGCTTAGTTTAAGGCCATCAAATATGTATTCTGTTAATGAGCTTCTGTGTATTAAGCCTAGGAGGAAAGAAGCCTCTTTTATATGTTTATAAGATGCATAACAGAAGAATTCTAATTAAACGTCTTAGAACTTAGTTGATTTAGCAGTATTCCCAGTGCAGAATTGTAATGGTGTAATAGACTGCAAACACACATTGTGTGCTTCATTGCAGACTCCCCTAATTGTTTCAATTCAAACCTAAATAAAAGATATTTTAATACTTATTATTTTTTAAATAAACATACTGTTAATTACTCGTAGAGCTAAGAAGGATTCAGAAGAGAAATCTTAGTTATAGATTATATGCTACATGCTTGAATAGCCACATGTGTGACCTCAGTTCAGCAGTGTGCTATAGAGTAGAGTCCATGATTAAACACTGTCATTATAACAAATTGAACAGAAACTGCAAGCATTGAATTGCTTCATAAGAAGTCAGTAGCAGTAAGACTGTTCTGATCTTAATGCTAATATTCACTGCACCAACCTTGTAAGGTTTGTATCTTAATTAAATTGTCATGAAGAGATGTTCAAAAAAAGTAGTATACATCAGATGGTGGGGTCAACTCATTCTTTACTAGAATATTTTCATTCGATTCTTCTCTCCCTCACTTTCTCATCCAAATTACAATTATCACTCTATTTCATATGCACCATCTATCTTCTTTGATGTTCTGATTTTGCATAGTGCAAATATAGCAAATAAAAAGGCTGGCTGATTGAGAATTTCTGCTAGAAAGGTACTTCTAATTATATTTATGTTAACAGACTGTTCTCTCTTTGAGAACAGAAAATAGCAAAGCAGATCCTACAATGCCTAGAAGTAGTTATTGAATGTTTTTTCTTATCTAAAAGAGTCTATCTTTTAAAACTAATAGAGGGATTTAAATCCATGCCTTCCTCTTCTCTTGTTAACCGGAAAAGGCTTTGGATCAAATTCTGCCACTGTAGTTGTTAGAATTATCCCAGTAAGTTAGTAAGTTGTTCCTTGGAGTTGTAAGATATAATTTAACGAAATGAAAGTATCGTGACTTGCCGCCAGTTTTTACTGAATTATAATCAAAACACTGTCATGAAGATGCTGACACGGCCTACAATTTTAATAATGTCTCTCTCTCTTTAAATAATAATTCAGGAATAATTAACCTTGCAAAGCAAAGTGAACAAGAACCAAGTTCTGTGACCTCGGCCTCATTAGAGCTTACTGAAGAAACTGTGGAAAAAAGAAAAGTTCTTCCAGAGTGGACCACCAAGAAAACTACTAAAACAAAGGTATAAATTGTCATCTATTAAACGAGATATATATTGTAATGTAAAAAATCAGAAATGGTGAATGTTTTTAATATAGTGGAAAGAGTAACTAGCAATCTAACAGCTACATTTACTTTCTTGCCCTTCATTTGCAACCTCATTATTTATTAATACTAATAATACAGCACCCAAATGTACTTTGTCCTCATGGTTTATAAGCATGTTTTAATTAAAAACTTCACAAACATTTTTTAGACAAGGAAATTGAGACCTTTTACCCTGTTTTTCTCTTCAAGAAACTTGTTTGTTTGCTTTCCGTGAGATTCGGGTCTCTTTTTTTCCCCGGGCCTAGGTTTCCTTGGCTGGCTGGCTGTGTAGTATGAGCAGTTGAGCAGTTGTGCTGTGAAAGGGAAAATACTCTTCTTACATCTTTCTGTGTGGTTTTGGTTAATCCCCACAATGATCTCTCTGTCTTTCAATCTTTTCATGAAAACTGCAGAAAAACCTAACAGGCAAATGCAATAACTTGAGCTGTGTAAAAGCTAGTGCTGATGGTTGTCAAGTTATTCGTATTCAGGAATGCCAGGCTGTCAAACCCTGAGAGAAGTAGCGGGTCGGCAGGTTAGCAAAGAGAGAAAAAAACTTTATCAAAAAAGTGGGTGTTAGGCAAGGGAGTTGTCAGACACTGCTTGCTAACAAGCCTTAAAGTACAAGACGCTAAAAGCATTTTGTTGTGTAACTTTTTTGCGTGTCTGCTTTATCCATGTATTTACCAAATGGGGTATCTCACATTTTTATGTGGCCCATGCTCTAGATATTTAGAACAGAAACAGAGAGATAAAGAGTACTTGCCTTGTGTATCATTGACAAAACGGTGGTGAAATTCTCTCTAGTGCAATAGTGTTGGCTTCCAAGTAACAACCACATCAGTGTGGTCTTCATATGGAGCCAGCCATGATGGACCACATCCAGTCCCAAAATCATCTTAGCACGATACATGTGTTACTGCTGATAAGTCTGGCTAAGAGTCAGAAGGTCGGTGTGGATGTAGCTGGAGTGAATTAATCTAAATGAAGGTCATGGAGCAGGTCATCTTAAGTGCCATCAAAACTCACATAATGGGCAACCAGGGGATCAGGCCTAGTCAGCATGGGTTTATGGAAGGCA
>JAOXJM010000079.1:8524010-8555066 GCA_026413425.1 Tringa solitaria
ACACCACTTGTGACTGGTCGCCAACTGGACTTCACTCCATCCACCACCACTCTCTAGGCGAATCAGCTGGGAATTAAGGGCTCTCCAGTACTGTAATGTAAATGCCAGGACAAGGGACATGAATTTAGGAAGAATTTAGTATTTACTGGTATAGAAAGTATGAGTGTCATCTACTGGCCATCCTAATTGCCTCTAGAAGTGCTTGCAGCAAACCATTTGTTGTGTGGTAATTTTATGTTACAAATACACTGCATTAAACATACTTGAGAAGCTTTAAAATTGAACTTGGTGGATGAAATTATCTAAAATGTTGGTAAACAATGGTACCATCAAAAAAAAAAAAAAGGTAAAATCTGGACTGTTTCTGCCAGACTGACTCAGGTTACTTACCAGGACAAGATTGTGTTATTTCTCCCATGTCAGAGTGATGATTACTTACTTGAAGGAGAAGTGGTTGGTTAAACTGGTACTGCAGACTTTTTTCTAGTTGAACTATCCATTTGTACTGCATGATGAATATAGACTGTTCCACCCCTAATACTGTTTTCAGCATGATTTTGATATTTATGCATCATCTGAATGATTGCCATAACCTTATTTGTACAGGACAGAGCTCTGAGAGTGTGTACTTATTCTGCAAGCAGCAGTGACACTGAGCCGGAGCCAGAATATGAAACAAATTATTTTAGAGCTGCAGAGGAGACTTTTGTGGAGTTAACAAAGAACAACAAACAAGGTAATTGAAAATTTGTACATAAAAATGTATATTCCTCATCTCCACTCTGACTCAGCAGCAGATAGCGTCCTTCATTGAACTCTCTAGTTTTAACTTTCTAACCCCAGATCACTTCAGGCTAATTTTCCATTAGCTCTCTATTACTTTTTGCTTTTTATTCTGTATGTCTGTATCTCCTCTTTCACAGTTTTTGCTAGGAGGGGCTTAACTTGTAGGTTTTTATGCATAAATCCCTGCAGCGCAAGTAAAAAGAAGTTACATTGTTACATTATTACAAAACTGAAAAGGTGAATGTAAAGATAGCTTCCCTTTTTTTCTTTTTAATTATATTAGCCAGTTGAAATAATCCAGTGATCAAAGCCGTAGTTTTCCAGCCTCTATATCAAAGTGATGTTGGTTATGGTACCGCAGTGAAGTCTCTCTCATTGTCCTCTGTGTATATAGTGCCATTTTCAAGTATCAAACCTTTTTGTGAGAACTGGTGGCAGTTTGGAATTTACTGAATTCCAGTAGATAAAAACACAATAAGTGAAGTTCTTGAGATAATAGTTTTCTCTGTGTTTAATAACCCAAGAAATTGCTGTCTTGTCTTGACCACCAGCTTCCTGTGCTGCAAGCCACCTTCCAGTGCGGCTGTGTGCCCTCTGGGAGGGGGAGGAGAGTGTGGCTCACATCCTTGCCTACGCAGCCCTTAGCTTCCCTGCAGGAGATAAATCCTGGCGAGTGCAAAGGCCAGTGCAAGGTCTCCACACCACGGAAGCCCCGAGAGCTTCAGCAGTACTTCAGTGATTCATAGGATTTGTGCTGACCCTCTGCACAGCAGTGAGCTTGACCTAGCAGAGATTAGCACCTACAGTAGATACCGCGGTGATGAATGCATTAAAAATGCCATGGACAGCTAGATAGACTGTCTGTGCTCTTAGTCGACAGACTTACTCTGCTCTTTAGTGTCTGCTGGGAGTTGGACTTAAACATTTGGCATTTTCAAAGCTAATCCATTTTTTGTGATCCCACCAGAGAGAGAGCGGAGTAGGAAGCTCAGACTGTTTATTTACATTGCTTCTGTAACTTTGCATTTTTAGTCTGTATGAAATGTTGCAAGTCATTTAACTCAGCCCACGAACACTTCTTTTTACAGATTTTGCTTTTTGCATATCATGTTCTAATACAAGAAAGATGTGTTTTGTTAAAGAGGTAGATAAGCATTTTTTTCTGTATTGATCACAATTTGGAAAAAAAGGATTGTATCCTGTGTAAATATCTGCATTAAATGGCAGCAGAGTCGTTTTAATGATAACTGAGCATGACTTGCAGTCACCATTTTACATAGCAAATCATTAATTTTGTGTATATGCCTAACTTTTGGGCGAGGAACGGAACTAAAATTCTTAATTGTGATTGAGACAAGTAGAAAAGAAAATTATAAGGCATTATTGCAAAAGTATTTCTGCTGTGGTTATTCTTAATGATCAGGACTTCAGTTCTGTGCTTTATAAATGCAGTTCTCACATCGTATTAATAACAGTACTTTATTCCATGCTGTGTTCAAAGATCTTAGCTTCTCTATGCACACAAGTGATACAACCTCAAAACATCACATGAGGCTGAGGCAGAGTCCTCACAGAGAATATTTTTATATGTATAGATAATTATATTTATTAGATGAGTCCTCAAAACATTCATGAACTTTCATTGGTTGCACAACTATAATGTTGGAGCGATTTTCTTTTTCAAGTTATGAGCAGGGAACAGAAAAACCGAGAGACTGAATGCCCAATGCAAAGTCACTGATAAGACCTGCATTGATTTAGTGAGGTTTGGATGAGACTCCCAGCACATTGCCCAGTGTTGTAGAGAAGGTCAGTGGAATAGCAGGGAATAAGCCAAACATTCCAGGTTCTTCCATTTCAACCATGAAAATGTTTTTATTTCAATTTCATTAAGATTTCATCCTGATGTGATTCTGTTGGAGGCACTGGAGGCAGAGGCTCTTCTAATACTATAGATTATAAGGCAGAGTTGAAGTTCATGTAACAAGAAACGTGAGGAAAGAAGCTAATGATCACGTAAGCCTCTGACTCCTGTGCGTTTTCATCAAGCTGCAGAAAATCTCTTTGGGTTTGTTTTCATCTTCTGAATGAGTTTTTAGCCTTGGACTTTGGAAACTGAGGTTTTATTCCTAATGTCCTTCAATTACAGTAGGATCTATAACAAATGGGTAGGACCTGTTTCTTACTGTAATAGTGTATTTTTTATTCTGTTGAATTCATTAGCTAAAAATGTAGTTAAAAGGAAAGAAATATCAAATGCAGTCAAACTAAAAGATGTGCTAAAGGAACTTAGCACATCTGCCATGTAAGGCTATTAAGAGAGAACAAAATCTTATAGCAAATAAATAAGTACTGTGATCCCCCCATATTAACTATCTCATCTATAATTTAAAAAGAAAGGAAATTAATTCTAGCAGTGTCATACCATCTTCTTCACCTTCAATATTAAATATGAACAGTCTCCTGTATATGTATTGATTGGAGAGTTAGAACCTACTATTTTAATGCTTTTATTACAGTGAATTCCAGATACCTTAAAACATTTGAAATACATTTAAAAAATTGTAAAATTACGCTACAATGTATGTAGACTGCATTTCATCAATTAAACATGCCATAATGATATTATTTTTAACATCTCTTACAGCTGAGCAGGAAAAACAAAATCAGAGAAAGTCATTTCTGGGGAACCCGATGTCAATCTTGGATTTATACCAACACAGTCTCTATGGCCATTTTGGAGAGGATGGACCTGAACAATTAACACATTACGGTTTAATTGAGCAGCTGAGTGGAGCTTCCAGTAAAGACAGCAAGGGCAAGGAGAGCCCAAATGTGAGTTAGAGATTTTTATGTTGCTTCTTATTGTCTTCGTGATTATTTTTATTTGCCTCTTGGTTTTTTCCTCAGTGTGTTGATTGATTACAAAAATCAGGCAGACTTGAAAAAAAAAACAACAGCATGATCTGCAGAAGAGTAAAGATCTAAATATTTTTAGAATAGAATGTTACATTCTGATGCTCACCTGTCATAGAATTAGACTTCCAAAATTGACAAGTAGCGACAGGCTTGTACTAGCACTCTACCATTAGAGAGGAGTTGAAATCTAAGGATAGCAGGAAAACACAGAATTCATCTTTTAAGGCTGCCTCTGCACATATAGTTAGATAATATGTGTAGCACAACACATAGTAAATGACTATCTAAAGTAGTATTTCTGAAATTTCAAATGAAACTATGCTATGGAAGCCAGCTATCTTCTGGTCTCTTTGGAAATAACTCTTGGCGTTAGCTCTGGAACTCCTTATTTCAGGGTTTTAAACATTATTTTGATGAAGATCAGTCCGAATCTGGTCCTGACCAATCCGGATCTTGATGCTAAACTGAAACAAACTTGTTTTCTCCACTTACTTCATGTGAATCCACTTGCTGTTTCTTTCTGTCTCTAAAAACATTGAACCTGACAACATGCAGTCTCAACAACCCTGGAAAGTAACTTCTCAGCCTGTTCTTTTCCTCCTCTTTTCTCGTGCCTTCTCCCCTCACCCTCACACTTCTTTCTCACTTTTTCTCCCTGCTCTAACAACCCGATTTGTTTGAAAATAGAGCCACTCAGCCATGATCCGCTATGATCATTTTGCCTCCATGTTCAGTCTCTTTCCCAGCTCTTCTTTTTAAATATAAGTTCTTTTGTTTCTGTGTGTAGCACTCAGCACATTTTGGCTATGTTACCACATAAACAACGGTGGTATCAGAAAATAATGAATGAGCTGCTGTTTTGTAGCGTACTGATGTAGTACATAAGTGAAAAAGAATTTTTATCTCTTCCCTGACCCCAGTTTTCAGTTTCAGAAAATCACTATGCATTGTAACTTCAGAGGTGATTAACCAAAGTTAGAGTCTTACAGCTTTCAGGAGTCTGGGCCAAATGTGCAGAAGGAATGTGTGGAACAAACTGGCAATGCCCCTGTTTATTCCATCTCTGCTGGCATGAAAGCCCTGCTTAACTGAATATTAAATTGACTCACAAACTTCAAAGGAAAAATCCTGAAATGTATCTGCCTCGTTTCCCAATCAACCAAATTCCACTCGTACCCAGAATATGATTCAATTTGAATATATTTGAGTCATATTAGAAAAAAACAATTTTCAAGAATCCGGCTTCACAGTTACTAAGAAGAAAAGGAAAACAAAAAAGGTAGCAGAAGAGCATTAAATAGGATAGATGAAAGAAAATAATTTGAGCATCAACTTAATTGTTCATCTTGAACATCTAGAAATTTATAGCTTAATTATGCAGATTAGATTAATTATATATGTATGCATGTAGATATATATATGAATACCAGTTCTGCCTTATAAAGGACAAGGTCTTTTGCTATTAACAGAGCAATTAGATTTGGTTCCACTGTAGAAAAGTGGCTCAGACTTGCATCTACTTTTAAATCATTCTCCTTGTGCATTTCTTGTATATGACATCTCTGCCATGTGCCAAATCAGCATCAAAACTTGAACAGAACCCATTGAAATAGCTTTAGGAGCCTTGTAAAAATCCTTCATTAAACTAGAAGGCAACAGGTGTAACTCAGCACTAGCATTTTTCGTGCATTATGTTGTGGGGCTTTTGAGATTACTTTTTGAGGATTTGAAATAGCTCTCAAACCGGCATTGCCTCTCAATGAACAGTGAAACCTCAATAAAGCACTAGAGATTTGCCTATTAGTATTAAACTTTTCAGGATGACAAATGAGAAGCACTAACCATGAAAAGCAGGTTGCCCTGAACTCCTTGTTTGAACCATCATGGCAAATTTTTTCTGAGTTGTAATTTGTCCAACCCAAGAAGATCCACAGTCTGTTTAAATTGGAACTATGTGATTTGGAACATCACCCACAAAAAAGCGGGGACATCAGAAACTGAGGCACTTATGGCCAAAAACTCTAAAAAAAACCCATAAATTTTGAGGGCCGGGTGGGGGGGGGGGGAATGCAGCTTTCATGCAGAATATTTGGCATTTCGAAAAAGGAAATGCTACGTGCTTTGAATTTCATTCCCAAATGGTGTGTGTGAAGCCTTAAAAAAAAAAATAACAACCAAGTGTCATGATGGACAGAATGAGTTTACACTGCTTGTCGAAAGAGCAGTGTGCTGTATCAGTCCCTCAGCCCAATTAAATTGGACTGTACAGCACCAGTACGATAGTGGCTTCAGACTGGGGTGCTCTAATGAGACATTCTGGCAGGAAGCTCTGTTAACCCAGACTTACTGTCATTTGAATTGTCTCCTTCTCACCAAACTTATTCACCAGCGTTACCCCCAAAGTATACACACAACAAGTTTTATCAGCAAAAAAAGTATTGCACAGAAGGAGTTTCAGAAGGGGAACAACCCATGGGCAATTACTGTGATAAAGGGACACTGAATGGACAGTTGGAGGAATCGAAAAAGGCTTTTAAACATTGAAAGGAGAAATATTTATTGTTCTAGTTTCTTATCTGCAAAACTTTAAACAGCATCCTGATTAAATTTGCTTGGCACTAAGACCAATTTGATGTTACATTTATTTTGACCTGGGAAACATATTCTGAAATAATGTCATCCTTTTGTACACTGCAGAATTTTGGACAAGAAAAAAAAAAAATCAGTTTCAAAGAAGGGAATAAAATGCATTGAATCATGGACATAAAACTTTCACTTAAATTAACCCTGTATTCTTCTCATGTAGGATTTTGAAAACTAGAAACAATAATTTTTATATGTGTCAATTGAATTATTTTTAATTGAACGGATTTTTTTCTGATTTAATAAAGCATATGCAGCACCTGATCCAAAGTCCACTGCAGTCACCCCATGGGAGACCCCTGTTCAGTGAAACTTCAGTGAGTCCTGCCTTAAACAGCTGTTCCTTTTCCTGGTAGCTATAACTGGTAGTGCCTTGAGTAGTTTACTGACATCATGATTGTTCCCGTATTTTTGCAATGGAAAAAATTATTTCACATTTCAGTTAACTTACTGTTTACACTTAAAAGTTCAGTGATTTATTTTCTTATAAGAATTCAGAAAACATGATAAATTTCCGTCACCCAGGCCCATTGTTCGTTAACTTATTTTATGATCAAACAAGAACCAACACAAAACTTTCTATTGTCTTCTTTGTTCCCTTGGAGAAGTAACTGAGTTGGTCAAAGATTTTATTACTTAATCATCCTTATGATCCCAAAGCATCATGAAAAATTTGTTTTCGTCTGTGTCTTTAACCAACCATCACATACTTTTATTCTGTAATACAGAAATACTTCTTGCTTTCTTTTGTCCCTATGTATTACTCAATTTGAGTCACCATCAAGGTTTCCTTGTATTTCAAGGCATGACTTAACCCTTTAAAGAAAAGATCCTTTATGGAGGGGGTTGGTACCCATCACAAGCTTCTAAATCCTCGTTTTGTCTCGGTTGTGATGACATACATGTGATGTTTTGGGCACAGTTACAATGTTAACTACATCAGCAATTCATCTAATTTAACAATTTAACGAAAAGAGGCTTGTGTGTGCAATGTGAAGTTATGTTCTTATTCAACATGGCAGAGTTTGTATGTGTTGTGCAGATGATTCATGAAGGAGATTAAATGCTCAAATCACCATGTCTTGCAATTCAAGCAGATATTAGAGCTTGCTGGCAAATACAGGAAAAGGAAAAATGAGAGAAGTTGCTGCTGTTTTGGCTGCAGTTACAAATGGGACTGACGTGGTGGCATTCCCAGATAAACTCAAGGTTTTTCACAGCTGAGCAAGCTGATTGGGAGTTAATGCTGTATGATTGACTCATCCTACTCACAAGCCTTCTAATGCATTGCATTAACAGAGGGGAATATCCACAAAAGGACTAGAAGCAAGAATAAGAAAGTTTGGGAATTGCACAAAACTTGCCATCCTCAAGGATGCCAGAGCACTAAGCTGGTACCCTAGAGGATGTTCCAAAATTCCTGAATTACGGCAATAGTTAAAGCAGCCTAGACACTTCTGCGGGCCTCACTAAACAAAAGGGGAAAACAAAGGCAGGCACGAGCTGCTTCCGCATGTGTCTCGTCTCCTGTGGAGATCTCAAGTCTTGAGTTAAGTCTTGAGTTAGTGTATGAATTGACAGCATGCTGGGCTCTTTGCAATGTTCACCTATTTAGGCAGCTCTTGGAGAATGTGCCAGCAAAGTTTATGTGCCTGATTTGAGTTCTCCGAGTCACTTTCTGAAGGTGCCTTATTGTCTCTGAGAGAGCAAAGGTCTTATGCTCTTAAATGGAGCCCCTCTTAAAAGAGACTCTGTCTGAAGTGGTTCCAGGGAGACTGTGTGCACTCTGCTTTCACAGAGAATTATTTTTTTTCACATTATCAGATATGCTTAGGGAGGGATTCTGCTGATCGCATGTGAAAAAGCCTAAGATAATGATCTGGGTCCAATTAGCAGCTGGGAAGAGCTGCATCCTAAGAGTAAAGTGGGGAGGAGGTATTGACCTGTGGAACTACTTGATTCCTTGCATTGACCAGAGAATGGGAGCCTACGCAGCTAGCTTGTACTGAGTACCAAACTTTCAACCCAAAGTTAGCAAGATGAATATTGTCTCAACCTTTCCTCTATGGGGAACTAGTAAAAAGCAGCTGTTATAGCTACCATTTGTATTTTAGAGAGTGAAACTGCATCTCAGTACACCCTCAGGTAAGCATTAAACAATTACCTTGCTTATATTTTCATATTAACAAGAGTTCCTGCAGCCAGGGCAGCACTGGGTGATATTTGGGTAGTTGCTTGGCCTCAGGATCTCAGTTTCATTGTCTGTAAATTGAGGACAGCAATAACTACCTCATGTTACAGCCAGGAAGAAAACAGCAAATGCTCTGGATGACTTAGGTCTTAGTTTGCTTTGTACAATGTGTGTGTTACTGGAAATATAGAATTTGAAGCAACTCTTACAAGTTATTATACTAGAAGGTAATAGAAGATAGAAGGGGTCCCCTGCAATAAGAGAATGTATCTAGATGGGCTGGATTGAATCCAGGTATTCGTTGATTGTGGATTTCTGTGTACTGATTGTTTAATTCAGTTACTCCATATCAAGCACAGGAACCTCACCCCCTCTTTGCTATTTTTCTTGCCAGGTTTAAGACAGCAGAAGCTTGTGAGGTGAGGAAGGAATCAGTTAAATTTCCTTTCCTAGCCCTGATGAAACTCAGATGCTAAGGGAGATACTACTATATTACAATTTGTAGATAGGGAGTAAGTCTGCAGACTCATTCACCTGGCTTGTGTGTTTAAAGATCAATGCTTTTCTTTCATGTAAGGAATTAGTATATAAAATCATTGCATATGTTTGAGGAGGTGGTTTATTAATGTAAACATGAGGGGATGCCAGCCTATAGCCTGAGGTTCTAATTCAGTCAGGTTCAGCTATCCTTTTGTCCTCCCTGCCACAGAAACTGAAAGTAACGTTTACTACATTTATCTTTTTGTACTAGATCTTCAAAACTCAGATCATGTTAGCACGGGGTGTATATAGAAGATCCAGCAGTAGTTTTTAAAAAGGCAGTGTTACAAAGGGAAAGTAAACCACCCAGCAGACTTGTGTGTCCATGTAAGACTCAGCAGCTCTGTTTTAAAAGGAGAGGGGGCTACCTCACCCACAGAAAAGGAGCACATAGCACTGCGCTCAAATTGGTGAGGACCAAGCCTGGAGTCTCATGGTGGTGTGAAGCCCTGGTACCCTCTCAGGTCAGTCACGGCAGTCCCGAAGTGGCCCAGCTGGAGCTTTGGGTGCCCCAAGCTCACTGGCCTCATGCGTGCTTCCTCAGAGCTGCCTGGACCTCTGCCTCCAGGGCTGGTGCTGCTGGGCAAGATCGTGTCTGTCTGCCACCTCCGCCGGGAGGTCACTGAGAGCACTCGCACGAGGCCTCACTGGGCATGGACTGCACTACTGAAATAGCCACGCTCTGCACCACAGCCCCACCACGCTCCCTCAACAGGGTATGTACAGAGGTCTTTAAGCTACACGTGTTTCTTCCATTTGTCAAAATTGTCTGAATAGAATTTACACACTGACAGGCTTGGGGCTGCGAGACTTCCTTTCTCTTTAATCAAAGGTTTTTGATTCTCAGATGAATGATGCAATAGTGGTTCCGTCAAAGCAAAGGCTGTCTGAGTAATTACCCAAGTTGATGTAAGATCTATTGTCAAGGGAATTTTATAGGAGTATTTGACAACATAAGTGACAAAAACCACAGGACCATGATCTGATAAGAAAACAGATTTTACCATACCACCCATGGGAGTAGTACAGAATTAAAAATATTTTTTCAAGCCTCAAGTCTGATTCAACTCATGTGGGGAAACGTGAAATTAGAAATTGGCTAGAATGTCTCCAAACATCAACAAATTCCATGTCTCTGCATGTTTTTTTCCCCTCCATAGGGCAGGTTCACATTCCGAGATCTGCTACTGAGCCTTATATTCCTAATCAGGTCTTATTGTTTCTAGTATCTTGCCATCAAAGTTGCCTCCAAAAAGTAAAGTGAAGAGACAGCAAAACAAGCAATTTGAAGACTGCTAGGCAGTCTCCTGGGACCAAAGTCTCACTTGACGTGTATCACTTAAAAGAAATGTTGTGCAGTGTGGAAGAACATTCTTACAGTTAGCCTGAGGAACTAGCTTGGCAACAATAAAAAGCTGCAGTTTATACAGAGACTCATTTCTCTCCCTGTGCCTTCTAGGTGAAACAACTGAGGCTTCTTACACTGCTGAGAGTTTTAGGAAAAAGTCGTGCAATGGAGTGTGGCTCAGCAAGGAGGATGATAACATTCTCCATAACTTTTTTAAGTTTTTAAAAGGCTTTGGCAAGGCATAGCGACATTTGGAAGGCAGAGTCCGCCAAAAAAAATAACTTTTTTAATGGTATGCAAGGGATATTTTTAGGAAAAACATATCCTAAAAAAACTGGAAGCTGTTATCTGCTGATACAGTTCTGCTTCTAGCACTAGTGGACTCAGTAGTTTCAGTACTGTGCCACCAAATCCCATTCTGACTAGCCCTCCAGCTGGTGTAAAAGTTCTATTTTATGTTTGGTTAGTGTATTTATGGGGATGGGTAGGTGGCCGCATTTTAACTCAAATATCTTTTAGCACAGCGTTTTATAAGAGTATTTGAATACTGGTGAGGGACCGAAAGTCTTTGGCGTAGTAGAGCAGGCTGCGTGGCATTTAAAACACATGGTGTGCAAGGCTAGCAGGAGAATAGTTTGGATGTGAGTCTGAGAGAAGACGCGGAGGAAGTGAAAAGCTGTAGCTACGGGAGGAAAATTGGGGACTTGAAGCATCACTGGCAGGTAGGTGCGGTTCTAGTGCCTATGGCACTGTGTCACGTAACGCTAAATCCCCAAATAACTCGCAGCAGGGAAGGAAGTGTGCCTGTGAGTGAGGTTTGTCGAGTGCCAGATGCAGATGTGTGGGTTTGTCTGATTTAAGGTAACGCAGTGAGCTGTCCTGTGGGCACAGCTGGAGTGTTGTGCTCACTGGATAGAACCGCTTTGGCACTGTAAGGAGGGAAGAACTTTGCCCTTTTTTGAGTGGGAAAAACTTGATCGCTGGAGCAGAAACCCCATACCCCACCATCTCAGCAAGTAATTTCAAATTACAGAGAGAACCTTTTCAGCATGTAGGAGCTGCATAACCACATTACACGCTGGCCCAGATGTCAGAAAGAAGTCCTGCAGCTCGTTTGCCGGAGTCCCTGGAGAAACGGTCCAAAACTGCTCGTGTACTAACGCCCAGAGCAACCCAGAGCTGTACGGAGCTAATTTACAGTGAGCCTGCTTGGGCACAGTGTTAGCGCAGCTCCTTATGGCCTGGTTACTCCAGGCCATTTCTCAGCAGGGCTGAGTGGCTGAAATAAGCGAGGCAGGGATAAGGCCCCACCGCCTTTGGTGGCAACCCCCCCAGGTTAGTCACCGATACCTTCGCAGCACGCTGCACTGCGCCTTGCGGTACACCTGAGCACTGTAATATCCTTCTGCCTGTATAACTGAAGACTTCATAAGGATATAATAGACACTGTGGCTCTTAGGTGTATGTAGGTAGATCCTTTAGACTAATAAGAACCAAAAGTACATATTGAATAAAAGTATCATTTGCTAGTGGTTTCCCTGAGTGGAAAATGTTCTGAGCTGTTTTTCAAAGGTTTGACAGATGGAGCTGCTGTGATTTGCAGCATGGCCCAAAGTGCACTAATGTTTCGTGCCATTTGTAACCAGACACTCTTCAGTCCTCCATCTTTAGGTATAAAATGTTAGGTTTCATTTCTCTCTGTGTTGAATTAGAATATTATAATAATACTGTAGGCCAAAATGGAATTCAGGGCACATTAACAGCAGCAAATGATAAATATTAGTAAGCTTGTGAGATAGTGTAATTGTTGTAATGGTAGAAATTTATTAGTAGTAATAAAAGAAAAAGCTAAAAAATAAATTGGATACAATAAACATTGGATTGACTCAATCAAGATAAGAGCAGTAGGGCAGAGAGGTATTCAGTGAGCTGTTTGTTTTCTGAAGCTGGAAAATATTTTGACTCCGAGAGGAGCATCTGATTAGCAGAGTTAAATGAGATGAATAATGCTGTAATATTTTTGTGAATTGTTTTTCCAGCTGAAACTTGCCTTCCCCATCTGTAACAGTGCTATGTTTTGCATAAAACACTCAAACATCATGCAGGGAAGGGTAGGAAATGACTGATCTTTTAGTATGAGAGTTCTGTTCTGAGCAGAATATGAGGAGTAAGTTACACAGCTGATGGAAGCAGGAACTGTGGCAGTATACCGAAAATATATTAGCAAACTATTTCTTTTTTTAAGAGGATGTTTTTTCTTTTCACACGAACACAGACAATTATGTCCTAATCAACGTACTCTTGGAAAAGAATTTTATGTCAAATATTGGCAAAAATCATACTGAAACAATTTGCAGGTGTTTATAGTTTGTTCCACAAGCTGTTTTCATCTCTCAAAAGCGACTCACCTTTTATTTAAATGAGAAGTTATACTGGATTTTGTACAATATGACACACAGATTGTCTAAATCCTTAAGAAAAATATTGGTTAAATATTTTTTGTGAAGTCAAACACTCTAAAGCAAGTCCCAAAGTGAAATATTTTATTTCTTACTGCATTCTTAGGCCCTGGTACATGAATTCCAGGCCTTGTGCAGCATCCATATTATTTTAATGGAAAGTGATATTTGTATTTGGTAGGAGAAACAAACATGGGATTTAGCAGAGTTATTAGCAGTAAGTCACACAGGGAACTTTGGGAAGTTCGTAAGATACAGGTATGTAATTTTAATGTCTACTTATCTGTCACAAAGGCTAAGGAGAGTGATACAAGTTTTCACAGCACATGTCAGAGTCCTCCCAGCCTGAACTGCCCATCAATCCATCAGTGAGCGAGATGCATCCTGAGGGCTCTGTTCCCACTAGTGCAGCTTTCTCTGGATTACTCCATTCTTTGCCTGATCATTAATAGAGGTCACTAAAACTTTTGCATACTATAAAAAGCTATAGCCTTAAGAACTTCCCTTAACTACTGTAGTGGTATTCTCAGTAAATAAAACCCTAAGTCATTATTTGAAGAATTATCTGAATAATTGCCAGTCAAACATTTAAAAGTGATTTTTCTGACATCCTGTTACGTATGCATATATCCTGTGGGTTACTGAAGGCTCTGTAAAGCATTCTGTAAAACAAGACCTTAGATGGATTTGGGTGAATGAAGAGTAAAGCAGCAGTGGGTGGCAATGAAGAAATTAAATATGAATAAATTATATTGCTGAGCATTACAAAATTAAAATGTTAATCATGCAGTAATAATCTATGATATTTCTTATAACCAGAGTGTCTAAACTTCACCAAGACACTGTATCCACAGAAAAGTTACTAGGTTGGGAAACTTGTTGGTAACACAGGTACTGAGATGGAAAACAAATTTGATATTTAAGAGCTTTTCAGACAGTGTTTGAAACTGAGGAATAGAAGTAGCTGAGCAGCCAGCACAGACTTCCTGATCACTGTTGCAAGAATTATTTCTCCCTGCATAGCCTAACTGGAGAGTCTTGTTTGTGGCCCCTAATGGGTAAAAATATAGGCCATTTTTTCAAGCTTCATTTCCTAGTGGTTGTGCCTAAATTCATATTTAGACACTTCAGCTGCCCAGTTTTCAAAGGTGCTGGAAATCTGCAGCTTGTGGTGATGGCTCTGACAGATTCACGGACTTGGATGCTGTGAAAATCGTGGTGCTTATATAGGTTCTTGAAAATTGGTTTAGATATTCTCCTTCTATCTGTCAGAATTTTGATCTGTAGCATCCTACTTCTTGGGCAATGTCATGGAACATCAGCAGGCATTTTCCCCTGTGTTAAAAAAGGAAGGCCAAATACTGTGTATTTTTAAATCTGGTCCTACAATGTACAGTTAAGATCATATCATACTGAAACTCTTTGTTTTTTTAAACCCATTTCTTTGTTTCATTTTCCATAACATTAGAGTATGAGCTCCTGGAAAATGCTAAAACTTTCATCTCTATCATTCTACTGAAAATTTTTATTGCTATTATTGGAACAGCATCCTTTCTTATCATGTTTCTGAGAAACACTATAATAAGCCAAGGTACCAGAGTTCAACATTTATAATACAGCATTTCTATAAATAAAAGCTATTATAAAAACATGGAATCTGTATCCTAGTATCACAGAATGGTTTGGGTTGGAAGGGACCTTAAAGATCATTGAGTTCCTAACCGCTGCCATGGGGTTAGGACCAGGTTGCTCAAAGCCCCATCCAGCCTGGCCTTGAACATTTCCAGGGAAGTATTATGACATCATTAGTAGCACAGTGATGAAAACAGGCAGTGGAGCAAATCAAAGAACAGTCACCATCTGAAAGAGCTGCATAGTGTGGAGAGCTGTAGCCTTCCTGGTTAACTGCTAAAGACTGAATAGTCTTTGGAGGTTCTGTTTGCTCATGGTAGTTTCATAACTTGCAGTGGTGAAGTAGAAGATGAAGTGTCTGGCTACGTAGAAAATTTAGGTATGAAGACATTTATCTTCTTGTCTCATTCTACAAGGCAAATACTGTTGGGTTTTTTCCTCACATAACATAAAAACTATGTGGTTGCTCAACCAGCAGGTTTTCTAAGTGGGAATGGGGCTAATGTTGTTGGCACTCACTAGTGTCACATGCACTCACAGCAGTCCTGTGTGAAAGGGTTTGGGAACCAACACGTTCTCTACCACAGCCAAAACCTTTGATACCAAGTAGAGAATGCTCTGGACTTGGGATTTCAGGTATCTCCTCCTATTCCTGTGGGAGATAGAGCTTATTTTGCCTCTGTATCCAATTCTTCCAGAATGTTGTAAGGTGTGGAGTCTGGATGTCAAAAGGATAGAAGAATCCAGATTTATGAGTGCATAAACAATAGATATAGATAATTACAATTCATATTTACTCGGGGGCAGAAACTACTCAGTGTCCCTAGGCCCTAGGACACAGGGCATGAACAGAAACGTCTCCATAGGGTCTGGATAGCAGAGAATGCCTGAGCTTGACGCAGGGCTGTCCAATAGAAATAAAATCACAGACAACTCCAATTGATATATCAGAGTCTGGCTTGCTGTTTCTGGTGGCATTAGCATTTGCTAACCTGTGCTAAGCCAATTTTGTGAGACAGTTGGGAGTTTAACAAACCTATTTCAGATTGTATTTTGGAAGAATCTCAAGCATGGGGGAAACTGGTCATGTTCTGTTCATTGCAGCAGATGGTATCCCATTTGGTGTTTGTTAGCTTTGTTTGCAGCTCAATATTTTGTTTCTAGGGGAACTCAGCAAGTTAAATAATTTATCTCTCTAATGCATCAAGAGTCTGATCCAAAGTCTACTGAAGTCAGTGCAAAACATTTGATTAACTACCACATACACTGGATAAAATGCCAGGTCCTGTATGTTGACGAGCATTTCAGATGCTCTCTGGTGAGGAGAACAATGCAGGCCTCTGTCTTTCCACAGAGAATTTTCTGCCTGCAATGAAAAAAATAGATATTCAAGCAGTGACAAAAAGCTTAGCAGTTAAGAATGCAGGACTGTGGAGATGAGGATCTGGCTGACTGTCCAAATTGCTAAACCTCTCTTGCTATTAAGTTCCCCATTTTTAAATAAAGAATACAAATAATACCTTCCAGCTGCATTTAGAATTTAATCCAGTACTGTTAGCAGGCTGCTTTGAGGGCTTTGAAGGCCCCATAGCAGTGCTAAGCAAATAATCATTATCACTTAATATTCTCATCAAGCATTCTTACTTAAGATGGGATCTTGCATTACAAGGGCTAACTGCAAACACATTGCCCCTCTGCTGAGGAATTTTCAGAATGTCAGAAGCAAATTCATACCCTCATCCTGCAAAGAGTTTTACATGAGCAGAACTATACCGCCTTCAGCAGTCCTGCTGTCCAGATAGGGCTTCTAAAAACATCCGCCCACAGAGGGAATTTTTATTCCATTCTTACAAGTGTTTGAATCCTGAATAATCTAAATTATCGAAGAAATCAACATTTTAAAGATACTTTCTTTTTTTGTTCCAGTAAATATCAAATGCCTATTCACTTTCAGCAACTCTTTTCAAATTACTCATTTGCTAATAGGGCGTGGGAACTTCTGTGTTCTGTATTTTTATCCAAGTTTCCTGTTTGTGTCATCTTTGGTCATTCAGAAAATGAGTCTGTGTTAGCTCTACAGTGTGTCTGCATGAATTCCAGTTGTATTTTAGTCCTCCTAGTGGCCTATTATATTAACAATATTATAATCTGTATTTTAGGCATAGGAACATGTTCTGTGTTGCCAGTATCTCACAACAGTTTGCAGCATTAATACAGCAGTAACGGTTCTGTACTGCTAAGGTCAAAAAATCTTCTAAAGCATTTGTCCAACGTATACGTTAATGTGACTAGCTATCACTTCATGTACACTTTTCTTTATTTATACACAAGTTGTAGCAAAATCAATACAAAAAATACTACATAATTCTGTCACTGAGGTAGCCTGCTGTGGGAACAGGAGCCTGTCCTGGTTCCTCACATTGAATTCCTTCTTTGATCATTCCCAATAAAGGTTTTCTCACAGCCAAAGAGGGGGGCAAGACCCCAAGAACTGGGGTTCCCAATATATATTTTCACTCTGCTTCCTTTCTCTGAAAAAGCCTCCAGAGCCTTGGCAAAATAAGACCTCACAGTCTGAGGGGACTTTTATAGCCCAGCACAAATCCTTTTTTAGATCCTGTTAGCTGCTTAACCTGAACCTTGCTGGTATCCAGGGAAGGCAAAGGTGGAGATGCAAAGGTCTGTCCAGCATGCTTGTCCTTGACTCCCTTCTGGTTTGAGTCTGTGCGCCTCACAGAGAGTTTGAAGCCGCTGATGCTTCCTTCCAGATCCAGGTGAGAGACACTTTGTATGCCTGGCTGATCCCCGAAGTAGGATAGAGGTTCTCATGACCAGAAACAGATATACTTGTATCTAAAAGATGAAGCAAACAATCTAAACACATAAATTAACTCCCCTCGGATCACAGCCAAATGATATGTGTATTAATCAAAATGTGTATTGCTGCTTTAATTGTGTGAGGAGGCAAGTTGAACACTTCATAAATCTCCTGGCTGTAGGAACTTCCATCTGCATCATCTTGGTGGTCATCTTGGTGCCCAGCATTACTCTGCCTATTTCACAACGTTTCTTTTTGATCATCCTTTAGAGCTGAGCAAAGGAATATAATCAATAATCTACACTTACAACATGAATTCCCTATTCCCTGCATGTAGCCCTGTCTCCCTCATTTCCTTTTGGATTAATCCACACAGTTACTGAGTCACAGCCCAGAACTGTATCCTTGAGTTGTCTGGTAAACATGAGATTAGTTACAATCTATGTTTTTTTCCATCAAGATATATTTCAGTCCTCTGGCTAAATTATTAAATCTAATCTTAGCCTGCTTCTGTTTTCAGTGGTGTCTCCACGAGCACAGGCATAGTGCTTTCTGCTGGTAGCCCTTGTGGCCACCCCAAATAACAGGGATTCTCTCAGGTACCAGGCATACTGCAGGATTTGAACATACACCAGGTACTCCATAATCCATAAATAAAATGAGACACCCTGTTCCTTGACGCTGGTCTCTCATGAGACAAGTGAGGGGGCTGAACGAGGAAGCACTATTGTTATAGTTAACGCAAGTCTCCTTTCTGATGGATGCAGGCAGGATGGCTTATGTATTTTGTATATGCAAAGTAGGCATCTTAAGAGTGTGAATGGCTGGTCCCAGCGGTGGTGGCAGTCATAGAAAACTGCAGCAATTGTTGAGGTGAAACCAGGGAAGGAAACAAAAAGGACAGTGAGACCTGGCTCTGGTGCTTTTTTGAGGAGCATGTCCATGGGATATGGACAGCACAGGAATCACAGCAGTGGAGTAATAGGTCAAAGGTGAAGCAGAAAATCTTTGTAATGAAAATGAGGGGTAGCATTGAGATGAGGCCTTGCAAGCAGACACAGCCAAGAACTCTGCTCAGCTGGTCTCTGAGGTGCCTTACTTGCCTCAGATCTCATCACCATGCTTCCCAGTTCCACCATTTTGGCACACTTCTTCATCCTTCCCTGTATAAATGGTGGGGAAGTAGTTCCTGCTCTCCTCATGGGTTATGCCACATCCTAGTGCATGCTGTGGTCTCTGCTCCTTGTTGTCCCTATTTATTCCCTTGTTCAGCAGATGTTTCTATGGTTCTTGTTCGGTCCTTATTGGGAGGCACCTAGGGTGCAGGTGTAATGCCGCCTTACAGCGGACTTCTGTGAGAATAAACACAGTCTTGGGTGACAGACCGATTTCCTGAGCTAGCAGCACATCACACTGGGCACATTCCTGTGGCTACGTGCACCTTGAGGTGCGGACACCTGCAGCTCCCCATGCTCTGACAGGGAATCCGGGAGCCCCTGCCAATGCACCCAAGTTAACAAACACGTCCTCAAGCACCTCTGAAACTCAGCCATTAATTTCTCAGCTTTTAAATTACATTTTTTACTTGATTGTCTTCCAACAGTTTTTTTTTTTAATTCTTGATTAATTTGGGGTTGGCTACTTAATACATTGTTTGGTTAACTAATTCATGTAGCTGTTTATAATTATTGCCTTACTATAAAATCATCTTAATAGAAGGTTGGTTGTTTTTTTTTTGTTTTCTTTCCAGTAGAATAACAAGTTATTTTATTATTCAAACGAGGCTTACTTCCTGCTGTTTTCAATAAGATTTTTAATAAATATGTAAATTTAAAAATTAATTTACTGCATACGTTTGGCAGCATGATTCTTGAACTGACAAAAGTTTGATGGATTGTAAAATTATCGTCCATAAAAATCATCAGTCATAGTAAACAGAATTTATCAACCTCTGGTAATTTTACAGCTTTTTCTTCATCTTATCTTCTGTTAGGAACTCACTTAAAATTGATTATAATATAGTATGTTTCTAGAACCATAATTCATTCATAGATTAATTAGATTTTCAGTTAATATCCCATCATGGTATAGGACATGAGCCAACAGTGTTTTCCAGTTGTTACAGAACCGCAGTAGAGAAACCTTGATTACTGTTCCCATGTGGTTTAACCGCCAAGACTAATCACTAATCAAATTCAAATGACATAAAATGGAACATCCTTCATAGCATTTATTTTCTAGCTGACTTATACTATGGGATCTTTATTGATACAACTTGCTGTACTGAAATGAACTAAAAATTGCAAGAGAGGATTTATCCTTCTACTTTAATTTGGTTCTGCAGCCTATATCTGAAACTCTTACTCATTTTTGTGCATGTTGTGCTTCTGTCCCTCAAAATATTCTGCCCTACAGCAAAGATAAATTGTTTGCATAAATTTAGAAAGCATATGTAAATAACTGTACTGTTATGTAGGACTTGATGGCAGATTAACTTAAACATAGGTTTCCATTCTGCAATTCATGCTTTGCTTGAATCAGTACTGAAAATTGTGCAGATCGTAATGTCAGCTGAAGAGGTGGCAAGTGCAGTCACATAACCAGCATCATTATTTGCATCTATCCTGTCCCAGTTTTCTCTGATTACAAAGGAACTTTGGTTGCACAGGGTCACAAAACACTATGCATGTAGTTGAGGCTGCGTCAGGTTTACTGGGAAGGCAACCTGGGCTACAGCCTCTTCCTCTGCTGCCTCTGGGAGCACTTAACCAGGGCAGCACATGGTGTGATTGCCCAGCCACATCCCCCAAGCCTCACTTCGGGAAGGTGGTGTCCTCATCCTTTAGAGGAGGGCACACCTGCTGAGTTTCCTTGGTGCTCTCCAGGGGCCAGGTGTCACAGAAGGGGAAAGACAGGGAAATGGTTTTTGGTTGGATTCATTTGAGATTAAAAAAACTCTGATATGTAGAGAGTTGATTAAAATCTGGAGTGGAAAGGAAAATGACAACTTCAGGCTCCTAAAAGAAACTATTTTGGTGGGGTGGGGTTTAAGCATGCTCGTTCAGATTTTTTTAAGAATGAAAAAAAAATCGTGCTTCAAAATGTGAAAATTATCACCTCTGTATTTCTGCTTGGTGAGAGCTTGGAGGACATATTGTTATGGTGTGTGTGCATCATGTACGTGAACATGGAGGCTCCCTTCACAGTGGGTAAATGGGCAGTCACGCAGAGGTGGGCTGATGGGTCCAGAAAGATTTTTTGTCTCTTCCCAACTGTCCTCCTAAAAGGCTAAAAATGAGAAAACCATTTGCCGTTGAGCTCAGTGCTTTGTTTAAATGACCTCTATGAGTCATCTTTAAAAGCTGTAAGAAGGGACATTCCCTTTCTTTCCTCTGCAGGTCTTCTAGCAGAGATTCATCCTCTTTTGAACTCCCCTGCAGACAGCACAGCCCCCTTAGCGTTGGCATGCCAGCCAATTTTCATAGCTGGGAGAATTATTTCTACATGGTTTCTTCATACTGCTGGTTTGGTCTTGCTGCTACCACATAACATTGTTCCTTCTCTGTCTGCTGCTTCTGTCTTTTTGCCCTTAGGTCATCTGATATACC
Source organism: Tringa solitaria (assembly GCA_026413425.1). NCBI lineage: Eukaryota > Metazoa > Chordata > Aves > Charadriiformes > Scolopacidae > Tringa > Tringa solitaria. The sequence continues at coordinate 8,544,955 of JAOXJM010000079.1, forward strand.
TTGGATAGTCACAGGCTGACCTGCAGTGAATCTAGTCCAGTACTCAAAAAAGAGGATTACTAGTGTGGAAAATCATTACCCACTACCAATTACCATTTGCAGTGCAGTCTTGAAGTGCAATTCCGTTTTCCATCAGTATGCTGGGTGACTGACATCCAGACATTACAGGCCAGAAACTCAGACATCACCGGAGAGTGAGAGGATAAGTGCCTTTGTAATTACCAAAATAAATAGTCTTGTTCAAAAAAGCCAAAGGTGGAAGATGAGGACAGGTAAGAACACAGCTAATACTTAGGAACAGTAGTCAGAGGATAGTACAGCCATACAGAAAAATGACCCCGATTACTGAAAATGTCTGTGAGATTATATGTTGTATGAGTGCGATCCTGCATTTACTGAGTTTGAGAGGAAATTTTTTCTACAGTGTAATGTGGGATAGAATCTGTCTCTTTACGAACACATTTTGTATAAGATTTGAGAAATCTTTCTTGAACTATGCTTTTTTCCCCTTCTTGATTTAGTTCTGAGTAGGTATCCCAATTTAAAAAAAAAAAAAAAATCCTTGAAGCCTCTAATCTAGGATAAAATTGTAGCCTGTTTTTTATAAAGTCCCTTCTTTATTGAAACAATCAGCCATACTTTCATCAAGGTAAGGACAACTACTTCCATTCAGTAGGACAAAGCTCTGTGTACTTAAATGTTGTGTGGTGAAACACAATCTAATGAAGATTGAAACAGTGAAGTGACTTTGAACTGCGTAGTTCCAGCACCATTTGGTAGGCTAACACTGGCAATGTAAACCTCAACATAATTCTGTCAAGGAATAGTATTGAACTTCAAATGGTTAAGTTGTGTTCAATAACTTTTTCAGCAATCTTATCTTTCAGTATGAATTTTTTTCACTGTGATTTTTTTCCCATCGCAAGAAAATCTGAACAATTTTGTTATTTAACTCCCTCTACTAGTAAAAGGATCTCTGAAAAGTAAAGCATATCCTATGCATGTCTTGTTCACTTTCAGTCTATCAGGCTCTAAAAACTGAGTATCAACTTCCTTTCTCACCATGGATGTTTCTTCCTTAATGCCTTCTGATGAGCCTCTGATTGCAGTAAGCATTGCTTTTAGTGTGTAGATTCCCTCTGCAAGAAGCAAAATTGGTGATTCTGCCAATGTGAATAGAGTGAGGTGCTGCTTTACCTTCTGGAGAAAGTAACAGTGTTTAATTGCTTTTCTTTTTAATAACTCCCCTTGACACACTTGACTGAGCAAGTGCATTGTGACCATTTCCAAGGTATTGCCACTTAGAATTATAGGATTTTATTCCATTTTAAATAAACTTTGTCTGCACATACTCGATGCATCCAGTAGACATTCTGAGGCACTATGAGAAAACAGTCATATTTGTGGCATTCAGTTCATAACTGAACAGAACATTAAAAGTTGGTTTTACCTGACCTGGAAACTGGGACCTGAAAATCTTGGTTTATTAAATTCTGCAGGAGTTCAAAGAGGGATGGAATATACCTAATCAGGTCAAACAGTCTTGTCATATCAACAAAATATTCATACACTTTGTAAATTATGAGGATGATATTCTTGACATTAGAATGCTGAATGTGTTTAGTCACCTCATCATTTTATGAGAATTACACTTTCGAAAGCATAAAGCTCAATTTACTAAACTATCTTTTACCTCCTAAACCACACAGGAATTCAAGCTATAGACAACGTAAGTCTCAACTCCTCAGTCACCTATTCATTAAGCAATCTGTTTTGTCCAGATTTGCAGTTATGAATCATACACAATTCATGCTAATCAGCTTTATTTCCTCTAAGGTAATTGACTTACAATTCAGAATCATCAGAAATGCTGTCCTTGTGATACTAAAATATATTTGTAGACCGTTACACTCTTAAATACAGTAGGCAAGCTTTGGTTCTCTTGTCATTGTTATATTACCCAAAATGCTGTAAGTGGATGATATGTACCTATGTATATATGGCTTTCCTCTATGCTGCTGAACAGACTAATGAACTTAAAAATACTCCATATCAGTGCACTTTTTCCCAAGAAAAGAAACTGGCACTTACTGTTTATCTTGAAAATCCGATGGTGTGTCTTTGAGAATGTCATTGTCTGGTACGGCAAAATAATCGTGGGATTTCTGCTCAAGTAGGAAAAAGAAAAGTGATTCATTATTTCAAAAATTACTTTACTGTCAGTCCAAGGAAATAGATGAAAGCTTCTGACAATATACAAGGGAGAGCAAGGCTTAACTTATTATTTAAGGTTGTGCTTTAAAGAGAAAGAAGTTCAAACATCACATTTTTAGCTCAGCTGTAATACAGCAGAGGTCACGCAGTTACAGCTTTCACCTTTGTAGTTTCCTGGATGTGACTGTACAACCATTTTCACTGCAGAGTGTTACCTGTCCACCTGATGTTAAATGAGATCTGGAGACTGTTCGCTTTCCACAGAGAGTCTGCCACTGCCTTCTGTCCTGGCTGGCTGATAGAGACCTGCTGCCTGGTAGCTCAAACCCAACCCTTTTTTACGTTACAACTTCCTATTGCAAACTGGTCGTGTGGCACCACTGAGGTCAGTGGGAAGTTACTTCTGATTACACCAGTACATCTCTGAGGAGAATACTGCTCCGTATCTCAATACAACTCTTACAAGAGGCTGCCAACATATTAAAAATGGCCTACTCAACGGGTTATATATGAGCAACCGATGTAATGCTGCAATGGCACACCCCACTTAGACCCATTAGTGTCATAAATACAAAGCAATTGTAGGACTAGAGGATATCTGAATTGGTAGAACTCTGAATTTAAAATAAGAAACAGTGGCATTATGGGATCAAGTTTACCTTGAACATAGGCAGACAAAGTAACTAACAATTCTTTTAAAAGGTAAAAATCTAGAAAATTGTTTTCCTTCACAATAAGTTTTTAAATAATAACTAAAAAAATAAAAAGGGAACATACTTTGTATCGCCTATTAGAGATCAGATCTGAAATGAAAGACCTTGAGTTATACAATTAAGTATTGATTTTGTTGATCTATATTTAATTCTCATAGCAATTTAGTTGTTTTTACCCAATAGTGTTTTGCAGTTATACTTCACTTGAAGCAATGCCCTTCTTGCTTTTGTGTTAATCTAAAAACTAAATTGCCCAGTGCATGAGAGACATAAATAAAGTTCATTTTATTCTTGTGTGTAACTGATTCTGAGCCCTTTAAAGTGCTGGTTAACTAAACTTAGACAGCTGGAAAATACATTTATCCTGCAGAATGGTTCATTGCTAATATTGGGCTCTAGCATGCCTTATAAGCATAGCCTGACCTCCAGGCAATCACAGCTCCTGCATGTTGCCATACAGAAGAAATAGACTTGCTGTTGCATTCCATTCTGTGTCCCAGCTGTGGGTCCTTTGTACCCAGGAACCAGCCCATCCTTTCCCGCTCCTTCCTTTTGGACCCGCAGAGGCTTTGTGCCATTCACAACAGCCACAGTTGTAACTGGTCCTTGATCACACAGCACTGAAAATGCATTCTACCCACATGTAACCTCTCATTTTTATGGTTTAAAAATAATCTAATTTGATGTATTAATGTAGAAATAACACCTATTTATAATGTATCAGTGTAACTGCAGGCTAGTTTTGTTTTCCTAATTTGCTGTGCTTGAAGTGACATGCCAGATTTTATTATATCACTAATGGGTTTTAGTTATTCCCTTTAGGATGTTGCCAACAAAGAAACATTATTCTGATTCATGACTCATGAGTTTATTTCGAAGCGATGTGACTCGTGATGAATGTCTGTATTATGTCAGGTAGAGTTTCTCCTCTTCTGACAACTAGTCACTGCTCTCAGGTGGTGCAAAGCAACCTGTACTGACTAGCTACGAAACTCCCGTGGTGGGAAGCTCTCCACTTACACAGAGTAGAACAACAAATGCTCGCCGTACCCTAAGGCTATAACAGCATGGATTTTCTAAACAAAAATATAGTTAGAATAAGTAAAACAAGCTATATATTGTTGTATAGCTTGGGCCAATGCTTTTACAGAGGCAATGTGAAAATCACAGTCCTTTTCTGCACTGAGTTGTTTTTATTTTTTTGCTTAGATCAAAACCTGTGACTACATCATTTTATCTTTTTCCTTAAGCCAATACTTAGGAAAACATCTAAGTGACCACACTGAAAGCAGCAGACACCTTATTTATTCATAGAGCAGATGCAGAACAGTCAGCAGCAAAGTCAACACCTTCAGGCTGAAATGGCTTTAAGTATTACTTTTGGGAAGAATCCTGTTTGAGAGCAAGCATGTACTCATGGTCCCATCTTGGCTTTTCTAGCAACACTGAACAAAATCACCACCTCCTTTTTTTTCTTTTTTCCTTTGGTAATAAAACCACCTGTTTGTTATGCAGAAAGTCACTGCTAATATAGCAAAGATTTGATTGGAACCCATGACCTAGAGATTAAGTGCTCTCTACACTATTACCCAATCTCACCCAGTTCTCTTGGGTACCAAACACATCTGGTCTGCTGCCAGATGTTCTGTCTGCAGGAAGAACTACTGGTTCACATTAGTGTGACTCTCAGATGCATTAATGAACTAATTACTTTAAAATGCACAATACTAACATCTTCGAGCTAACCCTTGTTCTTTGTTACATCTGTGACTCTGCTGAGGTCAGAAACAAACCAACATGAACAAAACTAAAGGCGCTACTTAACCGCATACACCATTTATCAAACAAATTCTAATAATAGTTGCTTTGACTTTGCCTTTTGATTCATCTAGCAGCTGTTGTGACTGCCATGAAAAATACAAAACTTTAATTAAGGATGAGTCTAAATAAATTCTCTTTGGTAATTTTTTCCAAATCGTATCTATAGTAACTACAGAAAAAAATTCTTAAAGTACTTGAGGTAACATTTGTTCTGGCACACCAAGTTTAAAGAAATTATCAGTGATTTTCCAACTCTAGGAATGTACATAATTTTGTTACTGTGGGAGAAAATGGTTTGTTGATCATGCAGATTCTTACATTAATATCCCAGCTTAAAGGTTTCTTTATTTTTGCTCATGGAGCTCAAGATAATTTTTCTTCCATGTGTCGAGAACTAGAACATCCTATTTTAATTTTCTAACTACAAAAATACTTTGATTTCATATACGATTTCACAGAAAAATGAACAGATTTAAGTGCAGCTGTACTAATAAAATTGTTAGATAACATCAGATTGCACTGTACATATTGTAAATCTGATATCTGAGTACGGTTCTAGCACATTAATATTCCCTTCCAAAAGTCCTATCCAGATGACCTCACATTCTTACCTGATTGTAAATTAGCGATAGCTGGCCCTGGCTCCTAGAATAATGCTATGCCTGAAACAGTGTATTGTAGCCAAGCAGATTACACCTACCTCAAATGAAAAAGCACAAAGTATTAATGTCCACATCACATGAGCATTACCTTTGCAGACTCTTGCAGTAGTGTGTTAAAGAAAGGAAAAGATTATATTTTTTTACCAAAAAAAGCATTAAGGCATCTAAAAAGGACAACTCTATGTCCAAAAAGATATCCATTACTTATTTCTGAATTCTGTCTCTATTTTAGTAATAAATTTTGCTACATCAACTTTTAGAATTACATTTTCCTTGAATTCTTGATGTATCGTAGATGTTCTATTCACTGCTCTGTGTATCTTTTGCCAGTGGGTTTCACTGATAGGCTTTGCTTCACTTCACTTTCTTTTGATTCAATGATTTTACTTAAAATTTGTAGAGAATACTTTTGTTCCCTGCAGTTTCTCAAATATATTTTATAGCCTTATATTAAATGAGAAACTAGGGTGTGATTAAAGTAGGATTGTAGTCTTGGTTACGCTTGTAGGGTATAATAAATTATTGATAATGTATATATGCAGAGTATACCACTGAATTTGCTCCAGCCTGTCTTGTGGTTTAAACCTCCCCTTCAGCCAGCCAGAGATCCTGGTCTCATTTTGATCCATCACCCGGACTGCTGGGTGCGGCAAACGCTCCAGGTGACTCTGCTCCTCCCACCCAGGAGTTGAAATTGGCCCCGTTTGTATCAATCAAATTTTTATCATAGACCTTACTAAGACCAGTATTGAGTTCGTGCAGCCCCAAGTCTGTGCTAAGCGTCCACATTCAATTTATCTGAAGAAAAGCTGTGAAGTGGGGAAAATATACGCAGGGAAAAGTCATTTAGTCTGTCATATAATAAAGTATTTTAGGTTTAGTACTCTGAAGAGGAAAAAGTGCTAATATATATGTTATTGATGCCATGTCTGAGAATTTTCTCATCTGGCCTACAGAGAAGTGAAACAACTGTTTCAGTAGGATTGTATAATATTTCAAATGCAAGCAAAGGGAAGAACATTTTAAGCTGAAATTGTGGAAAATTTCTATTGAATGGTCCTGAATTTGTGTTTGTTCCAGTTACTAAGGGTTACATTCCTCTGTTCTGGAAAACATTGTAATTACAGATATTGAAGACCTTAGTTTTAACTGTCATCTAAAATCAGAATCTTATATAACATCCCCTAAAATCTTATAGACTGAAGATTAATTAATGAAGCAAAAAGAAAATTTTCATTTCCCAAGACTTTAGCATCTCCTGTTGCTTTGCTTAAGTTTGTTTGAAACATTTGATAGAAATACCAACCTAATCCAGGCATTGTCAACTTATGAAATATGACAAGGTCACAACAGAAACAGTCATTGGACTGGCATTTCAATTTTTATCTAACTAGCCATAAAAACAAGCAATCAAACTGTGTAACAGTTTGTCTTCTTCTTGCTTAAGATTTCCAGGGGTAAGCAGCCCAGCGTGCACAACACTTGACTTACTTGGAACTTGAATTTTAAAAAAAATTTTTCAATTTTTCAAAACTGCCTATACAGTGACCCACATTGTGCATACATCTGGCCATGCTTTATCTTCAGTGTGATTAAAATACCATTTTGATTTCTGTCTAAACCAAAATATTAATCTCTTGGACTGCCAGTAATTTAACGATTGAGTCTTTGCTATCTGACTGAGGAACGGCTTGCACTCTGACAGTGTATCCCAGCTTTCTTGCATCTTCCCTCTCCCAGAGGTTGTTGGATGCTGAATGTAAAATGTTGAATGTTATCTCACATTTATGCGATAATATTAGCTGTAAGGGGAGTTAGTTGCACAGATTTTGAAGCCCCCTGTGTATGGACAGTGGGTCATTTTTATTGAACAGCTCCCTGCGCGGTTCCCTAACTACTCCCTGGTCAGGTCTCTGATTGAAAATACCAGTGGCTGACAAAAGGATAAAATTACTCCTCTGAAATCCTACTGTGCATTTTTAATATAATGTGCTAATACATGGGCCAGTGTTCCCGCAGAATTACAACACTTCTCCGAGCAGGCCTGGCCAATATCTGATTGATTGTGGTCTGTGGGGATTGGCCCCGTTCAGTGTAATTTCCTGTCTTGTTGCTTTCTTGTCTATTAGAGAGGGTTTGGGTGGGTAGAAATCAATAGGCTTACACATGCAAAACGTGAGGTTATTCTCTAGCAAGTTTCATTTGTGCCTGTAATCTATGGAAAATGCTATTTTTCTCCTCCGAACGTGTCTATGCACCGTTTTTTTAGCAGACTCCAAACTCTACTTAAACAAATACCCATATAAACATACCCCCCAAAGTATTCTTAAAGAAGATATAAATGACTGTGGAGATGCTTAACACATGCATACCCAGGATCTGCTACTTAAGACGTTAATAGCACTTAACTGTTTTGTAAATGGAGTCCTATTTGTCTCAGCAGAATCATTAAAGTTATGATTTATCCTAAAATGGACATTAATGTTCTATTTAATTGTAAGGGAGATTTAAGCATCGCACAATCTATTTCTGTTAACCCTGTGAACTTTGGAAAGACAGAAATTAATGGCGTACAGTAGGATAACTTTATTTTTGTAAGAAATATGTTTCTAATATTTCCCTTGCTTATTACAGAAATTGAAGCAAACTGAAGAAACAAAAGAGGATTCCCAGAATAGATTATCTAAAATTTCCCTGGAGTCTCTCAATAAATTTAACAGCAATAACGTACTTTTATTAGAAAAAGAGAAGAACTGTCTGAACAAGGTTGAAGGACAGAAGGAAGAAAACGGAAAGAATGAAGAAGCTTCCTTAAATAGCTCGGGTAGGCACGACATGGACAATTTAGAATCCTTGAGTGACTCCCTATACGATAGCTTCTCCTCTTGCACCAGCCAAGGCTCCAACGATGTATAGAGACACTTCCCAGTGGGCCGTGACTGCGGCACGTCAACGGAGCTGAAGGGGCAAGGGGGGAGCAGAGACGGTGGATCAACGTTCTTCCCTTGGATGGCCGTACTCGCGGCAGGGGGCTCTGACTTGTGTCCCCCCCCAGCAATAAGAAAGACAGACATCCCGCCGCCTCAGACGCAACACGGAACGTGAGGAGCGGTTACACAGAAAAGAGTCTTAATTTTGCACTTTTGTGAATATTTGTACAGTTGTAAATATCTTGGGAAAATATATTTGTAGGGATAAACAACAGCAATAAATATTAAATTGGTGCTATGCTCCTGTAATGGCAGATTACTAACTTAAAGAAATTGATGTTAATATTAACAAGAAAAGTTAGTAGATTTTTAAAAAAAGATTTATAATTGTTCTAGTCTTAAAACTGTATGTAGAAACACTGCGTTGCCATAAACCTGAGCCTGCCAAATCATCTGTAACAAACTTTCTTCGACTCCCTGTTACAAAACTTACTTTATTTTTTATTCTTAGTAGAATTCCATACAGGTGTTCTAGGGAAATGTGCATTTCAGTTACTGCGACTTCACAACAGGCGTCTTATTTCGAAAGGGTCTTGACTTTTGACACAGGGAGAAAATGAATAGATTAAAAGCCTCGATACTGCTGGTATTGACTTCATCAATCATGTGCATAACTGTTTGAAAGATCGGGGTCAAACTAATTCACTGCTGACACAAGCGGGAGCCTCGTAGGAATGAGAACTCCACAAACCGCCCTCTGCTTCTGACTGCGACGCAGCTTCTCTGCTCCCACCCCCTCTGTGCTCATTTCCCACCAGTTTCTGAATGTACCCTGTTGCGTTACCTTTTGTAGTCCCCGTTTGCTCTTCATTAAATTGTAAATGCAGAGATAATTTTTTTTAAAAAAAATCCAAACTCTGCTCCTGTTGGTGACATGCTTAAGGATGTCGGTGCTAACCAGTTCAAACATATCTAGGAGCCGGGGGGATTGGTGTGTGTTGGGTGTTTTTGTTTTTTCTACAAAGGTTGTTTATATGGAAGGGAAAGTCTATTTCAAAGGTTCTGTGTATTTTTTCTAGATGTGAAGTATTTATAACTGCTTTTTGTACAGCGATCTGTAAACTAGATATATTTGGGATATTTCTAGACTCTACAGTTTCTTTAGCACATGCCTGTTAATCTTTGAAATATCGTATGATCAGTGTTAATATTTTGTGCAATTTGTTATATTTTATGTCTATTTCCGCCGTAAACTTGCAACGTCTTTTTCGACTTTTCAGAAATTTTCATTGAAACATCTTTTCGTAAATAAAACTTCTCTCGCATACCTGTGCCGACAGAGGGGTTTTCGGAAGGGGCTGGTGAGACACCTCGGCGTAAGGGTGGGCGCAGCCCCCCTTGGCCCACCGAGCTGCTCGGCCGGGGACAGGCCTGTGTGCGCAGCCCTGGCGCGGGGAATCCGGGGAGGGGGGGACAAGTTAACTCCTCAGGCTGGGTTAAAACAGGGCGGAAAAGACCGTTCCGGCACCGACGACCTCTCGGCAGCGCCCCAGCCTGCCCTTCCCTCCCCCGGGGCGGGCGCTGCCCGCTGCTCCGGCCCCGCCACGGCCGCCGCCTCAGCCCCTCCCGCCCTGCCAGCGGCTCGTGCCGCCTCAGCCCCTCCCGCCTTGCCAACGGCTCGTGCCGCCTCAGCCCCTCCCGCCCTGCCAGCGGCTCGTGCCGCCTCAGCCCGTCCCGCCCGGCCAACGGCTCGTGCCGCCTCAGCCCCTCCC
>JAOXJM010000079.1:8570166-8583733 GCA_026413425.1 Tringa solitaria
GGAGTTGTAGAGAGCAATAAGGTCTCCCCTCAGCCTCCTTTTCTCCAGGCTGAATGACCCCACTTCCCTCAGCCTCTCCTCATAAGACTTGGGCTCCAGACCCCTCACCAGCTTTGTTGCTCTACTCTGGACCCACAGAAAAGCCGCAGGAGAAGCGTTACAATGAGATTTTACTACTAGCTACATTATTCTCTCTGTTTAGGTGTGAACACAGTCCATCTGTGAGTGAAACTTGTTGTAAAATTGTGAGTTTTAAAATTTCAGTTTGTGCAGGAATACTGTGTTGGGACTTCAAAAGGTTCTCAGGATTATTCTGTGGAATTTATCCTGCAGAACAGAACTGTTCTAAACACATGGAGTTCAGATGCGGCACTTGCAATTTTTTCACAGAAGAGGTTTCCTAGAGTTGCCTGGTGAAAATCGTGCCTCAGAGGGCATTATCTAATTGTTCGCAGCACTGAAAATTTCTAGCTTCCTAGTCTACAGAATAATTGCAAAGTGTGTAATATTTCAGGGACCTAACTAATAAATCACTTACTTGTTCAAATTGTGAACAGAGCTTTGCAGGAATCCTGTGAAAAGGAAATGGCAGGAAGAGAGTGATCTATAAAACAACCAGACTAGAAAATCTGCCGATGTCAAAAGCTTTTTAGAGGCTTGGTTTTTGAGGGGATAGTCGAGATTCACTGCTTTTCATAGGGAAGACTGAGGAACAGCCGAGTTTGGTGGGTGGCTGTAGCTGCAGGGAAGGAATCTGTGATGAGGCGATGCAGGATTAGAGATGGGAAAACAATCACTGTGCCTAGTTGCATTGAATACAGGATTCCTTTCTCAAGAGGGAAGGGGAAGGAAAAAAGTTAATTGTAGCCATGGGAAGGGTCACATCTGCCTCGGCTCTTGGAAGACTGCAGGAGGAACATGGACAAAGCACCAGGACTTCGTGGGAAACATAGCTGAGATTTCAGTATTGTAAGTCAATCAGTGGCAGCACAGTTGAGGCTGCTTGACAGCAGTGGTTTGTCAATAGAAACAGAGCGCTCTTCTTTTTGCAAACTACAGTAATAAAGATTCTGCTTCTTGATCTGTGGGTTTTTGCCATTACAGCTAGAACAGCCTGTAGCTCCTCTTCCGTCTTGAGAAGAGGCTCTACCTGCTGTTTTGATTGATTAAAGCTCATTGGAGACAGAGGAAGATTTAACACTGACTTGGGGGCTTCTCTTCATAAGTTTAAGTAGACAGATAGCCTTAAAACACGTTTCAGAGTTTAGATTTGCAGAGGGAGAACACAAAACAGGGAAACCCCTGCATTGTTGGGATGGCAGCAATGTTGTGACAGTATAAAAGAATTGCTTTAATTAAAACTCTCTGAAGACAGGAAATCTTTCTTTCTGAGCATAACCCAAACAAACAGTGTGTTGCTGCTCTACAAAGCACTTCATACTAAGCAGTTGCTACTTCAGGGGTATCTACTGGACTGTGTAGGTGCTGTAGTGCTTATTTCTGCAGTCCCTGGGGAACAAGTATCTGCAGGTGCTGTAAATTCAGTACCTGCAGGTCATATTCCTGCTTCACTCCCTCCAAAAAAAGTCTTGATTGCTGTGTATTTAAAAACATTCTGGGGCCATGCTACAGGATGCAGAGGCACCGTTCTCCAAGGGCGAACTCCTCTCTCGCCTGTTCCCACGTTCTTCAGAAGAAAAAGAAACTTTTGAGAATGCCATATTCAAAAGGAATAGTGATTTTATTATCCTTGGAAATATTTACCTCTTTTTGTTACTGTAAGGCAATATAAGCAAACCTCCATTATCTATTTATGTCTATGTTTTTCCAACACAGAATTTCCACTGTATCACTTGCAGAAAAATTATAGAGTAATGAGGGGTGGAACTGCCACAACCATTTTCCACTGTGATAGGGGAAAATGCAACTATGTATTTTAAAGCCTTTATAAACCATTTTAAAATAACAGCTATGTACACCAGAATGTACTTCTTTTCAGGTAAAAACAATTTGAGAAGTTATAAAATTAATTAGATTATTAATTAAAATTAGATTAAATTAAATGACATTATAAAAGGAAGATGTTCAACTTGGAAAAGCCATTTCTGTACAAATGGAACTTGTTCTTGTTGAGGGTATTAAGCTTCAAAGACAGCAAGAACTGCGATTACCTGGAAAAGTACTTCTAGGTTTTCTTTAAAAAAATAAAAGGAGGGGGGATGGGAGATGAAAGTTTTGCTGATAGGCTTTTTCCTTTTACTATTGGTTACTTGTCTCTGTGCGGCAAATGAATAAGAAAAGGAAAAGAATGCTCAAAAGACAAATTAACAGCATAGTAAACTGTAATTACTTTGACACCTTAAACAACTCAGACATGTTCAGCAACAGAAGCAGAAGTCATTTTCAAACTAACTGCATTTCAGTTATAGCTATTCAAACAGCTTATTCCAAAGGATGAAGAATTCTGGTGATAAAATGCACCATTTGATAAACATTATGTAAATCAAGTTTGTAATGTTTTTGGTTCCAGCCAGAATCAAACAGAAGAAAATTCCAAGCCGCAGTGCAGAGCTGTTGGCCAAGTCACAGCTGAGGTGTCTGGCTTCATCACCAGCCTTGCTTTGGAAAATGTAAACTGGTTTTGCAACAGTTTTCAAGCATGAAACTAAGTAACTTTGTTCTGTGTCACAGGAATCATGTACCGCAAATCCTGCGCGTCTTCGGCAGCGTGTCTGATAGCCTCTGCTGGGTACCAGTCCTTTTGTTCTCCGGGGAAGGTGAACTCCGTTTGTATCAGCTGCTGCAACACTCCGCTCTGCAATGGACCCCGGCCAAAGAAGAGAGGGAATTCTGGTGCGGTGCCGAGGGCACACGCGATAACCACCGTTCTGCTCCTTAAATTGGCTCTTTTGTTCTTGTATTGCTAAACTTCAAGCAAGTTTTTGCCCTGTCACAGTTTGTTCTGTCTCCTTCTTCCTTCAAAGACACTGCAATTATTTTCTGTTTGTTTCCAAATCCCTGTCAACAAGCGAGGGAAGTTCAGTAGCTGTGGGGAGAGAGGGGCTGATATTTTTGGCAGCTAGTGAATTCGGTTAGCAGATTGAATTTCCAGCGTGCACTTAAAAATCCCAGCAACAGGATATAGAACTCCTGCTCTTTTTGCATAATTGGAAACAAATCCATCTGTGTTACTCCTTTTAAAATGTAGTCAATTCCTCAGTCATTTAATTTCCATATTTCTAAGTTCATTGCTAATCATTAACTTTGCCTTATGAAGTCATACTTGATGTTCACAAAGGCCGTTTTGTGTGTCTGGACTGGGCTCTGAGCTACTCTCTAGTGGCACGACTTCCAAGCTGGGCTCCGGTGCTTCAAGACTCGGTGTCTGTGGACTGCAGTCAGGCTTGGTCTCATTCTGAAAAGTACTTAAATAAACTTTGTTGTTGCCCTTTGTAGAAGAATTGCGCCTGGACGACTTGAAGAGCAGCGGGCGTAGAAACCGGTTGCTCCTTGCTCTGGAGCTCAGGTTGGCTCTGAGAAACTTCTCCTTGTTGGCATGTTCTATTGTCAGGCGGCAGCGGAGGACCTGCAGAAACACACTGCGGAACTGCTGAGAAGAGATGTTGTAGAGGAGGGGGTTCACCACCGAGCTGAGGTAGAAGAAGATGTCGGCGATGGGGAGAAGAGTGATGTACGCTCTGAAGTAGGTGATGGTCCAATCCTGCTTTGGTTTAGCAGCAGCCATGATCCTTCTGACCTGGTTTGGCATCCAGCATATTGCCAGAGTTGCAACAATCAGTCCTGCCAACAGAAAGAGGAAGAAAGAAGTGTGCATACATGGGGGAAAAAAACATACAATATTTAGTATCAGTTCTGCACTTACTTGTTAGGAAATAGTATCAATTTTTCACTGTTTTGCTTGACAGCTTTTTCTGCCAGTAACATTTTTTTGTTTGTTATTTTTAATAACTGTTACAAGGTCACTGCAGCACATGCTCTGACAAAAGACTGCAGAGTGCTTGGATAGTGTTTCTTTGTACCTACTGTCATTTATTAGTTATCAAAGCGTTCTTTCATTGATATCTGTGTCTTTGGAAAGAATGCATTTTGTTTGTTTGTTTGTGTTCTTACATTTCTTATGTCTTTCCCTTTACTTTGAAAAACAAACAAAATAAATAGAACCTATAGCCATATTAGATCAGGCAATACCCAGAAGAGATCAGATTCTTGTTTGTACTTTACAAAAAAAAAAATATGTATGCATAATAATATATTTCGTGTTATTTTTGGTAAATTTCCTCTTACAGAAGATATTTTTAAGTAAAATATGTATGGATCTTTTTATGGTAATTAAGATATGTTGGGCTTTCTTAAAAATCAAATTCCAGTGGAATTAAATTATGAATGTAAATGAGAAAAACCCCAAGCCTAGTCATGAAAGTGTAAGCAGTTTCAGATTATAAATTATGCTTAAAAATGTGGTATCTGACCATTTTGTATTTATATGTAAATATAAATACATGTTGCTGCATCACTAATGGCATTAAAAAGAGGGTGACTTAAGTGTTGGATGTCTGAAAGTTCTGCCTCTGTGGACCGGCGTTCCCTAGGGCTGCAGCGGTGATGCCACCTTCAGAACGGCAGCCCTGGAGAAACGCACGGGTGAACCTGAGCGGGCTGTTCCTGGGCCGGAGCCAGGGAAAGGTGCTCAAATCCTTGCTGGCATCCACTGCTTCTGGTGCACGTAAGCACTGGAATCCAGACATCTTGCACGAAATACCAGGTACACAAGATAATTCCTCTCGGTGCCCCACCCAGCACTACTTCTGAAACACGGTGCAGCCACTCGTTTACTGTTTCCACTTTGGTTTTCTCTTTGCAGGAAATGTGCCTTGTATTAACACCCAACGGGAGCAGAAGCTGCAGGTTGGCTTCCCTGCTGCGGAGGCACAAAACAGTAGAGAGCACCTTGAAGGTGCACAGTTTTCACTTCCAGTAGACTTTTGTTATATTGTTAATTTTCAATGTCAAGACTCCATTCTCAACAGAAGCACAGAAATGTTTTAATTCTTATCTGTCTAGACCAAGTCAGGTTGCCCACATTGAACAGACCACTGTAGGAATGCAGTTCTGAAGTAGCGCACACTGATTTCTTCAAGCCAGGAAGATGGTGCTTCAGTAGTGGGAAGACATGAATGTAACGGGGAAGGGAAGCAGAACAGAGAAGAAAGATTTTTTTCGTAACTTTGAGACTGCCAGAGCTTAAGTAGAGTATGTCCAAGTGCTCTCCACCACCACCCCCAAGCAAAGGTATGAAATGTCTTTTTTTTTTTTTTTTGGAAGAAATTAGTTTTCTTAATGAAAGCTATAATTACTTTAACAACTTTATTATCTCACTGAGATACCAAATAAAACTTGTCTCTTTGATCATTTGCTTCTGTAAACACTTAAGGTCACAATAATTTTGGTAGGATGGGGAAGCAGCAGATCCTAGACTTAGAGCAGTAGCTGAAGAGCCCTGGAAGGATGTTCTTAGAAGGCGAACTGTTACCATTGCCCTTTTCTGTTCTTTAACCACCGTAACTCTCCTCAGCCACAACCTCTTTATTCCCATTCCTACACGATCCCGTGCCCCTTTGCTTGGCTGCCCAGCTCTTTGCCTTGCCTCATTTTTCAGTACCTGATCTGTCCCTGTCATAAGCTGATCTGAATTTTGTCTTAGTCCTGCAAGTTTTCCAGCCCTCAGTGCTTTCTTCTCTGCTCGCAGCATAACAAATACAGGGATAGTATTGTTCTGTCCTGGCATGGACCAAAAGAAAATAAGGAACTCTGAGCAGTGACTTATAGAAAGGCAGCGAAAGGATCCTACTGCTCCGTTGTGACTTTTTCTCCTGTGCAACTTAAATGCAAAGCCCACAAACCCAGGTCTGCAGAATCCTTGTCAAATTTTACTGAATGATGTAAGAAAGAAAATAAGCTCTATAGCGTAATATTTTTTTTTTGTTCTTAGTTAGAAACAGGATACTTCATTGTGCCAATTAGTAGTTTCCTAAATTCTGAATGCCACTGTGAGAAACCGAGCAAACAATGCGTGCATTCAGTTTTAAAGCTCAAATGCAGTGCTCTGAGATGTGTGATTTTTTTGCTTGTTCTGGATTCTTTGCCATTGACCTTTCTTTTTAGTTCAAATTGCCAAATGCTTAAGATTCCCCCTTATATTCTTTAGACACTTTTGTTCTGGGGAATTGAATGTTTCGTTGCGTGTGTAGCGAGTGAAAAATGAGCTGCTTGTGCCCTTGCACAGTGCGGTGAGGATAGGCTTTTGCAGGGTGGGAGGAGACGTCTGTAAAACTTTGTGGTTTTCCAGGGATGAGTAATTGTTCATTTTTACACTTGAAAAAAATGCCTGTTAATTCAAAGGAGATGCACCATGTAAATAAACATGCTGACAAATTCACTATATTTTTTCCAACTGTTTGCACTTGACGTGGAGGTACGAAGTAAACTGAAGTGCATCAGAGGAAAAGTGTTATGTTCAGACTTCGGCATATTAAATACTTTGACTGAATCACTACTGCCATCAATTTGAACTGGTGTCCAGGCTGTAGAAGTCTGTGTTGTACTGTAACGTGCAGAAGGTGCTTAAAGAACATTTTAACAGCTTGAATGTAAACTAAACTGCATCTTAACACGGGTACTGGTCCATTTTTCAGTAGAGCTTGCTGCCTGCTAGGAATTAAACTCTCACATTTCCTCTCATATCCAACTTTCCCTTCCACTCCCCTTATTGAAGTGAAAAAAATTAGTAGCTCCATTTTTTTTCCATTTTCTGGAGACTGCACTGATGTGACACACTAGATGAGAGCAGAGATTTATCTTGCATGGAATAATGATGTTTATAAACAAAGTAATGCTGTGGACCAGTGACCTCCATCACTGGCACTTGAAATTTCTAACACGCATTTGAATGACTCAGTTTAATCACCAGAAGTGCATTAGACCATGCCAACAGAAGCCAGGAGCCCTCTTGTTATCTAGTTGACTATGTGTAAGTGAATACATCTCAACCTTTAAGTGTTTGATCTTATAATCTATTTAACATTGACGTAGATATTTCAAGGTAACAAAAAAACAACCAAACCATGAACAGATCCTTGACTAAAATCCTTTTAAAAAGCTAAGCCATAAGCCAGCCACAAAATAGTTTACCCCAAAGAGGAATTTCCACATTCAGCTACTATTTTAATCTGAAAAAAAAATCCACCCCCAACCTCTTTAAAACCAAAGCATACAGATTTAACAGTGATTTAAATTTGGGAATTGTTACTGTAACTTCCCAAAAGTGAATCTTACAATATTAATTCTTAATATGTGACAAAGGATCATTTATGTAGCAAAATAAACCTAGTGTTTAAGTGCCAATAATATAAATACGCATTGCTGGCAGAGAATAGGAGTTTGGCAGTCATCTGTCCCTTAGCAATACTTTTTTATTACTCAGAACATTCCTCTGGGCCATAGGGGACTGAATTAAATTCATTATGAACTTTATTGGGAAGGATTTTAAATATGTGCAAATGTCTGGTAGAGTGGAGGGGGCTTCTTTCTCCATCCTTCCAGATTTTGTTCATTCTTCTATTGAATACATTTCTGTCTTTTTTTTTCTTTTTCTTTTTTTTTTCCTGCACCTGAGCACTTAAATCTGTCTCCTTTTACAGTCCAACATTTCCCCTCTATCCTGGCCACCACCAGCCGTCCCACAAAACTTGGAATTGTCTACAAAATGATAATTTTCACTGGGAAATGCCAGCACCAGGCTGGACTTGGCTGCCATAGCCCGTTAACC
Source organism: Tringa solitaria (assembly GCA_026413425.1). Taxonomy (NCBI): domain Eukaryota; kingdom Metazoa; phylum Chordata; class Aves; order Charadriiformes; family Scolopacidae; genus Tringa; species Tringa solitaria. Next base: position 8,578,013 of record JAOXJM010000079.1, read on the forward strand.
CAGGTTGTTGCGGGGACCCCATGTACGTGGTCCTTTGCCTGTGCCACTTAACCCCGACTGCCCTGGTGCGTCAAGGTCTGCCGGGCTCTGAGGCTGCTCTCATCACAATTAGCTTAAGCAGCATTAAACTCAAACTTTGCTTTTCTGTGATTTAATTAATGGCACAAAGGCGGGTTCCCAACATCTGCTTGTAAACTGACATTTAAATGGCAATTGTCAGTGGCATATAAACATATGGTTACTGAGTTATGCCTAAAGTGCAGGCAGCGACGCAGTTGGTTCAGAGGGAGAGTTTATTTAGCCCTCAGTTCACATTTGCATACTTGGCCCAACTATACTCAAAGGTATAATGAGACATTAATGCCCTGTGCCTTACTCACAGCCTCCCAACCGCCCGTCAGGGGTGTCCGCTCCCAAAAGAGAAAAATAGTTGAGACCATCCCTCATTCATAAGTCTGCCATTATAAAGCACTCCTAATCATGAGGAAAGCCCTTGGTCCCTATTTGATTTTGCTACAAATGGCTTTGAAAACACAAGGGCATACACTTTCTCACACACCAGGTTCTTGATGGTCATAACACCCATCACTACTAACTTGGGAGAAGGTCAAAAGCAAAGACTCCAGTGCCAATTAAAAATGTGACTTTCAGGAGGTGGGTGTTGGCAGGTATTTATGTTCTGTTTATTATTTTAACCAGGACTCAAAAATCTTGTTCTTCATTAGAATTAGGGACATAAATCATTAGTTTATTGTCTTTCTTGCTTTTAAGAAAAAAGTCAAGCCACAAACCGCAATCTTCAATCATGGATATGACCTTCCCAACTGCAGATCAATGCAATGCTGTCTTCCAGCCTCCGCAGCTGCTCCGTGCCTCTGCTGCTGCAGTGTCTGCATGTGAGACATCAGCCACCATATGCTTATTGTCTAGTGACAATTGTCATTTAAATGTCAGGTTACAAACAGCTGCTATTTCATTGCTGTGAGTCTGACTCGTGAGTGCAGGAAGGAAGCCGACCCCGGTGGTAGCGGCTGGCTGTTGGCACTGCTCGGCACTGCTGTCGGCAGCAGAAGCGATGCAGATGGCGCTTTCTGAGTGGCAGTAACCTGAGGAAGACTGGAGCACCTCAAGGAGGGTACTGTCTTCTTGGCTGTCCAGCCTCAAGTATTTCCTACCAGTGCTGCTTCTGACAGGTAAGAGTTTGGAGACGTCTCTCTGGTAGAATTTCAGATCCAAACTTTCAGCTTTTAACAGCTTCTGGTGAATATCTGGTGTCCAGATACCATCCAGATCAACATGGGACTCAAACCCCTCTCTTGTCTCTGACCAACAGCAACTGGCTGCTGGTAAGCCACAGGGTGAGTGGGGTGGGAGAGAGAAACACACCTTTTACCACTGCTCCCGGCCCGGTTACTGCCTACCCCTTCAGCTCCGCTGTCCTTAAGGTCAGCAGGTTTGAAAGCAAGACCCAGAGAGGAACAGCAGCATTTCTTCAGTGCTTCTGTGGAACTTAGAGTGTTTCTGCCCAACTGCCAGAGCTGGTATCTCCACATGAATGGGTTCCTATAGCATAAATCACGTCCTAAAAGGCTTTTGTAGATCCCAAACAAGTCATGACATTCAGTGCTGTCACACATGCATCCTTTTTGTGCAGCCTGCCCTCGTGGTCTAACTGGGAAACCTCTCTCCTCATGTTCTCTGAGACAGAGAATTAGGGTAAGAAGGTGATGGGACATACTGGAAAGACAATGCTTCAGAGACAGTGACGTGGCCACACTCATCGTGCCCACACACGTTTCCTGAATAAATGCAAGAGGCCCAGGTAGGCCACTGCGTTCTCTGCAGCGTTAAAGATGGCACATAACTAGTTCCAGCTGGCACGCAGACAGCGCCACACCTCACACAGGCATGAGACAAGCGCACCACAGGGATCCTAACAGATCTGCAGGTGTCCCCTGCTCAGCATTAACAGCATCGTTTTGCAGGCAGCGAGTCACAGCTGGATCTCAGAATCAAAGTCTTGTCGATTCGTGTCCTGTGCTCTGCGCTTCGCCCCCAGCCCTGCGAGCGGGGAAGTCGCTGGCTCTCGGTTAGACTTACTACAGGAAGCACCATCAAACAGCCAGGCTGTAAACCACAAGTGGTGGCTTTGCTGCCCCTTCCACTAGTGACAGTTAATGTCACATTGCCCCAAAATCAATCGCTCCATCCTGCATTCAGTTCATGGAGTGTCACCACCATCAACAAGGGTTTTGCTTGAAGGAGGGCTGGGGAGTGTGCGGGATACAGCACCTGATGGAGTTTGCAACGGGAGAATAGTGATTGATGTAAACTCCCTCTTCCCTCTCACCCGCACGCAAGTTCCTTCTGCTGAAGGACAAACATTATAATCATAATAAGCACATATTGATGTATGTGGAGGTGAATATAAAAATGTATTAACCTGAGATATAAATATTGATACTGCTTTGTTTGTGTCAATATTTAGTTCAAGGGACAATAAATTTTGATATTCACTGAAACAAGTCAATATGTGCATTGCTACATACATTTTGTATAAACTCAAATTACTCAGGAACTCTGTTCCTTTTATCCTCAACTTTCAGATTCACAGATTTGCCTTTCAAAAAAGCTTCTCTGGAAGGGAAGGAGGCAATAAGTAAGCGATCCTACTCAGGCAGTAACTACAGGGAGAAAATAAGATATAGCCAGTGTCTGTCTCCCAGTGATTTCCCCATCAGAGTTTCTCTAACCACCAGGGAGATCTGCAGGCTCACTTTGGGGTCTGAGACGCTGGATCCAGGCTGGCTGCTAAGTGTGCAGCCTCCTCGGAGAACAGGATTTTCCCCGTGGCTGCCCACCAGCAGCTCACTGCCCTTGCTGTGGAGCCACCTCACAAACAGACCCCGTGCCCAGGGCTTCCACTGGCAAAGCAAAACTGAGACAGAAACCCAGCCCCTGCTCCTGCCTGTGCTGGTGCTGCAGGGGTGACAAGGACAAAGGAGGCAGCGAGACAGCATTTTTGTCACCAGCACAAGCAGGCAAATCTCCAAACACTCACACAGAAGCTCTGGCAAACACCCCACAGCCCTTCTCATCATGGGTTTTAAGTGAACAGAAGCCAGTAACAAACTAGTTATCTTTATAAATACGGCTGGAAGGATTAAGCATATGGCCTGGGACAAACTGTTGAAAAACAGCTCCATGTATATCTGATCCTGTCAACAGCTTCCAGCAAAAAACCAATGGACCAGCAACTCCCAAGGCCTTCAGGGGTATTTGGGTCCATCTAGTGTTCACGGTGCTCCTCCCACCCTCCAGGGTGCTGTACAATGAAGTGGCGTCTCACTAGCGAGCACAGCTGGGTGACAGGACAGTGCTGTCCCATCAAGTGGTGCAATAAATGAAAGGCACCAAGAAGAACCAAGCTGCCTCTTGGTGCAATAAATGAACTAAATCTGCAAAGTATTAATAAATACGTTGCTGTTCTGTTGCACATAAAGTCATCTTTCTTCCACCAGAAGACACCATTAATGGTCTTACTAAATCACAAATGCTAAAGCGGTGCATGCAGTCCTCCCATAATCAGCCGTTCTTTCCTCAAAACAGTAATGTGTTCAAGTGTGTGGCAGTGACAACATGGAGACATTTTTATTGTTATTAAAAGCTTCCACAGATAACTGGAGTTGTCAGGCATATTGAGAAGAATTTCACAAGTATCTGCCACCCCTTGGCATCAGAGAAACACCTGCAGCTGCTTTTGATATTTCATTTCACAGGTGACTACACACCAATGTAAATCATCACTGAGACTCAGGAGACTTTAGCAGAATCTGAGGTGCATGTCTTTTCACTTGGACTGGACCACACTCTCCCCTCCTCAGATACCCTTAAGGGTGCCCTGAGATCATTGAGACCAAATTAGCTTGTCACAGGTTTGGCCCAGTGTTGTGTCGTTGGGTCAAATCAACGACACAACGGAACATCAGCGTGACCACAACTCCTCTTTCAGGTCAAAATCCCTGCATCACCCAAGGGTTTGCTCAGTTCAGGCCCTCCCTGCCCTGCTGCACGCATTCCTTCTCCTCCACTGGCAACAGAGAGCTGCCCTAGGCTGGACGCAGCACAGCAAGATCACGTCAGCCCCTCAGTGGCAAAGGGTGAGGTGAATTTTGTAATTCCAGCCACCTGAGCTCTAACAGAAACTAACCCCAAAAGAACCTGCCCAGAAGAACACCTGCACTTTCATGCAGAGTGATGATGCTTCAGTCTCTGTTGTACTTCAGTCCTCTACAGCCCATAGACAGCGTATTGGGCTGAGAAACACGAACGTTCCCGACAAACAAGGAGAAGATGGTAAGAGAGTTACATGGAGCTGAACCAAAGTTTCAAGTCTGTATCACTGATCCCATCCAGCTGGGACTTACAGGGCTCTGCAGTCGCACCTTTTCTGACTACAGCACTGAAACATAACAGCTCCTGGGGATCCCCTCACACTTCTCCACAAGCCACGGCAAACAGAGCTCTTCGGAGGAGTAAGCTATTCTTTGCTTTACACTGTCACTGTCACCCTCAGCCACTCGGCAGAGTGATACCGGATGCACCAGAAGTTGTCAGGGGAACACAGATACGCAGAATATAATTAGTGAGGACACAAGTGTTAACAGTTTTACTTTTTAGCAATTTTAAGTATCTGACAATTATCTTCAGTTCTTAGCGGGGTCAAGTTTTGCTTCTCAAATATTTTTAAATACTGTCATTTCACAGTGCAAACATTAGTAAAAAGCTAAAAATACTCAAGGCAGTTTTATGACAGAAGTATTGTTACTGAACATGAGCAGCCTTTTTGCAAAACAGTAATTAAAGTCATGATATGTTTTTAAAAGCTATCCATGCTCATACATTACCAGAGAAAATAATGTTAGTTTTAATACTTAAAAATTATTACAGAAACGGTAACACATTCATAGCCACATTATGCAGTGACAATAGCCCTTTGAAAATCTTCCCCACACGTTTGTACCTGTAACGACCATTTATTTCTTCTGTTCAATATGTTAACATTTGTATTTCAAATACGAGTTTATCTTGCTCCTCAGCTTTAATCTTCCAATCACAAACTTCATCTTAGCGCTCCTCAACAGCTATAATTCAGTCCTAAATGTGTACACCTTCACACAGAAATGATGGTGTAGTCTATGATATTGTAACGGCGTAATTAATTTTCGCAGTGGAGTGCCCAGGCACCATCCCCCCACCCCGTGCGTGGGTTTGCCGACACGCTGCAGCGCTTCGCTGGGGATCCCAGCTCTGTGGAGGAAGCAAGTGGCCGAGGCTGCCGTGAAACAGAACAGCTAAAAGGAGAATTTCATATACTCCCCTGTCCTCTTTGGTGCTCGTTACGCCTCACAGTAAATACCAACGTAGAAACACAGAATCATAGAACAGGTTGGAAGGGACCTTTAAGATCATCTGGTCCAACCATCGACCTAACTCTGATAAAAACCATCACTAAACCATGTCTCTAAACTATGTCAATTCGTCTTTTGAACACCTCCAGGGATGGCGTCTCAACCACTTCCCTGGGCAGCCCATTCCAAGGCTTAATAACCCCTTCTGTGTAAAAATGTTTCCTAATATCCAATCTGAGCCTCCCCTGGCACAATTTGAGGCCGTTTCCTCTTGTCCTGTCGCCTGTGACTTGGGAGAAGAGACCGACCC
>JAOXJM010000079.1:8583833-8597733 GCA_026413425.1 Tringa solitaria
CTCCTTTTCTCCAGGCTGAATAACCCCAGTTCCCTCAGCCTCTCCTCATAAGACTCGTGCTCCAGTTGGCATTTGAAGCAACAGTTGACTGTTTCATTCAGGTGCCCATCTCATGTGGTTTGTCAATAAAAGCTACAAAAGCCAGCATCTACTTTTGAGGCATTAACTTCCATTCACTACAACAATTCTCCAGTAAAAACGTAAACAAAACTTCAAATCAGGGCTACTTTGGCGAAAAGATCAAGAATATTGTGGAAATACAGACTCAGCACCAGAAGACATAGCATGCTAAAACAAATAGATTTTAAACCACTCATTTTTAAAAAATTTAACATTCCAGCTCTCAGAAAAGACATGCTTATTGATAATTGTTATTTCTGCATTGAGAAAGTATTTTTAATAAACACTGACATGGACACAAATGTGTAGACAGGAACAGGTTTCATTTTTATTGATGCTTCTTTCTTGCAAAACAAATTCTTGCCATGGTTGCTTTGATTTTCTTTTAGAAAGAGTGAAGACTTGTTTTCTTTCTGCATTGGCGAAACAACGGAAAAAATACATCTTCCATAGATATCTCATTTAAATTCTGCGTTGTAACTAGCAAACACAATTTGGAATTGAGAGGGTTTTTGTTTTTACATTACAAAATCAGCCGTTGCAACATTAAACAGCTCATCTATTGCAATTCGGCAGAGAAATCATCGCACAATCAACTGCAGAATACAAATACAGAAAGACAATATATTAGCTCAGCAGATACAGGAGATTCTCCTGAGCTCCGCCAGCAAGATAAGCTTGAGCTGTATGTTATATGGAGCCAACGTCATGGGGGAATCAGCAAAGCTCTTCCTATATGAGAGATACTATCAATCTCCAAGTCAGATTTTTGTACCAAAAACCTTCAAATGAAGAAAACTTGCTGTTTTGTAGGGAGTGAGATGAAAACGGAATTATTGATGCACACATGGTAGCAAGAGCATGCTTGCCAGCTGCTTTAAAAAACAAATGCAATTGGAGTTTATGTTCAGCAGCCCAAGTGAGAAGAGAAACCAAAGCAAATTGCCATTAAAATGACATGCAGTTTTCCAAATTCTACACCAAAGCCCGCAAGAGGAAGCAGGATCCAGGGAGGGGAAGAGCAGAAATGCACCAAGGCAGACGGGGCCGCACTGGGGTGTAAGAGAGCCGTGGGGGGAACAGGGCCACTGCAGAAAACTGGGGGTAAAACCAGGTCCCACCCCAGACCAGGACGTGGGACTTGCTAGCCCCCAGGAGCAACTTATAGTGGCCTTTCAGTCCTTAAAGGGGGCTTGTAAGAAAGATGGGGGTGAACTTTTTAGCAGAGCCTGTTGCAACAGAACAAGGGGTAATGGCTTTCAACTAAAAGAGGGGAGATTTAGACTAAATGTAAGGAAGACATTTTTTACAATAAGGGTGGTGAAACACTGGCACAGGTTGCCCCAAGGTTAGTTTGAACCAAGCTCTGATCAACCTCATCTAGTTGAAGATGTTCCTGCTCATTGCAGGGGGTTGGACTAGATGACCTTTAAAGGTTCCTTCCAACTCAGACCACTCTGTGATTCTACGATTCTAAAATCACCCAAAAAAGCATGAACACAGTCCAAGTATTTCTTTGTACCCATTACAAATCTGGCACGGGCAGGTGAAAGGCTGCATGAAGGCCTCTTGTGATTTTCTAAACACACCAACACCCTGCTCTGACAACTGTGAGCCTTTTCCTGCTCTGAACAGATTCCTCATCTTTTTGGAGAGAAAACAATAAACAAATGCAGTCCAAATGAAAGCTGAGTTTTCACACATGTTCAGAACCAATTTGTTTAAGGAAGATCTTAATCTGCCGGAGAGCGTGGAAGACTTTCCTGCCTGGAAACAGTGTTGTGAGAAATGAAATGAGGTGTTTTGGGGCAGCAGACAGCTATCTTTTGGAAAGGGTGGGGAGAGGTCACATCTCTGATTCAGCCACCTCCAATACAGCCACAGCAGCAATTCCAACGCTGCAGGTGAATGAAGACCGAATTCCACTCTGACTCCTTGAAGCGTGTCCTGGCCATTGTGTCAATGGGGGAAACATAAAGTAACTATTGCGCAACAAGGCAACTTTATTCCTTAAATTAGGCCCAACCTTTGATAATTTGGATCAAAGGCTTGGGTAGTGGGGAAGCTACTTGAAACAGCACTGGCCAAACACTGCTTGTTTACAGCAGCCCTCTGAGAAGGCCATTCAGGGAGTGGTAGTACTTCCATTGCAGCAAAGTCTCTTCTCTACTAACACCTGAATCTCCTTTTATTTACATTATGGAGCTTTCCAGAGAATTGTAATGAGTGCAAACGCGCCAAAAACTCCTCTCTGAAACCTTTTCAATGAATTTATATACAAGATAAAGAGTATTCCCCGCCTCACCACAACCGTGGCAGCAGCCTAATTCAAAGTCTGTGAGGCTCAGGTGAGAAGGGGAATGTGCTCTGCGAAATGGCATTCAAATAAACACCTGAACAGGGCTTTGCCAAGCTCGCGGGCACTGTTTGGTTTGGGAGCCTTGTGCCTGTGCTGTGATATTTGCACTTTGCTTTCAGATAGCTGCTGGGGACTTCCAAAATGTCTCGGCGAGCCGGCACGCAGCAAGAGCTCACAGCAAACATCAGACAGCATTTCTTCCTCTCCTCCACAAGTGCAATCTCAATCCGGTATCTCAGTATTAGTAAAAGATGTCAGCTCATTTCATTATATATAATTTATTTGAAGTAAACTCCTTTTAATGACTTTTAACTTCAGAAAAAAACAGCGCATGTTCCCTTCTTTATCCAAACCACGCAGGGTATATTTTTGCCGGGCTTTTAACTCTCTTTTATTTCCTTGAGGTGAATCCACAACTAACTAGAGTATTCCAGGTGGAATTAGAGCATGCAGCTCTCTCTATCTTTTGTAGCACCTTTCCAAGAAACACTAAGAACTATAAGATATTACTGCAGACCTGAGAAAACTAATTAAGGCAGAGCTCCAGCTACCCGACAGCCCGCTCTCTCCCTCTCTCCTAGAAAATACAGGAACAAGACAGTACTTTTTAGAGGAACATCCTATAAACAAAGAAGAGCAATCACGATGTGGCAACATATTTGATTCAATTATGCCATTTTTAATGTAAATTCTGGAATCTGGTGATAGAGATGATGTTTTCTGGAGCACAGTGAAGATGCAGGGGATTTCTGCAGAGACTATCTCTACCTTACTGTAAATTACAAAACACATTTCCTCTTCCAGCCTCATGCAGCTGGCTCCAGCTTTGGGCACACAGGATCACAGTAATGGAGAAAAGGCTTTTACAATAACCCTTTCACATATAATAAATATATGACTATGAAAGAGAGAAAGAAGATCACTAAATATCAGAATTCACAGCAACTGAGAGGGCAATTATAAGCATTTGGGAACTTTCCTATGCATTTATATAGCACCTTAAGTTCAACTGCTGGTCTTCAGTTTGACCCATACCATGACAGAAATGGATAATCCTATTGCTTCTGACACTGCTACGTAATTAAATAGCTGCTCTGCCCCCATTAACATAGCTATATCCACTAGGATTTCATTTGTCATCCTCTTTCCACAATGATCTCTTGCTTTGAAATAAGTTTTTCTACTCAGACCTAAGATGTCTTGGGAAGAGGGGTTTTTAGATACCTTCTTATTGAGCTTTGTATGGTTTTTACTTGCTATTGAGTGAAACTCTTAACTGCAAAGAGCTAATAGAACTAATTTTTCTTAAAATATTCATGATTAAGAGATTAAATATGAACGTCTAAATCATTTGCTCATGTGGCAATAAACTTCTTTAACCAATAATTAATGTAGCAAAAGACGAGCAGCTCTCTCCTAAGATATTGGAGAAAAAAAAGGACTCTTATCTCCTTAAAGTCAGAGAGCCAAGGGCCTAGACTTGGTGCTAGAGTGAACCCTGGGCAGCCGTGCTGCGGGCAGCAGCCTGCCCTTACGAACCCTGCACTGCCCCAAGGTCAGGGAAAACAGTTTTTGGTACCTGCACCAGTAAAGCCTATTGCAGCAAAGCGTGGCAGGAGACCTGCTTTGGGGCACTGACGGGATCCTCGATCTCTTTCCTGAGGCAGCTGGAGCACACAAAGCACCCTAATTCGCTGTCACACACTAAGCAAATAATGTCACCTGATACGCTACAAGAATCTTCCATCTACAAGATCTCCTGAAATCCACAGGCAGCGTCTTCAAAAACCAGACATTTCTTTCCTAGTGCTTTCCATTTACCCAAGGTAACTTTATCAGACCAAAAAAACCCCAAACTCCTGCAGAGGTGGAAACTAATTCAAGGCAGGTAGAGGCAATCATGTCCACTGGTAAACAGCAAGAAACAACACGGAGGAAGCCCATACTTTAAACGGCTGGTGCATAACACCGGGATTGCAGCTGCTCTGCCACCCTACGCCACCTCATTACCCCACTGATTGCAGAAATCCTGTTACACTCACTCAGAACATGGCAATAGGATCAGGTGCTGAATGCAGCTGAAGACCTATTTAATTAGTACCCAATCACAAAGACCAAAATTTACTCACTTGTATCTTCTGATAATAGGAAAATGGTTTCAGTTCTTACCAGTGTAGCCATACTTCTACAATATACTGTATTATTTTTTAAATTCTGTCTGCACTCAATCATATTACCATGCCCTACAGGAGGTTTTTGCTAAGTACTCAAAAAAAAACAACCCAGTGCACACAGTGTAGAAAAGCATCACAGCATACTATGAAGACTCGTGCTTAATTTTACATTCTTTATTTGGCCAAAATAGTAGTTGTTCTGCACTCAAACTCATATTTGTAATAAAAACCCCACTCAGCTGCTTATATACTAAAGGAACAATTCATGACTGAATAATCTACCAATTCAAAAGCAATCTCTCTAAGCTACAGGAAACCTCTCGAGTTGCTAGTCTGAACAAAATGAAGCCTCAACAAAATGAACCACTTTGAAACTAAATGAAAATTTAGCAAATTGATCTGAACACGAAAATCTTATGTACAATGCAATGTTTTTAGCCACAATAGAAACGCCTGTTAGAGATCACCCTTGAAACAAGAATCACACCAATAAATCAAAAGATGGTGTTACTGTTGGTTTGCTCATTTTTCTAAAGCAGGATATTTCATTTTATAACGGGATAGTGGGTTTATAACTTCATGTTTAAATAGCAGCTGCCAAGTGCTGGAAGGGAAAAAATAGGAATGGAAGCATCGAATGTTTTCTTAAAAGGGATGTTCTCTCTTCTGGCTTTAATTTTTAATCCACGTTTTGGTGCACCTGGCACCTCGCAAAGCTCTCAGCTCCAAAGTTGCTCTGAGATCAGGACAGCAGTGGTCAGCCCAGTCTGAAAAGAAAAGGAGTGTTTGGTTTGTGCGCTGCCGTAAGCGAGCGGAGCAAAATGACTGCAGATCAAAATTATGAGGTTGCTGGAGCAATTTATACTGCCAAGATGAAGAGCAGGGGGAGGGACAAGATGCAAATGCTGGAGGTGCAGTCATCCAGCAGCGCGGCAGGAGCGTAAAGGGTAATGGAATCTGAAGAGACGGGGACAGTAGAAGAGGAGGGTTAAAGGCAGTGATCGGATCAAGAATAACTTATTTTTCCAGTGGCATGCCATGAGAAAATGTTATTCACACTGATCAAGTAAATGATTCTGTTTTCCATGGAGGTGGCTTCAAGGAAATAAGGGGCTGGTAGAGAAGAAGGTCTAGTCATGCAAAAGCACAATTTGTAGCTTGAAGCTGAACAAGAATCAGACGAGAACACATTTGGCGTAGACACATAGCTCAACCTCATCTAGGACTACTAGGACATAAAATGGCAGTTACACAATTAGCAAGCACAAAAGGCTTTTTTAACTAAACAATAAGTACGTAAGGTCAGCAGGCCCAAGGCTGCCTCAGGAGGTGTCAGTGCTGGTGCATGTGGCAGCAGCCGGCAGGGACTCTTCCCCAGATTGAGACACGTACTGGGCTGGGCTTTAAAGAAAGCTACTTCCCCATCTGCTCCCAGGGGCAAAATTAAAAGTCTGTTGCAACAAGATGAGCAGCAGCATTAGACATGTGGGACTCAAAAGGACATTTTACCCATCTGAAGCATTAAGAGAAAGGATTTGCATTGTACATTTGTATAGAACAAGGGATTTTTTTTTTTCTAATTAAGTGGTATTGAAATATGCAAACTCTGCGCTGTTCTCTCACTCTGCTTGAATTAGTGATTTACAATGACAGTTTACTTTCAGTTCCACACCTGGAAATAGGAGATAAATCAAGTGATAAGCTACCAGCGATGGTCTCAAAGTGGAGAGCACTTTACCCAAGAGTTTCTTGGAGCTTGCTGAGCTGGCACTGCATTATAGCAGATCCGGCAAGATTATCAATTAATGACAGGAGCTGGAGCCAATTATGACACTGTAACAAACTCCACTGGTGCACACTCAGCCTCGATGTTTTTAAGGGAGAAGAAAGAAAAAAGCTACTGCCTTCAGAAGGTCTTTCAGGAACAAAAGAGCATTAGCAGCCTGCTTTTCATGAGCGCTGAGAACGCCCCGTGGCAAAGAAAATTTCCTGTGAGCACAAGAGCTGCAGGTACCTCTCCGACCTGAGACATATGCCTGGAGAAGGGCGAGGGCGTCCGTCCACCCTCACAGCCCCGTGAGAACTGGAAGCAAGGCTCAAAGCACCTCCCCAGGATGACGGGCTGCTGGGCCAAAGCAGCAGGCAAAGCCTGTGGGGACTGTCCCCAAAACCAGCGTGATGTACGGAGAGGAGCACACACCACTCCTGGTTGGTACCACCGCACTCACAGACATGCAGGACTGGCTGGGGCACTGCTGCACCCCCCTGCCCTGCATGGGAGTAGGGCCAGGGACAGCAAAACCTCTGCCAAAACAGGTCCATTTTCTAATGCCTGCGGTTGTCCACTCAGAGGAGCAGCTTCCCCCCACCGCTGGCTGGCAAAGCTCAGGGAGGCTCCTGCTCCACATCTCCTTGGGAAGTCCCTGTCTCAATCCAGGACAGGGGTCTGGGGAACCTCCCTTGCAAGGCAGATAACGTTTACACCACAGCATTATCAAAGCCCTGGAGCAAAGAGAGGGCATCGGGGTTGGGAGAGAAGAAAAACACAAGAAACCCTGAGGCCAGAAAACAAAACACCGGCACAGAGAAACCAGGCGCAGTGGTGAAGATTGACTTCTGTCTCCTGGAAACAGTTTCAAGAAAATGCCACAGCTCATTTATGCTGATCCACTCTGGGTTTTGCTTGCCCCCCACCAGCCAATTTGGCATCCTCCCCAACAGCGTGCCATTGGTTTTCAGTGTAATGTGACTGGGAAATCTAATTGTTTCCTGAAGCACCTTCTAGCTCGTGAAGTCCTTTAGAGCTGCCATGCTCTGTGGCAATCAAAGTGTCTAAATAAATATGCAAAACTGTGCTCAAGCCAGAAAGCCTTTCAAGGAACCAAGTGAGGTTTTTTCCCATTCGGTGCGGATCCAAATATTTCACGGTTTGTTTCTGTAACACCAGCCATGCACTAGAGCACACGTCCTGGTTCAGAAGGGTGCCACGTCTTACACTCCCGCAGCCTGTCAGTACAACAGGATTAACACCAGGGACATGAATGCAAGACACCAGCAGCCAGGAAACACGCACGCTCTCACATACCGCCCCCAACGCACACAATTTAAGCCGTTCTATCTCGAAGCTAATGGAAAACCTTCTCAATATTGCATGTTGAAATGCCTGATAGTTGTAAATAACTTTTTCTGTGTTTAGTTCATATATAATGAAACAGCAGCGAGCAAATGCGGTTCAGTACTCAAAAGAGGGGGCTGCTCAGGCAAATGCATCTTGGAGCCTGCATGCCAGAGCCACTCTCACTCTGACACAGACTAATGGATTTCAGTAACAAAACACAACTCTTATACCTCTAACTATTAGATTTGTTATGCAGCTTTAAAAGCAAAACAGTCATTCTCGCTTCCAAGCAGGAAGGTCCTATTCTCTCCAAGTGAAAATGCAAACCATCAGTTCACTTTTGATTAAGAAAACAAGACCAGTGATAACATACAGCCATAGCTGCACTTTAGGAAAAAAGAAAACATAAAGCCTTGAATCTGAAGGTCACAGTGGCTCCTTCCAAAGGCCTCCTTGGTGAAGGAGTTTAACGTTTCCTGTTATTTTGGTCAGGCCATAAGCTACTTTTTGGTAAAGGAAAACAGGTGAAATGGGTAAACACACAGGTAAACTGTACAGGCCTCCACTGGAGAATGGAAAAGGGTTTCTTTCTTGTTTTTTTTTTTCTTTAATAGATTGGAAATGGGAATACACCACAAGTGTTAAATTTCCCCAACATCACAGAGAAAGCACTATCCCGTGGCAGAGCATCAAACAGATCTGCCCATCCCCATTGAGCCTTTATTTCTCACCTCTGATGTCTTCCTAGCTAAACCCACCAGCCAGGGCAATCAGAAAGTGCTACTGCAGCCCTTTCCCGTGGTTGACACATTCAAACTATGCAGGCAGACATTTTTCCAATCATCTTTAAAAAAAAAAAAAAGCAAAACCAAACCAAAAAACCCCATTAAAAAAATCTTACCATTTAAAAAAAAGAACCCAAAAATTCCATAATTTACAGAATGTCTCCCTGCTTGTTGGATATTAAATGCTTTACTAAGACAATTAAATGACTTGAAAACAAAACCAAGTGACAGGTATATTTTTTCAAGATCACTGATCTTTCAACGAAGGGGAAAAAATCCCAGCTTTAATTGCACAAAGCTGCATATCATACTTTCCTCTCTTGAGATTTCATTATAGGCCTGAAACCAGAGAATTGCATTGCCAGCTCTTGCCTGCTCTTCCAGCTATTTCTGGTTTTTAATAATTATTCATTAATTGCACACTATGATAAGATCCTTGCTGTTTTGAAACATTTTCCCTCTGGCCCCCATACTATTAAAGACCCTGATTGCCTGCCAACAGCGTAAAATTAAAAATCAAAGCACTACCTCTGAAAGGTTTAATATGTGCCACATTGAAAGAGTTTCTACAGCTTACAGCCATGTAATTGCATCACCAGCTAACTGCACAATCTCTCTCAGCATTTGAAATCTTTTCCTTTGAAACATTAGCCAGCTGAGAGCAGAGGTTTTGTTTAACACCCTGATTTACTCTCCATGCATGCCAGAGTTTTGTATGTCTCCTGCGTCCTTCCCCACTTCTCCACTTTGCTTGGGGCAGTTGAGAGGGAAAGGCCCAGCCAGCCGGTGGTGAGGCACCCTGCTCCCGCTGGGGAGAGAACCCAGGGAGAGAAAAAAAGAGTCACTGGTTCAAGCGGGAGATTAAAAACAAAAGCGTTTTATCAGCTGAACCTCCTCTCTACCCACCCCTTACAAGCGAGTGGCTTTTTTCTGCCTGTTGAATCTTCCTCTTCTCCCCTCTCCCCCTGTCTTGGTGCCGCAGGAACCCACTGCTCCCATCAAACCTGAAGCCTCCCCTCCCACCCTGGTCTGCCAGGACCCAGCCTGATCAGCACAGGATTGCAGGAGGCATTTCCATTTAACCATCAGCCTTTTCTTTACGGCTCCCCTCTTCAAAAGGAATGAAGTTTCCACATTTTGCCAGTGGCCTGGTGAAGGAGCAGGTACCCCGTGCCGCTGACTGGAATAAACCCCAGTGGCTCCAGTGACAGACAGCAATTCACAATCCTGTCCTTTCGCTGAACCCGCTGAGATCTAAATGTTATTTCTTCATCTAAAAATCTCATTTCTAAATCCTATTTCTTCATCATAAGGGTCATACGGATAAGGACAAGTCACCAGCAACCAGCCTAGCACACACAGCCTTACTAGGGAGGCAGGCTGGAGAAATTTGTGCAATTGAGTTGATCAAAGCTGGTTTAGACAAAGAAAACCGTGGAGACGTAGCTTGCATTGATCGAAGTGTAGTCATGATGTGCCAAAGGGGAATAAAGATGCCCTTCACACAGTTTGGCTGCTTTAATGATTTCAATATTAACAGTGCTCTTTCCCAGAAAAAGGCAATTTTCTACCTTCGGTTTTTTGGACCTCATGATTATCACAAGTGCCAAAAACTGTTTAATGCTTATAAAAGCATACCTTAGAAAGATATTCCTCTGTAAGCCCTCAAATGAAGAGGCTTTGGTTATTTGTATCTGCTTGTGCCCCAATACGCACTTTTCTTTTAATTCAAAATCTTGGTCTTGGCTGCACTGTAATCTGGTTTGTCCTTCCAGTTCATCAGGTTTCACTTTCACAGTACATCCGAAATCAGCTCCTGCAGCATCTGCAGAGACCCTCCCTGGAAAGCTGGGGGGGGGGTTGCTCCGATTCCTCCCTAACCTGCAGCTCGGCATTCTTCTCCGTTATTCCCATACTATCATAGCAATTAAAAACAGGGACGCTGTAGATAAGATTAGATATTTTGGTAAGACAAAGTATATCTCTCTTCACAGTAGCTTTAGGGAGGCAGAATAGAAGCTGGCCTTCACTTTGTTTTCTAAATTGCAATTTAGAGGTTGTATAATAAAATGTGCACTTTGTTTTGCAGAGATTTTTGTATTCCAGACTGTTCCCTGACGAGGAGGGAGGCTGCTGGTGCCAGGGGTTTTCAGCTGCCGGTGCCTGCATGTAGGGCACAAAGGGACACCGGGGGGATGTTTGGAGGGATAAATTAATAAACATGTATTTAGGCTCATAACATTAGTTTCCAATACCCTAAAGATCTTCGCCTGACTCAGTTGTAAAGCTTGGGTCTTAGAGCCTAATTTAAAACAAAATTCCTGTGTCATAGTATTATTTTTTTTAACTGGAATTGTACAGGTTTATGTTTGAAGGAAGTTGCTGGAGTAGAAAGTCAAACTGCAGACACAAAGAGCACTTCCCCCCAGATTTGTAAAGATTCCCATGCAAATTGGTGCTCCAGAGGGCATGTTCATGTGAAATTGGGAGATTGTGAAGTAGAGGTGAATAGTGCCGTGTTAAGGACAAAATTATTAAATGAGAAATCCTCCAATACACATGAATTAACAAAGCACTTCCATTCAGGATCAGTCTCTGTTCCCAGAGGAAAGTCTCTGTGGTGGCAGAGCACAGGACAGGCTCCGTACCAAGTACCACATTGCGCAGGGACATCTCCACTGCAACGTGCCACCACTCCTCAGGTGAAGGGCCGTCCCCGTCACGTGTAGCAGGGGAGGACTGAGGGCCCTGAAAGCTCACAGAGCTAGTCACTGATTCTCCTGAGAGTGCTCCAGGTTCTCCATCTTCCCCATGTGGCCCAGTGGGCACACTGTGTGGTTTTTGCACACCAATCTCCCTGTGCACAGGGGAACAACGGAGACGACAAAGCCCCATACTCCTGAGGTGGTGCAGATATAAAATCCATTGTGCATGGACTGTTCAGGCGCAGAGACATTTTTTTTTCTGTCTAAAGGGACAGTACATAGACTCGTATCTTGCCTGTGCAAATGGGAGGCATTGAGGGGAGACAGTGACCCGTTTCCAGGCCTGGGGCAGTGAGGAGTGAGGCCACACTGCTGCCCTGCGTGCCCTCCAGAGAGAGAAGCCCTCCCAGAGATGGCAGGGGACACACCAGACAGACAGAGAGCAGACCAGGGGCTCCGAGACCCTGAGAAGATGCACCACTGTGAAGTGAGATGATTTAAACAGTTACAGTCGAGACACTCATGCAGCCACTGTGCAGCAACCTGCTATATCAATTTCATATTGCCACTTTGTGTTGCAACCAATTAGCTCATTAAGGAAAGTGCCTATTAAGAAGATGCTGAACCGGATATACACAGGTTGGCTATTCCAGATGTTAAAATATCCTCCTGAGCAGCATACACAGGTTTTTTTTCTTTCTCTTTTTTTTTTTCCAAATACAGAAAGATTGGACTGTTCACTGGCTGGGTTTGGTACACACGGGACAGGTAATACACACCTGGGAACACTGCACCGACCTTGTCCCGCAGCTCCTGCATTGCTAAAGAGCAAAGGCCTGACCCCATAGTGAGGTATTTGGGCTGAATTATCTTTCCTTGCTTCTCCCGACCCCAGCACCTTATATAAATTTATAGCTGGAATACAAAGCTGAAACGAAGGCAGAGGGAAAGCACTCGAAGTAACACCCAGGTTACTGCAGGCACTAAATAACAGATCGGGCCCTCAGCTCACCGCTGATAAATGCTGTCACGTCAAAGGCAGTCCATCCCTCCAGTATCTTTCTCCTTACCAGCACCATCCTCATTCCCCTAGTTCTGCGTTTGGGATATGATAATCACTAACTCGAGGGTACTGCTGGAGCTGAAGGTGCTAACCTTATCTCTAAAAAGCAAGCCCCTTGCGTCGCAAAGGGAAGAAGGCTTTATTCCAAGTTCTAATGTCAACTTTTCTTTACTGCAATCTGGCATTGCTCACACAGACAAGCCGGAGATACAGCAACAAAGCCAAGGAGAGAAAACAGAGTTCCCAGCAGGATTCACAGAGCAGGTTAAACTTTAAAAGCCACATTTGTACCTGCAGGACAAGCTTAAGAAGTACCCAGGAATCCTGCACTTCCCACAAGAAGAGTAATTGCTTTCTGGGGCTATTTTAAACTAAGAACATTGGCCTTTCTTACACTCTCCTGCACTGGAGCGACTGCCTTTTTTCTTCCCCTTTTCAAAAATCAACAGTGAAAAATCTCTCCTAACTTTCCAGCGTTGTAATGCCGCAAAGCCCTTTCCCGTCCCTCTTTGCCAGCAGTATCTGAAAGATTGCACCACTCTTTTTTTTTTTTACTTCTTTTTTTTTTTTTTCTTTTTCAAGTCCACATAGAAAAGGACAAAGGCTTGGGTTCTAAAACCTGGACTCTGCCATCTGTCACCCTGGACAGCCAAGCTGAGTCACGTAACACCTGAGAGCAGACGGTGCCTTGGGCTAGCCTGTCTGTTTGCAGGCCAGCACCAGTAGCAGAGGCAGAGGCACATGTCTTCAAGCTGTTTATCGTTGCCGGTGGTGTTACACGAGTTGGTTACAGCCCAAAGTGCTGAGGCTGAAGACTCGAATCCCTTTCAAACCCTGTTTATGTCTCTGCCAGCTCTTGCCTCCAGGCACACAGCCCTTCAACATGCCAAGCCACCAAGAAGAGGGTGGCCTTAGGGGACAGCCCAGCCATGCATAGGAAAGGCTCCTGCCCGTTTGTGCCAGGAGGGATCAGATTCCAACACACTCCGACACCTGGAATAATCCTGGATTATTTCTTACCAGAGACGCATGGCAATCTGCATTTAATCCAGTGTTTCTCATGCAGAAAATATCTGGGGTTTTCTAGCTTCTCTACAAATAATCTCATTAATAGACAGGTTAATGTAGGCTAATTCCAGCCGCATGTTTCTGAATTGCAGTAATGGCTAGTCCTACACGCAGGTCCTGCAACTGAAGCTAATGGAATGGCTCATTTGATAAAAATAAGTTAAATATCCCTTTTTGCAAAATTATTGCCTAGGATGACGATACAGATATAAGCGAGGAAAGGAAAGATTACACCATATTTTACTTTACTAGTCAAGTGGTAACAGTGTGCTTAATCACCTGAATAAACCTGCATTGGGCTGCATCAAAAGAAGCATTGAGGGAGGTGACTCTACCGCTCTGCTCTGGTGAGACCCCACCTGGAGTAGTGTGTCCAGCTCTGGAGTCCGCAGCACAGGAAGGACATGGACCTGTTGGAACAGGTCCAGAAGAAGGCCACGAAGACGATCAGGAGGCTGGAGTACCTCTCCTATGAAGACAGGCTGAGAGAGTTGGGGTTGTTCAGCCT
>JAOXJM010000079.1:8598003-8621979 GCA_026413425.1 Tringa solitaria
GTGTTCAAGGCCAGGCTGGATGGGGCTTTGAGCAACCTGGTCTAGTGGAAGGTGTTCCTACCCATGGCAGAGGAGGTTAGACTAGACGATCTTTACGATCCCTTCTCATTCTAACCATTCTATGATCCTGTGTATTGCACACAATTACCGGTACAAGCCCTTCTGCTGCACTGAAAATGTCTTTAAAAATTAAAAATCTAAAACTTCATCACAAAATATGTTTCTGGCTCATGCAAATATTTCTGTTCAGTCTATAACCTAAGGAACTATATTATTCTCTGGTCACATCTCTGATTAATGCTAATGAGATTTTGATGAACCCAAAAAAATACCAACAGTTGTAACATGTCACAGGTAAAATACCATCCTTTTTTTTTTTTTTTTTAATATGCTTGGAAATGAGCTTGAAAGATGTCACTATCCTAGCAGAAACCATCTAATGGGATGTGTACACTCAGGGAACCAAGTAGCACAGTTATAATTAAAGTTTCATTATAATTTCCATTAGAAAGTAGTTTCTAAGGGATTTGATTCAACAGTAAAAATTGGCTCCGTGATGATACTTTGTACGCAAGGTCCCCACAGGTGTCAGAAGGAGTAGGTAATTCACAACATGCTACAATCGTGCTGGCTTTAATAGCAGAGCTGTGTCTATAGGATGGGGCGTCATAAAAAGCCTGGAGAAGGCACCCCAGCTGGGTGGACTGGACGCAAGGCTCACAGCGGGCGCCGCAGTGACTTTCTGATGGATGGCGATGGCTGAACCCTGCTTTGCAACCCTGACCTCCCCCCGTACGCGTCCTCTCGACAGCAAAGGTCAGTGCACACAATATACACCCTCGTGCCATAAATATTGTCACTGCTCCAGGGGCAGAGGGGGAGCCCTGGCCCTTATTTTAACTTGTTAATTACAGATCACAGAAAAGAAAATTGAAAACATCAACTGTTTCTAAAAGAGAGATCCCACCCGTGCGGCGCACAAACCGGGCTTAGGGTATGGCATGGGGCAAGTTGTCCATGCAAGACTGATGAGGAAGATGAGAGCACTTAGTTTTGTAGCATAAATAGGAAATCCCCTGTAATTTTCATTAAACATAACTCATTCTCCCTGTACCAATAAAACCGTAACCAGGTCACTGGGGAATTTGTTGTTGACTCAGCCAGAGCTGCCGCTGGCTAAGCCTTCTCCTGACAGGTTATAACCAAAATGATGGTCAGACCAGGCGTGAATTTATTAGAGGGAAGGAGCTGAGGCTTTCCACATCCCTCTCACTCCAGTCCTCCTCACATGCTGCAGCTCTACAGACTATCTCAGATTTTGTCACCACACTGCAGCTTGAAGGGCATCTGTTGTTTACAGCAATAAAACTTTGTGGGTACAAAGGCAGTATCACTGTAATATCAATACAGCAGTACGATACATTCAAATTTAGAATATAAAGATATGGAGTGGAAAAAAGAAAAAAACCACCCAGTGCTGGACCAAATACTTTTCAAGTCTACAATCATGGAGTCACTCAAGTGTGCAGTACATCATCTCAGTGTGCAAAGCCTCAGTGGGTGAGCAGAAAGCAGCATTTGCAATGGAGATCAGGATTCCAGATAAAAGATCTGAAAACATGGTTTGGAAGGGTGAATTGCTTATTAGCTCAAATAAAATTAGCCGAAAGCTTTATCAGATTAAAAAAATAATTGAAAATGTATCAGTATTTAACTGAGACCATGTTCAGGAAAACAAACCCACAGTAAATAGCATGAGAAATCCACAAGTTCCAGCATACACTGAAGGTCAGAAGTGAGGATTTATCCCATATGAATAAGAGGAACCAGGTGGCAATACTGCAATCAGTTGAAGAGGGATGAAAACCTATTTTGGCTTTAAGCAGTTAACGTAAAATTAATGTTTCCCTTATTTATGAGTTGAGGTGCACACTACACAATATCTTAGCCCCAGTCAGTGTCCGGAGGCACTCAGACCACCTTTCATACCAAAATTAAACTACATTTATAAGGCAGCGTGTACAAGATCTTTTTATTAAAAAGCCAACCCACCTTTTTAAACTATTCATCACAGTTAATCCTGTCCTCTTCATAAGCATTTACTGCCGACAGAGCTCTCCCATGGTGTCCAAGGGCACAATTTGCTAATGCAACATTGACATGATTTTAGTGAATGGGAACCAGAAGCAGAGAAATTCCCCTGAACCAGACACTGCTCATTGACCCTGGTGTCAACCATTTAAGGCCACAGGAAAAGCCAAGAACCCTAGCAGGTGTAAATCAAAAAAACCCTTAACCTTGGATCCAAATATCACCTTTCATGGTGGAGACACTGAAATTCACAGCAAACTGGACTCAAAAGGGCCAACACACATCCACAAACCTGGAAAGCTGCTGAAATATGAACAGGTTGCTTATTCTGCCTACTGCGGTCATTTCACCCGGCGCAGCAAACGCACGGGGGTACACCAAACAAGGTGTGTTTTGGAGTGGAGCAAACCATTTCTCCACCGACTGCGGAGAAGGTGCTAATGTGTCTGACTCCTCTCAGGACCTCCAGCGCAACCCCAAGGTGCCACCTCCGTGCCACCCCCGGCAACGCGCCGAGAGCAGATGGAAAACCGAGCCGAGGCCAGCGGAGGTCTGTTGATGGTGCAAGGCTGGCAGGTGAGAGGTGGCAGACTCAGTTCAACTTTCTCAAACGTAAGTTTGCTTTCCTTGTCAGTGGAGCGCTTTACAATAGATCTTCCTGAATAATTCATTGTATGGGTCTTCATGTGTGCATTGTAGTGTTTGATTTTCCAACATACTGCGCTAATCTATAAATACTGACTATAAACACTCCTAGCAGATAGCTTTATTTTATGTTGCATCGGTGTTTTTTTTTTCTTTTTAAGTGTTGCAGGAGACAGCACAGATATTTTACTGTCTCTCTCTTCCAGCAACACCAAATGCTACAACATTAGTGTTATTAACATATGCATTAGCTCAAGCTGATCCGCTCTCCCAGCTGCTGCTCGCAGCTCCCAGGGAGAGGCTGCAGCAGTGAATCAGATAGCGCTAATGAGCGTGTTAATGAAGTTCCCGCAGTTGAGCGCCGAGCTCTGAGAGGGGCATTAAAAGCATATCCTGTAGTCTTGAAAACTGAAATGGTTCATGGCAATTGATTTTATTTATTTATTTACTCACTCACCATTCTGTGTAAAATTTCTGATCAGGAGAAGAATTCAGCAAGAGAAACGCACATGACAGAGAAATGACAATATTGCAATCCAGTCTGAATTTAAAAGCGGAGAATTAAAGTTAATTAGGAAACATATTCCAGCTGGACTTTTGCCAGCTCCACTCTGCCCTGTAGAGGGCTGCCAAACCCTTACTTGCCTTTCATTAGCTATCTTTCTGCTCTCGCTTTCCTCTATTTTGTCCTCAATAAATTGTTTCTTTCACTTTTATTACTTTAATAACATAGTTTGTTAGTACTGTAGCAGATATTGTTTCTGCAATTTAATTAAAATTAAATTGCTGATACTCTTTATAAAAAATTCTCCCACACATCAAAATATTTAAAAATAAAAATAACTGAGGACCCCAGAGAAGGTTATATTTTTTTAAAAAATAAGGTATTCCAGTTGGACCAGGGATTATTTCCATGGCAGTATGCAATTCCACATGGGAAATTCAAAAAGTCCCTGAGCTAATGCTGCTGAGAGCCTCATGTGTGTCTTTATGAAAGAGAACATTAACAAGAAGTATAAAAAAATTAAGATAGTGTAAATAAAAACAGCAGTTGGCATTGCTATAGAAAAAAAACCCTGCAACCCTCCAGCAATGCAACCATTAGGTTAATAATGACAGTTTTGTCCCTTTTCTTGCCACTGCTTAAGGGGCTGCTTCTCATAGGTTCTTCTCTGCTCCCTCCCCAGTAAACTCAATGATCACAAGGTAGTTTGGCAACATTTTTGCAGCACTTCTGTTTGATTATAAACTCTGCTGGGGTTTGGGGCAAGGGAGACCTAAGCACTCTGCAGCCTTTCCAAGCAATCATGCCAGGACAGAAGAACAGGGTCAGAGGGGAAAATGCTAAACAAGTCTTTTATTTCCTGTTGATTTCCTCTGACAGACTGATTTGCATGCAAACATCTGGGTTTCCGTGAATTCCTTCTTCTAAGACATAGCTTTGAAAAGATAATGATGCTCCCAAAGTCATAGGATTTGGCCTTAAAACTCATTTGCAGTCTCTGGCCACTCTTGGTCTCTGTTGCTGCACCTTTGATGGAGATTCCCACCCAGCAGGTTTCGGGGACAGACTGCATTCAGCTCATCATCCCTTCCTCCGTGCTTTGTTTCACACCAAGATATTGAAGCCAAAGGGAGCTCTTGGTGCCAAAATGAGGGAGGTAGCAGCACCCATTTAGTCCCTTACTATGACACTGTCACCACACACTTCCCACTGGCCATGGCTAGTGAGGTCACCAAGGCTACTGCCAGATTCATGAATCTTCCAAAGCAAAGCACCCTACTCACAAGAAAGCCCTCTGCATTAATTGGCTTTAATAGTTTACACAGCTATTGTAGGTTTCTTAAGAAGTTAAAAAAAAATGCAAAGCAAAGTGGCACAAGAAGAGACGTAGGAGGCAAGTTTCCTCCCAGCATTAGGAAGCTACAGCTCAGCAAGGAATCCTGCCTACAGCCCTGCATCTGGCCACCCCTTTGCCCTGTTCATGTGGGAATTTTGGTGCACTGGCAGGACCTCACAGAGACACTGGAGCACTCCCTCTCCTTATTGCATGTGTTGGTTCACCGTGGATCTCCACGGCACACAAGTCTGACAGTCGTGGAAGTGGAGCAGGGTTTAGCACCCAGCCGGAACGTGCAGAAGCTCAGCACACACCAGCTCCTGGCTATCGTTCCACTTGTCAAACGTAACCGGGATCTGTGGGTACCAGCATGGGGAGAGACAACCTAAGGCAAGACGAGGCATGGGATTTTGAAGAGCTGCAAGCACAACATGCCACTGCTAAAAGCCACGTCACGCTACTGAATGGTGACAAATACACCTCCTGTCAATGCCGGGGCATTTCTTTCGGTTTGAAATTACAGCTTTGAGAGCAGCAGCCTGACTGCTTGTGTACAGCTGCCACCACGCTATTTGCTCTGCCAGTACTCCTTGATCTTTGCCTCCCTGTTAATACATCCATAGGTTTTGATGTTTGACTACGGTACTCACGACAGAGCGACAGCTGGGTATTTACCAACCACGCTATTTTTCTTTTCTCCGCTTTTCTAGTGCCTACTATAGAAAAAGAAAATCTCTGTTATTGCAAGGGCATAAACACCCCACCCAGCTTGCTGCAGGTACCCTCGCACAAGTGATCTGAAGACGAATGATCACCACAGCTGGTCCCAAAAAAACATCATATTGAAAACCTTTGTTCTGTGGTTCTGTTTTGAAGCTTTGTCCACAGCATTTCTAGCTGTGCCATATTGGTTTTGTTGATGATGGGAAAGAGCATTTTGGTCACAGGATGGATTTTCAGCTCAGGACACTCTTTTTGGATGCTGTGTCCTCCTAGCAAGTGTGAGGGTGTTGGTTATCTGGAGCATGCGTTTCCCAAAATAACTTTTAAAATGCAAAATTAGTATTTTCAATCTCATGGAGTTTTGCTAAATGGAAAATGTTCCACACCCCCAAGTAGCTCAGCCTCTTTGATTTTTTTCCTGCTTCATTTAATCACCGGAACAATTAATTCCTCACTCTCCTTCCTGTAGGATCGCGCAGATCAGTGCTGGGCCCCCACTCAGCTGTCAGCACAAATTCAGCTGCCATTTCCATGCTGACAACTCAGATCTGCCTCTCCATTACAGACCTGTCTCCGTGTGTCCCAGCGAGAGGCTCAGCCTGTCTCCCTGACTACCCCTGGATGCCCAGCTGTCAGCTTGCCAGCAGTATGGCTAGAGCAAAAACTGAAGTCCCCCTCTCACCACCACCTCTTTTCCTAATCTTTTCCAGACCCTGCCACCTCACTGCCCATCTCTCTGGCCCACAGCTCAGCCTCCTGTCCTGCCTCCAGAGGGGCTGGCCAACCTGGGCTTCATCCTCACAAAGTGCCTGGGACTGACCTGAACTCTCAGTGTACAGCACACACTGTGCTCATTTCTTCACCAGCCTTAGCAAATCTTGCTGTGCTTTGCTTGCATCCATTCAAAGTGCTCAAAAGACCTTTTTCCCAGGCTGCTGAGACAGACACCTCACCCCTCTCCCTCCCGCTTCTCCCTTACCACAAATAAAAGAAGGGAAGCCAAATAGGGTCATAATTTGCAGCCCGTTCCTACTCAACACTGATTGCCTACTAGCAGATGAGACATTAGTGTCCACATCTCCTCTGCCCATAGCGTTGGACTTTCTTATACTCTCCTTGGTTTAATTAGCAATTTGTGCTCTGTCCCAGGTGTCTCCTCACACTGTGAACACCTGCAAAACTGAACTCACTCACTCCAGAAACCTTTCAAATCCCTATAGAAATGTTTGCAGTATTTGGTTGCTTACATTCCTTCTTAAAATTCGTTGTACCTATAACCTGGCACCTGGTTACATGACCAGGGCTGCTGTGAGCTTCAGTGCTGCATTTTTGTAATACTGACACTCTTTACCATTGAAATGAAAACAGACTAAATATAATTCAAGAAAGTAAGGTTTAACAACAACCACCCAGAGGACAGTGCCTCCAAGGGCAATGAGCTTCACAGCCTTTGCTGACCATCTGTGACCATTCATTTCCAGGGGCCTGTGCACAAGTGAAGTCTCAGCTCCTCTCTGCTCCTTCTCTGAAAATCAAAAGGCTCATAAAGCCTCAACCATTATTTACCAGGATAATAATTTTCCAGGATGAACTCCTGGAATTTACACGTGAGGCAGAGCAGCTCACAAAGTAAGAGCTGTGGTCCCCATTGTATAACCTCTCTGTGTCCCCTCCTGCAGCACAGCCTCTCCCATAGAGCTCTCAAAGCAACACTTTGAAAGCCACTCACTCTTTCCTAACAAACCTCTCCCCCAGGAGACAGGGAAAACCCACTGCAGCAGGAAATTGGTCCATGGCAGATGAGTCCAACATCATGTTTTTCAGAAATAACTTCTGTCAAAATCCCTCAGCTGGGCTCTTACACAAGCTCAGTTTACTGTCACTGCATGTTCAGGCTGCAAAGGGCACAGAGTAAATACTAAAGTTACCAGCATCACCAAACAGAAATGCTCAAAATGCATTAATTTGGTCTAGTAGGTAATGAAATAAGTTGTACCTACATTGAAAAAAAGTTTAAGGTTCAAGAGATTACTTTCCAGTTTGAGTCCTAAGCATGCATTGGGCCATATTTCACTTCTTCCCCTGAGAAAATTGAGTATTTTATTCCTTATTTGCATATCATGCTCAACAAACTAAATTTGAAGGAGAAGTTGGCCATCCAGTACAGAGAATAAGAGATTCAGATGGAAAAGCACTCAGAATGTCAAGTCCTGCAAAACACCATTTAATCTGGGTTTACCCTCCTAACACTTTCCCCTTGGCTAGAAGGAAAACAGACTCCAGCATTAATAAATAATAACTTGGTTAAAGAACATATGGAAATCTGGAGCTAACCCCCAGTCATTGCAGGAGACCTACTGGTTCAACGTACTTTGGCAGTAGATTACCTTTTTCTTCCCAGTGATCGAACTGCTAATTCACAGTGCTCTAAGCAAAGGTCTACTGCAGATACAGCCCCAAACCAGCAACCTTTCCACCTGTGCAGAGCAGTGGCGCTGTGTGTGTTGCAGAGGCTATTGGCAGACATGTCAGAAATCTGATGTATCAGAGTTCTGTCAAAATTCGAGGAAATTATTGATTGGGGACACAAAGTAGATCCAACGTGCACAAACAAGACCCTCCACTTTTACTCCTGCCAAGACGAGCAGCTCTGCACCTCACAGGGCTTCCCCCAGCAACGGGGTGCGAAGCAGCATCCAGTGCTCAAATACAAAAAGCTTTGTTACACACAACAGTCAATATGATGCACAAAACCTCTTAAAACCTACATAAGCAAATTGCATATTATGATTGCACATCCTTCGTGCAGAGGATATTTTCTGAGCTTATGTGAGGTTGTATTTAGATTTCTTTCTTCTCTCACATTCTTTGATCTGCTTATTACACCTTTTTTAAAATAAAAATGAGTTTTGGGACCAGGATTAGATTCTGCTGACAGCCACAACTAGAGCACTCTGTTCAATGCAAAACAAATTATTCCCTCAGACTAGTTGTTTATAATGTTTACACAGTAATCATTGCTGGAATTTCAGCCTTATGGTACATTCATCATAGTTTGACTTAATTTCTGAGACCTCTTAGCCTAGGAAGAACCAGGCTGTTGATTTGCTTTTTAGCATTTCAAAAAGCAGACGGATAATCTAGAATTTGTTTTCTGTTATTTAGCTGCTGTTGTGAACTCTGAGAGACAATGAATGAAGGAAAAAGAATAGCTTTGTGCAAGGTGTCAGTTTTGCCCCAGTCTGGAACGGAGGTCTTTCCTCTCCTCACTGTACCAGTGGCAGATGCCAATCACATTCAATTAGTCTCACAGGATTCATTTCAAAACTCACATTCCCAAGTACAAAATTGCAGAGCGGGGTTTGGGCTTTTTTTAGCAGTCAACTGCTTTTTCCATTGCAACTGTCAATCAATCGATCAGAAGGGAGGGACCCGAGAGTGATGGTTCTAGATGTTCAAAGGAAAAAGGGTAAAACAATTTCTAGGTAAGAAATTGCTTTCTCTATTGCTTGAAGTGTCTACCACTATGGGAAGTAGCAAGCAGTAATGATTAGTTTCTGGTCTTTTTGTGGACAAGGATGTGCTAACACCTCGTGTATGTGATGGCAGCTTGCTGTCCTTAATCATACAGTAACCTTGAATATTATATATCCTCTAACACTTCCAATTCTAAGCAGCCAATATTTTTTGGAAGCGCAAGTTTCAGAAATGAGATTAGTTATAAAGTGGAGAGAGATATGGCCAATGTCCTCTTAGTGACTAAAGCCATTTAGTCCCTAGGTTTCATTTTAAAGTAGGTTAAATAAAAAGGTGCCCAGCACTATCCTTATCCCTGTGCATTTACAGTTTGATATGCCTTTTGAAAAATAACATTGCATCCGAAGAATACAGCATTTCTCTGTCCTCAGTGCACTTTGGCAACTCACAGAGAATTACTAAATATAATACGTAGGAACATAACACTAAAGGGATGTATAGGTCAAGGAGTCCAGTCCCTTGATATTGGAGACAACCACATCACACAATCCCCTTAATAAACTGATTAAGATCCATCTGCAAACTAGTTAGGTTTTTGCCCCCAAAATCCCAGTGAAAGGCTTTTCCAGAGCGTCACCTTTTTACTGATTAAAAAGCTGCTTCTAATTTCCATCTGAAATTTATTCACGGCCAGTTTATTACCAATTTGTTCTTGTGCCAGCACTGTCCTCTAGCTGAACTAGCTCCGTACTCTCCCTGGTGTTTACTTCTCCGATGTATTTATAGACAGCAATTCACATCCCCTCTCCACTTTCATTATGCTGGGATAAATAAGGAGGCTAATCTGATACCTTCATACAACCAAACCACACCATCCCTGTGTTCGTCCTGATATCATTTCCACTGGACTCCCTTTCTTGAACTTCCCCAACGTCCCCACCATATTCCAGAGGAAACCCCATTGCCACAAAAAGTGTCCATTACCCCAGCTTCCCAGGAATGCTTATCTTGGACCACATTTGCCTTATTGCTAAGAAGTCTGAAGGAAACCCCTGCAGCTGTAGGTAGCTCATCTGCAGTTCTGCCCTCTACAAGTCATGAGCTTATAGCAGACATACTTGTCATGGACCCCTCTATTTTCTCAGTATGAGAACCAACTGCTTTATTTAAATCCAGAGTTTTAAATCTCAAAGACTACGGTTGGCAGACTCCTATCTGAAAAGACCTGGGATAGGTGAAAGTTATGACTGCCTCTCAAGACTGGAACACTCGATGCCGGTCTCACACAGGAGCTGCAAAACCCCTCCAAACTCAGGTGCCCGACCCTAGCATGATGAGTCACTGTGGGATGTCACCATCATGGGAGCACATGGGGCACCATGGGGTTACCTTGATTCCCCAATCTGAAATGAACAGGGGTTATACCCAGTCCTTGGGTTTCCTTTCCCTCAAAATCTCCTAAGAAGATGAATTCCAAAGAGCACCTCTCTGGGGCCTTACAAAACATAGTGCCAGCTTTTTCCAAGCCTCACTAAAGAGAAAAGCATTTCTTCTCTGCATGGTAGTGCAGTGGTTCTAGGACTGGCTGGGCTGCAAAATTCCCTCATTTACTTGTGGGGTTTCCAGCTCACACCACTGTCACGGGGAGAGCAAACTTACACACCCATGGTCTCTTCTGAGCTAAGAAGCCTCTACACAAACCAGGCATCAGACAGGTGAGATTCAGTAGGGTAGGAAGTTGTAGGGAGGAGGAGGATGGGCTTAGCCTTATGGCTCAGGTCTCACCAAAATTCAGTCACAGCTTGTAGCTGCTATTTCTATATTATTAAACATAAAAGGATGTTGATTGTTATCAAACATCAAAGGATGCAGTACATATCATCCCATTAAAGCCTCCAATCTGAATATTAGCATCTGTACTGCAACCTCTTGCAAATCAAAAAGGTAGCTCTCGTTTGGGTTATGACCACCACCTATATTCATTTCTACACCATCTTCACATGACAGCTTGTCTTGTTCGGAGAGCCCAGATTCCTGTACATGCTTTATACTCAATGGAGGAGTACAATAAAGCTTCAAGAAGTCCATCTACTTTATTTCTTATTGCTCATTTACCTCTGATCATACAAAAAAAAAAAAAGAAAGAAACTGCCATTCTGGATTTCAAAGATACTCAACAAGACCTTTTGTGCCCTGACACTCTCCCTTTTCACTAAACTTTTAATATTTGTAGCCTTTAACATTGCAATCTTTAACAAAAATAAAGGAAAACCCAAGTCAAATGAAATCAGACGGTGATCAAGAGAAAAGGGTCATAGCACAGTTTAAATGGGCTCTTAGACTCTTTCCAGTACTTGTAACAGAAGAGGCCTTCAGTAGCCTTAGAAAAAATGAATGCTATAACCTTCAGGCCAGGTACTCCAACAAAAGAATTGCACAGAAAGATTTAATGGGTTTGGGATACATTCTTGCACGCTGGGAAATATTTGCTATTCTGCACCCAAGAGGACTGTAGCATCTAGTGGAGGCTGTGGAGGTGAAAGATTAGACAGTGGAAATTGGTACAGTGACAGCAGAGATACTTCTGTCAAGATTTCCTCAACTCCCTCTCTGACTCCTGTTACTAGTATTGTGGCACCATAAATGTGAAGGGCACCAGAGCTCACCTGCACCTGAATGCTACAATTCATGGGTGACGTCTTTAAAATCACCACTATCTGAAACACTGCCTGTTCCACATACACTGATTCTTCAAGGTTTTTGGGGATTTTTGTTGTTGTTTTTTTTCCTCTTTTCCCAGAGGTATTTCAGATTCACAACCAACTGAGTAAGCAACAGAATAAGTTGTTTAAAGTACAATAATAAGAACCGCATTAAAGAGGTCCATATTTTCTGAAAATAACATAGGTCCCACTGGAACCAGAACTCCAGAGGATTCTCTATCTGGGGTTTGTTTTCTCTACTCCCGGCCTTGGAAAGAAAATGTACAAAACCTAAATTTTTATAGAATTATATGGACAGTTTCAAACAAAACCTTCCCCAGGAAAAGATCATCCAGTGGAAATTTCTGGTGTAACCACAGAGACCCAACCTCAAAATAGCCAGTAATCTGGAAGTTCACTTGCCTTGGCTCTGCTGCTTACCTTCAATGATATCCCTACCATCAAATCACTGGTAGAGAAGGTTTTCTTTTGAGGGAGAAAGGGAAGGAAAAGCGGAGGAAGTTGATCCTAGTGCAGAAGAGGAGAAAAGCACTGATATTTTCAAATGGAAGATGGAAGGGAAAAAAAGTGTTTAATCCAGCTATACCTCTTATTGCTGCCTACATTATTAAGAGTCTTCCTTTTCTAAACTTCAATAAAAGCATCCACATCTGCAAAGAAACATTTGCCATCTTCAAATAAAAACATGTGTAAATTGGTTTTGCCTGTCCCAATTCGATGTCAGTCACGGAGTACTACTGACAGTCAAACATACTGTAACGTCATATGTTGTACCGGAGCTGTCTGCTGAAGCCTCTGTGTTCACTTTCTTCTCGAGCACAGATGCCACTGCTGCATATTAATAACCCCTAATATATAAAATTCTCTTTTCTTCTGAATACATTACTTTCCAATCCTTGTTTTTCTGCTCCCCCCAATTTACTTTCTCTAGATAAAGATGAGAGAACTACAACTTCTAGTTCATATCCCGTCTTACTTTGAACAAAGGCATTCAAAAGTAAAACTTCAGCTTTAACCTCTTGCTCCAAAAAGTTTAGCACAGCAGCGATTTTGTGGCCACAGCAGCTGATGCTTCATATAGTGCTTTGAGGCAGTGCTACCTGTGAAGAAGGCCAAGCATGAAAGTTTCGGGTAAACATTATAATATTCACCTTGCAGTCATTGGCAACAAAGGCATTTCAGCATTACAGTTTCACATCTCTCAATAATGAGGAAAACAATCTGAAAGATTCACGTCTGGAGATGGACACCAGAAAAAGCTGTTTGGGGTAATGTGCCAGAGGGACTGAATTCAAGTCTCACCATCATATTGAAAGTAAGGTTTTTAAGAGGAGTAGAGGTTTTTTGCATTTATGTGAATTTAAAAAAAAAAACAAACCAAACCAAACCCAAAACAAAAAAACCCCACCAAAACACAAGTTAAAAGGCAACTGATTTTTTAATCATCTACTTCCTTACAACTGTCTCCAGTAGGCACAGCCCATAAGCTCTCTGCAACCACTCATCACATCTCTCAATAGAGTAGAGGAGCCTTCTTTTATTCACTATATTTGCTACAAATAAATAAAGATTAGGGATTTGGTTGCTCTCCAGCACTGTCCCCTAAGAACACGGTTTCTAAAACCTCTAATATGCACCTGTAGATTAAATAGCTCCTGTCTAGATGTCCTTCCCTCACCAGGCTCGGGGACCAGAAACTGGAATGTACTTCTAACAAGTCCAAAAGAAAGCCACATAGAAGATTATAATACAAAAATTGACCTTTATTTGCAGATTGGCATCAAAATTCCAGAGACTGACCCTAAATTATGGATGAGGACTTTCATATCGAGAGGCTACTGTTAGTCAAGAGAGGTAATTTCAGGTTTGATGTCTGCACGCTAACACCTTTTGTAAGCACTAAAATTGTGCTGAAAATAGGTGCTTAACATGCACAAAGACTTCAGCATAGGGAGGAACCTGGATGTGGAAACACTCAGTTGAGGTTTGGTTTTTTTCTTACTAGCTAGAATGACTTAAAGTAACTTTGATGCTTCAACAATACGTTTTCTAAACAATTTGCTTGATCTAAATTGGCAGCATTATATTAAAAATGAACCCACTGATACTGATGTAACTGATACAGTTTTTATGCATTTAGCTTTGTTAAAGCCTAACTCCTTCCATCAAGCAATTAAGGCCATTTGTAAATGTGCAAAGTTAATTTAGAAATTATAAAATTAAGGCTAATGGACTCAATTATAATAAATGCATGGGTCAGTGATTGTAGCAATTTCTCAACCCTTTCTTTATTTCTAGGTTCAGCTTAATAACACACTCCATCTCACAGTGGTGATGGTGTGGCAGGATCTGATCTTCAGAGTGGCTGGGAAAACAGGAGTTGACAGAGCCAGGCTGGGAGGGACGGGCTCCCTCTGCCTGGCAGGAGCCCACCTGCAAGCCTCACCCCACAGCAGGCTCAAGGCCCCCAGCAGTACCCCAGACCCCCAGCTGCATGTGTCCTCTCTGCAGGGAGATGGTTACATGCATCTGCATGGAGGATGATTCATTGCCTCCACACCATGAAACGTGTTGGGAGAGTACAGATTTCATGTAGTTGACCTAGAGCATGGTGTGCCTGCTCTCACCTTGGGACTTTGAGGTAAAGCGACAGCCATTCCGTCCCCGAGTCCCTCCCCCGAGCACATGTGGCTCACGGCTGGGGATCCTCAAAGCACAGTCAGACCAACACCTCCTCTCCCTCCTCTGCTGCACTCCTCCTGGGCGTGTGGGTACCCACACAGCACCTGCACCATCTTCCAGGGAGACTTGAGAAAACTAATTTGAGAGCACTTCCACTAACGCTGACTAGGATTTTTTTTCATTTCTTTTCCTTCTCTTGCCTGGAGTTTCTTTGTACCTCCAAAGACCTTGGCGATTTTATTCTCCTAAACACATCTGCTCTTTCCCAGACTGAAGTTCTCAAAATCCTTTTTGCGATGTCACACTTGGTTACTGAGAGAGTGTTTTGAAGTGAGTAGAGGGTTTTAGCTTCAGAGACTGAACAGCGGGAGATGATTAACACTTAGGGAGCAAAGCTGTTTATTGTGTTTTAAATAGTGCAGAAGAGTTTGGTTTTTAAATTGCCTCTAATTAGTATAATGTACTTGTGCGTGCATGCGCACACCTGATCTCTACTTCACAAGCACTGAGGTCCTTACCAGACTACTGAACAGAAACACCAAAATCCACAACACGAAAGACTGGCTGCTTTTTTCTTTTACAATTACACGCTCAGGTGGTCTCCACAGGTGAGGAGGACACAGGGACCGAGCCACCCTAACCAATTCTCAACACTCATCTTCAGGCAAAGGGACAAGCAAACAGCAGGTTAAATCTCCAGTGGGTGCAGGTGATAGCACAAAACATCAATCAAGCCTTGCTCATCCTTCCTGCCTCTCACACTTGTTCCCGAGATGCTTTTCTCCAGGGTTTTTGAGGCACTATTTGCCTCTTGCTGCTCAGAGTAACAAGTGATGTAGCAAAAGAAAAGCTGGGGGCTTGGATGTTCTTCTCTTCTCCAGCTACCTCTACAGTAGGCATTTCAGGATGCAATCTGCTTGCAGAAAGTGACCCTAGCTGAGGAGACACGCAGGTGAGTGCAGGCAGCTGGGATGCCTGATAGCCACACTTAGTTTTTCTTTGCATTTCTTTCATCCTTGCCTTGCTTACACCCCAATTTGACACTATTCAAGAAGGGGTGCTCCCTCTGCAACTTCACAGCTAAGCCTACGAACCACAAATGTCCCCAGAGCATAACATTGGGAGCATCAGCCTGCACCACGGAGCAGCACACCAACACCATGGGCCAGGCAGAGGGTGTGGGACCCTGAGAGACTGATCCTGACCCAGCGATCCCAACTGCTGCTGTGGGGCAAAAGGCAAATGGTCTGCTTGTGTCCACATCCTCCTAATCATCGGGACAGCTTGGCATGCCTCTGGTTACTCAGCACCCCTCCACAGCCACATTAAGGTGACTGAGGTACGAACCCTGGTGTTAACCAACGGGCACTTCAAATGCTGTTCATCAGGTCCCTTCCCTGTATTTTACTGAAGTTTCTGGAAGGAGATTCAGAAGCAAAACCCTTACCCACAACAGCTGCAGGGTGTTTGTTAGCAGCAACATCTCCAACCTATATGAACACATCCGTAATAAGAATACTTCAATATCTCACCAACAATAATCCATGCAGCTTAAATGAGATCTTTCCGTAAGCAGCAAACCATCAACTGTATCTATTAGCCCTACAGGTACCTGATAAGAAGCAAATTAAAATAGGGGAGATCAAAGAAGTAGGAAATTATATTTAGCTGGCTCATATTAAATAAAGTTTTTGACTCAGGCTCACTGGAGACTGATGCTTAAATTGCTACAAATGGAACTGCCATAAAGACAAAAGAGATTATTAAATCTTTGTGCCAATCATTCAGATATAGGACCAGAGCTTTGCATTTTGAAAGCATCTTTCAAGCAAGAGAGAGTGAGTGAAAGATATGAACCAAATCTAACATTAAGACTTAAAATACCTTTTGGTATCCATTCAAATCATCTGGAAATCTATTTCAGAGATGCTATCTAAAATGACAACAATCTTAAAATATATGTTTGAGAGAAGGAGGCAAACTCTAAACAGTGCCGTCTAAAATTATGTATTGTAACATGACAAAGCAACCACATTTCTCAAAAAAAATAACAATAAAAAAATTCACTGAAAATGGTGTATAAAATCACCGAGACCTGGATTTATCCTCAGAAGCATCAGGGGTCCCCCAGGTATAAGTCTCATTCAAAGTGTGACCGTGTTGTGGGGGCAGTTGTCCCAGCCTGGCTGTGTGGGTGTACAAATTCCAGTCCCAGTGCCATAGCTATCACAGATGGGAACAGTTTCACAGAGCCATCCCTTCCATTTACTGGAGTAAAATATGACAGGTTAGACAGGTTCATGCAATGCAGAACTGATGATCACAGGCTGAATAAATGCAAGGGACAAAAAGGAAAGTTGTAATTCAGAGAGAAATAACAACTGGCAAGAGCTCCTGGTTTTATACCTCTGAGTCCAAATACTGGGAGGGGGTAATGGAGCGAGAGAAAAGTATCTTTACTGATTTTAAGAAGAAAACACTTTTTTACTGGGAAACAAGGAAGGAAAAAATATTCTGGTTCTACCATGACAAATCCCTCCAAGCTTCCTATATGCTACAGGAATAAAGTAGACATCACCGAATAGGACTTGACATATGTTAAATTTCCTCCTTTGACAGAGACCTGAAGAATACAGAACATCTGTACAGCTTTATAGTGATATCATCCTATACTCTTAATGGCTTCTAATTATCCTAATGATCCAGTCCTCTCTGTAGATTGGAGATGCACTACGTGATTAAGGTATGGCTGAAAAAGTCATCTTAAATTAAAATTAAGAACCAAAAATAATACAGCGTATCTTGCTTCACTGTCAGGCTGCCCAGCACAATTGCAAAGGCAGCTTTCAAATCTGGGCATCTTTACTGGGCAAATCTGGGCCCTGAACAGTTATTCTGTTGGCCAAAGGGGAAAGACTTTGGAGGTGACTTCTCTTAAAAGAAAAGAAGTGTGTAAAATCCTGATTAAGCCTTTTCTGCTGTTCTGATGGAGTCAATACCCAGCACTCCAGAAGCCCCTTGGTCTCTTCTCCCACCCTGCTGCACACCTTCTCAGACCGATCTGGGCTGAGCATCTCCCCGTGGCGGGATCCTGCCCATACCCACGGCAGGCAATACGCACACACAGACCAGAGGGGCAATAACACAAATGCCTGTTGCTGCAAACGTAGCTGCTTTTTTATTGCTGAAACACACACATATTTTTTGGAAACTAAAATCACGATGTCACACACAGTGCCACACACATGCAGCTTCTGGGATGGCAAGTACAGCAATTATTTACCCTATGGACCCTAAGTGATGTACAGAGCAGCACTGAGTGCTTCATGCTGTGTGGTACTAATCATAAATCAGACTAAAATAAATTAGTGCTATCTTTTCAACTGTATCAAATGTGTAGTTATTCCTTTACAGATATATCACAGGTCTTTTATCCAGGGTAGCATCAAGGTTAAGATGATTAAGTAAGTAATTTCATTAACAATGATAAATGTTAACGATGATAGAGAGGGATTTTGGATACATTTGCGCAGACGTGGGTTATGCTGAAGGGCTACCCATAACCGCTGTTATATATAAGAGTCAAATACATCCACTAGGACTGAAAGAACTGTCTTTCACAGTTTAACCATCAGATTTTACATTAGAGATGTGGTACATTAATACAGCACAAAATTGGATCACTTTCCCAGACAGGCAAATGCAGCCACTTGGGTTAAATGCTGCAGCATAAAGGTGTTTCCCCAGGGGTTGGGAGCAGGCACTGAAGCGTGCATGGACGGGGACATGCTGTGCTGCCCAGCACCCACTGCATGCCCTGTGCCCCTCAAATTCTGAACACCCTCCTCCCTGGGACTTGTCTTTGCTTTTACAGGGGTTTTCACCAAGTGCCTCAAGCCTGATATTTCCTTCCCTGTGCCAGCAGTGATCCCCTCCACTTTCTTCTCATCTCTCCAGGGTGGGGAGGCAGGCATCAGGAGCTCCACTCACTGACTAGAGAAGAGTGAGGTGAGGAAGAGAGAGAGCCTCCAATTCCTTTTATTTCCCTCTCCCCAGTGAGAACAGCTCTGAGGTGTGAATTATTTTGTGCAAATAAGGGTCCCTGTTAAATTTTGTAGTACCACCTGCTTGCACTTTCAGGCAGCCAGGGATCAGCTTTAACAGGAAAGGAAAAAAAATAATGTGTAGAGACAAAAATAAGGAAATGCTAACATTCAAAAGGTTATGAATCCCAAACACCCCTGGAGAGAGGTAGTGCTGGCTGGGAGGGGGTAGCACAGCCACAGGAGGAAGCTGGGACTTCACCTAGCAAATATCTTTCTAGGCAAGTAGGCCAGGAACTGCTAAAAGGCTGGGTAAGGACTTTATGGTTAGGTTAATTTGCTTGTTATTTTTAGCCCTCGGCTCTTAGCACTCTATTCCCAGAGTTAACATCAGCCAATACTTGTCTAAAGCAGGATCTGTATTAACAGTGAGACCAAGTCTTGAAGCAGAGTAGGCACCAGGGTCTGAACTCCGGCTGCAGCTGCTGAGGCCATGGCTGGGATCACAGGGAAAAACTCAACCCCAAGAGAGAGGTACAAGGCTGGTACCCACAGGGCTTCCCCAAGAGCACACAGTCACAACAAGGTGGTACACATTTGGTGCATTTAAGCACTTATAGATTACTGTACACCTGTTTGATACCGTGTGCTACAGAGCATGTCATTCAGCAGCTGCCGTAAATGTTGCGGTAGAGGTCTTTGAAACAAATCCAATCATTCTGAAAACTAAGTATGTCCCATGGTTAAAATTGCATTAGAAACACTAGGCTTGCATTATTCAAGATTCCCCACTGCATTTTTCTCATATACGTTTATTTAGAAGGAAGGAAAGTGTGCTACTCTCTGCACCCATGTGTGACCAAAGTGCTTTAGCAAGACAACTTGAACTGAATGTAAGTCTCCTAGCAATGCATCCTTAAATGCTCAAAGCTGATTCAGGTTAAAAGCATTAGGGGAAGGAGGAAAAAAAAAACAAACAAATACCACCTAATGTGTGTACATGAAAATGCTGACTTCCAGCGCATTCAGAACTTAAATACATGGAACCAATTTTCTCCAAAACTTGGAACTCCCCAGTGAGGGCTATAAACAAGCTAATTTGACATCGCTAGTTCCAGCCAGCTTAGACTTATGAGTGTGCACATATTTTATTCTGAAGATATGGGGAAAACATATTTTCCCCATGCTTGCATAAATCAAAACCAGCTGAACCAATTTTTCTTAAATTAGAAAAAGAGAGAGAGGAAGGAAGGAGGGGTGAGGAAGGAAGGAACAAAGGGAGAGAAAAGAAGGGAGAGGCTAAATACAAAAACTTCAACCTATGAAGGGAAAAAATGAAATCCCTAACAGTTAGGAAACATTTGAACACTCAATATTAGCAGTGAAATATTGCACTACTTTTTATATTATTTTATTTTAGGATTAAAATCTCAGAAAGTGATTGAGGATCTTCACATTACTTGAGCTAGTGCCTAACGTGCTATATTAAATCTTCTCCTGTTCTTGCACTTAGTTATTTCCTCTTCATTTCCCCCACTTCTCCTGCCTTACTGAGCCTCCTTACTTCTCTTTAATGCCTCTGTTCCTCCTTGTTATTCATATGACTACGTATTTGTGGGACACAGGTACACAAGCCAGCTCTCCTCCTGCCAGTTGAGGCAAATCCAGTCTTATCCATCCCCACCACAACAAGGGGCTGGGTACAGGGCAGTGCTGCGGGCAGCTGTGGGCTCCACATATGGGTACTCACCAAGTCTCACCCAGGACATCGCACAGGGGAAGGGTATCCCTCACCCTCCACTCTGCTGCCGGGAGTTATCCCTATGTCCTTACTGAGCCTCTTCCCTTGCAGTACTATGACACCCAGTTCGCAGTCCCACAAAGCCGGCAAGCAAATGGCACTGCATAGTACCTGGAGGTGGTTTCTTTATCCTCATTTTAAACCAATGATCCAATTAGTGCCACCTGCAAAGCAACAGCAGGGAGAAGCTGAACTTCCCAGAGGGAAGTGTCTACTGGCCAGTGCAGCATCTGTGCCACCCAAAACACCCGTCGTTGCCTGCAGGGATCTGGAGCATCAGGGACAGAGAGGTTTTTAATCAGGATTTTTAATTTTCCTTCCAATCCCTTTGATGTTCTGTTTCAACTCCCACCTCAGGTTCACCCCTCAGGGAAGCCCTCTGCACCTCAGCTCACCTACCGCACCCTCCTTTCTCTATCAGAACCACTGTGAACCACAAAGCAATAAATTCCAAGGTTGCAGAGAAATACAGAACTCGGTAAGAACACAGTAAAAGTCTAAACGTTATCAAGCCACTGCCCTACCCCAGCACTGCCACCACCAGCAGGTGTTACAGCCAATTTCAAGTTTCTGAGATGCTCCCTCTGTTTCTGCACCCTCTTCACTTCCCATAAAAGCCTGCAGTGCTGCTTCACCATCTGACTTCTAACCTTCCCTGAACCCCATCCCCATGCCCTGAGGGCTGGGAAGCGGGTGTTGTGGGTATGCCATGGCTGTGGCGATGCCGTGGCTGTAGCCCCAAGCACCCTGTGCACCTCTGTGGCCATCTCTGACTGCAGCCTCTGCCCCAGCAGCTCTTGCTCTGTACAGCCCTATGCGTTGGAACAGCCTCTGGCACGCTGAGGCTGCTACATGTACATGTCAGGTCCAAATATTAATAGTCGTTTACAGCTGATGTCTACAGAATCTGTTTAACTAGTTTGTTGATAAATAAATTTAGAATATCCAAATTACAATAATCCACATAAATTTTAAGGAATTTATTACATGAGGTGTAAATCAGAGTAAATGAAAAATTAAGTGATTGTGAGAATCAGGTTTTACCATGCAGAGCCAGTTTCATAATAACAATGAGGATCATAATCCTACTTTACATATAATTTTCTGCAGGGTTGTGTAATTTACAACTTACACAAAGCAACAGGAAGATTAAAGACATCTTTTGAATTAAAACTAAAGCGCTCGGTGGACTCCCTGCAGTAACAGTTTATTACACCCTATGCAGCTCTGAGGAAGCAAAAAAGCGTTTGCCCGGGGAGCCGAGGGTGGCATTTCCAGTATATTTCCTTGGAGAAGGCAGAAGCAGCAGGTATAGACCCTTCCCAGTGCATCTCCCTCCCACCCTGGACGCCTTCCAGGGTACGGAGTCCCTCCTGCCCGCCGGGGTGGGGGTGACCTCCGGTGGGCTGGCAACCGGCCACTGCCCGGCCGCTGGCCGCGCTGCCATTCCCAGGGCCTCAGCCGGCAGAGCAGAGGCGGCAGCGTCCCTCGCAGGGGCTGTGCTTTCTGTGCTTTCTTACCAACCCCACGTTTTAGAAACCCTCACGCCGGGAAGAAGGGCGGGAGTGGAAGTGTCCCATCCCAGAGGAGGACCCCCCCACTAGTCCTGGGGGTGCTCTAAAAGAGCAGGTCTGTGGGGAGCTCTTCGCCAGCATCTCACCGGAAATTCTTACATGCGCTGCCATGAGCTCTTACCCTGCTTTTAAGAGGAAAATCGTTGCAAGAGACAGTTTTCAAAAATTCCCAAACATTCTATTAGTGTTTGTGAGGAACGTATCAGTATATGAAATCACATAGGAGAGAACAGACTTTCACTGGGGCCTGTGTAATTTCTTTGGATAATGGGTTTTCTTTTCATAAACATCTAACACGTGTAGAAGAGAAAAAAACAAGGTGCCGCCAAGATGGCAAACTCCTCTTACTTGTGAGTTAGAGGATGCCCCAATTCTTTCCCCACCAATGTCTTTGAAAGACTGGTAGATTCAAGAGAAATCCAAATCTGGACATATAACCCCCGCCCCCATTTATTTTTAGGAATATTGTGACTACTCACTGTAGAAGAAAATAAAGTAGTAAATGATGAGTTAAGAGTATAAATCCACACAATGAACATTTAGAGTCCAAATAAATATCACATATCTCCAGTGATCCAAGCAAAACTGTCCAGGATGCACAGTGTCTTATGAATTCAAAACAGAGTAGATGAATTAATTTTTTCACGTGTCTCTTAGGTAAACACATCAGCTTAAAAACAGTGTGGATATCTTAGAGACAGATCTAAAGACAGTGG
The DNA here is from genome assembly GCA_026413425.1 of Tringa solitaria. Classification (NCBI taxonomy): domain Eukaryota; kingdom Metazoa; phylum Chordata; class Aves; order Charadriiformes; family Scolopacidae; genus Tringa; species Tringa solitaria. Next base: position 8,620,320 of record JAOXJM010000079.1, read on the forward strand.
TCTCATTTCAAAGAGCTGCTTGCTAAGCTCCTCATCCTAGAGAAGGCTTAGTGCCCCACAAAGAGCTTCCCACTACGCCACCAGCGGGGCTACTCTCAAGAGCAAGCATTATTCCAGTTTGCAAACACCCAGCATCAATATCTTGCAGTAAAAGAAACCCATTGTCTGGGCTCCTAAATCATACTTCAGCTTTTAATATTTGTTCAGAACAAGAGACTTACCAAGAGCTTCACTTAACAATTCTCACACACGTTTAGCAGCAAAATGTGCCCGAATGACACTGTAACGCTTTCTTCCGAACTTGAGCACATTTGAGAAAAAGGCTCAGGAAAGAAGCTCACAGAGTACACTGGCTCATCGCAGATTTTCGTGACTGTAAAATGTTACATTCTAATACAGAATAAGCCAGGGGTTAAACCAGTTTCTGCAGACATTTTTCTACCTTGAAAGCTCAGTGAGAGATACGTTAATGTATAGGGCGCGGGTGTGCTTTGTTGACTGCACAGATTAGTCACAATGTTCACAACAGAGCTCTCCTGAATGCCTTTATTTCATTTTAAACACACATCTCTGCGTCTCCCCTACACTGCAAGGCTTAATCTAACTTTGGAGTGTAAGCACCGAACGAGGGGACTGGGTCGATCAGATTTGTCTTATTTCCCAAGACGTCCAAGCTTCATTGAGCATTTCTGTCTCCAGTACTTGAAGTGCTCAGCAACGAGAACAAAAGCCCTCAGGTCTGGTTGGGCACCTGTGTCCCCCTTCGTTCGTGCCCCGAAGCACCCCTTTTTGTCATCCTTCCCCCACTGGGGCATGGGAGAGTGACATCCACCCCACGGCCAGTTTGCGCCTGCTCCCCCTACACCTGGGAGGGCTTGTGCTCCCAGCACCTGCCCCTGTCACAGGCCCACAGACCCTGTAATCTGCACACAGATTTTAAGAGATTTTTAATGGAGGAGAGGGATACAGATGAACAAGTAATGCTGGGGTTCAGTGAGAGCTGAGCCAGACTGAGCAGGGCTGTGGGATCTCTCCTATTATCTCCCTCTGCTCACCCTCTCCTCCTCTTCTGCTTGCGCCCTGTGGGTCTCCAGCTCCTCAGCAGCACAGTGGGAAGACTCACTGAAAGTATTTTTGTATTTTCTAGGTTCCCTGAACAAAATCCATGCTTTAAACTCCATGAAAGCTCTCCCAAGAGTGCCTCCCAAAGAGGTGTTGACTATATGTCCCAAATCAAATCAATATCCTGTTTCTTTCATTGAACAACTTGGTTCCCACTCCCCATAGCCGTTTTGTCTCGAGCAGGACGAAATGGAAACCTTGTTTCCAATCTAATGTCTTCTCTCTCCAAGTCTTCTGCAAGTCCCTCTGTTACTACACAGCAAAACCTGCTTCTGCTACACCTCACGGGCTGACACCCGCCCTTGGCCTGGGCACACATGTGGTCCTCTCTGGGGGACTTTTTCAGTAATGAAAAAGACCCTAAAGTTGCCAGGTTTCATGGCAACTTCAAAGCTCTCTGCTGGAGAAAAGCATTGTAAATCAGAAGTCTTCCCCAGTGTATTTTCAGGACACAGGAACCACAGCAGTGGTGGTTTAACAATTAATTTAACAAGAGCAAGTGTAGGGTGCTGCACATGGGGAGAAATAACCCCCTGCA
>JAOXJM010000079.1:8622079-8633861 GCA_026413425.1 Tringa solitaria
TTGGACTTGATGATCTCCAGAGGTCCCTTCCAACCCCATATGATTCTCTGATTCTCATCACTGGCACAGTAGCACTGAGGTGTCCTGTGCCTACAGTGGTCTGGGGAACACATCCATTTTCTCTTCTTGTGTTTTGCACTATCTCACAGCAGCAAGTTTATAAACCATAAAGTTGTTTGCTCTTATTTCTCTGCATTCAGATTCCTTAAACTACACTTTAAACCTACTGTCAATGTTTTCACGGTACTGCTATTCTGTAAGTCATTAATCACCAGGAATGATGGATTGTTTAATGGAATAAAATGCTCACAGACAGTTCTCTCTAGGGCAGCTTACGCTTCTGTTTTCTCCGTGCAGGAGGTAGTACCTGTTGCTTTGACAGCTGCAGCGAGACCCCAGCAGGGCTGCTCACCCTCAGCTCCCCACGCAGGGCAGGACAGGACAGGGCAAGGCAGGACCTGGGTGGCTGCAGCTCCCTCCTACTGCTCAGCCCCTGTTTCAGCTTTTCTCTGCCTCCCCAAACAGCTCAAGCATTGTTTGTGTGAATGCAGCACAAAAAAAAATATACTCATATTAGGATGCTTTCCGTGGGTGAGTTGTTCTAGAGGTGAAAACCAAACCAATTACCAGCAGTTTAGTTCTAGCGCAAATCATAGTCCAGTAAAAAAGTTTTACTGGACACAGCAATTTAAAAATGCGGCATGGATACAGAGAGTGAAGGTACTGCTGCTAAGCCCTTATTTCCTTGGGTTGACAAAAAACATGTCATCCTTCTCATCAAAAACTGGGGGTGGAGGAGGAGGGAGGGAGGGAAGACTAATAAATACATTGAGACAGGCCGTTTAGAGGTTGGGTCTCCAGTCCCCATCATTTATTACATTTTTTGCCAGTCTGATTACTGGAAGGCAATCTGTAGCTCAGGCAGAACACTGAAAAACATATCTATTCTATACCACACACCTACTCTATTTTCCCCTGTCCTTTGCAAATGTGTTCCCTTCCTAAGGAAGCGTATCTTAAAAGACAGACACAGAACTTAATTCAAAGACAGTGCAATTGTAACAGCTCTTTAGTATTCATAATTATTTTTTAGGAAAAAAAAATCATTCTATTATAGATGTACACACAAGAGTAAAACCTGTAATATGAATGAGGACACAGCACATTGAAAATGTAAATTAAGAATTAAATAGCAAAACAATGGAGTTCTGCCAATATTTTTATAACCATACAAATTGCTCATCAGTATCCAGTGTCATGTTGGCAGATTTGTTCAACAGAGAGTATAAAGCCGGAGACAAGATGATAGACTACCCCTTCTAAAGGAGGTACTTTCAGAGCTGTCCTGGCTGTTACGCATTCTCATGCTTTAAAATAGAGAGGTGAACACACTTGGAGCATAAGTGAAGTGTTACAAAAAGGAGCTTTTTTTTTTTCCCAAGTTGTGAAAAATTGGATGCCTCTGCTTTACGCACATTCATTTGTAAGCTTTTGTCATCAAAAAAGCAACAATCCCTGCTATAAAGCCTCCCCAAAAGCACTGTTGTCAAAACATTAGTGTATGCTCGAAGTCTGTTTTATTTCAAACTATGTGGAGTGTAGTGAATGCAGCATTTTTATGCCAGCACTATTGTACAAAACACTTAAATCCCCACACCAGAAGAGCAGAATTCACCAATAAGATCCATATGTAACATATTCCTATTTCCAGGTCTCCTCAAGAGATAATTTGATGCACAGGATTTTGACACTTTGAGCGGACACCAGTTTTCACTGAGACTAGAGGGTAACGTGAGCCCCAAACTTCCTACCCAGGAGAAGGCCAGCCCTCCTCCCCATCACGCTGATAGAGGCTGTGATCACAGCCACATGTGAAGCCAGTCTGAGAAACCTCCATTTGACTCTTTATTGGAATCCAAGGAGGGAAAAGGCAACATTTAAGTCTAGAGATTCCTACTTATAAAGCAGGAATTGACTTCTCACCCTGAAATCATTTGTCCCCACATCACTGGTATAACAGAAAACCCTTTACTTTATATAGTAATGAACAGCAGAAAACTATTTTATGACCCAGACACTATCTCATCAGCACATCTTTTTTCACAAGGATCAGGTGAATGTCAGCAGTCAGTCAAAGGCCCTACGTATCCTTGCCACGAAGATGAAGGATACAAATCCTGATTACACCATACAAAGGTGCTTTGTTTTAATAAATTGTGAACTGCAGCATATATCCAGGTGCTCATTATAGATTCATAGTTTTAGTACCTATTTTCACCAATTCGCTAAGTCATGTGTTCCCAACCACAGCAATTTCCCTCACAGGAGGGAAAAAATGGGATGGATCCTGTTACTCCTGGAGTCTCTCCACCCATCTCCCTTCAAGTATAACTTTATTAATCCGGCTGTTTTGCTGGAGTTGACATCCAGGGGATGACTGCTTCCACCAGTGTCACAGTCCCTACCATCTCCCTAAAAGCATCTGGAGTCAAATACTCATTAATGAGAAAATCAGGTGTCAGTGCAAGGTAAGAGAGAGTTAGTAATAAGGAAAGAGGCAGAGCAGATCACCTCCTTGCTCATGCAAAGTCAAATGCCATGCTGGCAATCGAAGACAAGGTCTCTTAGGAGTAAAGTCTCACACCACACTGCAAAGCCAACAGGACTAATATATTTTAGAGCTTTGGTTTCCATAAGAGTGATGAGGAAGGGGAAATGCTCATTTAGCCACACTTAGTCTTTGAGAGATGGAAGTTACAGAGAAGAACAGGACTTGTTCTTTGCCATAGAGTTAATCTCATGGCTGAAATTCAACTCGGCCACAGGTAAGCACCACGTGAAAAACCCAGGAGGAGCATCGCAAGCCAATGTCATACCATAGGGTTGCCTGACCTGCAGGCCAGCACGCTGCGGAGCTGAGGCATCCGTCCCACTGGGTGAGCTCTGAATGTGCCACAGCCAGGCAGGCAGGACGTTCTGCCAGCTTCTCAGAAAGAAGATTCAGTGATAAAGTGGCTGGCAGCAGCTGTGTGAAAAGAACAACAGAGGCCTCACTCTGCCAGGAAGGACAACGCTTTCTGTCAGTAGATGTGACCACCTGTCCTTCCCTGGGGTCCCTCCCGTCCCCCTGTCTCCCACCACCCCTGGGACACCCAGTCAGAAGAGGTTTGCATCCAACCAGCACATCTTGATTGATTGATCAGTAAAAAGGAAAAAAATGGACATTCATAACATGCGACTGCTAAACAATTCTTCGAGATATACACTGATGACATTTTAAACCCCAATGCAAACACTACATAATTCATGATACTCACTATATCAAAGCACACTGGAAAATGGATGTGTTGCTTTTCTCTCAGGAACTTGAATTTCTATATTATTAAAACAGTTTGGGAGGTGGGAGGAGGAACCTGATAGATTTAAGGTTTATACTTTTCTCCTAGTACATTGCCAGAAAGATAAAATATTTAGTGGCTTCATATTCCCTAACCATATTTTTGACAATATGCTTCATGCTCTATTTGCCACAAAAGTTGTGACACTGCAGTCAGTCTTCAAAGAATAAAGTATGCATTTTTCATGGCAAAAGATCAAAAAAAAAATCTCATTTTTTATTACCCTGCCATTGGTTAAGTCAAGCTCTGATAATTAGGATATTGGATATTTATGAGGAGCTATTCTGCCTTTATTACTGCTTTAGGTGCCTGTTGACAGATGCAGCAAGACAATTTACATTGATGTGTGAATTTGCCAGTATTTCAGTAATAATATCCAAGTCTAAGTCTGTTAGAAAAAGGGTCCACATCTCACTCTTGGAATATATATTTTCAATTAATTCTGGTTTTGTAGCATTTCCTCTGGCATGCTGTCATTGAGGGTTTCTATCATTTGTTTGTGCTCTGATCGAATAGTAGCTCAAATTAAAGTCCAGAGGGTAACTGGATAAAAGCAGGTTATTAGATTAGAAAGGCAGAATGAACCACTGTAATCTCCTAGTCTGACCCGCTCAATAAACCTGGGCCATAGGACTCTCCCCCTGAATCAATCCCCGCTGCCATTGCAGCATGGAGGAAGGAGGGGAGAGCAACACTTCCCCACACCACACTGGCAGCTAGAGGCTCGGTGACGGAAAGCAAAGTACCAGCACCCAGGCAGGTGAGGGTAAAAAGCCTCAGTGCCAGTCTCTTTTCCCTGTGTGCCCCCCTCAGTGGCTTTTTTTTCACTTAAACTAGGACTAAAGTGTGTTTACAAATATTTACTTCCATTTAGAGGATGCAGGCTGCCATGCATCTCATGTCATGAGCTCATCTCCTTGTAACTGCATTTTTTTTTTATTCCAAAGAAATTTTCCGTGTTACTATAGATGCTATGTGATAAAAGCGCACTGATCCATTCCCAGTTAATCTATGTCTATTCTACAAGTAAATGGTTCAATACTTCCTCTAATGATCTGTACATTTCAGATTTACTTATGCCTGAAAAAGCTCCAGCAGAAGTTTATGTGAGCAGAACCATAAAATCAAGCATGGAGCAATATGTAATTGCAGTGGACTACATGCTTGAGACCACCGATTTAAGCAGAGCCGAGTAAAACCTTAATGCCTTCAATTACAGACACGTGAAATGTCCTGCCTGTCTCGAGCATTTCCAGGGAGAAACGAGACAGAAGGAAAGCTGTATCACTACAGCCTTCGCATTTACTCACGTCAACATCATACACCTTTCCTGTTCATTGCCAACAACAGTTCAGTAACTTCTAGAAGTGTTGTACCCCCAGAGACAGAGGGAAGATTTGACCCTCACAGCTTAAATGACTTAAGGCCCCGTATCACACAAATGGAGCCTGGCCGCATAAAGAGCAAAAAGCAGCTTGCCCTTCTGGCTGAGCCCTCAGCGAGCCTCTGGAGGGTTTCTTAGTGCTAAGGAGAAAAGGGTGCCACAAAAGGAAGGTGTAGAGCAGCAGTACTGACTTTTAAAGTGGGAAGTTCAGTGTCATTTATTCTAGCTACAGCCAGTTCTCCCCTTCACCATCTCACCATTAATCCGCAAGCTCCTCCTTACTCAAGATGACAGGGGGAAAAAAAACTTTTAAATCACAAGTCCTTTGCACAGCATGGCAAATTAGGGCTAACCACTCTAAATAACTGTGTTTTATTAATATTTACAGCACTTAATGATGCTTTGGCATTTTGCTGTAATGGTCAACACATTTTTTCCCAGGAAGACTTTTAAATTAAGCCACATTTTTTGTTTTGCCCTGGCTTCTTCCTGAAATGCTCTTCTGGGTCAGAGATGCTTACAACGGGGATGGTTAGAAACGAGTTTAAAAGGAATAGGCGGGTGAAGAATAACACTGCTTCTAACTTGACCTTTAATGGGTTTTCAGAGGGGTTTAATACATTCTCCCAAGTCTGATAGTGACTGTGCTCCTTTGGCCTCACTGACACAGTGCTCTATCAGCTGAGGTAGGTCTGAAGGGGAACATATAGACAGGGAAGGCAAAGAGCAGTGTTTAACCCTACCGTACAAGTTACATTTGAATAAGCTCTCGAGCTCTGCCAAGTCCACAAAGGTCCTCCAAGCAAGATAAAGGACAGAGAGAGAATGTAGGAAAAGAAGAGTTACCAGGAAAAAGCCTCAGTTTAAATAATGATTTATTCATAATAGCCAGCCCTACCCTAGCCACGCAAAGGACAATGCAAAGGCTCTCTTATCCCTGCTCCTCTGTAACACATTTATTTTGCATTAATTTGCCTGATCACATAAGTTATCATAATAAGTAAACAGATTTTGCTCTTGTGCTGTCTCTTCTCCTTCAGTTGACAGGAATAAGATGGTGAGGACAGAAGCTGTAGCCAATGTTAAAAGGTGTAGTTATACCCAGGTAAGCGCTTAACCAAGCAAGCATCACAAAATTAGTGACAAAAACCAGATTTCATGTGGGAGTTGTTAGAACTCAGTAACATTGCAGCTAATGGATTTCAGAGATCAATAAGGAACAAATAAAGGGAACACAAAGCAAAGCATCACCACTAGGACCCAGTTCACTTCCTCAAGGCTGATGCATCCATTAGTTACAGGGCATCAGGAAGATGTCCAATAACTTTTCAGTGAGTTACTATGCTCTGAGGTCCATGATATTACATATTAGGTGCCCAAATTGAAGGAAGTCTGGAAAGAGATTAAAGCTATCAAGCTTCAAAGACACAGGAAAGTCTATCCACAAATCTGGAGGAAGAGCAGAAGAAATTAAAAGGAATAGACCAAAAGGTATTTTCTCTGAGTTTCTCACTTGCAGAAGTACAAGTGGAAGATGACGCTGCACAGGTTTCTTCTACTTGACAGCCAGGACTTTTTTTCCTAGTACAAGAAGCCACTGTAAGGTATGTTTTTAAATAAAGTAATTGATTAAAGTTAGCGTTTCTTTTATATCTGCTTTGACCAAAAAGCTGCATCTGCAAGAGGCTTGACAGCACTCAGATCTCACTATCGCATCATTTTCCTGCATGACAAAGAGAAGTTAAAGTTAACAAAATAAAGACAAGATTGAAGCTCTGCAGATACAAACAGTGAAGAGCAGGGCTGCCAGGACACCAGCTACAGGAGAGTAGTCCATGGGGACCATACCACTGTGCATACAGCATACCTGAGACCCGGGGAGCCACGGGAGCGTTATGCTCCACTGAGCTACAGCAGATGCAGCCCACAGCACTTGCCTTGCTGCTTTTCTGCAGGCACAGATACACACAGCACTAATAGCCAGAGATTAGCAAAATTTCTCTCTGTTTCAAGATTCCTGTCTTACAGCTCTCAGACCCAGTTTCCAGAAGGAAACTCACCCTGCAGCCATGAGCTATGCCAGGAGCCATGGGTCTGTCATCACATTTTTCAGTATTCAGGCATGACACAATTATGTCTTTTTAACCAGTGATTACACCATCTTTTGTTGTAAACTCTTAACTTCTACTTAGACAGCATCTTCTCTTGGTCAGCTTGTGAAAAGCCTGAGTCCATCTGATAGGATCATTAAGCACACTGTAAGCCCCAAATAGTTTGTGCATGGAGACTCAGCAGCTGCTGCCTGGAGGCTTCCAGCCTCTGCAAAGAACCTCGGTTGTGACAGTGATGCACTGAGGGCTTCCATCACCAGAGCCAGCGGTGTCTCCAAGGCAAGCTATATGTCCAGCCGTTTTTCTAAAAGTCAGTTTGAAATCTACCTGCAAGACATGCGGCAAAAAAATGCTTAATTCTGTAAAGAGACTCAATCATTATAGCTCAGGCCTGAGAGATGCCAATATTGAGACTGATGCTGAGAGCACCCATAAGCTTCTGCACCACAGTAGTTGTCTATTTGCTGCTCAAGACATGCAAGGGAGGAGTAGACAGTTTGAGTCCCAGTACAGATTTTGCTTGGGATAAAGTCAGCATTTGTGTTTAACCCCTTTTTGACCTTTGTGTAAAATGAAGGTGCCTGGAAGCAAAGCAGAAATAGTAATGAAACAGTTCATTGCTCAGTTCACAGTAAGCAAGGACATCAGAAACTTTCATTACAGAAACCAGCAGCTATAGTAAGATCAGTCTATTTGATGTTTGAATTAGAGGTTAAGGGCGGAGGAAAAGGAGAATTTCACTGTTTGTGATAAAACTCATCCCTCTCTCTGGATACAGCTAAGCCATCCCTGGCAGGGATGGACTTTTATCCCTGGCTCAGACTTCTGAAGAACAAATCTTTCTGCATTTTGAATGCACCAGATGGTATGCCTTTACAAAACTGGCCTCCAGGGAAGATACCTCTAAAATCCCTCCCTGCAAGGACTCCACTCCCTCTCCCCCCTCAAATTACTCAGTTCAGGCACTGAGTAATGCAGGACAGAAGCATATGCCTTTCCTTTGGCAATTGCATTGTGTTATGCTATTAAGAAATATGCCCAATCTGCCTTCTTTTCAGTTCAGTATATTGTACTTCTCCTAGATTGATGTATACCTCAGACCAAATAGTTCTGCATGGCCTAGACTGGGGTAATTGGATTACATTTATGTGAAACCCAAAGTGCTAGACGTTCTCAGGGGTGATTTTCTTTTTCAGACTGCCATTAGAGTCCCAAGGAAACCAAGTACAAAAGCCTAAACTAATCTCACATTAAACAGGATATTTTTTTTCAATCAAGTTGCTCAGGGAGGTTGACTTTTAATGGGAGCTGCCCAGCTGAGAGACTAACACACAGGAAAAAAAAAAATCCCCAAACTCCTTACCCCAAGGGAAGAACTTCAAAACAAGAGAAGTGAGGAAATCTGCGTTAATGCCCACACATGTGCTCAAGCTCACCCTGCCCACAGGTGCTGGTAGCTGGTAATTCATGCAGTGGCAAAAGCCAGGATAATTGGACTCTACTATAGCAAATAAAACACACTTACAAAGGAGTCAGAAATCATTATCCCTATGGTGCAGAAGTGTCCAAGGCACAGGCAGACCGTACAGCTTGAACAAGGTCACTCAGCGGCACCATAGAGGAGCTGGGATCAGAGCTGGAGTCTTAGACCCTGTAGTCAAAGGGCAAGTGCACTTACAGCTGACAGGTGCTGAGAAGATAAGCTGACAAGTTTACAGCAAATTAGCTGTTCTAACTTAGCTGTCACAGTGGAAGAGGAAAAAGTCCCCCATCTTGAACATAACAGAGGAAGATACTTGTGCCTGAGATACTCATGAAACATTTCGAATGGCTACTGTGAAAGGCCCAAGGATGCATTTAGATCTGCCTGCTAGGAAAGGCAGGGTGCAATCAAAACTGCCAGGTGAGGAGGTGTCCCTATCACTCCTTGTTCCCACAGGAGGAGTATTCTCACAGCATCTGGATCTGTGCCCTGTGGTTGGCTCAGGACCAAGGTGATTTCTTTGAGCTGTATGATTTCTAAACTGTAAATAACCATTTTGGACTGTGACAGGATTTTATTATATTTCCAAAGGGAAAAGATATTCTTGCTTCAAAACAAAATTCAGAAAACCCTTTCAAGACTACTCTGAAGACATGGGGAGAGGATCTTTCACAGACATGAAAGGTATTAAATATTTTCCATTCTCTTACTAATTGTTTCATAACACCCAAGCGGCATTTATTTTTCTTAGTGCAATACAACTGAATTACATTTGAATGGGGAGTAATTAAACTAGTGTGCTCTTTTTATTTCATCTCCCTCACAGACACAGACCTAATTTGGGTTCACCATTATTCTCCTTCAGAAACTTGAACCCTGTTGCCACAGACTGTACTTGGGGCTGAATGATAGGGAACATGGATTTGTCATTTAACCTGCAGGGCAATTTGGGAAAAAACACTCCTAAGAATCTCAGTACAATGGAGCCAAAAAGGCTCCTCTGACTAGATTCATACCTTTTTCTTCAGAGCACGTCCTTCAGCAGGGAAACTATGGATGGTGTCTCAGAAATGAGCTAATTTGCAGATTTTTGCATGTGGTCACAACCCAAACCAGAAGCTATGACAGAGCCTGCAGAGACAGGGAGTGACTGGGAGAGGAGAATGAACCCAGAAACAGATGGAGCGATCTAGAAGAAATATCACATGCAACAGGCTTACAGTTGTGGGCAGATCCAACTCAGCACTGCCAAACCACATTGCATAGACACCTCAGCTGGCTGTTAGTACATGCCACGTGCAATGCCCATACATAAGCTTTGGTTTCAAGCAGACAAACACATGTCAATTTGAAAACCAGGCCTTGCAAATCACTGCAGAGAAAGGTCACACCGTTTGGCTCCTGACTCCAGGAGAGCACTGTGTGAGGGGAATACCAGTTGTCCTTTGTGTCACACCTCACAGAGACATGTTTTGGGTGGCTCACCAACCGTCCACGGGACAAATCAACATGCAGTAACTGAGCTGTGCCAGGCTGAGCTGTCCCATTTGCACATACTGAGTTTTCCTGGTGTGGCTGGGCTCTGTCACCTCCCCAGGGCACCTGTGACTGGGCACTCCCAGCACTCTCACAGAATTTTCCTCGGGGAGGGGCACCTTTTAACTCTTGCTTTCTTTTTCCTCTTGGTGTCACCTACTTTGTCTTTCAGTCAATGGTTGATGTCATTTTTACGTTTGGAAAGCAAATTAGTCAGAGCTTAAGGATAACAGCAGTTATTTCTAGTATTGTACTAGTGTACACTTCTGGGCTTGTGCATGTGAGAAATGAGGTTAGTGTGCATTAGTGGGCGTTAGGGAGTGCCACCACGGATGTGACACAACCTGGCGAGCCCCAGACACAACCAGGCTGTGTCCTCAGTTCTTCCTTGTCCCCTGCCCTATATGGGTTTGCTATTTTATGGGGTGAGAGAAACAGGGGACACCTCAAATGTTGATTTTGCAGATCAGACCAAAACATCATGGCAATGCCTTTTGGCTTTATCTTCTTGATATATTTGGGGCTTCGTATTCCTAAATGCTGAGCTAAAGAGATCAAGAACTTTTATTTTAATCTTTGTGAGTAAAAAAAAAAACGGTTTTTAAACAACGTAAGTGTTGTTCTAAATATCTCCAGTTTGATGAGAAAAAAACCTCTGAGCTTCAGTTCTGAAACAAATGGGTGAGCCTTTTGTCCCTATTCCACTCCTGATTCCTCTCCCTCACGTTCCCTCCTTACAGTCACCCCACCCTCAGCCCCATTTCAGCTAATAACAGGGAATGAAGAAAGATGGGAGGGAAGAGGGAGGACAGGACAAGACTAAACCACCGAAGAAACGTAAGAAGTTCCTCCTTTCATTTGGGAGATTTTCTAACGTAAGCACACAGAGGATTTTTCTTTTTTAGGTATTAAAGACAGCCCTAGAGCTTAAACAAACCCTAGCTTCAAAATGGGATCCAAGGAGTGTGGATTTTTCATCAACCTTTCAAAATTCATTCCAGAATAAGCTCCTAACATGGGCTGGACAACTGATGTATAAATGAGAAGGAAAAAGCTAGCACTGGAAGTCATAGACATAGGCTTGTTGGACCGTGCACACCTCATTAAAAAACAGGATGTAGAAAGTAACTAGCCCAGTAAATTACTTCTGGTTTCAATATTGTATTTCTACACTTGCTCCAAACGAAAAAAACCCTATAACTTAAAACATTCTTCTTAAAACTGAGCAATCAAACTCAGACTTACACAGTAAGGATATTTAACTTGGTAGTTCTTATTAAGAATATTTTCTATAAGAGATGTGGCAACATGACAGTGGGTGTATCATTGAGAAATTTACCTACAGATCTGTATTATGACAAGCATAAAAATCTATCTATGCTATAATACAGCTCTTCATAACAGGTTTCGATAGTTGGGTACGTAGAAGCTGTCATGACTACAAATGGAGGGAAACCCTCTTTCCTGCTATTCTGCAACACAAATCTTTGTATGTGTCATTGAAATAATTTCTGCTGCATTTTAAAAGAAAAGAAAAAGATACTTGGAAGGTTGTTCTTCCAGCTACACCATTTGAAATTCTGTCCAATCCTTCTATAGCAAAACCACAGAGGACCTGAGGGCATAGTCCCTTAGAGCAAGGGTTACGAATTTAGCAAAGTTATTGCTAGTAAACATGTTTATTTCAAAAGGTGTAGAGAACAAAACTTGTTAAATAAAACCATAGTGATGGTGCCATTGAGACAGAACAACTTAAGGTGGGGGCTGAGCGAATGAAATTAAATCCTATTTACCTTTGATTTGGGAGAAGAAGGGGAGAATTTCACTGAATTTCACTGAATTTTTGGAGTTGGAAGGGACCATAGAGATC
>JAOXJM010000079.1:8647025-8673143 GCA_026413425.1 Tringa solitaria
AAATACATATATCTGTATTTTTGAATTTTGCCTTGAGTCTATTTTAATGTTGCTATGTATTTTTTTTTTTTTTTTTTTTTTTTTAAGTCCCACAGCTCTTTGGAGGAGGTTTGTACACAGTTGCCCTGAGAAGCCATGATCCATGAATGCAGCCTTTCCGTTGTCATCTGTTGACCAGATGAGCGCAACAATTTTGTGCTAACAGCATTCAGTAGTATTGATTGGTTTTGCTGTTGACACCAGGTTAAATACTTTTGCAGAGAAGAGGAAAGCAAATTTTACTAAACAACAGTAGGTAAATCCTTTTCTTTTATGTCTTTTCCAGAAAGCAGCACCTGAAAGAAGAATCTTACTTGTGACAGAGGGTGGGTGTCCCATTCAGTTGAATGGCCAGACCGTGGTCTGTTGGTCTAAATGTTTCAAGTTCCCTGGTCAGCCCCTGCTACCCATTTCAGTGCATTCAGTCTCCTACTTGTCTTGTGCAAAGCACTGCCCAGGGAAATATATGGATGGAAACACCATATAAAACACAGAGATGAAAATCATATCTAGTCTACAATGTATTTATCTTCAGGCATCTTTCGAACAAAGTCTCTGAAGAAAGGCAGCTGAGTGCAATGATGAGAGAAATGAACCAAGAGGAGTCAATGAAGCCGAGTGTAAAGAACATGGGCTGGAGCTGTGCTCTGGAATCTAATCAATTAGGTTATTCTTCCAATTTTTGTTCCATCTCCAAGCTTTACCTTTTTCGGTAAGGAAAAACCCAGCCAATTTCCAGCCTATGAAGAAGCATCTAATTTTCCTGTAACAGAAGTTCTACCATTGTCAAGTTATACTGTGCCTGAGTCATCTCAAGATGACAACCACATATTTTTCACAACTACTTGAAGTAATCTGCCTCCTGAAAACCCATTTGCCAAGTGCCTTATGAAATCTATTACCTTAGTGCTCTTTGGAAAGTCTATTTCTACATACAATACCTTTATTCTGAGCAAAACATTAACCTGCCAGCATGAGTATATGGGGAGAAAAAAAACAGTGCTCCAGCTTATGTTCTAAGAGGTCTTTCCATTTCTGACTCAAAGTTTTATCTAGCTGCAGCTTATGGCTAGGTACAGCTGAATTCATAGTGCTTACAGTGGGATTGATATTGTTATAGAACAGCCTGGCATTGTTTAAACAGTCATCACCAAAGCAGTGGCAGGAGAGAGGCCAGGCAGCCCAGCAGACAGGGAACCAGTACAAGGTTCAGCAGATGCTTTTGTGACTCTCCATAGTATTTGTGGCCTTGGACCAGGTCACTGACCTCTTTCTGCCCAGCTTTTCCAGCCTTTCCCTTTTGCCCATTTTATTTGGATTTAGAGACAGCGACTCTCTTTCTTTCTAGAGCACTTACCACAAACTTACCATATTGCTCTATAAAGCAGACTAGACCTGAATCTACCTGTACCATACCACACAAAACCACTACTGCTATCATCTGCAGGTTGACAGTCAGTATATTTCACATACTTAAGCATTAGACCAAAGAAAAAAAATTTAAAAACCCACCACCACACTGCCTTTCTCGAATGGAGGCACTGCCATAGATCACAATAAGCAATTCCCTTCCCTGCTCAATTAAAGAAGCTGTCTGATACTTGCTGTCCAGGCACGTAGGTGAAATTTGTCTTACAGCAGAAGGTCCCAAAGCAGAAAAGCTGCAGTTCAGACAGGAAGGAGACAATGGAGAGAATTATCTGCCCCGCTTGGCTTGGGGGAGCTGGCGGAGGCAGCCTGGTAGCACCAGGGTCTCCAGTTAGGTAGGTCCAGCTGCATCTCTGGCTCTTGTTGGAGCTACACCAGTGCTTTAACATATCTACCTGAACACCTCCATAGCAGCCAGTTTACTTTGATATTTCTCTCTTCTGGAATGAAGACTTCAGGACGGACTTCTCATCACAGTCAGGAGACAGAAAAGCTCTGCCTGGATGCCAGCTGGCAAATGGCAAATCATCAACAGTGCCTAGCAGCCACATGCAGTGGGACCCCTCTGCTGTGCACACGGAAGAGTACTGCTCCGAGGGGCACATTGGAAGTGCATACAAAGAAAAGCAGAGGATGTAGCAACACTAAAGGACTTTTTTATTTCAACATGTTTACTGTGGTAGGCTTGAGGTTGCTTTATACGAAATAATTAAGGCTTTTAGCAGAAGCACAGAAGTGAAGCTGCCAAGGGAAATATTACAGAAGCTTTAGAAACAATAAATTTTTCATCTAGGATAGTCAAAACTCACTTCATTGTAGAATACGTGTTCAGGCGAGCTAGATCAAGTCTGATAACAAACCATACAGCTGCTTTTGTATAAGTGTGGCTTTATATTATTGACCAGATTAAAAAGAATGTAGCCATGGCCCGTGAGTAGGCACTGCTGGCAAGTAGCCACTGGTGCCAAAGCCTACCCCACCAGCAGCTTGTGTGGTAGCTTGTCCCATACCACTTCCCTTTCCCAGTGAGCAGGCCACCTGTTAACATTTCCTAAAGATTTTTAACTTACATAGTTATAGCTATGAAAGTGCCTTCTTTTTTTAACAGTTATAATTAGTGCACTATCTGGATTTCTCTTCTACAGGATCCTTCCATTCCATTCTCCTTCTTTCTTTGCTCTAACCCAGTTATAATACATGTAATAATACAGTAAGTCTCCAAGCTCATCCCTTCCTAACACCTCACTACAACAGTGGCAGGGACCTGAGCTCAGGTGTTCGAGCAGCAAGAGGTCCCCAGCAATATAGGTGACAATATAGGTAGCCCTCTGATCACTGCCATGGCCTTTGCAGCCACAGGACAAAGACAAGACTGAGTAGTCACAAAGACTGAAGCAATCCCTGTCAGGGTAGGCCAAGCATTAGGAGGTTTTAAATACTGTTAAAAGGTTGTGTTTCAAAGTGCCACTGGCCATGTATTTTCATAAGCACTATAGCTATCCAGTTTCCACTGCTGGGAGCGGAGAAACTTTTATTAACAAATCCTGCCGTGAAACTCTCAAAAGATTAAGGTCAGCTATATTTTCCCTGCTATTCATGACAGGCCACACTCATCCAGACCCATGTAGCCCTTCACTAGAAGAAAGATCTGCTGTCCCAACATGAACAAAGCTGCTTTAACAACAACGAATGTAGGTAACCCACACATTGTCAACTGGCCTCATCTACGCTGCTCATACAGAGCATACATATGGAAGCTCATACTCCACTGGAGGCAGTGGAGTTTTCCCCCATGACTCAGAAGAGAACTAAATAAATCACACACAAAGAGATTTGGGATGTATGCCCCAGTCTATCCAAAAGCACAAAATGGGTTATTTCAGGAGCATTAAACAGACACTTACATGTGCCTTATGTTTCTCATGAAGCCAACAGCAACACTGGGAAGGAAGTTGGAAGGCACAGCACTGCACAGCCGACTTTGTAAAAACGGAATTGATTTTCTCCAAAATACTGGGTCAAATTACCAACATTTGAGCCGAACAGCCCCTGGAAGTATACCCTCGCCAATACCAGGCATAGAGTAGTTATTGCAGCTGATGGGGCAGTCCCTCCTCTTCACGATGAGAGTAGCAAGGTAAACATAAACAGTAGGAACTGACATCTCTACATCAAGGACTTCAAATCCCCAACAGAACCATCTGGGCTATAAGCAGAAAGATTTGAACCTTACAGCCAACTTCCTTGGACAACAGCTCTTTCCCACTTGAGCTCAGCCTGCTCAGTACACTGCTGCTCTCCTTGCTTGGCCCCTTGTCACCTTCCTCCTCCATCACAGCAGTGGTGTCACCTCATCTGGAGCCCATCCTGAAAGTGTTGATACTACCTAGAGCAAGTAGACTTTCGCTTTCAATATTTACAATTAATTTTTGTAAATTTTCTCAAGTACCACACAATAACGCGACACTAAAAAAGCATCAGTTCTTTCTTGTGTCTCCTTCAACTTCACTTTTTCTCATCGTCAGGAGATTTATGAATTTAATGTCTGTTTTATAGAACTTATCACTTTTAACAACTAGAAGAAAATGCTAAATTGTTCTTATTGCTGTTAGATGTTCAAAGACGTCATGCTATATACTGTCATTTACATTTCACATTAAAAGTGAAATATGTTGGGAATGCACAACAATTTGTTTTAATTTGACCCATCTGTTAAATGAAAAACAAAGAGGACTTCTAAATCACTATATTTAAATTCAGCAATTTGTAAACAATTTATATGTTCATTTCTTCTGGGTTAAAACTGCCCTAAAGCACCACTCTTATGAAATCTCCAAATTAAATTGCTTTGCATTGTTCTTAGGGATGCAGGCCACAGTTTCTTCCTCCTCAGCTTATTAATTTACTTCCCAACCCAAGTAAATTAGCAAGACCCATATTAAGAGTCTTACCACTGAAATCATTTTGGGGAATTCACGGAAGTATCTCCTGGCTCCAGAAAGCTGAGAGCATAGAGAAATCTTCAGATATTAGTGGCAAATTCTCTTAAGATAAAGGACAAGCCAATTGCTTTCATTTAAGCAAGTTTGGTAAGATTTTTAACACTTCTGCAACAGCACTAGATCTGCCCTATTCCACACTGGACCATCACCCAGCAGGAGCAATAATCGAGGGGAAGAAAAGCCGTAGCAATTTACCTTCAGCGCTCAACCTAGCTAGAATTTACTACAGGATTTGGATCTTAGACTGGGCTTTAATGGAGCTGTGGATGATAATTTACAAGTGGAGAGAGATCCAGACATCTAAGGATCCCACAGTAGCACTTAAAGAGCAGAGCCTTATCTCTTTTTCTGCTTTGTGCAAAGTGCTGTATTTAGCATTAGCTGCCAAGCTTCTACCCAAGAAATCAGTACTTTTAGCGGAGCAAGGATACCGAGAGCCTTTTTAATCACCCAGATACAGGGCCTCTTGTTCTGGACTAACAGACACCTTGCACAATGAGATAATTTCTTTGTTAGGTATACACCCTGAGCATGAGGAAGAGCTCTGTACAGCCTGGAGTGTCACATCTCCCATTTGAAGCACCCTTCCTGCTGGTACAGTGTGCAGATCCACCCTTTCCCCAAACCTTCTGTATGTATGACAGGTTTTCACCCTGTTCCCAACTCTAATGCAGGTGTAGCAGACAAGGAGCTGGGATGACCCTGGGCTCCTTATTCTGCAGCTTCACATTACAGCCACAAACCATGATAAAAGCAGGACGAGATGAGGAAGCAGAGAGTGCTCAAAAGAAAAAGTACTTAAAGCTGTAGAAGTGGTCAGACTCACAAGTTTCAATTCCCCCTCTGCAATATCAGAGAACCAAAAAGCAACACAGAATACTAGGTCTACTGTGCATTCGTAGTCTAGATGGTTCATTTATTATATCCAGTATCATATTAAGCAACCCAACAAAACAAGAACCAGCAGTAATTCAGCCAGGCCATGATTAAGGGTGCCTCTAAGAGCATCAACAAACGTGGAGACTACATGGATCACAGCCCAGAAAGATTCCAAGTTGGTGAAATGACAGCTTGATTAGTTTTTGTCTGACAAATGTGGCAAGAGAGATCAGAATCAAACATAATTCCAAGGTTATAGGCCTTCAAATAAATACAGGGGGAAAAAAAAATTCAGAGGGCAACAGCAATTTGCAAGACCGAATCAACTCTCCAGCCCAGCTTTCTTAATGCCCAGATGCGACACAGCCACTACTGCCAAGGCTAAGTACCCTCCTGGGAGCATCCTGAATTAACTGGGACATGCCTCCAGAGCGGGACAAGCTCCACATCTTGGAAGACAGTCTTCCCTCCCATCAAGAGCCTTACTAAACATACACATATTTGTGATTTAACAGGAAAACTTGCAAGTAGAACTACTTTATATCCAGGCAACCATTGTCTATTGCTGTTCCAAAGGCCAAGCAGCAACACCCTGTTACCTACATTGCTGCATGTGGGCATGCAGTACAATCAAACAAACAGACAGTAAATTCTTCTTCCCTCCCACGTGTTCTAACAACAAAAAGAGTGAGTCGAAAACATGAAGGGAAATCAGGTTTCTTACAATATAACATCACAACCAAAAGTATCCCTCTCCCTCATTTCACACTAGTTTCAAATTATACATCTCCCATTTGGGGGAACTCAGTGAGATAAAATGGAGGCCTCTGGGTTTCCTTCCTATGTGGAAAGGGAGCAGGGGAGAAAAGGCAGAGTAGGACGCGGCTCTTACCCAGGAATAAAGTGATCTGTCTCCTGGAGCTCTTGCCCTCCAAGCTCTCACTTTTTCTTAGGTACTGGTCTTGGTGTCTTGGTCCACCCTTCACTGCCACAGTTCCTTCCTTGTGGATCATCAGGGCTTTCATCATGCTGCGACACATGAAGGCGACAAATCCCAGCACTATGATGTACAGAGCAAAGGCGCTGAAGATGCTGGCCTGAAAGACAGACCACTTGGAGGAGAGGCTGGTACAGATGGTCATATTTTTCTTCAGCTGAGAGAGGTGGTGCCTGGGCGTAGGCTTGACACAGGTAGTCATACGTGGGTAGCCCTCGATAGTTTCCAAAGGATATTCTGTGCCCATGGCAAAGAGCAGAGGCAGAGCTACTATGACAGATGTCCCCCAGACAAAGGCAATGAGCAGCTTCACTGTGCGGGGTGCAGAGACTGCCTTGAACTTGAAGGGGTGGCAGATAGCCACGTACCTCTCAAAGCTGAGGGTGGCCACATGCAGCACAGTGGCATAACTGCAGGCTTCAAAGAGGAAGTAGTAGAGCTTGCAAGCTATGTTGCCGTTGGGGGTGGAAAAGGGGCTCCAGATGGCACTGAAGAACTCCATGGGCATGCCCAGCAGGATGACCAGTAGATCAGAGCAGGCCAGGCTCACTATGTGGTCCGTGACCTCCTTCTGTAGGTAGCCTTTCTTCTGTAGGATCCTGGTGGCCTTGATGGTGATGCTGTTGCCCAGGATGCCCGCCACAAACACACAGACATATACTGAGGCCAAAGTGATCTTGATCCAAAAAGACACCTCAAACTCAGGGACATGGCTGTGGTCAATGAGATGAGAACAGTCTGAAGCAGACATCTGTCCTGCCATGAGCAGCCCCAGGGGAAGGAGGAGGGAGGAAGAGCCTTCCTGCCCTCTCTGATGTTCAATTTCACAGCAAAGAGATCCTTTCTCACTTTGCCTCTCTCACCAAGGCACACAGGTCAGAGCTGTCAGGTATAATGAACACGTCTCAACTAGCCACACCTGTGGGTTTTGTTAGCAACAGCCACTGGGTCAATAAGCCAAGCAGGAAAGTGTTTTAGGTCTTACCTATTTTTATGGCAGACACCTCTTCCTCCTTTTGGATATTCCTCCTCCTTTCTCTACTGAGTGAAGCTGCCGTTCTCCAGCCCTTTGCGGTGTAAGCTGCTCCTCTTTCAACGCTTGCCTCTACCTCTGCAAGCAAAGGCAGCTTTTGGTCCTGGTCCAGCAGGAGGAAGTCAAACAGTTTCTGTGTGCTTATAGCTGCTGTGTTAACCATTAACCTAAATCTTGACTATCCTTGGTCACTGACAGCAAAGCCACGCATGTCAGAAAGTCACTTCCTGTAACAGGAGCTCCTTCTTAGGGACAAAAAGAGGTGTTTCTTCCAAAACTGTTAGATTGGTGGAGTCAGGCTGAATGTGTGAGCAGGCGCTGAAAAGAAAGTGTCCGCTCGTTAGTTTAACATTAACTGGGCTTCAGACCTTACTTTTGTATGTGCTACTGCCAACATGCTTCACTACATTTCCTTTAATGAAGACCTTGGTATCTGCAGCAATAGTGTTTGTTAGGCAGCTTGTGCAGCCATGGACTGATTTACATCAACAGGATGTTCTGGTTTTTAGTTGCTGCTGATGAACTGGTAGCTTCTTAGACTGGTAACTGCTTAGACTCTAAAGATTCTTCTCAGAAGTTATAAAATAAGCTGAACTCTAGATTTAGACACATTGATTGTCTCCCTCTGCCATCTCCTCATGTTAGATAACAAAAATAATGAAGTTAGTAATCCCAATCATACTCTGCTTTTAAACAATCCAGAGTGGTAGGGGATGAAAATGTACTTCCCCCTCTTGTGTCTCACCCCAGGGGGAATGAATTTAATGCACTCTTTAGTTTTAGTTTCAAACCATAGCACTGAAGGCTCCCAAGGTAACCCCTGGAAACATTTAATTAGAGGGTGTGTATATGGATTAGGAAACCTTTAAATTACAATGCAAAACGGCAGAACAGCTTTTGCAGCTATAATCAAGAGAGAGGCCCAGTACAGTGATCTGCTCCAATACCAAATCTAAGAACAGTGGGCTCGCAAAGTGATTTTTATTAACTAGACAAGCTCATGTGACACTTTCAGCTCATGATAAAAGAGAAACATTAGAAAGCCGTTATTAAGCAGTCTCCTCACATTCAGTGGTTATCACTGTACCTCAGCAGCCCAAGTATATAATGAACAAAAGATGCCCAAAACAGGATAATCAGCACCTGTTTCTATGCATTATTTATGCCTTCCTGTTACAGAAAAATCACCTCAAACCTTGCACAACTTCAAGCCCTGTAGTCCCAGTCATCTTTCCTTATGTTTGATAATTCACATTTGTTCTGCTCAGACAAGCTTTCTATTATTACCCAATTTCTTTCACTTAATTTTACTTTATAAAAGTGTGAACAAAGATTACATATGCATGACTGAATTGTGGAAATGAAGCTAATTAAAAATTGCTGCTTACCATCAAAAGGGAAAAAGGGAGAGAGAGAGCAAAAGAGAGAGAAGGCCCAATAGGATTAGATCTCCCCCTTTTTCCACACCAATTATAAAATGCAGAACACAATTCTGTAGTTTTCAATATTATCTTTAGAACATACACAAAGTTTATTAACTTTCTAATAAAGAGCTGGTGCCACAAAGGGGATAAGAAGGAAAAAGACAATTGTGGATGCTCTGGACTGAGACCATTAAAAAAAAAAAATCTTGCATAGGTTACTGGACTAGATAAACCAGCAGTGAGTATTCCAGAGATAGGTATAAAATCGCTATCATGGATGATTATAAAAAAAATATATCTTCCTGGAGGGAGACATTTCTCCCCAGTTAAATGTGCTTAATGCTTCTTTGTGGCATGGAGCTCATAGTCTAACCCTGGTGGTTATGACACCAGTTTAAAAACTTACGATTTGTGTAATACCCTAATTTTAGGGATTTTGCTAAATTTTCCTTAATATCTTGTAGCAGCAAGTACCACTAGTTAATTTTTGTGTTGTTGCCTTTCCCTTAGCAGTTTTGAAAGTGATTGTGGCCTGCGTAGTAGTACCCAAGGAGAACGCTGCAGGGAGTCCCTCCTGACCCAATTTGTTACAATTGCACCCCATGACTTTAGCCCCCAGCACCGAAGAGGAGTCAAGAGCATTAAGGATAGAGATCACTGTATTTCTTTCTAAAATCAGCACACATGGATGCTGCACGTTGCAGGCAATCACTTGTCAGCCTCTTGGTAAGAATATAGATCTTGGTAAGAAAAATCTGCATCCTGAAGATGCAGATTACTTGGGCACAGGGCGGCAGCTGGCTCTCTGCGCCACTCGCTCGGCCACAGTCATGCTCACCTGAACACTTGCTGCAAGGCAGCTGTTGGTATGAGATGACTAGTGGTAGGAGCCAGAGAAACACTGAGAATGAGCATGGATTGTTGTCGCTGTAGTATACCAGGCGATTTTTCACTTTCAAAGATAATAAAGCTGCTCTGATCATCTGCCCCAGTTTGTTATCCAACAGTGTCTACAAGGTTTCCTGAAGGGCTGTTTGCTTTCTTGGACAACATCCTGGTGAAAGGCCTTTTGGGGCAGAAGAAAGCAGAGCTTTATTGCACATCCTTTAGGCCACTGGACAAAGCTCATCTTCTGCCCTTTGTGGGACAGAAGGGACCACCTAGCTCCCTGCCATGCCCAAGGACCACTGGATGAACTTGAAGGGCAGGAGGGGCTGCAAGGCACTCAGTCCTTGGCCAACTGCCGTCTCATTAAAAGCCAAGTCCCCCAAACTCCTGATGAGGTTGGGTCCCTGAAAGTGGCAGTCAGCACTAGGTGTAGCTGGAATGAATCTTGGGAGAACAAACTCATTCAAGAGATGCTGTTGCATTTGAGGTAGATGGATTGTAGATTAACCTTTTCCAGTGTGCAGGGGTACCGCATCGCTACTGCCCTACAACTGCGCTTGCTTCCCCAGCTGCGTAGTGCCAGCACGAGGGTTGGCTCGAGGTGCCCAATCTGCAGAATCGCTCTATGGTTATTTCTCAATTACCATATAGCACGGGAGCCAGGGTGCCCGGATTGGCAGACAGGCATTGTCACACTTGCGTTATCTCTGCAGAATTATTTCTCGATAGCCGTGTTGTGAATATGCAAATCCGCCCTAATTGGCTACGCTAATCACACTGCTCTGACTGGTTTCTGTTCTCAAACTGTTCAAGCTACTTGACAGGAACAAAGAAAATACCTCGGTTTCTTGCTTCCTTTAGCTGAAAAACTCTAAAACTTAAATGAAAAAGGAGAGCTATCTCAAAAGCAAAGAAAATGAGGCTGTGAAAAGGATTAGCTTTTTTTTCAGATAAAAACACATTGACTTTTTTTTCTTGCCAGTCTTTACTGTTCTCCATCTCAGCAAACCTCTTGTCCCTAGAATAGCTGTGATACCTTTGTCTTGCCAGTATTTGTTTAGAGAAGGCGAATCCTGGGCTTGTTCAATTCTCTTTGAAACACAAGGTAAACAAAATGAGATTGCTGTTCTGCAGAAGGCAGCTACTCTGATCTGCACAGGCAGAGGGGAAAGTGCTGTGGGAATAAAAGGAAGAAACAATACAGACAAAAGTGAAACGTCCAAATGATTTTAAATGTTTTAGAAAATCAATTTGTGTGAGCCAGCCCATGTTGGCTTTTAAAATTATTTTTCATTAAAAATTTAAATAATTACAGACTGCATTCAGATAACTTAAGGTCTCTTTCTGTTTTCTGAAATCTAATAAGCCTCCTCTACTGTTAAGATCCCTTTGTATTCTTCTGGTGAGTTATTCTTGAATTATATTTTTCTTTGGAAGATTATGATGATAGTTAATAAAATAAGTACAAGTCATCTGTGAAATTTATTTCTTCTTCATTTCCTTAAGAGTTTGGTTTTGGGCAACACAGTCTAACAACCACTGTGCTCTTACTTGGCTACTTTTTTTTCTGGCAACATGAGAGACTGGGTTATGCAATCTGGGCAATGGATGTGCTGTGTAACCTGCATATCCATAATGAATTGTACTCAAATTACCTCTAGAAAGGTCAGAGATGGAAATCTGCCATCTTTTATTTAACAACATGCAGTGTTACCTGCTGTAATGCCATCCTCTTGGAATATCATATTGTGAGTGTTTGCTTAGTGGGACAATAGAGAAGGGGGTTTCATATGTGCTTTCAGGATACTCAGTAAAAAGTGATCTCTGCTCCAAATCATTCCGTCTAAATAAATAGATCAAAGCACTTCACTACTTCCAGTGTATTTTACAAATTGGCAAGCAGCATGAGAAGAAGCTGGGGACACTGAGACTAAATGGTTTATCCAAAATAAAGAAAATCTGTGCAACACCTGAGCCTCCTCACGGATACATTGAATTTCAGCTGACTTCCTCACATGATCTGCAGCATACAGACTACAGAGCAAGTGCATTTACACAGCTCTTCACTAGTTGCTCCGGTGGTTTTAACTGATGTTAATTCATAGTAATTAAAACACATTTACAGCACCAAAACACATAATTATCATACTTAGTTATGTCTGGAATTGTTTAACAATACACCACCTGCTTTCTGATCACCTTGGTAAATTGAAGACATTAAAGCTCTTCAAAGCTTTCACTCAACTACAGCATTTCCTGAAGTAAACCAATGCACCAGGAGGTCTGTGGATTGCTGTGATTAGGTGGGTATACACTCTACTTGGCAAGAAAGTGAAAGGGTTAATTTTCCACTCTTGGAGTCAGGAAAGAGATGCACTTCTCTCTGTCCCTTGACACTGCAGTAGCTGTTAGGAGGCCAAAAAAAGGCCAGCAGCTGTGGCCCCAAGTGGAGAGAGGCTGATTAGACAAGCTGGGAAAAACAAGTAAAGCAAGTCTCCTCCTGGAATGAGATGGTCCTTTTTGCATCCTTTGGGAATGAGGCACCAAAGGAAATGAGTTTATTTATATCCCAGGCCTGACAAAAGAGCTGTAACTTAAAACCAAAATGAACACATATGCTAAGCCCAGGTCTCAATAATCATGAATCGACTGTATTGAATGCATTTCCTGAAATACCTGTTCAGACTCCACTTTGTCTGAAGCACAACAGCACTAAAGCACAACATCTGGTTCAAGAAATCACCACTGTGAGCCTTGGGGCACAATCTCCACTGCACTGAATCAAAGCTTATTTTTCTCTATGTAACTTCTAAACTGCCTTGTCCGAATAGATGTTAATGGCTTCAAATTACAATTCAAAGCTCCTGTTTAAGAGCATATTTATTTCCCTATGCCATATTTTTAAGCCGTAAAGTAAAACTATTCTAAGCAATGTACTTTTCCCATCCATCTTTTAACAGTTTCTTACTTTTGGATGTTGTTATTCTACTGCCCTAGAAAAAACTTCAGATTTCTTTCTCTGAATGTAGTGCGTTGTTTAAAGTTACAAGATAGAAAGAATGTATGTAAAAATGCATCTTCTCACAACCTGAATTCTCCGTAATTTTTGTTACAAGTCTGCAAGGTCAATAATCTATGGAAATGGCTGTCACATATAGGTGCCAAAACACCACAGTTCAGAGTACACGCTCTTTTTTTGCTAAGAAACCACCTGGGAATCTTCTAAAAAATGTTGATAGTTCACTCTTGCTCTCCCGAAAAATCTTTTTATAGCAATATTAAGCTTTACTATTGCAAGGAGAAGCAAAAGAATATCTCCTTGCTTCCTTCTTGTGCTTGCCATCTCATCACCACCAGGACTTGCACTCATGTGCCCAGCTGAGCTATTACAGAATCATTTTGCCTCTCTTCAAAACTCAGCTGATGGGGTTTAGCCTGAAGCAAGCTAATGACAGCTTTTTGACCTGCTTCTAAGGAGTCCTAGCAGCATGTCACCACAGCAAGGGCACTTTTCTCACCCTGTTCTTTCTCATTTACAGTACATACATGATGCTAAGGCTCAAAACATCCAACTTCTCACTTTAAGGAACTTGTATTTTACCATTATGTAGTTCCTTCTCTTGCAGGAACTTGAATAAATTTGATTTTAAATAGCTTGTAAAAATGGCAGAGTGCTTCACCTGTTTCTGTCATGGTATAGCTACCTCTAGGTAGAACATGACAATTAACATTACATAGCAATTTGTAGGTGTAGGGGCTGCTGCATCTGGGTTTCTAAGTAAAACATGTAAAATCTGTCAGGGCTGAAAATTGGCCAGAATGCAGGGCTCTGTTCTTGCTCTCAGAGAAAACACTAGGTGAATTTCAGGACTTTTGGCCCCAGGTTATGCCATCACCACATGCTCTTTGAAATACCGAGCCTTCAGTCACTGTCCAGCTGAACCACCAGACTCCAATTACTGACCAAAGGTGTTCTCATTCCTGCTCTACTCATGCTGGTGCGTATCACCAGGGCTTCTTGGGGCAGGTGTTCTGTGCTGCTGCGTGCTGGGCTGTTCCTCCACCCCGGCACACAGTAACCAGGGGAATCTGAGAAATCTTTGGAGGACAATCTGTGCCTGAATAATTGAGGCTGCAGCCTCGCTCCAGGTCGGCAGCCTGCCGTCTTGACTTAGCAGCAGCACACTGGGTCTGCTGCAAAGTCCCATGCATGCCAGTCACGGTGAAAGCATTCCCAACTGGGGAAACAAGCCTGAAGAGCCTTGAATGACAGCCTGAGGACAGGGGAGATGGTGTGGAGATCCAGAGCAGCCCTGGGAGGAGACCCTGGCTGGGGAGTGAGAAGCAGTAAAGGCTCAACAAGGCTCATTGCCACATGCCAGGGCCCTGTGGGCACAGTGAAGCTGCTCCACACTGGTCCCCAGCAGCTCTGTGTGTCTCCTCCCCTCTACGTACACAGCAATGAATTAACTCTGTGGCAGCGGCACACTTCCCCACCAGTCAATTTGGTATTGACTCTTGACAGGATTGCATTTTTTCTTCACTGCATTTTAGCTGTCATTGAATTGCGGAGGCAAATAAATATTAACAGTGTAATGGGACCGTTTGGCAATTTAGTACTATATTGGTAAATGTAAGTCAAGCAAAGAAAATATAAAATAAACAAATGTGCAAGTGAGCTAATCTAAATTTAGAGCGCACGGTTTACCTAGGAGTTAACGTTTGTGTTGCTTGCAATGCTTATTTCTGATGTCCCTGGACAGTACTTGGTGGTGAGGGGTCCACATTTGCTTTGGGCATCCAGTTAAGCTTACTTCACCCATGTAACTTCCTTTACTTCTGAAATTCTGCTAAACATTGACATAGAAAGTGTCTGGTCACTGTCCTACAGATCTAAATCCGGAAACTGAACACGGAAATAAATAGGAAATGGGATCCCCAACTGTTTTTTCAATGGTATTTTCACCTGTGTTTATATGGTATCATATTCTGTCCAAGTGGTTGTTAAAGTACAAACAGGACTACCTATCGGTACAGATATATGATCAATAAATGTTGTGACTTCCCAGAGCGGGTAAGTAGGGCTCTTCTATTTTGGAAAAATACAGAAACTCCTTTGTCTGGAGCAAACCAAATGGTATTATATAATTTTTGGAGCACGAATTATATAAAATTCATGTGAAAATATTTTAGTTATCACTTTTTTCTCTTTGCTTTCTGAATCTCTAATTCTCTCCCCCTCATTCCCTCCCCTTTTGACAGTAGTTTCTATCTTTGTTCTTCGGCATACTATTCCTACTAGGAAAACATATGCTTTAAAGAGCCGTAAATGCCAACCTGCTGCCACCAGACCCACTCTGACATCTGACACTGTCACCCCAGGATTGCCTGATGTCAGTGAAGATCTTCCTCAGTGGATCCAAGACCTGATTGATGCCATCCTAAAGATGTGTAAAATATGCCTGCAGTCCCAGGAGTATCTGTTTCTCTCTGTTGACAAAAAGGGCTCCTAGCACAAATAACAGCTGTAATATCTACACTGTAGAGACAGCATGTAAAGGGAAGTGAGACAAATCCAATCTTTGTATATATATCAGCTGATATATCCCACATGTTTTGTGAATGTTACTTTGATTGCCCAACTGTTGGGTGACTTTTCTTTGCTATTGTAGCTTCCAGTCTTAACTTCTCTTTGACTTAAGAGCTATCAGGAAGAATCATTGCACACAGAAAAGAGCTAGCAATACAGACTGCTCACGAGTCATTAGTTTTACAGGACATCCATTCAAATAGATAAAGGACCTGGCTCTAGGCCAAAGGAAATAATTCTTCCAGGATGGACTTCGCCTGGTTTGCTCCTAAATAAACATTTGATAAGGAGTAGAAGAGTCTGGAGACACTATCCTAGAAAGATAACATCTGGAGATACTATCTCCAGATACTATCTGGAAAGAAGGAACTGGAATTTGTAAAAATACAAAGTTTTAGCTCAGATTTTTGTACTATCCAGAGGAAGAAAAGACTGCCTAGGAAGAAAGAAGCCTGCAACTGCAAAATATCAGTCAAAATCCTAAAAGGGTGCTAAAGCAGGAAGGTCTCCTAGGAAGTGTTTTGTGTGTAGGTAGTTGCAATTAGAGTCAGTCTTGGGTTTTGTCTACATGTAAGTTAAGTTTAAAAACACATTTGCAAAATCTATGTGAGACTTGCACAGAGGTCTCCAAATGGATGACTGACTCAGGGACTTTGCAGCTACAGTGAACCTCTAGAGGCTGTGCAGGACTTAAACCACACTCCATTTTTCAGTACCCATCTGCAAAAGAAATCCTTGGTAGAGGATCTGTACACAAGACTAGCTTAGAGACACAGAGCCAAAGACCCTGAAGTGGGTAGGATAGTGCAATTTCACAAACATCCTCCTCTCCTAGGCGAGATGTATGTATACACAATTTGGAAAAGGAAAGGAAATAAGAAGTGAGAAAATCAAGAGACAGTCTTGAGCCTTGGTGGGTGCGAGAGAATAATTGAAAAACCATTCTCTTTTGGACCATGGTCAACAGACTTCCAGTAAAAAGATTCCTAACAAGCTGAGGTTTCTCTCCTGTTTTGGGCTCTGCCTGTTATTTGTGTCCTGAAATGGCGAAGTTTTTCTAACACTGAGGTCAAGCCTGCTGCAGGGGTTGCAAGAAGCCTGACTGCAGGTTGCTGCTCTGGAAGTTATGCAGTGCTACAGTAAATATAAACATCAGTATTAAATGTAAGGACTTTATGTCTTTAACACCACTATGGGATGAATCCAGTGACAAGGAGCTGAGGAAGCACTAAATGTGGTCAAAACAGCCATTTCCTTTTGTTAAGTGAAAATACAAGCTCTTTTATTTGCTCACTTTGCTGTTATTGACTGAGATAATTTGCCTCCCACACTGAAACATTTTGGAATACAGTATCACGCCTGTACCCTTTCTGTGAGTGTGCTGTGTGAAGCACCATTGTTCCATTTCCACTTTGATTGCAGCATCACTCACGGAGACTGCTGTTTCCAAGGCATTGCATCTCTTACTTTTAAGCTCTGCGACATGACAGAACCGGCTGCTCAAACTGAGGGGAGGCATGAACTTCCCAGGGGACTTAGGATATGTCCATGAGAAACGCTCTTCTCCACAATGCCTACCAGAAATGTAGGAAGTGGCTCCCATGTGCAGAAGGATTTCTCTCTCTCCCGGAGCAGCTGGCCATAAAGCTCCTAGGATGTGTTACGGTGTGGACAGAGGGGTCAGCTCTGTTTTTAAACACTGAGAAGTGGGGAGAAAAAGCCCTGCCTCTGCAGTGTCATACTGACATGGCTATATTATTTTTCATGGTGGCTCTGGCTCAGTTAGTGCAAACTTGGGGGTTTCAGTTAAGAGCACTGCTGTCTAATGCAGCCCTGAGCTGACTAGACTGACAACTCCATTTGATACCGGTTTGCACAGCTGAAGGCACCACTGCCTGCAAAAGTCTTCTGTCTGAGGAACGCTCCACCCGCTCCACAGTGAAGACATAGCCATTGCACAAGATGGCAATGTTTATCTCAGTAGACAGGGTATCAAAAATCCGTATGGACAATTGCCAAATATTCTAGCTTTCCAAATTATGATCGAGCCTTCTAACCTTTGGGAAACAAGTTATTATGGATTTCTACAAATATGGGAGCTCTAGCAAGTCATTGCACTTTTTTTTTTCAATCATAAGCTTTTTGAGAGCATTTATGTCTCTACTATGTTACAAATTGCTTAATAATTGTTTTTGACAGATTAAACTGCTAGTGAATGTAAAAGAAAATAATCCCAAGATAGTAAACTGAATACTTCAGTGATTCTCTAACATATTACAGTACTGGAAAGCCTTATGGAACACCAAAGATGGAAATCCCATAGACCAAGGTTAGGTATAACACAGGTTAAAAATGAAAATTACTCCCTAACCTTATAGCACCCATAGGAAACCAAACCTCTTCTGCATAACTTTAAATTTGCAACATCAAAAAATAACTGCATTAGAATGCCATGATTTATGTTACTAATCTATGGAAACACTGTAATTCCTTTTTATCTCCTATGAGATCCTTCCCATAAGGATTTCTCTAAATTATACCTCCTGTCCTTCAGTGTTGTGGATTAATAATGCTTCACTAATGAGGATTAAATAGCTCAAGAATTCTGTGATGTGTGCAAACAGCAAGACTGTAAGGCAGGATTTGTATTCAGAACCAAGAACTTTGTTCAATTTTCAAAAACCTGGAATTATGCAGCAGTACTTCTCTAGGTGAAATTTAACTGTCTTCAATGAAAGCTCTGCTTTTTCATTCGTAGGTTCATTACATTTAAGATCAGAATTGAACAGGCTAGTTGGATCCCATGACAATCACCCAGTCCTGCAGTGAATACATTATCTTCTTTTTGGCTAAAATATCTATACCCTTCTGAACCTGAAGACCTCAAGAGATGAAGACACCAACATTTCTTTTCTTATTTTGTTAAAAATTTGAGTACAGTTTCTCATTTGTACTTGTTTGATTTTTGCCTCCAGACACTCGTTCTTGTTGTGACTCTAAAAGTACTTATAGTCTACTCCAGTCACCTATATATTGTCACCTGTGTGTGCTCTTTCTGATTATTTTTTCCATTTATATCAAGGTGCTACCTCTGGCCCTGTAGTCATATTTGTTTTCTCCATGGTATCCAGCTTTTTACATCTTTCAAGTCAAGGTTTCATATTAAAAAGCATTGTTACGTTTAGTCTCACCAGGATGGTACACCTGGGGGATACCTTCTTAGTTGTATCAGCTGTTCCTCAGTTTGTTCTTTTTTCCTCTTCCTCCTTGCTGCTACAGTATCACATTGAATTTCACTTGATCTCCTAAAACATCTTAAAAGTTGCTGTTTTCCAGGGAATTCTCTCTTCTGCAAATGTGTCCTTTATAGCTTCTCTTTTTGCATTACTTGCATTTTGTGCATGGGCTCAGGTTATCAAAAAACCTATCCAGAAAACTGGGATACCCTATCCTTATCCTGCAACACTGCCCTAGGCTTTAATTCGTGCATTTGCAGCTGGATCATTGATGAAAACATTCAGTAGTTTCACATTTTGTTTGAAATAAATCCAAGTTTTTCTGATTCCCAGAGGGGACGCCTGGCTCCAGCCCTTGATTAGAACTAGCTACTCAGTCTATCTGCCACATTTTGTTTAAGGTTCCGTGAATCAACCTCCCTAGAGCACTTTAAGAGTTCTGTAATAATTGCCAATGATATCTCATCTTTGAGATCTATCCATTAGCTCATTTTTAATGCATGTTTTACTGAAGCTGTAGAATGCAAAATTTTTCATCAGAATACAAGGAAAATATTATCAAAATCTACACAACCACCATTATCAACACATTTATAATCTCATTCAAAATCACATTTGCTGCATAAGCTATATTTTTCAGAAAAACTGTGCTGATTAGCATTTATTATATTTCTGTCCTTTGAATCACTATCATTTAAATCCCTTATTAACTTTTCCATTATTTTCCCCAGGACTGACATAAGGCTGAGTATAGTTTGTTACCCATGTCAAGTTTTAAGTCTTTGGAATATGTTAGTTATTACCCTACATTCTATGATTTTAAAAAAAACATCACAAGGCCAGAGATGCCCTTTTAAAAATCCACTTTTCCGTTTTGTGGAGTGTAAGACATCTAAGTCTCCTGATTGAAACTTGTTTCAGTCATCCTCCCCTCGCCCAAGAAGCTTCATTGAACATTTCTGAGTCGTTACAAACAATTTTGCTATCTTCACCTGGAAACAGCCTACCACTTGAATCTAAAGGATTTGGCTGTGATTTGACTGGAATATTCCATTGCATCACATGGCCTTATTTAATTTCTAAGCTTTTATTTTCTCTATCTGCTTAGGGAAGGGCTGGATACTACAGTCCCGTTGCAATCAACAGCAATAATACTTCAATAATTTTGGGTCCAACCCCAACTGAATCATGAATGAAGAGAAGCTGTTGAAATGACCTTTTCCAGCTCCCCCACACCTCCTTACTATTCCTGAACTAATAGTAGGAAGCCAGTATCTGGAAGGGATGAATCACTTCCATTTGCAATTTTAGGAAATTGATGTATTACCTTTGATGTAGGCTTTCTGGTACTTTTGGGAAGTGTGTATGTATGTTTTTTTACTGGTTTTTGGTAGGAATGCAAACAGAGAAGTGCAGGCTCTGGATGTCAAATTTCTATTTTTTGTTACTAAACTACTTCTAGTTTGACACGTATAAATAAACATATATTGAGGTACAAATGGGTAACCATTTACCTAAGAACTGCAGCGACTTCTTGTGGAAGGAATCTTCTCTGTGTTCTGTCATCTTGGTTTAGGCTGATTATAAGGACAGTTGTTTGATTTTTCAGCAATAAGGAATTAAGTCTTTTGGGTTCTGCTGAAATATGCTATAATTTCAGACCTTCATCAGAAGGACAGAGGGAGTGAAGCACCTGATAAATGTGTTATCAGTTTTATTTTATCTGAATAGCTAACATAAGCACGCTGCTAGCAAAAGTCTGGCTGGTTTTACTTGTACACAGGTTGTGTTTTCTGCACCAGTTCTGATGCTGAAGTACTCAAATTTGACTGGAATGCCCACAGGATGGCATGTAAGCGCCTCTCATTTATGATAAAGAAGTTGTCAGTGTAAATTCTGAAGCAAAAATTGCAAAGCTGGATTTCATGTCTGACAGTAGATTTTCAAACAATATACTTTGTACCATGGTCATGTTCCAGTGCTGAGCTGTATAACTTATCCTACAGATGTCATTGCACACTCTCAGATTACTGTGAACTTCAGACATTGATATAAACATTTTATTAAGTTGTTCTAACACATTGCTGCGATGACGAGACTCTGGAAATAGAACTGATTTGCCTGGAACGTTTGAGTAAGGTGTTTCACAATGACCTCAGAAGTATCTCCACAGTAAAAATACTGTGAAAAATAAAACTTTCAAAATCTGTACTTTAAAGGGAAAGGAAAGATGTTGTTCCATGGAGAGCTCAAACTCAAAGGTGGTCAAGTAAGAACTGCAATTCGTTGCCACACTGTGACTCTCAGGGAACTGTATGAAATAAGATACTGGTCTCAGGACAGCTCTCTGCTGACAAGGCTGCACTGCAACCCCTGCCCTGCTGCTAAAGATCAGAGAGAGGCAAGAATTAAAGGCAATCTGCCCTTTGGACTCACTGTGCCAAGATGCAGAGCAAAAGCCGCTCTTATGCAAGATTCACCGTAAAGCCAGCTGGGGCAGGAGTCTTCAAGCAATCCTATTGCACAAGATTCTTGCTGTTAAGGCTAGCCCCACGCTAGCTGTGAAGGTTGATTCTGTGTTTGGCCACACCAACAACTTTCGAGATCCATAAAGATCCTGTTCCCTAGGCTCCAAGTCCCAACTTGGCCTCTCCCACCCCTACCTGCTGTCAGGACTGGGAGGATTCAGTTACATGGGATTGGAACTAAAATCAACCGCATCCTCTCACTGATGACAGTTAGCATAGGGCTGTAATACACATTTAACTTTGACTTATGCTGGATTAGATCATTCGAATAAGGCAGCTACCTAAATGATAACTGAGCCACAGCCTTGTAGATGGTTGCAAAACTGGCAGATCCATGACTAAACTTGTCCTGGGGCACCCCCCATTTCCTCCAGCTCCATGAGTGAGTCTGGGTAATCCACGGCACTGGGCTCTTTCTTCTAAGATGAAGGTAGAAGGAAGAGCCATCCTCTAGGGACATTTGGCTGGACATGTTAATGCTGACAATTTTAATTACTCTTATCTTTTTTATCCCTCTCTTCCTAGTGAACTCGGTGGAGAAGGAAAAGCAGACTCAGAGCAACACACACCTGGCTTTCCCGGAGGAAATGAAGAACACGATTTATCTATGGAACAGCAATATGACCTTAAGTAAGAATATGCAGATTCAATTTAATAATCAGCTAGGAAAATGCACACTGTCTGTACTTGAAATTTGATCCATACAGACACTGAAGAGTTTAGCAAATTGCTTCTTTCACGTTTGCGTGCATGCGTATCAGTGGTCAGCTCCATAAGCATTTGCTAAGACTACTGTTCATTTCAGATAGTTCTTGCCATTTCAGCTCCGGAAAAATCACACTTTTTGTACCTGTATGAAGTATTATTTAAAAGTCAAAGACTTCTGGTTACCTGGCAACCTATAAATGAAGTCTTTGGAAAAGGAACCTGAAAGGAGGGACCTATTGAATATCAGTCTTCTTTCTACATTGGAAATAAAGCTATCTTACAAAAGATGTCAAATATAAATGGGTTTTTCCACTCTGGGACTGGTTTACAGTTAATAGTTATGCATACATCAGTTATATGTATTAGGAAAATACAAAATATAAATCCCTTTGTATGAATAAATAAAGATGGTAAACCTTTTCACAATCCTACCATAGCCTGTAACTTCACTTGAGCTGCAAAAAAGCTCCAGCTGTCTTTGAAAGACTGCAACAAGTAGTAACTTCAAGTTACTTTAATTAATTTAACAATACTGGCTAAGAACAGTTAGAGGAATATGCCTGAGTAACTGGTGCAGTCAGGCCATCGCAGTTTTCCCCTGGAAAAAATGCCCTGACCTCCCATAGGAGACCCATCAGGATCTCAATGCTGGCATCTATCCAGTTAACAGTACCTTGAGAAAACATTTTTACTTTAACTGCTTTTGTAATTCTGAAGCATAACCTGACTCTGGATGGGAGCTAGAGAACATTATGGGTATTGGAGCAAGCAGGATGAAAACTGAAGAGCGCAATGCCAAGCAGACCATTCTGAATTGGGTGGTGAGGCCAGGCACAAAGGCTGCTCTTTCCTTTCACCGTTCCTTGTAAAGCACAGGAGGAACCTCAGACTGTTCTCTGCAGATGCGGTAGCAGCAGCAGCAGCACACTTGTGAGCAGCTGAACACATCTAGCACACAGATGTCTGATTTGGTATTAATATTATTTCAGATGTACATTAGAGGGGCAGATGTATAATCTGGGACTGCATCCAAATTGTCTTCTAAGACAATAAGATAATCAGTAAGAAATTCTTCCTTTCTATTGTTGCTCTTTCCTCCTCCTGTCCCTGAAAAACTAAAGCAAGGAAAAAGAAAAAACAACACAAAACAAAACCACACCAATGTTTTGCTTTAAAAAAGAAAACAAAATAAAAAAACAGACTGAAGAATCATGGTTGATGCAGTTCTATGGCACATTGTCAAAGGCTTTATTATCTCTGGAAGTGCAATGGCTTTTGAAGTAAATAAACATTTAGACCTGTCATATTGTAAAATGACCTTATTTAACTGAGGATCAGACCACATTTAACAGCTAGTGCCTATAAAGAAGAGAAAGGTCTTAAGATGTGTGCAAATGTTTCCTTTCACAGTTCCTCTCAACAGTTACCCCTCACCCTCCCACAGAGATGTCTGTTCTCTCCGCACTCCTGGCTGAGAGCACCATAGGAAGGCAGGCGTCAGACACCACTTTGTGTTTGTACAGCTACTTCCCATTGATGCAAGTAGTGAAGCAGAAATAATAAAAACTAGATACACTGCTCACTTCCCTGGTAAAATTCAGCAATTCAGAGTAGGGTGGGATGCCAACGATCCTGCGTTGTTCCTGAATGCACACGTTCTTATGGAAAGAACTGTAAAGCCATTCGAGAAATTTTCATACGTTCTTTTTGAATTATATAGATCACCAGGTATAAATGTAGGTAAATAGGTTGGAAGGGGGGAAAAAAATCCCTGCCCGGCTTAATCCCACCTGTAACAGTATCTTGAAATAATACAGAATAGATGATTAAAAAAATGAAGCTTCTTCCTGCTACTTCATTTTTACTATACAAACAAGAAGAACAAAAAAAGACTTTGCAGTGGTGCAATCAAAGTTCATTCTTCCTGGGGTTTGTTCTTTGAGGCCAGCTACAGAAGTTGCTACATTATAACAATGGCAAGTTATCAATACTGATAGGAAAAAGATCTGCTAGAGCTACTAGAGCTACTGTTTGTTATAGAGTACTTCCATCCCTGGCAGGGAAAGAGAACTACAGAATCTTGTGGTGGAGTAATTACAGTAATATCAGACTCTATTTTTTCATCCCCCCCAAAAAACCCAAGCCCTGAACCCAAAGCTGCTTCTCTACAGAAATGTCACATCCCAGAAACATCATAAAGGCTTTTTGAGGAATGAGAGCTGTAATACTGAATTCATGAGAGCAACAGAGTGCTGGCCTGGGTTCCATTATTGGTGAAAAGATGGGAAACAATTAGATCACTCCTGACAACTTAAAAGCTTAGCAGGAGAAAAAACAAAGTACAACAGGATTTCACAAATCACTAAGTCCACAGCGATAAAAATGTTTTACTTGCTTATAGAGGAAGAAATAAAGTTTTACTGATTCTGAATCACAGTCTGTGTTCTGGCTGGATGCACTGGTCAGATCCAGCAGGCATAAAATACTCAGGAAAGAAAAATAGTCAAATTGGAAACAGCTACGGATTATTGAAGTGTCAGCCAAGTGTCATTCAGCCTTAAGAATGCACAGATGAATATAAAAAAAAACCTGAATCCTGTATTATTTGAAGTTACACTCCTGTATCTATTCTATTTTAATTATTTTCATTTTCTCAAGACAAAAAAGCATGAGCGGATTAAACAAGCATGTATCAAATAGCATCAGGTATACTTCTTCACAGAGTTCAATAAAATAAAATTTAACAGAATGCAGCTGAATGCCTAGAATATAGTACTCTGCACCATGCAGTGCAATAATTATGCACAATTAAAGCCTACTGTGCAATTTTGTTACCATAAAAGCTCACTGACTCACACCAACTGAAAAATCTAAATCGGCCTGCTACAGAATCGCTTTCCACAATTAAATGCCAGTTCACAATTTCATCTCTACGGCCAAAATACATTTCTCAGTTTGGTCTGATCTTTTCACAGTTAGGGTGTTTAAAGCTCAAGCTCTGAAAAAGTGAACAATTACCATTAAAATAGCTTAGAGAACACTTCCATGTTTCATTTCTAAGAAATGCGCTTCTCATTCCACTCTTGAAGGCTCATAGGTACTGAATAATTAAGACCATCATGATGCTTTGTGAAAAATCTTAGAAATATAGGAAACCTATGTTCACACTGCACAAGAATGAATAGTGCATATTCATTTATTTGTATGAAATCCACAGAGTTTAAGTGCATGCTTATGTTTGGTATTTGATGCGTGACAATTCATTTAGCCCACACATTTACTTGGAATAACGATACTACGGAGGCCAGTTGAATATGGCCTTTGCAGAACACATTACAAAGAGTAAGACTTCTAAGTCTTAAATTAAAAATAAAAGTACTTCCAAGAGTCAGAAATTTACACAGATTCCAGAACTTACTAAAAGGCAGTGTGGTAGGATCTGATGAGGGATAGATCCCATGAGAACATAACAGGCATTGTAGCCTCTTTTAATAGCATGTTAGATCTCAAGGTGATATATAAAAAGAGGCATAATATAGGCACTTATATTTATGGATGCCCAGCATTTCCCAAAATAGTGTTCTTTTATCCCCTTATTTGGATAAGGTGTTTTCCCATTGGCTTCAATAAGATTATAATTTCATTCTTTGTATGTTTTCAGAACTGAGGCTCGAGGTCCTGAACACCACTGCTCTTTCATGGATAAAAGTTCGTAAGAGGTCAGTTATCAGTGATAATTACTGTTGTCAAACTTTTAGTACAAAAAGATTATTAGGTCTAAATTTATCCAAATAAATATTGCTAATATTACCAAGAACTGTGATCATGAGTAGAAAGCAAAAGGAGAATGGACTAGAAAATCAGTGAAACAAAGATGATATGCCAAGATTTAAAATAGATTATTGAAAAAAAATACAGTGGTAGTAGTTAGTTATTTACCAATCCCTTTGGGATAGCTGTAAAAGATTTTAGTTAGGCACCCATATAAAGATGGACTCAAAACAATTTCCTGCTTCTTCTGACTTGTCATCCTCAAGAGCTCCTGAGATAGCATGGCACTATCAGGTTGATGAGATCTGGATACGTGAAGAAATCCTGACCAAACACAGAAGTAAAGATTAAATAATCTGAAATATTCTCTCCATCAGTTTGAGCAACTCACAATGGATTTTTAATTCCTGATACTGTCCTCTCCCTGAGATGTATCCTTTTTCTTCTGTAAAGTACTCTTCTTACTGTTATCCCTCTTCTCTAACGAGAATCTGGCTTAGGCTGCTGTTAAGCCTGTCTCTTGATGGACGAGAAGCTGGCCATGAGCAGGCAATGTGCACTTGCAGCCCAGAAGGCCAATCGCATCCTGGGCTGC
>JAOXJM010000079.1:8681725-8700506 GCA_026413425.1 Tringa solitaria
TCCTGTCACTGGGCACCACTGAAAAAAGACTGGCCCCTTCCTCTTGACACCCACCTTTTAAGTATTTATAAATTTAAATATTTAAGTAAATTTAAGTATTTATAAATTTATTTACCCAGTAGCTGCCCTGCACTTGGGGCTAGTGATGGATGGCAAACCACTGTCAGCTTCCAGCACTCCTTATGGGCCTCCACACATCTTTATCAAACGTTCCACTAAAAAGCCCACCTCATATGGGTTTGTGACCACTGGCCCGGGCCATTTATGCAGCCACTTGTCCACTCAGCACAACCCATGAAGTAGTGATATAGCCTAAGAAAGTGACACATTTATGTTTTAAGGAGAGAACCTGCCAAAAAAGGAAGATTATTCCACATTTTACATATTGTTATGACTTAAAATGGAAGGATCAGACCATGACTGGGATTCCAGATATCAGTTAGGACACTAGAAGACGGAACAGGCCTGTTATTGCCAGTATATAGAAAATTTTTAAGCCAACTTGTTTCAAATTCCTGAGTTCCAAAATTCCTGTTGCTTGTCAGGGAACACAATGAGATGAACTCCATGTTAATTACTTAAAGCATCCATCCCAAACTCCAAGTACTGAAGTACACTACAGCCTTGACTCAGAGATTTTGCTACATTAAATGTCTCTCAAAGATCTTTGCCAAGATAGAACAAAGATCTTTCCACACAGGGGAAGAAGGGAGGGGGGGGGGGGCATATATGATACTTGTCCATTTGATGTCAAGGCTAAACTGTTGCGTGACAATTTCAGAGAATTTTTATAAATGCTTTTTGGAGTACAAATGGTTTTCAAAGCAGTTAAGTAATTACCACAATTTATCGGTCCACTGTTAAAAAAAAAAAAAGAAGGCACAGGCCTGTTATTCTTTGATTTTAATAGCTCTTCCTGGTCCTGGAACATTCACAAGACAGTGCAGCCGCTGTAAGAGCGGCTTCCATGAAATAGCTCTTTCGATTACACCATCCTTGCTCATTACAAGTTTGATTTCAGACACGAGGACACAGTGGCAGGTAAAACTGTGGCTCTTCCCCGTGGATTTGTGAAGGTGAAGATGGCTCAGACAGAAACCCTCCTCACACGGCACTGCCCCAAGTCCTCAGCTAAATTGCCATTTCTTTCATGCAGGCTGTTGCTTCTCCACATTGTGATTTATATTTGGCAAGATGTCCTTATGCCATCTGTAAATGTTTTCTAAGAAACTCTTGTCTAAAACTTAAGATTCATCTGACCTGCACTGTCAGTAACATCATATTGTATTTTTGCATAATTTAGATATCGCACGTTTTAGTGTAAAAATCTGCTTCTTGCTAGAGCTGTGCATCAACATTGATTATATCAGTAAGCAGAATTCAGAAAATTCAAAAAAGCACACGGTAGGAAAATAGTTTTTCAATTTTTTCTATTATTTAGGTAAATGCCCACCACTCCCAAAAGATTTTTAATTATTAAAGACACTGGAAGTTCATCTGCATGAAGGAAGGTCAGCATCTAGTCATGGTTAACTCCAAGAATCAAGGGTGATAAACAGGTAAATTAATTGTCTTTTTACTGCTTATATAATCTCTTATACTGGAGTTCAAGATTGCAATAGATAGATGGATGCTACAGTAGCTCCCCCTGCTGATGAAAGTCTTCTTGTATCTTTTACAACTCGTGTATTGGCAAGTAAAAATCATCTGCAGCCATGAAAATGGACTTAAAAATTGGTATTTTACTACTTAAAGTACTGGACCA
This sequence comes from Tringa solitaria, assembly GCA_026413425.1. Classification (NCBI taxonomy): domain Eukaryota; kingdom Metazoa; phylum Chordata; class Aves; order Charadriiformes; family Scolopacidae; genus Tringa; species Tringa solitaria. The sequence goes on from JAOXJM010000079.1 coordinate 8,683,491, forward strand.
ATCCGAGAACAAATTTTAACCTTTTGGCACCCGGGCTGACTTCACGTAAAACGAGACATCCTGACACTCGCTTTTAAGGGTGGAAGAGAGGAGTTCAATCTGTCGATTCAAGGCCTTTTTACCACCACACTGTTCTCCCGAGGCAGCCCACCCCTACTGACCACTCATTTTTTCTTAACTGATGATGTAAGATGAATTAAGCATTAACCCCAACCAAATACTAATTCCTGTTAGGAAAATAAGATTTATAATCTTTATTGTTTACTTACATAATAAATATGATACAGAACAAACACATCACACCCATTGATTGTATTACACAGGCTGTTTATCAGAATACATTACATTTTCTTTTCATTAGCCCTTTTATAGGGTTTTGGTATTGGATCTTAAGAATTTCATTTTATAAGCCTATCAACACAAGAACAACCTTCCAATTTTCACCTTTATGTATGTTCCAAATTTTCATATATATACTGATTTTGTTAAAAATATATACGCACTGTTCAATATTTTCAATATAAGCCTTTATTTTCCATTCATTAGATCTCTAGTAATATAGAGAATTTCAAAATAATTAATAGCTTAAATCTGATTTTAATTAAAAATACTTATTCTGTATTTCTCACTTTACCGAGCCCCCTCAGAATATGAAGTAACAGGACAAAAACTTCAGGCAAAAGCCAATATTCACTTTTAAAAAACAAAGGGTAAAAGTTCTGGTCCTTGCTTTACCTGTATATTTCTGGAATAATGGAGACATCAATTTGGTATTAAGAGGGAAGGAAGAAACCAAAAGCCAGAGTTTCCAAAGAGTCATGCATCTTCATTTCAGATTTACTACTGCCCATCCTGCTGTTTTCTTGGTTTAAAAATCACTGCATCAAGCCATAATCATATGTTTTTCTCCACATGAATATACTTATCTGTAAATGGAAACTAGATTAAAATGCTACATTTCTTTTTTATCAAAAACAGATCAAGGTTTAACACACTCTGAAATCAGGTATTTAAGTGCAAATGCAATACGCATCAGCAATTCAGTCCCCGTCTTGCTAAAGAAAATGGTGAAAAGATTATGCATAAAGGTGTTTCACAGAGGATATCTATGTGGAACTAGCTGTGCTCCAGAACATCTGAATTATCAGCAAACCATACAGACTTCATGCAAACAAGAGTTTTCTTTAGTTGAAAGTTCTTCAGTTAAAGCAGCTTCTACTTTAAAGTGTTATTCAGAAGTCACTGAAACTTAATACAAAATGTAATGCCAAAGATCATTAAAACTACTATTGGTCTTGTGCATCTCTTAATGCACAAGTTTCACAAATCAATCTGCATAAACAACTAAGAAAAAGTCTCAAACAATTTTGTTTTACTAATACCCACTCCAAAGAGAACTTAGAGAAATTTTAAATTGTTAGAAGGACCCCTTTCAGTTGTACAATGCCGAAGCCGTACCACATACTCATTACACTTCTCCAATTCCATTTAGGTGACATTAACTTCAACTGGCTAAGATTTCAACATAGCTTTGCATAAACAGCCTCTCATGATTTTCAATTAATACATCATTCATTTGTAACTGGATTGAACATGGGACTTTTTAAACACTTCACAAAAACCCTCAAAATTGAGAAAAAACTCTTCAGCATGGACACTCTCTCCAAATGTCTTTCTTTCCAAGTTTTTTGATTTATATATATTTTTTAAACAATCACAGGGATTAATTTAAGCATTCAGCTTCAATATGAGATTATTATTTAAGATACCTACATTGATACTAAATCAAGGTCAATCAGAGATCAATCCAATACACTATTGCCCAAGCACTCTCTATATGTAATTGCGCAATGTAAGAAATGACCCCGATGATTTTACAGCTGATCCCACATGCTGCCCAGTAAGATTCTTTATTTTCAACTAAGGCTTTTGTTTGTTTGGTTGTTTTTTTCTTCTCCAATAGGAAAGGGATGCTGTTTGATTGGAAAGCCCCTGCTGTTCCACCAGCTAAAGCAAAAAGTACGAATTTCTAAAAATATTTCAGTAATTACTTGTTCTGGTAGAGGAACTAGTTTAATTGGCGTGCGAAAGGTCAGATTTAGGTAGAAGCATCACCTATAACAGACAAGGAAGCAAAGACTTGTGGGCTAGCAACATCAGTAATATATTGAAGGATATCTCTGATGAAAACACAGTAATTTCCATTTTATAAAATTAGTTCTATGCTAAATGGCTAATTCCCCTCAGCTTGGTAAGTGTGGGGTTTTTGTTTGTTTGTTTTTTAAAAAAAACTGTGGAAAAAAAATTCAGGAACTTATCTAAGAACTACAGAAACATCCCTGAATTATTATTTCTAACGCCATCCCAGTAACCAGCTGTATTTCTTCTCTGGCACATATACCAAAATTGTGTACCTTCCCCCTGACAAGAGTCAAAAAATTTATTAAAAAAAATAAAAGGAACATTGAATACAACTTTATCAACTGAGATGCAGTTAAAGAACTCTGCACTTGTAGAGCCAAACAGCTGCTTTCTACAAAAATTCTCAGAGAAGAGCCTTTTATCCTTTAAAAAGTAGGAAGTAACAACTCAATGACATTGTGGATGTGTTCCACATCACAGTGTAGGAATTCCAGGAAAAGTCTGGTTACCTACTCATACCAGATGTAATATGATTTATGTTTTATGTTAAATTTCTAACAATAGAGAGAACTAGGGCAGTCAAAATACAGTTTCTGTAGTCTTACCTAGAGAGGAGGTGCCCTGTTGCATTCTTTGCAAAGTGAATGGAAACATCAAATCAGCAATCATCAAGAGGAAGCTGATCCTCAAGGCTAAGAGGATTACGATCACGTATTCTCGCTATCAACAAAAAAAATTCTCCTGCAAGTATACAACTTGGTGAAGCGCTTAACATTTCTTATATTACTGGTTTTAAAGAAAAGTCACGTAGCAAGAGAAGTTCACCTTCTAAATAATTAAACTGCACACTGGCTACAGGGAGATATTTTTTGTGACCAGTGACAATAGTATGTATACCAGTTTACATTTTTAACAGCACTAAAATCCTTCAAATTTACCTTACTGAAGCCTTAAAGCAAAACCGCTCCAAATGCATGCTGCAGACAGAAATACTGCAAAGGCATAAAGGTCAACCTGACTGCAGAGTTTCTTTTCAATAAAGTTCTATTTTATTAATGCTGTCTATGACTCTCGGGGGCTTTGGATCAAATCCCAGTCTAGCCAAAGTAACTTTACTGGAAAAACAAACAAAAATCCCCAAAGTGAACAGACTTTTTAAAAATTTAATGATATAAATGAATATGTTAGAAGATTTATACTGGTACTCTACCCCAGAATCAGATTATGTATTACTATAGCATTTCCTAAACCTGAAAGTTAATGTCACTGTCATGCTGTAAGTGCGGCTTTGAAATCAGCAGTGGAACTATTCATTTATATGGCGCATGGTACAATAAAGCAGAAAAACCACACACAAATTGCAGCATCAGTTTAGAATGGATGTTTGTCAAAAAGGAGCAAAGTGTTGGGTAGAGTATATTTTTTTTTTCCACACCTTTAAGTGTTCTTAACATTCTCATTATGATTTACCTGATAAGCCTAAGGAAGTTCAACACAAAAGTTAGGGGATATGAAATGTTTGAGTGAAAACTGAAAACATTTGTAACAATTTTAAAAGCAGGAATTAGTTATCAGCTCTCACAATGCATGGTATCATCTGTATTTCCCTGAGAAATCATGCCCTGCAATAACCACATAAAACAAAACACAGCATTAATGCAATCCTGGATTAGGTAAGAAAAAAAAATAAAAATCATGCATAACAACTGTTTATGAACAAACATTTAAATGCTACTGCAGTTATAACTATTAAATTGCAGACACTATATAACGACAGTCCTAACAGACATGGTAACTAAAAACTCATCCCAAATGAAGAAACCCGATTAAAAGTACCATCCATAGAACTCAACATTGCAATTGTAACATTAGTTTCTGTTTCTTGATTTTTGAGTATGTCACTTCTTAACTTCATTTATAAACATATAAATGCTCTGCCTTACTGAGGCCTATTTTCATATGAAATTTGAAAATCTGTCCATAAACTCACCCTATGTCTAAAATTTAACTGGCTTTCTCCCCCTCCTCTGATAGCTTAGTTTAGCTCAGTAACATAATGTCCCTAAGATTAGAGAAACTTTTAGCGAGGAATAAGAATGATAACATGCAACACAAAGAGAGATGGAACCAGGAATTACAAAGAAATCGTTTTACCACCTTATTTAAAGCAATCATAGTTGTGAATAGCAGTACCTGGGCACAATGGGGATAGTGAAAGGGAACAACAATTACAACAGCACACACCAAGCGAAGTAATTTGCAGGTTCTCCCATTTTTGCCAGTACATTACAAGGAGGTACGCGATGCATGTATCAGCATAGAGGGTCAAGCATCTCATGCAGCACCAAGGTCTCTCATTTGAAGAATGACCACTACTTGACACTGTATTTCTGCAAATTACTTTGGCATTTGCAACACGGCAGTGAGATGAGCAGGCAGAGCCTTAGCCTCCCTGCTTCTGAGTCCCAGCGTGCAGCCCGCACCAGCCCAACCTCCTGACAAGCCGCATCAGTCATCTACTGCAGCCCCTGCTCCCCTACATGCATTTCCACAGGCAAAAAGCCAACAAGCAAGAAGCAGCACACACTGAGCAGCAGAATCACGGGGCCCTGCAGTGTCTTCAGTGGCATTCGTGTGCCCCACGCTTTCTAAGTAGTTGTGGAGTATTGATATTACATGTACTTTAGTCCTTTGCTGAACTAGTTTTACACTTACAGCAGCCCCTCGTAGCTGACACATTTTCAGCATGACTGAAACCTAACAAAGTAGCCAGAAAAATAGAAATCCCTTTTCCTCCCTTTACTCCAGTACACAGTACATCAAATTACACAAGACTCACCGAACCCTAAGAGCACACCAAAACCTTAAAAGCAAAGGCATGCTACATGGCATTTGGCAAATTATCATCATTTCCTCCATATATAAAACCTAGAGAGCTTCAAAACCTCAAACACAGAAGAAATTATTGGTTGTCTCACAGGATTACAGGAATTAGTTCAACTGTTTGACAGAGCGACACATGTAGTATTCATTTCCCATTTTGTAGGCATGGGAAATCACTGCTCCGTAAGTGTCTAATGACATTCAAAGAAATGCTTGAGAAAAAGTCTTCTTTTTTTTAAGTGTATGTGCTTCCTACAAGAAATCAGTCAGAATAAAGACATTCCCAAATTGAAACAGTAAGAGCAATGACAATTTATGCTAGCACACAGAGCTAAAGCATTTAGGAGAGAGCTCCTTCACATTCCAGTTGTGTCATGAGGAAGAAAAACCCAGCATGTCTCCATTACATCAGAGGTACCTGAGAATCAAAGCTAAATCTCTTGTGCATTTACCAAGCACCCATTAGAGAGCTACGCAATTTACATTTCAAATTAGACATTATATTTATAAAATATTATTGTACTAAAAATCACAAGATTTTATAGAAAAAAACCTCATCACATTCTATTAAATGCAGGAACAACGTTACATGTCATAGCTTCCGTAATTAGAACTGTAACACATTTCTTGTAACTACAGGGGCACCACTGTTTAAAAATCCTTTCAGGAAGGACAGTTTGCTTTGTTTCTTATTCATTCAAGAACTGTAATTTAATGCAAAAGACTGCTCAAGCTACCTAGTGCCATGAGATAAAAATATTAAATATCTTTATTTTAAAAAGTGTTAATTCTTTTTAAAAAGAAAAAGAGTAGGAAGGCCCTAACTTCAAGTTTATTGAACAAAAACATTCTCCAACATTCCTGAGGACAGAGACAGAAGAATATTCTCCTGGGAGACTATGCTAATCCTTCACTTTAAGCCATGACCATAAGGACAAATATGAATAGCAATTGCCCATTATACATTACAGCTCCAATTCTATCAGTATGGCCAATTTCAAAGGGAAGTATTAGAATATTTTACGAAAAATACTGTAATTGCCCATCTGAAGGCAAACTCAGTTTTCCCAGGCTTAGTTTGCTGATGCCACAAGTCCCAACTGATTTAAATTTGTAGTTAATATCTGGTATTATATATTCAGTATGATCTCATTCAATCATTAACTGCAAACAGACATCAGCTTTTTATTGCCAGCAGACCTTAACATTATTTCTTGGAAAGAAGCCGATATCCTCTAATTTGTCCTAATCTAGAAGAAAAAAAAAAATCCTTAAAAAAAAAAAAAACTAAGGAGATTCCTCTTACCAAAAAATCCCTGAAAGTTCTACCAAAGTGAAATGTAAAATTAGTTCTACATGCTGCATTTTCAACCCCTCTACTTACAGGGTTTGGGAATTGAAATGTAAGGTTCCTCAAAATGCCTCCATAAATTTAATAAACTTCTTTGTTTTGGGTTTGTGGTTTCGTTGCTTCGTTTTGTTCATTCCTATTTCAGGCATCCAAAGAAGCACTTACTATCTCATCTTAAAGAGATTCCACTGAGAATTCTAGTGTAACCCAATATTAAAAAGTGGAAGGAAAAATTTTATAAAGATGCAATGTTTGATGAGAATAGCCCCCAGGTTTGTGTGTGTGCCCCCACTTAGATATTTTTACAATAAATTGTAGCTGCTGGCTAATCAATCCTTCTATATGTATAGCTATGCATGTTGCTTTCTTGCATTCCCTCTCGTCTAGTAGTTGTATCACCAAAACACCAACATTTCAGAAGCATGATTACCAAGTATCAAAACATGAAAATGCATTTATGTTATGTCATCCTTCTGTATTTGTGTAGAAGGATGGTGGAATTATGCTACTAATAATCTTGTTATGTGGAAAAGAATACTGTTGGCTGAAAATCCATAGTACATTCATTATAAAAAGAAAAAAATCCATCAAAAGCCAAAATTAACTTTAAGTGAAGTGTTGTATTTGTTAGAAGTTGGAAAATGGCACTGACTAATTTCAAATATTTCTGAATATAATTATTCTTAACTTTTCAGAATCAAATAGGACAGAAGCACTGCAGTGGAAGGAAGATACAAGTTAAGGAAAATGATCACTTTTATAATAAATTTATTAATACAACTGAAAAAAAAAATCAATGCAAACACCTTCATCTTTCAGATTGTTTAGGAGATTACTGCAGTGCTAACCCATTGACTGAAAACTTCCACAATTAATTTGATCTCTTTCATTCCTTGGCAGCGCTAATGTGAAAATTTTCAAATTTAGTTTTCATGTAAAATAAATGGGAATAAGAATGGGTTACAGAATCAGTCTGTTTAAAACTAACAGTGATTTTGAAAGTGGACACCCAAAGGTACTGTAATTAGAAATATTTGCCATTCACTAAAATTTTAAACACTCCAGATTCTTAGATAACAAAAGATTTTTAAACATCGGCACCCATTGCCATTACAAGGCTTCTCAAAATGGCGTAAGACAATATATATGTAGTGTTCCAGGACCGTACAAAGATCCTGCCTCAATAATTACAAGAATGAACTTAATAAATTATTTTTCTATTTTCTTCTATTAATATGCAAATAGTTTATACAACATAAAAAAGTTAATTTGTACCTACTACAGGTAACATATCTATTTAGCTTTTCTTCTGAAAGCCTGTAAGACTTGATGACCTGCGAACTTATTTACATAACCCACTTGAAAGTATTTTTTAAAAATAATATTGTCCAGCATTTAACAAAATTGTGAGTTAAAAAAAGAAAGGAATCATTTAACAGCATTTGTTTCCTTGATTTTGTCAAGTAACTTCACCAGCTCAGTGTTATAAGGCAGGTTGGTTGCTCAGATGGACTAAGACTCCCTATGGTGATAGGCATGTTGTAAATTTGTTCATTTATAAAACCAGATGAAAGCAAGAGAGAGGAAAAGTTTAAGAGTTTCAAAAGAACTGAAACTTCTTATTTTTACTACAAATTCAGAATAGGCACTGAAACATGATTCCTTAGGACTATTCCAGAAGATTGTCTCTTTGCTGGGCATCATTCCATGTTTAAACTAAGAAGAAGAAAAAAAAAAGTTATCAGTGCTACATAATTAAAGATTACAAAAAAAAAAAAGAGCAATCACAGATGTATTTGTTTCCATTTTTATTAATAAAGGAAATAAATTGTGTACTTTAAGCTTAAGATGTCACAATTACTGTTTCAGTTCAAATATTTAAATTCCATTATTAGATTTAAGCAACATTGGAAAATAAAAATATATTTATGTAATTCTGCATGCGTTATTTGAAAACTAAAGCCCTGTTCCTGTTCGAGGTTGCATAACCTCCTGTTTCAGATGGGTTATTTTGCAAACTCCTGAGCTATTCTACTCTAGTTTCCCTATTCTTATCAGAAATATTTTCCCTAATATTTAATGCAATTTACCAACTTAATTCTTGTCAAGGACAAACACAAGAAGTCCTTTTCATTTTCTAAACCCATAGTGATAAAGTCTGGTCCTGTCCTCTAAGCTTCCTTAAATGGTCAATATTTTTCATGAACTGCAGTAGCCCAAATTGAGACCTCAACAGCATTAAAAAGAGTAAAACAATTACTTCAAATCTCTTCCACGCACATCATCCGTACCAAGAAGTTGTACACCTCTTCTGCTTTGACTCTCATGCATTTTTTTAAATTTTTTTTTTTTTTAAATGAAGACTGTAATATTCTCAAGTAGAAAACTACTTTCCATTTCAAAACCATTGACCAAAAACTGTACTAAAGTGAGAATAATGCCTGGTAACAAATAAGAGTTTTGAAGGCTCTCTTCAAAGCTGTTATCCATCAATACAGCACAAGATTAACTGTGTCCTCTGTAAAAACATGTGCTTATATAACACAAATACCATAAAAGCCAGTCCTCACCTCTCTCCGTACTGTTTGAAGGTTATACAGCATACCTTTTGTCTAAGAACAGCAACTGTCTCCATCTTGTGAAACACTATGCATAGGAATGAGACTTTCACACTGCTCGCTTTCTTCTGGCATTCTTAAAAGAAACACAAATTTATTTAACATTACACAGTAATATTAAATTGGTTGTTATGAAGCCACCATAAGTACTAAGTATGTTACTTGTTTGAACTGCAGCCATTAAAAACATACAATAACCCCGTTAACTTCATAAAATATATTCGAGTTTGCACAAGTTTGCAAACACAGAGGTATTAAGGGAAAAAAAAAGAAAACTTTGACACCCACTAGGAAATTTGTTTTAGAAGGTAAACAGACTTCATATCTTTCCATTTTCTGAGCATTACACAGGGTAATAAATGGACTGACAACTACTACTACTAAGAAATTAATACACCTGAATATAAAATTAGATGAATATAAATACAGTACAAGTATCGTGACTTATAAAAGAGTATAAGACATTGGAAAGGCAAATGGAGAGATAAGATTATAGTTTGTGACTGCCCTACCTCTGAATTCGATGTTTTCTACAAATAAAGGCAAAAATTCTTCTGATTCCCACCATCACTGGATCCCAGTTGTTATAGTGACATAAGAGAGTTGCAATGAAAAAAGAAAAAAATACAGGTACTGCTCCTGCAAAAAATAACCAGGAAAACTGCACCTGGAATTTAAACACAAACATGGCATAATTACTATTATAAGTCTGAGTTCAGTTTCAGTTCTTTTAAACTGGGTGAAATACCACAAATGTTTTTGTAAGTTATTTGGTACAATTCCTATAGCCATCGCTACTTATAATAAATAAATAATCTTTCTTCTCTGATCCGTTTTTTTACAATTGAACATACTATTTGTGCTGTGGTGCGGATGAAGACTGCTACGTCCAAATAGTCTCATTTTCAAGTCTTAGCCGTCTGATCAGTACCAGTGAGAGTCCCCTAGATACTTCAAAAGTTTTGAATTAGAGAACTTGCCTGAAAGAAATTTTGCACCATTTTATTCACTATGAATATACTGCTGTTGAATGGTAACTGGTGAAATCAATGTGCATCGAAAGACTACTCTGCGGGAAATTTCCAGTAATTCTCTTTTTCATTTAGGGAAAAAAAAAAACGCAGGAGCAGGACATTATTTGCCCAATTTAAACTATATTCTACTTGTATCCATCTACTACTACACTCTGCAGTAATCATTTGAGACTGTCTAAAACTTTAAGTTATAGAAGGTTAGAGAAGTCAAGAGTGCAAGAACAAGAACTAGTCTCTGCAATGCCTAACGGCTAACACTGCAATGAACCATGAGCAAGGCTCCCTCTCGTGGAGAAAATTTCCAAAGTTGAAGACTTTGCAGAAAAAAAAGGGTACAGTTTTGAGACCTAGAAATGATGTTTACTCTCAAAAACCTAATAAACCGCAGTTGTTAGAGCCTTATGTTATCCTTACTGATTTCTAACAAAAATTCAGATGCATGCATTACCAAAATGAATATTTAAGTAGCTGTTAAAAATTTGGTTGTAATTTCTTAAGATTCAGATTTATGTTAGATCATTACAGAACATTAAATACCCAGAATGTTAGTAATTATGCATATTGTATAATTACCATACCATTTGACAGTCAAATGAAGACTGCATATATTCATTGTTTAATCTTTACATTATTAGCCATGCCAGTGGCACTCTTATCTTGGTTCCTTCTAAGAAAACTGAAATGGGGTGTAAGGACAGGGCTGGCCAGAAGCACTAATTGGAAAGCTTGAAGCTGGAAGTGTAAATTTCTGTCAGCCTGACTTGGATTCCTGAGACTTCAGAGAGCACAGGACTTGGCTTAGGATATTTTGATGTTTGTATGACAGAGGTGTACTAGCACAAATACACTTGTACAAACAACCTCAAAGTCTACAAGACTTTGCCTTTAATTAGGGTCCCTCATTTGTGTTTCTAATACTAGCAATTCTTTCTTTTTTTTTAAAAAAAAAAAAAAGAAGAGACAAGAGGGCTTGCCTCCAACAGGAAGAGAAGATACAGTAGCAAATTTGGTCTGTTGTCAGACAAGTCTTAATGACCCCCCAATGATCTCATGCTGAGAAGGTCAGTATCAGAAGGTGGTGTTTACATAACCACAAACATACAAGCAGCAGCCACAAGCTAAAAAGCACCAGACAAGAAAGTAGGAACTTGGACAGCAAGTACATAACAGCCAGGGGAAGAAGGAAGAACAGTAATATAGAATACATATACTAATTGGAAAAAGAACAAGTAGTAAGTGAATGAACCCCCAATCCCTCCCTGATTACTCTCCCACATATGGCAAGACATAAGAGGCATCAGCTGATACCCAGCTGCCTAAAACCAGTCAGGCTCTGTATTTGTCCTGAGGAAGACAAAGCAGCCTTTTCAAACAGAGAAAGAAAAACTAAAAGGAATAGAAGGGAGCAAGCACAAGGACCACAAACTCTAGAAGGAACCAAGTAGTGGCAAATGAAAGGAATGGTGGTTAAAATGGAAGAGGCACAAAGATTAAAGATGTTGCCAGCACGAACTAGGACAACACCAGAAGGTGAAGATTATGACAAGAAATAGGAAAAGAGCAAATAACAAGGTGTACAGAAAGTTACATTGATAGTTCCCTATATTTGGGGGCTTTATTGTTTATTTGTTTATAAACACCAAATATATAAACATTGGAGCAACTCTAGCAGTGATAAACTTTACAAATGAGTTACAAGTGTAACTTGCCCTTGTGTTACCAACATCAACTGAAAGTCATCCAACAGAGCCTTAAAAGATGTTTCTGCTATTTCAAATGCCGCAATATCGCATAAAGACATGAAGAATAAACTAATTTCAGAAGATCTAGACTCTGTGTTTACTCAGATTAAATAGCCTAGAGATGAAGCTGTTTACTGAGAATTAGAAAAGCATACTCCATTTTTCAATGTATTCCAGGAGCAAGTTTAGATGAATCACTTTATAAGACAGCCTAAGCTTTTCATATACTGATATACGTACACACACATCTCTAAAGATGTATTTGCACATACGGATGTATATATAAAATATATATAAATGCACACATATATACATATAACATTTTGGTTTTTTGCTACCAGCATCAACTCACACATAAGCCTAATTCCACTTCACTACAGTGAATTCTTTGGGGAGTAGTCTACAGACTTTGTTTCCTTGTTTCCTTAATAGCTATCATTAGTTATTTACTTTCTTGTACAATTTATGTCCCAAGTGTATATTGCAGATACTTTAAGAGCAACACAAATGCAGTTATCTTACCAATGAATGCTCTATTATTGTTGGAATCACTGCTGCATTTCCACATTTGAATATTCAGCTGATGTTAATATGAAACATACTGTATCTCCTCACATTTGTTGCAGAAGTATTTATTCAGGGTCCAACTCTCCTTTTTATTTCCCAATTTGGCTTTCCTTTTTTTTATTTTATCCTTTTATTTTCCCACTTTATTTTCCAAAATACACACTGACATTAAGTAATAGTGAAATACAAGTTGCATTGGTTGTTTTTCCCCCCATTTTTACATCCCTAACAGAATATTTCAGAAGTCAAAAGTTCTCACTAGAATTTGTATTTTGTTTGTAAAAACATTGAACAATAAAGCTTCTTTTTGACCAGAAACATTTTAAGTGCAAGATTTGACTAATTTCTTGTACATAAAGTCAGTCTTGTACAAACAAGTACAAGCCTCAAAACTCAGACGTAATGACTGAAAACAAGTCATAAATTGAACCACCACAAATAATGCACAGACCCCACTTGCTTCAAGGAAGCCAGTACTCAGAGAATGCTCAATTTAAGCTATGTTCCAGGCATAGGCAGAATTTTTTTTACCTGGCACATGATTTTACTCCCTGCTTTCTAAAAGAACTCCTGCAGCCTCTCCATACAACATGACTGTACAAACATTTAACATCAATGAAATACAGGTGTCACCAACAATCAAGATGTACACAAGCAAGTGATGGGAAAAGCTTACACTTTAACCAAGTGATAAATACACCTGTGTCTACGCTGAGAGGTGTCAAAAGGCGTAGCTATAATGGACTAGGTGGGGATGCCCAGCCAAAAAAGGCAGCTATTATCACTGTAAGAAAAATTAAGCTTGCTTTAACAACAGATGCATTATAAAATAAGGTTGAAAGCTATTTCAAAGAGTTAAACAGGTGGTTTAACTTTCAAATAAAGGTGTCAGCAGTAGGGATGATTTAAATCCCAAATAGCAGAAAAAAGTGATCCTGCCTTCAGGAAACAGGAGGAGTTACGTGACCTCGATTTAAATAAAAAAAAAAAACAGCAAAACCCCAATAATTGCATGCTTGCAGTATATGCTAAATAATCAATCCTTGAAATTAAGAATTTGATATTCCTTGCCTCTGATTAAATATTAAATTCAAGTAGTCAGAGTTGAAGTTCATACATAATTAAATAATTAAGTCTGAGAATTCTACCCCATCAGCATGAACAAAAAAGTATCTATACAGCCTGAAGAGTAAACAAACTAACTGCATGTGATTTCTATTCTAAACTCATATTATCAGATTCTTTTCTTTCTTTACATGCAGAGGTTTTCCACAACTATTACCTCATATCAGTGAAATTAGACTAGCTGGAAGCAGGACAGGTAAAAGAAGCCTAACGTCCACATGAATCTAATTATGTTCAATTAAGCCTTGTACATTCCTTGCTACATTCCTTTGTGGTAAACCTGCAGATTTTTGGTTTGGTCACTAATTGAGTGATAGGTACAAGATAGGTAGTCTACAAGTCTACACAAGATAGGTAGTCTACAACAATTCTGTAATCGTAAAGGTATCAATTTAAGGTGTGCTGTACTTGTAGTTGTTCTTTAATTCTAAGAAGTGCCTGTTCAAAGTGAAGCATTTGACCAGGCACTGCTGATGACTTTGGGTGCTTTCCAGACAAGCTGCATCTTCATCAAATATATTTAAGCCTGTAAGTGCATGCTTCAAGTGCAAAATTACTGTAATTGTCAATATCAAGAGAGTATTAATTACTACACAGTTCAACAATTATTGACAAGTGACAGAAGTAAAATACTGTTCATTGTATACATTATTGAGAATAACACTGCCATTTAATTCAAAAAAAATTCTGTTAATAATGCTCAAAACTTTGTAGTACGTTACCTTTTGCATGCACATGTCAGCTATTATGGACAGAGGTATTGTAAGGCTTAGCGCAAGTGTGCCTATCAGTGATGAGGTAAGAAAGCATCCCCTAAAAATAATACAAAATTATAATAATTAATAACGACAAAGAGGTCTAATTTAAAAGTTAAGAGACAACTGAAGTAATACATCAAACTGCAGAAGACATTTAATCAAGCTTAACTGTTAGTCGCTGTTTAAATAATTAAAAACTGAGATACCCACACTCACATGATAAATCTGTAAAATGCCATAAAATTCTTAACTAGACCATTGATGTCTTCTTGAGTAAGGTTTAATTCTAATACAAACCTTTTGAGATGATGGAAGATTCACTACTTCCCACGTAGTGATTTCAACCTGAAAAATCTGCATTTTGTTTCCATTTTAATACCAGTTTATACCAATTAAATCTGGTTTGCCTCAGTCTGGTTAATTAAAAAAGAATGGTTATTGATGTCTAGAAATCTTCCTAAAAGGAGAAGGTTTTTTGTGGGGGTTTTTTGGGTGGTATTGTTTTTTGGTTTTGTTTTTTTTTTACAAATAGACAAATTCTTAAATTAACAGACTCTACTTTTTAAGTCTCACATTCCCTTACGCCCCTATTTTAACATAATGCTGGCCCAGAAGAAACTCAGTTCTCTCAAGCTGGCCAAACAATTCACTAACACCACTGTCCTAAGAGCTGTAAAAAGGCTTAATCTGCCACAGCTTTTAAGCTCTTCACCTTGAAGTCTCATGTTCAATCCACAGTTGCCAACCTATCCAGACAATTATAGTTAAATTACATAAAAGCTAGGCTAATTGCTTTTAAACAGGACATTGTGATATGATAGATGACATCCTCTAACTCAAATTGCATATACGGACAGAAAAAAGACACACACACCCCTAAAAAAAAAGGCAACAAAGCTACTTAGGCAATTTGACATCTCAACATTTAGGAACACATGTAAGACCATTTATGTGGAACAGATACAAAGCAGGTAGTACGTACCACAGCCAGAGGAACTCTGACAGAACTGTTCCGATAAGGCCATTAATGACAATGCACATCCATATCAGTTTATTGGGAAACTCAAATGCTTCAAACCCAGTATAGTGAAGCAGGAAAAACCCTGGCCACAGCAGCAACAGGTTAAACAGCCCTACAAAACCTGAGTATAAAAACAGTAGTAAGAAAATCACAGTAAGTATCCTTCAACATCACTAAAATCTCAGCTAAATTGCTATTTTGATAACACATACATAAAAGCTGCAACAAAGCAAGAATTTAAATGTTTCAAATGAAAGGAATGTAAAAAACTTTACCTAACATTCACAATCAACAATTACATCAGATATTTAGAGGTTTGAAATTAAAATAAATAAATTTCCATCAAGTCACAGAGACTGTCTGCATTCCTACAGGTAGTGTTATATTTCATTGTTAAGAGTGTAAACAAGAAACAATTCCCATAACCAGTCTCTAAAGTACTCATAAGCACAGGAACAATGGGCTTTCTCCACTTCCTTGGCTCTTCTGAGCCCCTTTACCACTCACACACAGTTCAGTGCCTGAAAGCAAACAATTTAATCACACAGTGAATTAAAACTTTCAATAGAGTTATTTTTATTCTTACCAAAGAACATTGGTATGTCAAGTTTATCTTCTCTATCTACTTTCCTTTTGATCATTACTATGTACACAGCATACAGCATGGCTCCTACTAGAGACCAGAGGGAACCTGTAAAGATGAAAAAAAGACACTTAAGACATGCCCAACATGTTACGCACAATAGGATCAACTCTCCTAACCTACCATAAAACTGTCAGAGCTAAAAAAAAATATTACAGAATCCACTACTATATGGGAAGTATAGAAAAACGCAGGGAGCTCGAAAATGTAAATACTTTCCTAATTAAGCTATATACATAGGAAAAAAAATCATCATAAACATCCAGTTTCAGAAGCTAAAACTAAAAAGCCTGATAATGAAGTGTCACAAGAGGTATATAGTTTGCTCTATGACCTGCCAAGTATTGTCAAAACATGGTACCCATCTCTGTATATCCTAGTTTTAGGATATACAGAAATTATAGGATTTTTTTAAATCTAGGATTAAAAGAAAATAAAAAGAAGTAAATACCTATTGTATCTTTTCCAGCAGATTTCTCGGATCCAGAAAGGTTAACAAGTACCACACCACCAATGCTATCAAAAAAGAAGAAATGCAAAATGCTACGTAAAACCAACAACTTCTTTTACAGAGACAGGAAAAAAAAAAAAAGAGAAAAATATCAAAATAGAGTTCCATCTTTAAGTATTTTTACTTTACCAAACCCAACTTTTGGCAAAGCCAAATAGAGTTCTCTATTGCTAAGACCTGATCCTAAGCTAAAAACAAAACAAACCACCTCCACTTTTGACTTCCCTGAAAAAAGCCCAGGCATTTAAGGAAACAGGCTGACAGCATTAAACGTGAAGCCTCTTCCTTTTTCCCATTTACACAAAAATAGAGAAACAATTATTAAACAACAAGAAAATAAGTTTACATATTTCCAACATAAACCTGATTAATCCAATCCCCTGCAAGAGCATGAAACTTGGTAACTATTCATATCACAAAGTATTTAAAAAGAAACATGGATTTTAAAGTGAAGCGTATCATATATTGCCACAGATACAGCAGGTATCTTTATTCTCTCACTGTATCAGGGAGTTTTTGATCAAATCTTCTATCCCATCATCTTACCTTAAAATAACAGCTAATAATTTGGACAGGGTGAACCTATCTCCACTGTTACTGGGAAAGACTGCAGCTAAGATT
>JAOXJM010000079.1:8719260-8731069 GCA_026413425.1 Tringa solitaria
CAGGAAATAATTTCTTCCTAATATCTAATCTAAATCTCCCCTCTTTCAGTTTAAATTCCTTACCCCTCATCCTGTCGCTTTGCTCCACTCCCTCAAAGTGTCCCCCCCCATCTCTCCTGTAGCCCCCTTCACGTGCTGGAAGGCTGCAATAAGGTCTCCCCGGGGCCTTTTCTTCTCCAGGCTGAACAACCTCGACTCTCTCAGCCTGTCCTCATAGAAGAGGTGCTCCGGCCCTCAGGTCATCTTCGTGACCCTCCACTAGACCTGATCCAACAGGTCCGTGTTCATATGTTAGGAGCTCCAAAGCTTGACACAGTACCCCATGTGGAGGCTCATGAGAGTGGAGTAGAGGGACAGAATCACCTCCCTCAATCTGCTGGCCACACTTCATTTGATGCAGCCCAGGATGTAGTTGGTTTTTCTGGTCTACGGGCCACGTTGCTGGCTCACGTTGAGCTTCTCATCCACCAACACCACCAAGTCCTTCTCCTCAGGGCTGTTCTCAATTCATTCTCTGCCTAACCTTTATTTGTGCTTGGGATTGCTGTCACCCACATGCAGGACCTTGCATTTGGCCTGGCTGAACTTCATAAGGTTTGCCCGGGCCCACCTCTCAAGCCTGTCCAGGTCCCGCTGGATGGCATCCCGTCCCTCCAGCATGTCAACTGCACCACACAGCTTGGTGTCATCAGCAGACTTGCTGACGGCGCACTCAATTGTATGTAAATATAAGCTACATTAAAGCACAGTTACCTTAAGTTTATTTTTGAGATGCATTAAGTTATTGAATGACCATGCTGTAAAAGGAAATATTAGGCAAACTTAAAATCTACCAAACCCCAGTGATTAAAATAAACTAGCATAGGCTTAGATCAAATTGCAAAATCAGGTTCTGGTCTTGTTTTTGTTGGTTTTGTCATCTGCATTAACTCCTTGTAGTTAGTGTTGATAAGTATTTAAGAATTGAGCTTGTAATACCAACCTAAAGATAACCAATGGTGTGTGTAATGTGTTGCAGTATTCACCTGCATCTTTTTTCAAAATTCAACTATTAGATATTTTGGGAATTTTAGCATAAAAACTACTAGGAAATAACAGTCAGTGGTGTTATACACGAGTGGAAAGTAAGTAATAATTAATTGTAATTATTCTATGATATAGCAGTGAAATTAAGTTCTGTTCACACTTAAAACTGTTGAAATAAAACAAGATATTTCACCCTTCTTACAAGTTAGCGATTGAAGAGATCCGTTATCTCTCATATAAAATGTTACATCATAACATCATATGTCTGCGTGAGTGTTACTGTTGGACTTGAATTATTTCCTGTATATAAATAAAAGTTATTTCTTAAGAAGAAAAGAGAAACCTTTTAAGAACTTTTAGTCTGAAACCAGTTTGAGGCTTTTTATGAGCCTTCATTTCTTAATATAGCTGGGTTTTATTTGCATATAGTAGAACTAAGAGACATCCAACAAGCTTGATGCCTTATAAAACTGCTTGTTAGAAGTAGTAAGATACAATCCCTACCCCGAAGCATTTATAGTCTAAACAACACAAGGAAATGCAGTGAAATATGCTCTTGGTTCAAACTGTCTTTTTTGGATGTATTCTGAGTATATATTAAAAATGACACTGTATTGATCTGTTGTGCTTCTGTCCTCACTATCTTCTGCCTTGAAGCCAAAATTGACAAAATATGCAATATGAAATTTTGTTTTTACAACTTTGGAAAGAGATGGAGATTTTAGGTGAAACTAATTTCTTAGACAAAACTGCAGGAAAACAGCAGTCCTCTTGAAATGGTCCTTTCTATGGAATTTGGAGGGCCTGAAAATTATAAAAAATGTAATTAGAGAAATGTGTATACATCTCACAGCATCTAATTTTCTTAGGTCTCACACATCTTTGCTCCAAGTGTTTATACTGAGACTTAGTAAACTTACATGGCTTATTCAAGGTCAGTTAGCTAATAAGCGGCCAAACCTGGAAGACAAAGAGCTATGACTACAGTATTCTAACAGAGAAACTACATATAATACTTTTTTATAGCTAATAGTGCTTTTACTATACAATATCTTGAAAATTATTCTGCATAATTTATACTAAAATGGGGTGAATGTTTTATATTTTAAAAAGGTGCATGTGCCCTTTTGAACAGGGAGAATAAATAAGGCAACAGGGAAGGTTCGGATTCTCTGCCTCTTCCTTCTTACCTGATCTCACAGTGACAGAAAAGCTCTGGAAAAGGGGAATTTACCTTTGAGAGCCAGCATAATAAATCAACTTGTTTTGCTGCCCTTGGCAAGTGCTGTCGCACAATAAGTGGCAGTAGTTGGTGCAAAATATCTAGAGACATGCAGATTTTATATCTTTTCCTTTAGTTTCCTTTGACAGTGCAAAGCATATGAAATGCCAACTGTGAATTAAAACCACCGTTCTGAATATAGGTCCACGTGTCCTCCCTTGTATGTGAGTTTTCTTCTTGATTTTTTAATGAAGCGACACAGTTTGCATCTAGATGTGGGAACAGCTGAATCCAACTTGTTAATGTTTTGATTTTAAACATTTTGACCAAGGCAGGCAAACAGGAGAAAAACTGCAGTTCTTAAGGTGGAGTGCTGAGCTTCTCTTCATCACAGCATGAGGCACTTATGCTGTGGTTCCTGAGGCGCTTGAAGAAAAATGGGTCAACGTTTTCAGAAGCCCAGAAGTTTGTACTTTTTACATTTAGAAATATTACAGGACTCCTGTATTTTTAGCTCTTGACTAAGTAATTTGCTTCCTATTGTAAAAGTTCACATGATGATCTTGTGTCTTCTCTGAAAGAAACTATTATAAGAATGATTTCCCCTTTTTTTATTACAGTTCCTTTTTTAGGAATTAGAGTTTCACTAATCACATGTAATAAAACTGTATGTATATTGCAAATATACACATATTGCATATTTATTTTTCTTGCTGTGAATATTTTAGTTAGATAAATAGGACTTTTATGGGCAAAGCAAAATTATATCTACTTCCTAGCAGCACAGTAATATTTTCATAAGAGAAACCATCCTCAATTTTATTTTACAGACCTGCTAAATTGCACTTATAAAGAAAATTTGAATTTAGTTTCTGCTCATGTATATTCTACTTACAAGAATGTAATAGCTGATTTGGATGAAATAGATCAGATCCCAAGAAGGAAATTTAATACTCTGTAGGTCTCATAATAGATATCTGCAAAGGAATTGAATCCACTTATTTTAGAGAAATCATGGAATCATAGAATGGTTCAAGTTGGTAGGGACCTTGAAGACCATTGAGTTCCAACCCCTCTGTCATGGGCAGGGACACCTCCCTCTAGAGCAGGTTGCTCAAAGCTCCATCCAGCCTGGCCTTGAACACCTCCAAGGATGGGGCATCCACAGCTTCTCTGGGCAACCTGTTCCAGTGTCTCAGCACCCTTTCTGCTTCTGAGTGCTTCCTTCAGAAGGATTGGGATCAGATCTGTGATGAACAAGATGTTCATATTGATGAACTAAATGTTCATGTTAGTGAACAAGACAAAGCAGCAGAAGAAACAGCATTACAATGTAAACCAGCAAAGTCAGTTTTGATCAGCTTCCATCCTCCTTAGGGGAAGGATGTAGTCCAAGTGTTCAGGACTAGACTTGGCGTAGGATGCCAGAATCATGTTTCCATGATGACTGGGAAAAGGGTATTGGAAACAAGGCACTTAGAGAGTAGTTGTTTCCATGGCACAACCTTGTAGTTTTTAGAAATAAATGGTTTACAGCATCCTTTATCCGGAAGTCTGTAATTCAGCCAATATATTTAACAGCTCTTGATGAACCTATGAACTTGGCTAGTCCCTCCTGAGAACCCAGCTTTACTGTAAAACATTAGCTATTAAGGATTTATGTAGGTAGAATCTTGTGGTGTAAAAGAAGATGCTTTGTTTTGCTCAGATTTAGCCCTCTGGTTAATAATCTTATCACATAACTTGTAGTAGCTGTTCCACTTCACCTTCTTTGCACCATTTGAGTTTTAATGTGTCTTATAGTTGTCCTCAACTGCCCTTAGAGTGTCCTCGCATTCCAAGTCCCACTCTGCACGAAGCCACTTGTGATTGAGGGGACGGTTCTATTTCTCGACTATCTTCACTGCCTTCAACTGTTCCCGATCCAATTCTTGAGATGCTGAAATGAATATATCAAAATTTGGGTATGTTATGAGCTAGACTGATGGTTATAATTTGCTTTATGTTCTCAGTCCTTTTTTGTATATTTATGAACATTTTATATTTTTGACCCTTGCTGAGCTGTTACACGGCTATTATCTTAACTGTATTACCTTATGACAAGGCTCTAAGAAACTTGAGTGCTTAAAACTGTATTATTTCGAATAAAATATATCTGATTACTATGAAATCTACCAGTACTTAGAGGAAAAATGTTGTGCTGCAGATGTATTAGAAGCAAAAACCACAAGTATTTTTGCAATGTAGCTTTTTATCAAGCATTACTTTTAATAGCTGTAGAAAATGAATGAGAATTGAGAGCTTTTTCTGCTTCTTACTGAACATTACTTGCAAATATTAGCTAGTAATAAGATTACAGACTAGTAAAACAACCCATTTGGGGAACCTGTCATCACTTATTTCAGTTTCTTTACTCTGCTGGTTTATAATAGTAAGGAAAACAGGAATCTTAATTGGCAATGGGATTTCCCAGGCTAAAAATGACTAAATTGCTGCCACTCGATTATTTTCAGTTGACGAATTGTGATCATAATTTGTTAAAAAAAGACAATTTAAAAAACCATTTGGAAGCCTATCCAAGCAAAACAAAAAGTAAATGGAAAGTAAACCTTTCAGAAGTGTTCTGAATTACAGAATTATCATGCCATTGAGAAAAATCCTATGCAGGAAGGGACTACATGCCTAACCTTCACGCGTGTTGACAAGTAGAGATTCATTTGAATGCCATAACTAGCAGAAATGCATGTGTGAGCATGAGTACCTGCTCTGTCTGGAGATGCAATCCAAAAAAACAAACAGGCCTTAACATAGAGTCAAATGTAATTTTTACTTACACCGAATATTCCTGTAAAAGCAACTTTCTAATGGTCAAGTCAGGCAGTTTTCCCAGCACAAGGCTAAGCGGTTGGAATTGCATGTCATCTTACCCTGCGTGTTCGGGAGAACACAGAACAGATTTTGATATTTGTGCTTTTACGCATTCCTGTATGAATAATCACAATGATTCACTGAGGCTCATTGCAACATAAGGTACTATTCAAAGAGAATTGCAGTATTGCCCAATATGGTAATAGTTAACTGATCCCTTGCTGGGCATGCATATTATTCAAGATAAGTCAGGTATTCCAAAGGAACAAATGTCCCATATTGATTCTTACAGTATTAGCATGGGAGACGTACCGTGCATATATAGGCTCTATATATAGAGCACGCAAATGGATTGAACTGGAAGATTTTCCACAGGGAAATACAGGAGGAAAAGTTTCTGGTTTTCACACTTTGTAATGTTAACAAGTACCTAAGGTCTTTTCAGTGCAGATGCTCTTCAACTGCACCAAAAATGAAAGTTTATCAGATGAGAGATTGTACTGACAGAGCTACTGATTTTGGGCTTCGTCAGTGCATTGTTTTCAGATAGTAAGGTTTCAAAATACATTGTCCTTAAAGGTCAAGCCAGTTGGCTTGTCAGCACAGCACACCAACTTGAAAAGGCGGGTAGTGCTCTAAATAGGTATTTTAATGCCCCTGTTCTTATAATGAGGGCTACCGTAATTCATGTAATCTGTTTGTCTATGAGATTTTGCCCAATTTAGCTGTTCGCTAACATCATTTGCTGCAGTGTTTGCTTTTAGTACAGTTTTTCGAAGCAGTAGAGTGAGTGAAACTCTTGGATACAATACTTCTGTTACTTTTGATATATTTCTGATACTAGACAAGAGCGTATTCTTACAAATTCACTGTGGTCTCTTTCAAAGATATCCATATAATCCCTACAGTGGCTGACACCACACTCTAGAGTTGCAAGTCAGCTTTTTTATGATCCATTAAGGTATTATTTCAGGAGAATTTCCTACTGTCTTTCAGCAGGACAAGCAAGAAACCCCAACTTTACAGAAATGAGTTAACAGTGTCTTTCTTTATATATTACCAAATGGACTGACTAAACCTAGCGTGGAGGTACCCAGCATTCAGAAACAGTGCTTTGAAATTGTTTCCATTTTTCATGCATGTAGCATTGTCACTAGAAGTAGATGGATAAATTAATTTATTTATTTATTAAGGAGCACAGTAATTTTTAAGTGTTTCCACTGTTGACTAATTTGACCGTTATTGTTCATTGTTTCTAAATAAACCATTCATCTTAACAAGAAACTTGAGCTCCAGATAGCTGTGATAATTGAAAGAGATCCTGCACAAGCTATTCATTGCTATCCCCCAACGCTGCTGGGGAGAGTGTTCCTTATTCTGCTAGAGAGAACATTCCTTACCCTGCTAAAAAGAAGGCAGCCAAATTATTTAACCCATCAGAGAGGATATTTTTAGTTATGTCTCATTTTGTCTGGAGACAATTAGGGAGTTCTTATTCATGCTTTTGCCAGTGGAACTGTGGATGCTGTAATATCCAGCTGACTGGAAAGGCTAGTGCCATCTTCAAGCAGCACACTGCTGCATCCAGAGAAGGACAGCTGTCTATGCCAGTTCCAAATTCTCCTCCTGGTTCTCCTCTCCTCCCCATGTTATCTTGAAGTAAGTGCAATACGAGTAAAATGTCAAAATGACCATAGTTGTGATATAGTAGACTTTAACATCTACTGTCTTCTAAAAGCTTATCTGAGGAGTCAACAGTTTGGATCAATTGAAGAGAATATATTTTTTTTCAAAAGTCAGAAAACAAGGAAAAACCACCAAAAAAAGTATAATGGAAGTGTTTCTAAACAATCCTCTTATGAAAAGCAAAATTAAATGGTTCATGACATGGTGAACATGAAAGTTGATATCTAAAGTGCAACCACTAAGGCAACTTACAGCTGTGATTGATTTAGGTTCTCAGTTCCGTTGAGGTGTACAATAAGTCATATGAAAGAAGTAGCACTTCGCATTTCTTGCAGCAAAGAAAGTAAATAGGTACAATTGAGACCACATTTTAATGTTTCCATTATACGAGACAGCAGAGATTTTCTGATCATGGCCAAGCTATATATTACTATTACTTGGCTCCCAGGTGTGCCAGTGTGGAGCCTGTGCAGTATTGATGCAACACAACGGCGGAGAATCATACCGTGTTCTGCTGTTGTAGGAACCCTGCTGCCATTGTTCTGCTAACACACTTACAGAAGCTTTATAAAGGAACAAGGTGTATTTGTTATGAGAAAGCACAGAATAGCAGCATAAACAATTCTGAATGGAAAAGCAAGCTGTAAATAGGAATGCAGCGTTTCTCTGGGAGGCGTGACTTTTGCAGATTTTGCCTCTGTCCAGAACATCAAGTTCCTATTTAAGTCATCACATTTTCAGTCAAATTCTTCCTTCATGTTTTTTGGGTTAATCTTTTGACACACATTTTGCTGTTATTCCTAGCAAATATAATAGGCAACAGTGCTGTTATCATCACAATAGTCCAAGGATATAAACAAGTTTCTCTCTCTTGTTACATACCTTGTTTCAGTGTACAAAGAATCAGAATTGCTTTTTTTTTATCACTTGATATTTCGCAAAAAAAATAATGGTTGGACTAATTATATTTTGAAAGTTAATGGTTTTAGTTGATCTAAGTCAGAACTCTTGGAGAGTAGCCACATCAAATGAGATCCTGGTAATTTGCCATGACTTCACCATGTGCAGCTCCATGAAATTACATGCCTCCCATATGGCTGCTGCTATAGCTATGCCAAAATCAACTAATAACACTATAATTTTGCTTGTGGCCCTTCCTGGAAGAAATCTACATACATCATATATCAGGGTAGATAAAATGTTTTCTTGTTCAGCTCTCTGTAGTATTCCACCAACTATTGGTAAAACTTGTTTATATTAAAATGCTTAGAACGTGATGGATAAATTATTAAGCAGTGCACCTTATAATACTTAAAATAAAGTGGATATTGTCTAATGGATAATCTAGGACTGATTTTCCTTAGCTGTTTCTCTAGCTTTTATTGTCAGCTTTACCTGGCCTTAAGGGGTGTTCACTGGGATGTACTGGATATTAATCTACCTTTTAAATTCAGTTTATACCAACCTAAATGGCAACATGCTGATGCAGGCAAAATCAGATTCTCATCTCTCTTGGTCATTTCCAAAATCCCTTCACCTCTGCAACTTTTATTTACTTTTGTTTTTTCTTGTTCCTTGCACTTTACTGTGCTTCCCAGGCCTCGATCTATATATGGATTCACGGAGTTGTTCTTTCTGCATTCTCAGGGGCAGGCCATTAGCTGCATGAAAATGATCCAGAATGAGCAGGATGCTGAAAAGCTTCCCACGTAGCTTAGCAAGAATTTCCCAGAACTGTAGGAAAGGGTTGGAAGGGAACAAATTTGGAAGGCATTTGTAATGCTTTTGTGTTGGTATGCACTTCTTCAGGCTGAAGGACTTGTGAAATTGTAGTATGTAGTATTACCAGAGCTAGTAAATCATACCTGTGTCATGGAGAAGTTTGGAGCTTCAAGACTTATTTATATATAAATCACAGAAAGTTGCCTGAAAATTCCCTCCATTCGCGTCAAACTGTTAGACTGCTCCTGTGTTTACTTGTTGGCTAATAGAAATACTTTCTGTCTGAAGTTTTATCTTCTCATTTCTTATGCTTTGTATTCATCTGCATTCTCTTGTTTTATATTTACTTTGTAAACTGCCTGGAGGCAGACAGCAACAGAAGGAGGATGCTCTGCAATGGTAATCACTTCTGTTATCATGGATATTCAGGAAAAGATCACCTGCAACCCAATTGTGCTTATAAAAGCTGGACTGTGATGCATCATAGAATGATGATATTGCTGGATTATTTGTGCTCTATAGGATGGTACTAGATAAAGACAATTTAAGGTTTTATTCCATTCGTTCCATGGTAAGATTGAGATACTAAATACTAAAACATTGCCTTTATACATTAAAAATTTGATTTCTGGTACACCCTGGAACAGTGAAAAGCTTTGCATAAATTTGGAACTCACTTCTGGCCAAATGAGGATGTAAAGATTCAGAAAATTACACCATGAAAACAGACAGTAGGCTTTTCCTACTGCTCCTGTACTGAAGAAATAAGTAAGGGCTGGAAACCATTTCAATGCAAGAAAGTTTTAAAATGCATCAGTCAGCACTGCAATCCTGCTGGATCTAGCTCAATATTAGCTTTATAAGCTCAGTTTTGTAATTTAAGCACAAGACTTCTATGCTAAAAATATCCACCAAGATAATCTAGACGCCAATGCGCAAAAGTACAAAGGGTACTTTGTAGGAAGTATTATAGGAAGCAGTATTGAAATTTTAATTTTGATGAGTAATATGCCAAACTTGTGTTTATGGTACAACAATATGAGATAATACTGCTTTAAGAGAAATTTTGCACCTTTATTTCATTGGACTGGGGCTTGGGTCCATTGCCACCTGAAGAACTGCATCTGGCAAGACTAATAAAATGAAACATGAGGTCTCGTGGGCAGGGAGTTTAGTCTTTCAACCTCTTCCCTTGCGAAACTGTGATTGACTTGGCAGCTTGATACTGAGAGAAATCCTATGCTTTTTGGTTCTCACCTGTAAATTCCACATAATTCAGTAACACAAAATTCACGAGCACTGCTCTTTTTCAATGTCATTCTTAACGCAGACTCAGGAAGAACACAAACTGATAGCAAGAGATCACAATGGAGTTACTTAATGATTTGTTTCACTTTCCATATGAACTGCAGTACTTCTTTTTTCCTGCTTAGTTACCATTTCGCAGAAAACACTTGCACTCACAAGGAGGCAAAAAATAAATCCAGCTGTGGGATATTTTTTGTAGAGTGCATTACAGTAAGTGCTTGTGGGTGTGATTTAGTGTTTTATACTGAAATGACTCTTCTGTTAGCAAAAAGTCATTAGCAGGCTTTTATAGCAGTTCTACTATCTGTCTTTTGACTTTGCTATTAAAGCTTAGCCAGACTGATCAGGAGCATTATTTGGAAATATTAGGCAATAAAGAACCAGGCAGCTATGGTACACTAAGGATTGCACTGTTCAAAACTCACTGCAGCTGGGCAGACTAACTCGCTGGTGCTGATCCCCTCTGTGCCGGCTCTACAACAGGGACAAGACCTGCCAGCTCCACACTTTCTGCACACCATAATTTTTTGGCCCTTGTCTCATGCTTCTCTGGGGGGGGGGTTCCCTGAACTCCTGCAACTGAAGCATTAAGCTGCTGTGTTGTTCCAGGACTCCATCTGCCTGACACAGCAGTTGAACCTGCTGCATGTGTAACCCTGAACTCCAGGTAATAAAACCAAGAGGAAAGTGAAAAGTCCACATGGCACTTTACATACTAACTGTATTTATTTTAGATAAATATGTACCTATACACACACAGGCATGTGCATTCAAAAAAAAACAAAAAAAGGGTTGTTTGCACTTCCTCTGTAAAGTTTCAGAGATACTAATCTTTCATAGTCTAGCACAGCATAGCTCACAGCCTACACGATATCCTGCAGAAATCCCTTCCATTATCTGTAAACTGCCTCATAATGTTCTATTCGTAATTTGCTTTGACATTAAAATAAAAATGTTAACATTCTCACTATCTCCTTTCCTTGCTTATGTTTCTCAAGGAAGATCTGGCAGCCCATGGAAGCCAGATGGTGGCTTGAACTTCACAACTGAACTGTCTAGCTGCTGCTACAAAAAGGGATGGTGTTGGTTCCTCTTATCTCAACCTGAAGGGCACGTACTTTGCACTGGGACTGACTCTTGTCTAACCCTACAATAAGATCAGGGAATGACCCTAGGAATTAGAAATAGCTTAAACTAAGTGAGGAGGACCAATGCTTGAAGAAGGAAGCAAGACCACTGTGAGGATACCTAGAAGGCTGGTGGCTCCCTAAGGGACATGGAGCTAACTGGAGTAACAGCCAGGCGGGGCTGGGGACTCACCAGCCTGGGCATGTCCTGCAGTTCATGGATGAAGTGAGATGAGCAGACCCAAAGGTAGCGGGCAGGCTCAATCAGGAGTCCAGATCATCAGACCAAGTTTACGGTGATGAAATGGGTCCAAGGTGAAGCCAGGATGTTGGTCTGCAGCCCCACTGAGGCCCATGGGGACAAGGCAAAGAGCCAGAAAGCCAGGGTGGGACAGCACACACCTAGAGATGAGAACTGGGGAGGGGTTTCCTGTGCCCTGGGGCAAGCAGTGTGGGGTGGAGGCCCCAGGTGAGGATAATTAGGGCCATCAAGGCCCATTAGTGCACTCTGAGCCCTGACAATTACTCAGGGCTCACCAATGGACCACCAATAAAACCCCCACCAATTATTCCTTTTCCTGGGCCACCTTGTCCTCAGCCTGAGAAGGGATTACAGCAGGAAGCCCACATCTTGGCACTGCTGAGGTGGTGGCAGCAAGCAGAGGAGCAAAAATACCCAAAAGTCGCAATACCAGACCTGTTAAAACATTAAAATACTTTGAAAACAAACAAAAGAGTAGCCTGTTGCTACAGCACATCATGGGGCCAGACCCGGTGGGCACAGTAGTCTGTCCTTCCAACCCTGAAGGGCAGTGAGAGGCAGGAATCATATAATCATTTAGGTTGGAAA
>JAOXJM010000079.1:8742306-8758366 GCA_026413425.1 Tringa solitaria
AGACAGTAAAAACACTGTAACTGTCTTATTCTGTCTATGTAGAATATGTCCAGCTAAAACTGCAAAGTTTTAACTTAAGAAAGGATATTAAGCCCTTTTTGATGAAGTCTTTGACGGGCAGACCCATGGGAATTGAAAAGCAGAATCCCTTTCCATTCTGTTTAAAAACTTGGAGGTTTTGCCACTTGATTTTTCATTCCCTTTTGAGTATATTACTAAGTGTGTGTGTCCCTAGAATCTCCCTGCTTTCTGACTCTTCTGTAGTGCTTTCTACAACTTGCTCAATTACAATTTTCCTAGAGTTAAGGTAACTTAGTCAGCAATGCATGTTGCTGTTGTATGCACACCTGCAACAAAGAATTTACATGCTTCAGTGAATTTAAGTTGCATCTGCACTATCTTGCATGCCTTCACACAGTGGCCTGCTGTGAAATGCTGAAATAGTGAAACTGTAAAATAACCTTTCTTGGTGTTGTATCTTTTATCTTGAGCCATTCATAATAATGTTACTTGCTTGATAGTAATTTAAAGGTATAAATAATGCTTGAAATTCCATAAATAACTAAATGCAGTTTAACTTTGTGTAAAGCCCTAATCCCATCGCTGAATATCAGACTTGCTTGGAGCATGATCCCTTGGATGGGTTCCTCACAGGGCTTCGTAGAGGTGTGTGTAGTTAGAGAAGCCTTGCTGGGCTTGGTGTGCAGGCTGTGAATACACCAAAGCAGAATTTTAGGACTCTCACACTCCAAACTAACACATATGCTGTACAGGTTACTGTGCTTGGGAAGCCCATTGCATCTGCAAGTGAAGATACGAGGCAGTGAACGTGTTGCATTTTGAGTGAGAGCTTGCATAGAAGGTTTGCTGTGGCTCAGATGGTGGACAGCGGTGCAAAGCTGTCATGAAAAGACAGCAATTTGAACAGAAACAATGACAAAAGCTTTCTGGAAAAAAAAAATCCTTCTCTATATATTTTTTTTTCTAACGTTATGCACCTTGAAGGTAAACCAGAAGAAGACCGTTCTGATTTCACCCTTAGTCCTAACTTTCTTTCCAGGGAGTTTGAGGTTTGTTACTCCTTCCTCACTACAGAAAAGTGGTTCTTTTTGCTTATTTGTTTTTTTTAAGTTGCATTGCACTTTTCTAGTGAGGCCAGTGTTGGAGGTACATCTTATTTCTGTTTGTGTGTGCATTTAAAGAAAAGCGTCCTATGCATGAGATTGCTTTTAGTCCAAGTCTTTAGGAGTAACTGAGGGGTAGGCTGTAACCAGGGTTTGCTCTACAGAAGTTGAAGACCAGGTGGCATTTGTCCTCTAGAGCTCATCTCTGCTTGTGCTTGGCTAACTCGTGTCTTTGCATGGAGCTGTCAGCAAAATGACAAGGATACAACTCCTGTTGGGCCACCCTGTTTCTGTTGTACTTCTCAGAGCAGCTGAACAAAGGTATTGTCTGTGGAGCAGTTGTCCTCCTATTCCTCAGCCCTTAGTTAAAACTGCAGTTGTGCTAGAATTAGGGCATATAAATTGGGAGAATATTTACAGAATGACATCTGTTGCGGACAGGAAAGAAGGGGACCAAAGGCGCATGGTCATGGTTTGTGGTTTGCAGGCGGAGGTTCTGTTAATGATGTTCTCGTTAGAAGTTCTTACCCTAAGTGCTGTTTCCTGTGGCTTTAAAATTATCTGCATGACTAATACGTAAGTAACCTTCAAGTGACATTGCTTTCATGTCATAGCCTCAGAAATGTCTGTTCTAGGTGAGAGAGCACATACAAGAAATCCCATTAGCGCAGCTGAGAACATTGTGGAGAGCCTTTTGGCTGTCCTTCCAGAGATCTCTCGGGCACATCAGTCCAGAGCTACTTTGCAATTTCAGGGTGTGAGTTTGAGGTGGATGTGACTCTAGAGATCTCTAGGGATATTTCTCCACTGATGGTTGAGATGTGGATTAGTAGAGTTAACTTAGAAGAAACCTTCATTAGTTGCTACCCCCACCCCATTTGTGGTATGAATATCCCCTACAAAAAGTCATGTTTTGTTTGTCACAGTGTTACATCTGCATAGGCCAGAGGACATGTATGAGACCCCACTGCCTGTTGGAGAAGATGTTGCAAGGAAGTCACTGGGGAATATCAGCACCTTATGTATATCTACTGATAGTATAGAGGGGGGTGTATACGGTGTATATGTATATGATTCTCTATATACCTACACGTACATATGTATGGAGACTTTGTGGACTGCTATTGGATGCTTTATAGCTTATCTTCTAAAGTAAGTGTGAAGGTCATGATTATCCAACAAAATTTTTTGTGGGTTTTTTTTTTTATTCTCCTTAAATGAGCTACGAGGCTTACAGAAACTTCAGGTAACTAAACATGGAGAAATAAAGGAAAACATTTAAATGATCAAGGAGTTG
Source organism: Tringa solitaria (assembly GCA_026413425.1). Taxonomy (NCBI): domain Eukaryota; kingdom Metazoa; phylum Chordata; class Aves; order Charadriiformes; family Scolopacidae; genus Tringa; species Tringa solitaria. The sequence continues at coordinate 8,744,728 of JAOXJM010000079.1, forward strand.
AATTCAGGTTTTCACCTTTGGGATTTTGTAAATCAGTTCTGTTACAGATTTTTTAATAGAAATCCGCTTATACTTTTATGCTCATCTGTACAGTGCATTGCTCTCTTATTGCTGAGTGCCCCAAATTCAGTGTGGGAAAGCTGAGTTCATGTCTCATTAAATGGCATGTGCCTGCCTGTCTCCATGAAGTCCCTCCTGCTACTCTCAGGGCTGTGTGGCAAGCACTGATATGGAAATCATATGCTGAAATGTAGCAAGCTATGATTTGTTGGAAAACTGTGATCAAGTATTGGTACTGTCTTACGATATCTTTAATATCAGGGGTTTTATTTCCTGTAGTGGCAGTGATTGCTGCCCTGAAGAAGACAGGGTGTGCCTCATTCCCCTGTGAATCATCCATTAGTCAGAGACTTTGCTCTGAACTGCTTGTGGAAACTGTATACTTGTGAAATGTAGCTTGCCTGTGGTATCCTTTTTCGTGTCATTTAAATGCTTACTTCAAGTGACAGTGGTAGAATAGATCTGATCAGTCTGAATAAAGCCTCATCTTTGCAGAAGTTAGTTTTTAAAAAGTTAATTTTTTTTAAAATTCCCGCTGTTACTAGATTGTGCATTTGAGAAACTGAAGATTTTCATCAATTTTTATTCATTTTTAAATTTACCTTATTTGTCTCACCTATTGCCTTTTTAAACTCCATTTTAACTCAACAATATCTATGTACGTTTTTTTAATTATGAAGAACAAGTTTACTCTTTGTTATGTGTATTCCCATAGTCCCTGGCAGCTGCTGCCCAGAGCCCCATAATCCCAGTATGAATACTGGAGAAACCTGGCCGTGCCTGTGAGTGTGGAGCTGGAGGGGCAGGGGGTAGCAGGGGGTCCCTCCCCTGACCCATGGGTAAGCCCTGATGGCATTCGTGATGCAAAAGGACAAGGAAGTCTGGGCACACTAGAGATGTGAAGCCTTGCAGCTATAGTCTTCTAATATTCAGAGACCAGAAGCCATGTGAGTTTTTCTTTTTTTTTTTTTTTTTTAATTTTTCTGGTCTTTTTGGAAGTCTAAAAATGTGACTTTTTTTTTTTTTAATGAGTCAGGAGACTTCTTGCTGAGTAGGCCATAGTATTTTTAGATATGCTGATTTTATGTCTGAATATGGGCTTTTTATGTAAAATGCATCTTTCATTTGACTGTTTTCCTTTCAGTCTGTAGGCTGTGTGTGCGCTGGGCAGCCTCCCACACCACAAGTGGCTAAACAGCCCCTTACCTGCAACAGTTTAGCGTTTGTTTTCTTTGAAATACTGAGTTTAGTAATCAAATAGTTTTAATTTTTTTGCTTAAGGCACTTCTGATCTGGTTGTAGGTTTATGTAGGCTTCAGGCTCCAAAGTTCCTCTGTAGATTTAGCTTTAAAATCCATGTGCCACAGTTCCAGATTTACAGGGGAAGGTAGAGGGAGTGAGTCAGTATTTGCTGGTTTTCTTATTAATTTTCTTGTGGAACTAAAGACCTAAAAGCCTCTTAATATAGATACAGCGAACAGCCTTATTCGGCGTGGCAGGCTGTAGAAGCATCAGATTGTGGAAGTCTTGATATTTAAGAGAAGAATTTAAAAAACTTTTAAGTCTGCAAAGTCTGAGTTGTGATCCTGAGCTCAGGTACATACAGTGCATAAGACTGATCTCTTAATGAGGTGTGAATTTCTTTCTTTTATTTATTTTCTTTTTTTTTTTTCATTATTTGTATTATTTCACCTGTGAAGTTTTGTTTCAGTAAACATGCCCGTTGATCAATAAAAAGTCAAGCTTTTTGCGTGGCTTCTCCCAACTGTTGCAGTGCGTTACGGACAAGATCAGGTTTACAGCTTTAAAATCGCTTGTTCTGCAAGGCGTTTTTGGTGTTAGATGAGGTCCCGTGGTAACAGCTTCGTTATTTAGAGAGAAATATACCTTCCTGTTGAGGATACCGTTTCTCCTGGCCCGGCACTAATGTGCAGGACCAGTGTCAGCGATAGGAATTGTGTAGGCGTTAGCAGATGCGTGAGCAAATTGCCAACCCCTGCCTCGGTAGCATCACAGCAAAACCTAGGGCAGCACCACCCTCTTCGGTCCTCCCAAACACCAACCTCTCGCTGTACTCGTTGCCCCTTGTTTTGCTGGGTTATTGCTGTAGATTTATGGCTCGTGCGAGTTACTTTATGCAGCCTAAGGTCTTCCAGGTTTCTATCTCAGTGCTGAAAATTGTCGAGGTGCTACTACAGTGTTCCGTGCTTTAGCTGATGCTGCTTATTTAGCCAGCGCAGCCGTCAGGCTGTGTAAAGAAAACAAGAACTTTCTCGTGTCTGTCTTTATTGAAAACTTGTGCATAGGCTGTAACTCCTGAATGCAGCGTGCATTTTGGTCTGCAGGTTTTAGAATTTGCCTCCGCTGTTAATTCTCTTGTAACAAGATTTCTAGCAGCTGGATCCTTTTGTTACTATGAGTTTTGTAGTCGTTTTCGTGAATACAGCGGTAATTTCTTCAGTTTTCTTGCATCATGACAATGAAAGGGATGCACGTATCTGTAGCACATGCTGAAAATTGGGTGGGTGAAGGTGTGTAGTTCTTTTCCTCTTGCTTGCCTTTGTCTCTTAAACAGGTTTTCAAGGCTGTTTTCCATTTGTTAAGTGGAATTTCCTTTGCTGCCACAGTCATTATGGTCTGTCAGTACTTGCCACCTATAGTAATACATCTTGGAATGATGGCCAGCCCTGCCGCATGCCCAGCTGGCAGTCTGTTTGGTTTGGGTTTTTTTTTAAAGAAAGTTCAGTATATCTTTTTGATGTGGGAAAAGAAGTATGTTCATCAGAAAAGGGAGATATCTTTGCTATTTGTGGCATTATATATTATAACCCAACCTTTTTTTTTTTTTCCTCAATAGGTACACAAAGCTCGGATATGCCGGTAATACTGAACCCCAGTTCATTATTCCTTCATGTAAGTATTTGTTACTTGTCTATGAGTGCTGAAGTTCCACTTAGAGTTTCTATAACACTCTATGTAAAAACAAACAAACAACCAACCCAAACAAACAAACAGAAAATGAGCAACTTGAAAAGATCTCGAAGTGATAGAGTAATATAGCATGGCTCTGTTCTGTTTTGCTGTGGATGCTCAGTTTAGAAAGATACATTCATTAAAATCATATACTAATGTTTGAAGTTAGTATCTTGGAAACTGAAAACATACTGAAATAGCAACAGGAGTGTGGCTATATTTACTTTTCAGAAGGTTTTTCCCATATTAGGGATTTCTCAGGTTAGTTTAATAGATTGTAACTAGAAAAAAAATTAAATTGGATGTTTTAATATCTTTAGGGTATAAAATGTTATACTTCCTAGATATTTTTCAGTACTTCAGCTGTGTTACTTAATTTACTATGTTTTGTAAATAGAACAGGGAAACATTTAACTTATTTATTCTACATGTAAAATTGCTTATTTGCTCCTTGTCTTCTGAACTGTTTCTCCCCTTGAAGTAATACAGCTCTACTCTAGAGTGGAATTCAATCAGCTTCCGTTAGAAGTGCTTCACCTTTTGACCTTCTGCACCACTTGGCATTTTGTCATTGTTCATCCGTGCCAAAGTAATCACGGCTTACATCCTGGTAAAAAGGAATAATTAGTACACCCAGTTTTCCTTGTAAACGCAACAGGAAAAGAGCTAGAACTAATAATACTTAAGCATAGTTGCAGTAAAATAGAACTTGATAGTTCAGGCTCTATGTAAATTTTTCTAGAAAACGTGCTTCAAAAAGCAATTTTCATGGAAAGCTAAGGTTAAGTCACTTAATGCATTCTCCTATTTTCATACAAGTGAGAGAATCCTTTCGATCTCTTCTATATGTAGTTCTTCATTCATTTGAATGTCATTTGGTTTATCTCAGTGGCATATAAAATATACTCTACAGTTTTTATTTTTCACACAAAACCTAGTTTTACCATTACATTTTAAAAAAAGCGAACAAACCACTGGAAAAAAACCAAACAACTTATATTGCCTTTTAAACTTAATAGCAATCTTTAATTTAAAAATGGGCAAATCATTATTTTATTTACTTTCAGATAAATAGGGTTTATATACATTTTTCTGCATCTTCAGATTTGGTTTATTTAATTTTAAAATTGCTTTCTTGTTCCAAAAAAAGAAGAAAGATCATGACACTTTAAACAAATTCTGGGAATGAAATGACCTGTCAAATCATTAAACAGAGAAATTTATACAACACGAATGCTATTAAAGTAGAGGAGAAAGGGGGGAAATGAGATTTTTATTTTTTTTTGACAGCTTTTTGATACATTGTGGTGTATTTAAAAAAACAAAAACCCAAATGTGTGCTCTACTGTAGATGCTCCTACAGCTGAAATGGTCCTTGACTGCATTTCTCTTATTGAAAAGGGCATTTTTTCTCATTTGTACTGTACTTCAAGTTAAATAATTACATTAAGTGCACAAGTTTGCATTAATCCTTTGCCTCAAATGAAATCAAATAGCACTGAGTGTAATCCACATTAAATATAGAGTATAGCAGTACCTAGTTTCAAAGTAAAATGTTATGGAAAACCATGGATCTTTTCAAAACCCTTTGCTGTCTTTAATTTCCTTAATATTATCCACAGAGGAAAAATGGATTGGTTTCTCCTTTGACTTCCAGCAATGGTAGCTGCATGTTATCAATTTGATTCTCTAAAAAATGTTTGCTGTGAAACAGGTTTGAGCAGCATTCCTTCTGCCTTGTTCAATTGCTGCTTATCTTATTCACTTCTGCTCTTAACAAATTTTTATCTCCCACTCCTCTCCTGTTGTGTTCTTGATTTAATTATCAGTATGGTTCTATAGAGATGACAAATGCTTGTTTGAAAAGTGAAGTAAATGGGAATATATTGGGCTGATTTTTTTTTAAGATACTTAGGTTCACTGCTTTCCTCCCTGGCTGCTTTTTAGATCCTAGCAGATGATTAATTTTGCTTGATTTTTATTCACTTAATCCTTTTTTTCCTGCTGTATGTTAAAATAGGAGTCAAGTTCTTTCCATGACCCACTAGTTCTCTTGATTTGTCATCTATTTCGATTTATCTATAATAGTTTACATGTTAGATGGCCTCTCCTTTACCTTTAAAGGAAAAAAAAAAAAGGCTTAAGTAGTGGTTAAACACAAAAATTGATTTGATGCAAGTATGTCCTCTTTTTTTGTAAAAGCTCTTAATTCTCGTGCCAAGCAAACTAAAGGCAAATAGGCTCTGAGATACACTGGAGCACTGCCCATCTTTAGACACCACAGTAGCCTAGCTCTGGTTTCAGCAAGATTTATTTTCCTGTTTGTATTTTCAGGATGTGAGTTTTGATTCAGGTTGTTCTCTGCTCATTTCTGATTTTCAAACCCAGGGCCGAGGAGGGATAGCCTCAAGGTCAGCAAAATACTGAGAGGTCCTGTCTTGTTTTAGGCTTATAACAGGGTGAAACCACTTTGACTTGAAACTTTCTATAATCCTGTGGCAAGCGATGGTATTTTACTTGAAACTTCTTGAAGATAACACACATCTGGACAGAATTTCCCAAAACGTGTGGGCTCTATAATGATGACCTGAAAAAATATTTGGCAAGATTCTGCTTTTCACTTACAGTAGACGCCGGGCTTGCGACATCTCCTTCCCCACGATTTTAGTTTCTGCTTCTTATCTGTCCCCCTGTGCTTTCAGCTTCCTCCAGCCTTTTGCTTCCTCTCAGCTCTCCTGCAAGCTGCTACAGAAGTTACAGGATGATTCAGTTTTCTTCCTGAAGAGCTCAAAATAATGTTTTCTGTTTTATCCTGTTCAGTCTTTCACAACGTTTTGGCTGCGCAGCTCTGCTTTTGTTGCTCTTTATGGGATGAGAAAGGAGAAGGATGGGGAGCATCAGTGAACTAACGGTGCTTTACCTTAGCATGCTATTGATTTCCAAATCCTAAAGCTGTCCCACCCGGTGGGCTTGAGGCTGCAGCAGTTGTTTTTCATAACTTTTTTTTTTTTTTAATTTTTAGTTGTGAGCAAACAGAACTTCTTACTGAAGGTGAGAATTAGAAAAAATAATTCTGCCTGTGGGCTTTTGGAGCGTGAACTTTGAATAACTAAGGCTGATATTAATGCTTCTTATATATATGAATTCCCTAATTTGTGTAAAAGATTGTGTTTAAAGGCAATTAGGAAGACTTGAAAATACACAGCAGGTATTGCTGGCGCTGCAGCCCTGTCAGCCAGGGGGCTGATGCAAGAGATGAGGAAGGGGAACATCTGTGTTCCTGTGATATCTAATCACTGATCTATCTTTCCAGGATCCTGTGTTTAGCATTAGCCAGTATTTTTCTAATAAAACCTTTTTGCTTTATTTATGATGAGTAATTAGCATTGAAGGAATAAATTGCCAAGACACGAACTCTTAACTTTTGCCAGTTATTCCTTGAAGTAAAGGTGAGATTTATAGTCTGTCTTAAATGAAATTCTCCATCCTGTTCTTAATGATAAGAAAGGAATAGGGTTTAAAGAAAGAAATTAAACAAAGACTTTGTGAAAATCTGTTTTAAAGCATCTAAAGATGCATCATGGGTCCGTTTGTCCTTTTAAAAATGCTCCTTCTATTCCTGTCCAGTTTTCTTTTTCTGTATGCCTTACATTTTCTCCTGCTTCTTCCTTCCTGGCTTTTTCTACATGTTTTTGCTTATTTAGTTGCTATTCATTCCCTTTTTGTGTGCCATATCTCAAGTGAAGTAGAATGTCTACTTGTATAATGACAACGTTTTCTTTCTTGCTTTTTATAAAACTTTTTAAAAAATTATTATTACTAGCACAGTGTGCAGAAAATTAGCAAACTTGTTGAATATCTGTAGAGATACCCTTAGTGATTCTTTTTATATTTTATTTCCCTGATTGCACTTTGAGTGTCTAACAATTAAATCTATTTTGGATCTGTATTGTGTTACTTTATAAATCCTAATTATGTTTACCCATGATTGGAATTAAAATTTACGTGTGTTTTATTTAGCTTTTCAGTGCTTATACCTGAAACAAAGGATGAATGCAATTACAGTGTATTCCTATTTTTGAATGTTGGGTTGTTTTTTTCTTTTTTTTATTGTGCAGGATATACAATTAGATTATTGTTTGTATTTTCTGTTAAAGGTATTGCTATCAAAGAATCGGCAAAAGTGGTCGATCAAGCACAAAGGAGGGTTTTGAAAGGTGTTGATGACTTAGACTTCTTTATCGGGGATGAAGCAATAGAAAAACCAACTTATGCAACCAAGGTACTAAGAGAAATGCTTAAAATATTTTTCCAGTATTCTTTAGAAAGCATCAGCTATACAGTAAACAGCTGGTTAAGAATGTTTTCTGGTTAACTTTAATCTTATTTTCTTATTAACTCTGTTCTAATGGAAAATAAGGTTTGGTATTAGTTTTGTTGACCTTCAGGAGCCTGTGGGAACTTGCAGAAATGTATGTGAAATATATATTTCTTTTGAAGTGGAGGGAGGCTGGGAGAGTGTTTAGCGGAAATGTCACATTCTTTCATGTTCTTTGGCATCTTTTATCAGCAACATGAAAGTCAGGATACTGGGTTAAGGGGGACCTCTGGTTTATCCTAGTGCCACCATTCTGTTGCACTGAGAAAAGCGCAATATATTGTCTCTGCCATTCAAGGTTGGAATCTGAATTTCAAATAGGTGTCAGACCCAGACAGGGAAAACCTCATGCAAGGTTTCTTGCATGTGTAGATCATATGCTTTTACTGTACTTGAAAACGCCGATTATTTTTTTTTCCTTTTTTCTTTTGTTTCCAATTACATTTTGATATTCTTGTGCAATAGTGGCCCATCCGCCATGGTATAGTTGAAGACTGGGACTTGATGGAGAGGTTTATGGAGCAAGTAATCTTTAAGTATCTAAGGGCAGAACCTGAGGATCATTATTTTCTTTTGGTAGGTAAAATTATGTCCTACTTAAGAAATTGCATGTGACAAGTAAGAATGTGTTGATTTATGTAATAATTCTTTAATAAGAATATGCTTATCTTGAAAACTAAAGTAAATATAAATTACCTGAAACTTTCCTGACCTGGCCTATCCCATCCAGGTTCTTTAATCTTCTAAACATGTCAGTCTGAACTGCAAACTTTTCTCATTTCCATCCAAATTGTGTCTGTTCTATCCCTTTTTTCTATTGCTTACCCACTGAATTCAATAATCATGTTGACATTTCTGAGACAAAAAAGTACCTGTGTGTTTTGACTTGACATAATTACAATTATTTTATTTTTACAATGTTGCCACCTGGATAGTATGTCTAGACAGTGATGATTTTTTGTTGTTGTTTTTATTTTTATGTGAAATCAGAAGAATTTATTTTCATATTTGGGTTAGACCTGAGTTAAGGGTAATGTTATTCAGAAACATCTGCTATTGCTTAGTATTTTTTATTTAAAGCCATTGAAATAGGCAATTTGTTTTAGTGTGATGTTTATAGTGCAAGTTTGGAATTTGAGGCGTTGGCCATACTTGTTGAAGAACATCTCATCTAATGCAGCCTCTTCTCAAAGCAGGTCCGATTAGGTCCAGTTGCTCAAGGCTGTGTCCAGCCAAGCTTTAAATATCTCCAAGGATCAAGATGCCATGACAACTCTGGGCCCTTTTCTAATATTTGACCACCTTCATGTTTCCATTTTTACCTCCTAAAACCTACTTAGGATGTCCCATGTTGCAGTTTGTCTCTGTGGCCCCTTGTCCCGTCACCTTTGTGAAGAGTCAGGTTCCCTCCTCTTTCTAGTTTCTGATTACATAGTTATTGCAATGGAAGAGTGGTATTTTTTTTCCCCACAAATATTCTGTAGCACTATTAAAAATAATCTTTCAGAGGAGAGACTTAATTACGTGTGGTATTTTAATGAAGATTAAAGCTTACTATCATAGCATATTGTATGTTGTCGCTAGCTTCTCTGTTGAGCACATTTCTGCAGCTGGTCGACTTGTTTTATAGTGATTACCTTCTGAAGAAAAACAGCTTTTTTCTTTAATGAGTCACTGAGATTTTTTAAAAAATAATTGTTGTTCTTTTAAATGTGCTAAACTGCATCCTTTGACATTTTTAGGTTGATAGTTCTTGATTCTTTTGAGTGAAATCTAAAGCTATAATGAGCTAACCAATCCACAGAGGGGGCCTTCGATGCAAATTCTTCAGCAGTAATTACTATAATGTTTTTATTGCACCACTTGTTTTTGCAACGCAGATTGCATAAAATCTGTTATTGTCAGAGGATTTTCTAGATTTTCTTAATTGCACCATTTGCTTTTAAAAGTACCTTTTGCACATTATTATTTTTACATGCTATTGTTGAATAGAGCTCATCTTTCAAAACTTAGGATTTGGTGATTTTTTTTTATTATTTTTTATTTTTAAAGTCAAGTGTTTGATATGCATGTAAGTAACACTTTGGTTTTTTTGTCTCACAGACTGAGCCTCCATTAAATACTCCAGAAAATAGAGAATATACTGCTGAAATCATGTTCGAGTCTTTCAACGTTCCAGGGCTATATATTGCTGTTCAGGTAAGGGGAGGGCTGCTGAAAGTTAGAGCTACAGTGTTTCTCTTTGAGCTAAAACTGATTCCTCTATGAAAACTGTATGAGTGGTGTTTGAAATACTTTTATGTATTTTTGGTTAGCAGTTTCACCACTAAGTGTTTGAAATGCATTGATTCTGTGGTCTGTTGGCTGGGTACTGTTCCCTTGTTACCTGTGTAGAAGGTGACCTCCAAGCAGTAGATTATAATATCTATTGTTCATAAATAAATAAAAAAAAATCACGACAAACCACATCATAATAATGGTATTAGGTCAAGAATTTATTCCCCCTCCATATGAAGTAGCAAAAAAGATGTTTGAACGTGGCTAAAAAAGCATTAGGAGTCAAAAACTACATTTGTGCACTCTGTTTTTCATAAGCTGTTGTGTACAGAAATATAATATTACTGAGTGAGCTTCCATGCTGTAAATTACCATGAAGGTGTCAGTCTAGGTATTGTTGGGAGGAGTAGTGGAAGATGGGATCTGCAATGCAGTGCTTTTATTAAGATTTGGGTTTTGTGTGTATTCTTTTACAAGGCTGTCCTTGCCTTAGCTGCATCTTGGACGTCAAGACAAGTAGGAGAACGAACGCTGACCGGCACGGTTATAGACAGTGGTGATGGTGTCACCCACGTTATTCCTGTTGTAAGTATACATCAAAGCTATAGAAACAATTTTACTGGAGAATGGTTTGTCCTGTAACTTCTCTGAAGCTTACACTTTACACAGACTGAAGTTTAGCTAGGAATCTTCAAAACTGTCAGATAATTTCCCGGAATGTGGGTTTATTTTGTAGTGCGGAAACTCCTGAAGAACTTCTCCGCACCCTGAGTTTGTCAGGGCATATTGTGTTTCAATGACTAGTCTTAAAAGGTGATTTGCCAAGGTCATGCTAAGTGATCGATGCAATCAGATTGCTTTATCATATTTCCTGTTTATTGTGCTGGTAAGAGAGGAATATGGGCTTTACAATAGTGCAAAAACTATTGAAAACTTATTTAATTCAGTCAATTCATATGTAAAATAGAAATAATACAAAATATTTGAGGGCATATGTAGTATTGTTTAAAATTTTTCTCTCTCTGTTGACCAATGTTTAGTAGCATGCTATCATGCATCAGTGATACAAGCAAAAAGAAGAAAGTTCATGCCTGACTGGAGAATAAAACCCAGCCCTTAAGGTTAATTAACGTTGAATATCTGTTCCAATATATCAGGTTGCTAAAAGCAAAAGTTAGTATGATTGTGTGATATTTTATTAAATAATTAACATTTACAGCTGCAGTTTCTTAACTGTCAAACTATTGTTTTTGATGTCGGTATGTATTTCCTTTTACAAAGCTACATATTTGAAATTTTATGATTGGAATATTTAGTAGTGTTCTTCATTTCAAGTGGCTGGTGATATATCTCTCTGCCCATCTTTCCTTGGGAAGTTAAATGCATATCTAGGCACCAGGTGCATTTTTCTTTTCAAAAAGAAGTTAGATTACGATTTTTAAGATTAAAATCGATACAAAGCTTTATCATGCCACAACCTCAATTTTTAAAAATTATTTGTTACACCAAATAGTAGTATTGGTGGTGATCAAACACATGCTGCCACATAACAATTTGTTACTAGTCTTGGTGGAATCTAATGGCTAAATCCTTGTCCAGACTGTTCATCCAACATGGTATATTTTTATTAAGATGTAGGAAACAATTGATATTTCAAAACTTCTATAGGTAAACTTTTTAAAAATTGTACTTACTAGTTAAAATTGCTGTTTAAAACAGATGAATTTTTCCTCGTTTGTTTTTATTTTCAAATTGAAGTAAGAGTAGGTATACCATATAATTTGAAACAGTGAGCTCCTTTATAGGGTGACGTTCACTTAATTTCTGGAATTTTTAAACACATTGAACAAATTGACAGCAATAGCATACCACTTTTACTATAAAATAGATAAAGAGGAACGAAATGCTTATCTCTGTAGTCAAGTTAACAATAACTTTATTATTGACTGTGTTTAAAAATTCATTTTATATGAATGTATGCTGTATATAAATTTTAAAAAGTGTTTAAATTTAAAAAACTGTTTAACATTCGTGTGATATCTGGATGCATCTGTTTGGATGTAGCAGATCTGTTGAGGTTGAAGGCCTTGAACACTTTTGGTTTCTGTGTTTGGACCAGATACTTTTAATGCCCTGACGCTGGCCCCCAGCACGAGTGTGACTTACGAGGGTAGACTGATAGATTAGTATGGGCCAGGCTGATGTTTGAAGCTGTCTCAATTAATCTGCTGAAATGATGCATTTTTTCCCTGTTCTCAGCAAATTAATTTTGGTTCATGTGGATTGTAACATCTTACATCAGTGGTTGTGACTGTAGAGTCACATCATTTATTCTAAAATAATATTTCAGGATACAAGGTTCTTTGACCTTTTTGGTAAGAGTAACCTCATTTTGAAGAGAAAATAAAGGCCAAGGAATAGCGAGTATAGCTATTTGTCTGCCTTATATACTAGTGACCTTTCTGTTCCTCCCAACCTTGTGAGAATTACGACTTTAACAAGAGAAATAAGGCTACTGAAGAATTGGATTTCTGGTAATTAAACGAGTCAGTCTTTAAGGGCTTCCATCTCACAAACGCAGGTAGTGAATAGGAGTTTAGACTCTGTGTCTTTCCCTGTCCTTCCTAAGCTTTGTTGAAAGGAGTTCTTGTCAATATCTCCCTCCCAATTAACTTTATGTACAGGCTGAAGGATACGTGATTGGCAGCTGTATCAAACACATTCCCATTGCTGGGCGAGATATAACATACTTCATTCAGCAGTTGCTGAGGGAGCGAGAAGTAGGAATTCCTCCTGAGCAATCCTTGGAAACAGCTAAAGCAGTAAAGGTAACGTATACATTGTAGGCCTTAAGGTTATTTTTAGATCAGGGCTTGAGACCTATTTTAAAAATACAATAATCTCTTAATCATTATCCTTCTGAGTAATGGTGCTCTGATTCTAAATAATACAAAAATGTCTGAGTAATATAGTAACATTAAATACCTTAAATTTAAGGTATACGGTTGGGTTAGACTCGATTTGGCCTAGAATTTCCCTCTTCACTTGTAGTCTCCCCTTTCTCCTCCCTTCCCTTATTATTATCATTGTAATACTCAGTAGGAAACGTTCTTGGTGGGATGCGTAATGTAAAGATCTGTAATTACTCTTATTCTATCTGAATGTTGATGTGTTCTTTTTTGTAGTACAAAGCTATTCCAAAAGACATTTGGCTTAAAGTACACTTCAACCTTGTTTCTATAGCAATTCTTCAATATACTTTAGAACTCATTTCTCACCGTTGTAGAAGTTTAGAGAAAAAATAAAGATAAGTAATTTAGCTCAGCAAGATGTGCTGTTTTCAGTGCCACACGGAAATGATTTGTAGTAGCAGAGCCATTATCTAACTGTGTACAGTAAATGGCAGTTCACTCGTTTTTGAGGCCTATTCTGTATCTGCCAATTTAAAACTCTTTTATTCTTAAAAGCTTAAATTACTACACTTTTTTTTTTAAAGTTCATACCATCTTCTCTGCTGTACTTAAGAAGATAACTTCTAACTGTACATATTCAATTTTCAGGAACGCTTTAGTTATGTTTGCCCTGACTTAGTAAAAGAATTTAACAAGTATGACACAGATGGTACAAAATGGATTAAACAGTATACTGGAATTAATGCAATCTCAAAGAAAGAGTTTACCATTGATGTTGGCTATGAAAGATTCCTGGGGCCAGAGATTTTCTTCCATCCTGAGGTAAGTTAATTTGAATTGTCTATATTTTTTGTTTTAGGTACATTTTAGATAGAATCATAGAATCATCTGGGCCGGAAGGGACCTTCAAAGGTCACCTAGCCTGACCCCCCCTGCAGTTGGCAGGGAGACCCCCACTAGACCAGATTGCCCAGGGCCTCACCAAGCCTCACCTTGAATGTCTCCAGGGAAGGGGCCTCAACAGCCTCCCTGGGCAACC
>JAOXJM010000079.1:8776150-8798413 GCA_026413425.1 Tringa solitaria
CTAAATCTGCTTTTTTCCAGTTTAAACCCATTACCCCTTGTTCTGTTGTTGCCAGAGAGAACAGGAGAACATGAGAACAGCGTGTCTTTCTTTTCGGAGCTGCAGAGAGGAGGCAGCATATTGCTGTAGTTCATCCTGCCAGTCCTTTTCCTTTTTTTAAACTGAGGTCTGAAACCCTGCTGCCCTGGACCACGTATACAGCATCGCTTCACAAAACCCGGTGTGCTGCACGCTGCCTCGTGGCTCCATCCCCACCGCTGGATGATGCTCCCTCTGAGCATTGCTGCCAGGAGGGAACGCCAGTTTGTATTTGCATCTTTAACCTCTGGGTCATTTTTTCTTGTTTTTCTCTGACCAGTTCTAAAGGTGCTTTCCTTCAGCCCAGGTGAAAACAATGGGAGCTCCCGAAGCCTCATTAATTCCCTCAGAGGAAAAAGCCACATCTGTCCTGCCAGAGAGAGAGGACTGAAGGGGAGATTATAACGTTAGCATGAGGTTAAGAGACGGGATACCTGAGGCTCACGGGGGGTGGACTGCTCTTCTCTGCATCTATTAATTGAGTACATTTCACACACAGTTGAGCTAGAGGAGAAAGCTTGAGTCTAAACAACAACAACAACAATAATAATAACAACAAAATAATAGTTCAACATGGAATACAAATTATGGGAGCATGAGTAAACCGTAAAGCCTGTTTGGTAGATGGACTGCAGAGCCTCCGTGTGTCCTGGAGAATTTCATAAATCTAATGAAGCTTTCACACCTTCAGGGACAGGGCTTAAGCTGCCAGGCTTCCTATCCATCTTGGGATCAATAGTGCAGTTAAGTAAAAATCACCTGCAAATAAAGAACACAGAGTTGGGAGTGCAGCTCATCTCTCACAGAGGAAACAGAATAATAATCCCAAAGCCAGTGGTTTAAAAACTTGCAGCTTTATCTGCGATGGGGCTTTTACTGGGATGACCCAACAGTAAATCAGGAAAATGATTGTGGGGCTGAAGGTAATTTCACATGTGGTAGGACCCTCTACTGACACATGAGAAAAACAAATGTGAAAGATGGGTATGAAACACAAAGGCAGTTTGCAGACTTCTCCCCTCTCCCCTGCCCCTTGGTGCAGCATTGCTGATCCTGCACTCCGTGTAACTGCTTTTGGGCTGTCTTGGAAACCAGCTCCTGAAATTGTGTAAATGAAGAGCAATCCTTGCTTTTCTCTCAAATGGGGAGTCAGAGATCTCCATCCCTGTGGCCTTGCCCATTGGGGGGCCACCTGCTCTGGGAAGCCCAGGGGAAGCTCAAGTGTAGGGGGATTTGGCTCATGAGTCATGGTTACTTGGTCCCAGGTGTGCTTGCAAAAAGGTGCTAAGGTGTTTTCATGGTGGACCTGCCAAACCCCCGGCTTTCAGACTCATCTGCTTTTCCTTGGAGCTGTGAGCCCCGTCCACCCACCTGGCCAGGCAGAGCTGGGGGCTGCAATCCCATGCCTGAAGGAGGGCAGAGGAAGAGTCCGTGAAAGACTTGGACCATGGAAACCTTCTGAGATGGACATGGCAGCGAAGGGATTGCTGGTGGGTGCTTAGGGACAAGTTTCCTTTCACTCGCTCATCTCCCTGTTAGCACCTCAACTTTGGGGGCTTGGGCTTCAAGGTAAAGAGCAAGATCTGAACGGAGTCCCCAAACCCAGCAGAGCCTGGGAGGTGAGAGACACAGGCTTGTGTTAGTTGTTGCCTGTGTAGTTCTAGGTGTGACCCGTAATGGTGACATGTCCATGGGCAACACATCCAAGGTATACAAACATTCAGCTCTTACTGCGGTAGGATTCATCCTTCCATTCCAACCCAAACACAAAAATAGCTCAGATTAATTACCTAGTGACTGAGGTACTTTACAGCACAAATTATTTTATTTCCTGTGACTGTGGAATTGCTTTTCTTTCTTTCACACTGCACAGTGTGGCCCTGACAGTGGGTAAGTGCTAACATAATGGAGGGGGAAGAGTCCTGATTTAGGAAAGCAAATTAAAGTGTAGCTTTTGCCTTTGCAGGGGTGCGAGAGCTATAAATTTACTCATCTCTAAGAGGTCATTGCACGGCAATGCTCTGCCTTCTGCTGAATAGAAAAAAATAAAAGTTATGTTCTAGAGGATAAAAAGTAAGGAAGCTGACTGTAGTAGCTAGATAAATCACACATCCCTGGCTTATCTAGTTGATCTGTGTGATGCCCAAAAATGAAGTCTGAAGATCCTGGTATGGGAGAAACCAGCAGAAAAAGAGACAGCAAAGTAGAAATCAGGTCCTGGGGATGGGTAAGTTCAGGGGACAGGTAACCACGGGGAGGAC
The DNA here is from genome assembly GCA_026413425.1 of Tringa solitaria. Classification (NCBI taxonomy): domain Eukaryota; kingdom Metazoa; phylum Chordata; class Aves; order Charadriiformes; family Scolopacidae; genus Tringa; species Tringa solitaria. The sequence continues at coordinate 8,778,490 of JAOXJM010000079.1, forward strand.
ATGAGCTGGGATGCAGAGACCTACCATCTCCCTCTAGGCCACTTGATTTTATGCTCTGGGCTCGCAGCCCCCATGAAAGGGGATGTTAGGCCTCAACCTGTCTGGTGCTGGTGAAGAGGGAGGGAGAGCTGGTTGTCAGCCCACTCATGAGGGCTTTTGGGGACGCAGACATGTTGCAGGAATGATGGTCCTGTGTCTCCTGGCCAGTGGCAAGAGCTACCCCGGATAAGGAGGGCGCAGACAGCTCAAAAATGAGACGGAGGTGTGAAAGAGGCCTGCTCAGAGACTTTGGAGGTCTCACTCTTTCCTCTGCATGCTTTACACCTCAGAGGGAATGAATATCCTCATGCTTTCTGCCTGAGTAATAATCCTGTGTTGTTTTAATCACCTCTCAGGTCCGGAATCTCTGCAGAAAAAGAGTGGACGGGTAAAAAATAGGCTATTTTTTGGTGTTAACTCAGGCTTTGTTTCTGCTTGCTAACTGCAAAACCTGTCCTTTATGAATTATGTCTACCTGGAACTGGAGTGAAGGATGAGAAATTAAATGTATCATTGATACAGGCTCAAATTTCATGGACCATCAGCGTCCCTTGGTGAGTAGGGCTGCATGTCTAAGGCGGTTGTCAGTGAAGTGGCTATTCACAGAAGGAAATGGTGCTTAACCATCACTCCTTCTGTCAGGTGGGGTCTCTTTGCAGGCAGGATTTTTTCTTAACACACACAGATTTAAAGATAACTTTTTCCCCCTTCTTTTTTTTTTTTTTTTTTTCTTCCTTTGCTTTGGTTTTCAGTCTGGCACCAAAGCTAGAACACCTACAGCTTGTCAAAACATTCAGGGAGAGCTTCTAGAAGACTAATGACCAAAAAGCACAAGATCTGCCTGTAACTGCTTAATAACAGAGTGTTTTAAAATGCTTCTCTGACACTACCATTTTTTATTTATAGAATGCTGAGTACATGCAAATAGAGTGTCTTTGGGATTGCATGCTGAGCCCTGGGGCATTCACAGATCCCAGTTATAAATCTGGAATAAGGCAACGAATACCGACTGTGATATCACTACTGCTGTAATAAACATGATATGTTTGCTCTTTTCATTCTTTTCCTTATTCGAGATACTACAGATATCTACTGCCCAGTCCAGTACGAGCAGCCTTTGAAGACATCAGGACTCCCAAACTGGCAGGTGAGCCCTGGGCTGCATGTTTCCCCTTAAAACCAGCAGAAATTAGGGCTCAGAATCTCAAAGGTAGGTACTCATCTAAACCATGTTAATAGCAGGTGGTGGCAGCAAGATTTATTTGGTGAATTGACACCAAAATCTTGCCAACAAAATATAATAAAATGTTGAAAAATATAAGAACTGGGGAAAGCAGAAGGTGAAATGTAGTGAGTAGGATGATCATATAGTCAAGTCAGGAGGATAATGTAAAACAATGGGCTAATAAAAATTGCAACTGCCTGGAAATGTAAAATAAATATGTGAAATAAAATGACAGTATAGTACAAGAAGAGATGTGTGGGACCATGTAAGGCATGATGAAGTCCTGCATAGCAAACTTAGAGATACAATAACATGTAGGCTGGTGTAGTACGTGACAGAGAAGAATGTCAGGGCAAGGTTTAAAGCAAGGATTTCTTGGTTTGCAGTGATAATGAAGAGAGATACTGTAGCTGACAGAATGAGATAGAAAAATTATATTATGTAGAATTATATGATAAATGGTATATTATTCTGCCCTCTCCCAGCTGAAACAGACTCACACTTCATACCTCCAGAATCTGGAAAAGTTGTTCCTGAACTCCCCTCTCTACAGCCAGATGAAGTAACATCCAGAAAATCCCAAGAAGTGACTGTAGCATTTGATACCACTGCTTGTGCCACGGGCTGACTCAGGGGCAGGTACTAGCAATATGCAGAGTGTAGCATTTTTAGTAATTCCTATTCTTCCTCCAGGTTTTCCTCTGGGCAGTTTCATTGGCCTTTCCCACTTATTTGAAGAGGCAAGCTGGAAAGCAATGCATGAAGAGAAAGCTTTGCTCAAGGAAGGCCTCAAACTGGGAACATGTGTCTCTGTTAAGTCCCCTTTTTTTTATTATCTGCCTCTTTCCTAGTGCTACAACAATCAAGTGCAGTGCTGGTGATTAGAGACAGCTGGTTAAAGCTTTTGGCTTTCACTCCCTCAGACATATCCTCTTACAGATATCTCCTCACCTTTACAGAAGCAGCGAGTTGATCCATGTTGCAAAGAAGCTGTGTGTATTTTAGAGCAGCAGAGAAGAGTTGACGAGGCATCTATGCCATTTCTCCATGCTAAGCAAATGGGTATCAAGCAAAGTAACAGTGAAATTAATTTGGAGTTTAAATAACTAGGAAAAACCCCACAATTCAACATGCAGATTTTCTTAAGTAGTGAAAATTATTCCAGCTAATAAAAAACTTCAAGAGACAGAATATGTTCAGGGACCTATATAAATAAAATGTCCAAAAATTAATAGCAATAAAATATATATCACATCGCAGTTCTTGCTGTTTTTCTTTAGAATTGAACAAACTGCCAACAACATTTTAGAGAAAAGCAGGGTTGTGTCTTTGAATGGATTACTGTTCCTGCCTTCACAAGGTGGCTTGGATCATCACAGAATGCCTCAGCTTAGAGAAAAAAGTGCTCCGAAATGTCACTTGGCAGCCAGGTCCATTGCTGAAATCCTAAAAGAAACGACTTCCAGCAAGTAGCCAGACTCGGCCTTAATTGGTGCGGCTGAAAGGTCCTGCCTGGGAATAGTGACACGCAAAGTCATCACTTGGACCTGTGATTTGTATCCCAACGTGACTCTTGAATGATGTTAAAGCACAAAATGTGCATTTTTGGATCTGCGCTCCCATGTGACAGTCCAGTGGGGCAAACAAGTCGGCAAAGTGGCCTCTCAGGTCAACTGTTTCTACACGGGCATCTGATTCCATTTGAGAAGCCTGTGGGGGACTCTGCTAGGCCTTCAGATGGGGTGGTTATCCCTGGGTCCTGTGCCACATCTGCCTTGAGGATGTCTCAGCTGCCTGCAAATCAGCCCTCAGGTGGTACTAGGCCTTCAGGCAGCTGAAAGGAGCCCTTGATACCATTGCTGCATGGGGCAGCCTCCTAAGATGAGAAGACACCAGGGCATCATATGCCAAACTTGTTGACAGTGAAATGAGAACAGTTAATTACTGGCAGAACTGAAGAAAGCAGGTTCAAGCCTGTCTGCACCACCTCCCCTGGATGCTCCCTGTCTGACGTGGCTCTGGCTGTCCCCAGCACTGGGTGTTGAGCCTGTGTGGTTAGCCTCCTCTTCCTTGCCAAACCCTCCTGCCACCAGCCAGGGGAGTGTTAAACCTGCCTCTGCCCCTCACCTCCAGGGACAAAAAAGAGGAGAAGCACCATTTGAAATGGAAACGTCACACAAGGTTGCTTTCTTGCCTGCTGTAAGCTGTACATTATTAAAGGCCCAAGTCATGTTTTTCCCAGGGCTCTTCTCTGGAGCTGCAACATGGATAGAGACAGGAACAAGGGCACAAGAAACCCTTCCCTGAGGCAGCCCCAGGGTTGTGCGTCATCTCTTCAGTCAGCCTGTGCCCCAGCACTGACAGGATGTTGAATTTCTCTAGTGCTTTTCATGCAAGTTTTTCAAAATCGTTATTTGAACCTTGCAAACATGCCCGTGGCGGTGAGGAAACCCCCTTCATTTTCCAACATTGTGTGACAGACGTGGCCAAAGAGCAGGGAAGGCAGCAGGGGGGGAAACACAGGGGCAAAGCATCATTGCTGCTCTCTGCTTACTGCTCTCAGCAGTTTTCAACGCCAAAGCCACTTCTTCATGTGATTTCTGAGCACTTAGAGAAAAACCCTTAAGTGGGAAGAAGGTGATGTCCGTGTATCTGCTACCCTGGGGCCTCTCCTTACTGTGCTCTGGCCCTTGAGAATGGGTCTGGGAAGTGTAACTGAGGGGAGGAAGGAAAGGTATTTACCCTTTTCAAGTGTAGATAACCTGCCCATGGCTCTAAGTTAGGCTGAATGGCCTGGGGTTCTGGGGCTTGTAGCTGGAGGCACATCTTGGAGCCTGTGATCATTCAGAGCCCCTCATTTGGTTTCTGCTTGGAAGTGCTCACCTGCCTAGAAACCTTACATGAAGCTCAAGTACAAACCTGTATTTAATGATAAAAGACAAGGCAACATGACCTATAGCCCACCCAAAATGTTTCATTTGAGTCAAGGACAACATGGAGCTCAAGGACAGCAAAATGGGATCATAAATGAAGAAGCTGCCATGCCAAAGCTGAGCTGTGCTTATGGTTTCTGCACATGGTCTGAGCCCATTAGAAATCCCAGATAGTTGGACTTTGCTCATCCTTCCCTCTTGAAGACAAGACTAAATCAATATCTTCCTGTTTGACTCATGCTAAAAGCAGGGACATAGACAGTTCCCACAGCCCAGCTGCTCCTTGTAAACTTTCCAAGCCAGAGTAACTTGTTTTTGTGTCTGAATCTCAATTTAAAGTCCAATGTTTTGTGCTTATTTCTATTTCTCTAAATCTCAGCATGCTGTGTGAAAGGAATAAATCTACTAATCTATAACTGAGGTCTACAGAGTGAACTAAATGTGCTGTGTACTGGTTGGTGATTTTGCTTAAAGAATCAGCAGAAAAACATAGAGAGGATAAAGAATGGTTAGACTTGGTATTTTAAGCAATTAGCATTTTGAGGCCCTTTAAAATGGAAGTGAACATCTGTTAATAAATGAAGAAAATGAGAAAACAACCCCCCTAAAAACAATTACATGAATCAGCGGCAAAAGCTCAGATCTGTCATATGTTACTTTGAATTTTCTAGTAACGTTTAAAATCCTGAGTGCGGAGCCACAAGTGGATTTATTAGCACCTAAAGCAATTTCCAAAATGTGAAAGGTGAGCAGCATGCGCAGAGGCAGAAGAATAAGCGGGAGGTAGGCAGCAGAAAGCAAGCAGCGTTTGGAGAGGCAGAGCTCTGGCCACACTGAAAAAAGAAAACAAAAAAGGGAGAAACTCCTTGTTCATCAGTTCAGCAGAACTGGTGGAAAATGGAAATTTCCATCCCAAATGGAAATCAGATTTTCATGGAAAATCTGAACTGGACTGGATTGAAAAAAAAAAAACCCAACCAAAAATAAAAACTAAGTACAACTACAAACACATCAAAGAATTGATCTGATCATTGCATCCGAAGGGAAATCACAGCAAATCTCTGCAATGTGGCCGCACCTTTGCAGACCTGTTTCCCCCTCACTACAGCCATCTCTCTCATCCCGGGGAGCTCCCCAAGTTTTGGCTCGATAAGCTACAAACAAATGAGCCTCCCCAAAACACAGCAGCGGGGCACCGGTGCACTCCCCAGGCTTTTTGCCAGAGCTCCGCTTAATGCCACTTTCTGTTTTCCTTCTGCTCAAGATGTGCATTTCTTGTAACCGCTGCTCTTCTGGGAGCAAAGAGAGAGAATTTCTATAGCTGCAAAATGAAAAATATGTTCCAAACTTGAGAAGGCAGAAATGTAATGGCTGCACCTCTCAACCTGACAGGATGACCTAGAGGTGGAGTAATTTGAATTAAAAATCAATTCCAGTAAATACCAGACAGAAGAAGAGTCCTTGTCCGGGAAAGAGAATAAAACCAGAAAGAAGTTTCCAAACCTTGAAAAAAAATATGTTTCACTGGTATTTGAAAGACTAAAACTGTCCAGGCTTTTAGTGCAAAGTGATAGGGAAAAGGAAAATATATTATCTCTCAGCCCACATGTTTCTAGTCGAGGATGTCAAGTTTGATGTCAAGTTCACTGCACAGGTACTTTACAGAAAGCCCGAGCTGACTTTCAGCGCTCCTCCGTGCTGTTTCACACATTCGCTGCTCCAGGGGAGGTGCTTTTCATCGAGCATTAAAGCTGCTGCTCTCGGTTGCTCTGACTCCATTAGCAAATAAAACAGTAAAATTATTACAGACGTGCGGTTGGAGAGGGAGGGAAGGAAAGAAAGAGAGTTAAATATGTTAATACTGAAGGGTACTTCAGACCATCTCCTTTAAAATGGCTTGCTGCACTGAGGGCTGAGTGGGCTGTATTGTATCCTCCGGTGCTGTATCAGTGCTTTCCCCACGCGGTGGGAGCGATGGACCCTGCACCCGCTGCGCTGGGCCGCACAGAAATCACACCAGCCAGCAAAGAGGCAATGAAGAAAACTTGGCTTTTGCTGGTGGTTTCTCTGATATTAAGTTTGCCTCAAAGAAAAAAAAAACCTTCTTAAAGTAGTAACTCCCTCCCTCCTAGAAGGTGAGGTGTGACTCTTCTATGATCTTTAGTTATAAAAACTTAAACATTAACTTGGGCTTTGCTTAGTGTTGACCCTTGTGCACCACAAAGGAGGGTGTGGGTGGCCAGAAACCAGCCACCACCACCCATTTTCACACTTGCTGTTATCTGCTTCTCTGCCAGCCACTCGGCTCCACACACACACGATCCTTTATTTGCCAAATTATAAGCTATGGCAGGTCCCTGAGTAACGTCTGCCCTAACTTAAGACAACACAAGAAACAAGGGGCTGTAGAGAGCTGTTTCCCAGATGACTTCAGTGATGGAAAGATGCTGTCCTGTTATTTCCCTGCGGATGCCCAGCAGGCTCTGCCTGGCACTCCCATTTGCAGGAGCTGCCTTCTGCTCAGAATGGCAATAGTATCTTTCTGGCACTTGTTTTATTTTCATTATTTATTTTGGCTCTGGTTTCTAATTCTGCAGCTGCGGATCCCATAAAATGTAGAAGCTAAAACACGTTCCTGACTCCTGATTCGAGGAATGCAGAAAGGTGAATCCTGGGGAGGCATTTCTCAAGGCCCACAGAAAATACAAACAGATCTTTCATTGTAACCCCATTTTCTTCAGTTTCCCCGGAGACAATCAAAACTCCATTGAGTTATAAATGCAAAGCACAGCAGGGTTGTGTCTGCAGTCCTGGAGACATCAAGGCGTGGAATCTGTATTTCCTCTTTTACACAGTTGAAGTCCAGAAGGTCAGGCTTGTAGCCACGGCCATCACTGGATCTTGCAAAAACCCCAGGTGCAGAAAGTGGATTTGCAGGAGGTGGTGGGGCTGAAGGAGGGATGGCAGCGGCAGAGAGCAGCACTTTTGCTGCCACCCCTCTGCCATCCCCCAGCCTTCACTTTCTTGGTATCAGTCTTGTGTTGCAAATAGCAATTTTAGCTAAGCTGTTGAAATTAATCAAGGAGCTATTTCTGAGCTTTTTATCTTGAATGAGCCGGACACACCAACGCTACTGGAAAAAAAGAGAAGGCACCTGTAGAAGTACTGTGATGAAAAAATACGACACCTACGGCATTTCAAATAGGAGATCTGCAAAATGTTGAACAGCTGAAGTTGGTCTCAGCGTTACCATTGCTCCTTTCACACCTCCTGGTGGGTGAAGTGATACTGGTGTACAGCAATGGGAGCTCCGACTGCACCAGACACATCAAAACCCCTGGGCTGCGTGCTGTGCTTGTTTTATTTGTTATGCTGCTTGCATAGGAAATACCTCAACAAATGTAGAGGAGTGTAAATACCACTGAACTACATACACCTAAGGGTTCTTGTGAGGCTGGAGGGGTGGTTGGAGCTGCTCCAGAGGGGTTCAGGGGCTGCAGCTCGCCCAGCCCAGCTGGCTGTGCTCTGCAGGGTCGGGTACAACCCAGGGGGTCCCTCAGCTCGCTGTCACGGGGGGAGATAGGTCACAGCTTCACAGCATCGTGCTGGGAAAAAGGCAGATGTCACGGGGGATTCTATGAGGTGTGTAAGGCCCCAGCGCTGCACACAGAGCTGCCGCCTGCCCCGGGGGGGCTCTGGGGTCGGTGGAGAGGAGCAACCCCCCCGGCACCACTGCACTCCATCAAAGCAAATACAACAACACGGGTCACAAACCTGTGGCTGGTGCACTGCGAGAACTAACACGAGGAAGGGGAAATCTATTAAAGTCATGCAGATCACTTGGGAGGCAGGGCTTATTTGGGCAGAACGCATTTTAATCTGATTTTAATGAGGCTGATATTTTAAAAAGGATGTTGAAGAACGCTATTGGGGATATAGGGAAAAACAGCTGTACACAGAATTTCAGCCTGCAGAATTGTTTAGGCTCCATCTGAAAACGGCAGCCTTAAAGAGTTTAAATTGTTTAGATTATCAAAAAGTAGATGGAGAGGTAACTTGATTACGGTAAAAATCCACAGGGAAAAAGTAATAGTTACTATAGAGTTAAGTGGTTCAGAGGAAAAAAAGGTATAAAAAGAATGAATAGCTGAAAGCTGAAGCCAAATAAATTCAAATGAGAAATCCAGCACAGTTTTTAGCAGCGAGGATGATTAATCACTGGAACAAATTACCAAGTGAAGCAGCTGATTCACGGTCTCTCAAACGCTTTCAAATCACAACCAGTTGTCTTAAGCCCAGAGTGGACATCTTTGGTGAAACAAAAACTATTGGGCTTAATAGAGAGGTGACAGACTAGTATTTAATTACAGCATGAGTGGCCAGGCTGAACTTACAGACAAGATGAGAAGGCACTCTTACCCCCCTCCTTCCTCCCAGCGCTGAAATCTCCATGCACCCAGCCCCACCACTGACCAGGGACGGCGGGACCGGGCTGCCCTCCCTGTTCCTGTGAGGGGTACAGGGATGGGGGCTGGCACTGAGACCAACAGTGCTGGAAGCAGGAGAAGAGGCTTCCTAATCTCCCCTTAAAGCTTACCTCTTGCAGTTCCTGGCCTTGCCAGGGCCCCACGCACCTCCTACAGCCACCCCACAGCACCCTGTGACACCCCATCCTGCCAGACGCGTCCTCGACCACAGCTCTTGAGAGCCGCCTGGCTCAATTAGCCCAGGGCTTGTTTGGACACAAGTCTGGGTTTTACCTCACTGTTCCATTTCCTGCCATGTTTTACTGGGTTTGTTAAACACAATTATATTTTAAACATTACAGAGAAATTTGGACGGGAGCTCTCTCTGGCAGGAAACCCACCCAAATGCACTGAAAAAGAGAGATTCCCACATGGAAGGAAATAACTGACAACTTCCATCTTTCCTCAGCTGCAGTGCTACATTTATAACATTAGGTGAAGCTATGCGAGGAAATAAATGCCAGAGCCATCCTCCCACAGTCTGGCACAGAGTCCATTAAGAAATCCCGTTGGCTCTCTGGAGAACACTCGAAGCTCAGGCGCTAAGATGCTGCTTTTGGAAAGATAATGGATAAAGATGAAATCAGTTTTTCAGATGGGTCTTTCCTGTCCGTAGGGGCTGTCTTTATAGTCTCAATGATGTAGAATAAAAAGAAAGAGCATTCACTTCCTAATGAAATGAAAAATTTCATTAATTTTGGGATATTCATTCCTTTAAGAGCTTCACTCCTTGAGCTTATTAACTCCGTGGCTGTGGCTTGCGCTGATGCTGCCCTGCAGCTCTTGCCAGGAGTTGCTTTCTGTTCTCTGGTCTGGACCAAGACGTAGAGAGTTTGCCAAGCCCCAGAGTAATGCCTGCTGTTACCGAGCAGATGCACAGAGATATTTCCTATTGAACGATGGGAGAAAAATCCTCTGATATTCTCAGCTGCTGTCAGTCCCAACAGTTCGATCTGGCTGACTTCTGCAGCAATGACAGAGCTCGTCCTGGTCCTGCAAACCGTCCAGAGCTTGGTAATTCATGAAACTTTCAAGGAAAGTTTTGCAAGCTCATTTGCCGTGACCCTTGCAAGATGTGGCAGCAGTCTCAGCCGAGCAGCCGGGGAAGCCTGTGTGAAGTGCTCTGCAGATCTTGGGAGCAGATCCGTGGGGCTCCTGGAGAGTGTCAGTCATGTAGAACCCCTTTAGCAACACCGAGCATTGGCTTTTGGGTTATTTGATGTAAGTAGCCTTCAATGTGTGTAAGGTTTCAGCAGCAGCATGAGATTTTGAGAGTTTTTCTCTTAACAGCATCAGGGGTGGGCCATAGGATGAGCATAGATATTTCAATTACAAAAAATGTTTTGTGAAACTGTTTTCTATACAGTTGAAATGATGAATAAAAAAAATGGGGAAGAAGAAGGTATTACAGAGGCTTAAAAGCAAACTTCTGATCATCACCTTCCTCTCTCTTTTCTGTCCCATTTCTCTTAAAACAGCGTTCTGGGGGCTGCATTGGTTATAGAATCATAGAATCACAGAATCATAGAATCACAAAATGGTTTGGGTTGGAAGGGACCTTAAAGATCATCTAGTTCCAACCCCCCTGCCATGGGGAAGGACACTTTCCCACTATAGAATTATGACACCTCCCACTATAGAATCAGATTCTTTCTTAGCATTAGGTAAACAATTTTTTTCTTATTCCCATTCAAGGGATAACAGATTTTCTGCGATAGAGTTGTGTCCACTTGTAAGTTGATTCAACAGGCTTGCTTAGCTTTGCATTGTGGAAATCATGTCCACTGCAAAATTGGGCAGAAAACAATCTCTAAAAGTTAAAACCAATAAAATCCTGGACTGAAACCTGCTATCCTTTCCTAAGCAAAAATGTAGTTTCATTGAGTTGGCATTCTACTGCCGCAAGATCAGCAGCATTTTGTCTTTTGTATTCAAAGTAAGCGACCTGTGAAATGTATGTAAAATTTTGCAGTATTTTTGGATTTTGTTTTCTAAAACTAATAAATTATGAAAATGTGCTTCCAGGAAGCTTGTCTTTGATCTAAAGAAAGGCCATCTATAATAAAGCCACAGGAAAATGCACTAAAGGGAATAGTTTCTGATGATGAACAAATGTTTTTATTTATAGATTTATAACTCTTTGTCCCTATCTATACATACACAGAAATCTCTCTATATACATATAGATGTTTTCTGTTCTTGTTCCATCAATGTTCAAAACACAGGAATTAATAAAGTACGTTCTTCTGGTTCCAAAATCCTGTGATTGTTTGCTTGTTACTAAACATTTCTATGAGAACCTGCCCTCTTACATCAAATATCTAGAGTAGAGTGATCCAGCCTATGGAAAAAAAATAGTCTAAAATCTAAATGCTGGAAAGAGTAAGTTCAGTTGTAAAGTTGTTAACTAGTAAATGAGATTTGGAACTGACAAGCTAATCCTTGGGCAAAGACATGAGAGGAAGAGGGATGGGGATGTGAATTTGCATAGTCAAGGTACAGCTTTGGGAAGGACAAGAAGAAAAACTGAAGTTCATTTTTACAAACACCTCAGGTATGTGCACACTACCCTGGGGGATGAGGAATGAAGAACAAAGAAAGGAGCTTTACAACTACTTTGAGGTCCAGAAAGCAGTAGGCAATAAAGCCTTTTGAAGTCCCTACTTAAATGTGAAAGGAATGAAAGACAAGTGTGGCAGTGATAGGGACCAAGGTAAGCACATCAGGTGGACGGAACCTCATGTAATAACAAATAGCATCATCTGCAAGGAGGACTGGGACTAATGGGGCACTTTATGATAGTGAACAGTACTCAGGGACATAGACCAAAGTTTCTGAAGAAAGCTGGAGACAATGTTGGACAGAGAAGCAGAGAAAACAAAGAGAGGACTTGTCCAGCTTTGATCTGATCAGCACAAGGGACTCGTTGAGAATATGACAGTGAAAGACACTTTCTTGATCATGAAATGATAATGATAGCATTCTTGGGAAGGAAAAGAGGGAGAGGAGAATAAAGAAGATGGAATCAAGACAGCACACTTTGGTTCCCTCCAATAATTGGTAAGATTTCCTCCTGGGAAACAAATGCTTATAAACAATGCTTATAAAAAGGGTCTTTGGGCCACACTGAATTATCCTCCAGCTGTTCTGCTGTCAGGGAAATCAGCAACATCATACTCTTGCACCTCTCCTTCCCCCAAAAAATAGCAAACAATGCAATATTTAAGGAGGAGTGTGGCATTTAAAATGTTTGAAGTGGTGTATACACAGCGCTCTGGGAATGTCTCACTTACTTACAGCACTGTACTTAATTCTGCCCTTAGTAATCAGAAGTGGACCTGTCCAAGGAAGTTCAGAGCTACCAAAAGTGAGATGTATGAGCAAAGGCTGAGGTGCTGCATCTGTAGCCTGTAGAGGAGAGAGGATCGATAGAAGATCTCAGCCCTGAAATACAGCTGAGAAAAATGTTGCAAAGAGAAAGAAACCATTTCCAGGGGTATGACAGGTACGGAAAGAAGTACTGGACCTAAATTGCAGCAAAGGAGATCTAGGGATTAGGAAGATGTGTACTTCTGGGCTCGCTAAGCATGAGGGAACTCAAAATACACCACAGTATAGCCCAAATCAACAATTCTCAGCCTGGCAGTTGGCTAGTCTGTCACTTTCCCTTGGCAAAATGATATCATGGGCAAGGATTTTCTTCTTCCTCCATGTCTCTTTTTCATTTGAGCCACAGTGAAAAAGGCTGTAGGGTTTCTACTGCTAAGGTTTAAAGGACAGATTAGGCAGAGATTTGCCAGGATTCTTCCTGCCCATGCTGGCAGTTTGATACGTAGTTTAAACCTCAATTAAAGGAAACTTGCAAACTTTCAAAATTTCTTACGAACCAGAAATTCTAGGCAAAAACCCAAACACCCAAATAAAGGAGGCTCCTTTCCAGCCTCAGACCCACCTCTGCAGTAAGGATTTGGAAGCTGTCGGAGCCCAACTCCATTCAGCACTTGTGGGGCTTTCTAACTTGCAGAGCTGGAAGGCCATTTTCCTGAGTGTATGGCAGAAATGAAAAAGTCTTGGAAAGAGTGACAGGACTTGGAGATAACATCCTTTTCCAGAGCAAATCTGCCTTGTGTAGATCTGCCTTAGATTTAAGGGTTCTGGCAAGGTCTGCCTGAAAATCAGCCCTGCTCTGGGAGCCAGGCTGAAGATTCAGCAAAAGTCTGCTGAGCTCAAGATGTTTAGAGAGAAATATTCCATCCTCCATGGCCATAGCTATATTCCGATGAGTGTTTATGATTAGATTTCACCAGTTTATGGCATGAGCTGTTTCTCGCCTCTCAACTCAGAAGTGTGTTCTCTAACAGCATTGAATTCCCTAGAAATCCTCTGGGGTTTTTGATGCGCCAAAAGACTCCTACACCCCGCAGCACTACAACGTGTGTGCTCCTCGGAGGTTTGCCGTACAGGCACAGTCTGAGCTGGCTCCTCTCCGTTGTGAATCCTGCCAGAACCACAGCCTACGGTGCAGTGAATAAAGACCCACGGTATAGACAGAAGGGCCAATAATCCTAAACAGTGTGTCTCTAGCAGTGGCGGGGGGATGGAGGGAGGATGGTACAAAAGAAATCATGCTGTAAATAATTCAGTCAATGAATGGCAGTAAGATATCCACCATTTTGACATGTTGAAGATGTGCTTTGCACACGTGGGGTGTTGCAGTCAGTCCATGACAACTCCTCTCTGCCTTTCCTTCATCCCGACACGTTTTCCCTGATCCAGCGTGGGCTCTCCAGGGCCATTGCTCCTTCGAGGAATGTTCCCCTGCTCTGGCGTGGGGTCCTCCATGTGGGGGCCTGCTCCCCTGTGGTCCCTTCGTGGGCTTCAGGGAAATACCCATCCCCTCCTCATCTTCCTCCTCCTTCTCAGACCCAGGCACTCACAGGACGGGTTTCTCACACTTTTTTCCTCACCCCTCACCGCCTCTGTGGTGTCTTGCCCTTTCTTAAGGGTTGCTGGCGTCGCTGACAGGCCCGGCTGTGCCCTGTGGTGGGGCCCTGGCAGAGCTGGCTGGAAGCAGCTGGAACCGGCTGTGGGCCTCTTCTCACAGAGAAGCTCCCGCAGCCAGTGCCCGGACACACACACCCGGAGCATCGCTTGGCTAAAAACACCCCAACTTTTAGTCATAAGTGTGAAAAGAGAAGGTGACAGGAAAGCATGTGAGTGCTGACAGCCCAGGTGTCACCAGGAGCAGCCCCCAGCTGGTCTCCGTTTCCCCGTTCTCTGCTGTAAGTTGTTATTTTACTTTTTTTTTTTTGACTTTTCCTTCCTTTTCAGTTTTTTGATGACTGTAAGACACCTCCTTTATTTGGGAACTAAGTTCAGGAAAGCAACACTTCTTTCGCAGCCATGCCTGCGGTAGTGACTAGCTTGGGGGCTCTTCTTCCCCGGTTACCCCCAAAGGGCTTCTCCCATCAAACACCCTGGTGGGGTGATGGCCGCCCCCTCAGGCCTGACCCCAGCTGGGACATTGTCCATGTCCAGCAGCACCGGGGCACGTCAGGGTGGCACCAGTGAAGGGACCATGGGGACAGAGGGGGGAGGTCTATAAGCTGCTCTCAGGCAGCTTTGTGCAGCCAGGCCTTGGGAGCTCGGCAGCAGTGGCTGAGCCAAGCCTGGAACAGCACCGCGACCTCAAAATGGAGAGATGAAGGTAGGTGTGTGTGTTTTGGGTGCCTCTCGCATCCCTCAAAGCCTCTGAATAAACGTTGAACCCTGCCGTTCCTGAGTTTTCTGTTGGTGGTGGTCAGTGGCCTTCTGGTATCAGTGAGGTTTGGGGAGAGAGAGATATATGTATGTGCAGCCACCTGCATGGTGGACAATCAGTTCTATCCTTTCCTTCAAGTGTATCAAGTGTACCAAGCGTATTATAGCAAAGGGAAAGAGCTTGCAAGTCTTTAAAGAAGTGACTATTTCAAGATTGCTCAGCTTATTGCACTGCAGCATTTCTCACTGATACTAATGCCATATTCCCAACAAAGAAAGGCCACAAAAATGGTTAGAGAATATCTTTGTGAATCATATATGCTTGTCCATAATTACAAAAGATACACAGTTAAAATGACTGTGGAGAAAATATGGCTGAAAGGTGGCAATTAAGATTTTTAAACTTTAAATTTGTATTAAAAAATTCTCTGTGGAAAAATTTGAACCTTTATTTATTTCATTAGCTCTATTGAATCAAAACTTTTAGGTATTTCCTGTTTTATTGTGGGGAAGATGGTATTGCTGAGTGCAAGGAGCTGGCATGATGTCACAGCTAGTCTAATTAAACTCGTCATTTCTTCTAATGTTGGATGTGGTCTAGCATCCAGACAGGATAGTGTAACAATTTATCATCAGTGTGGGCATTTCCAGTAAAATAGCAAATCTAATAAACCATAATTACTTCTTGGCATTGGAACTACTATACTGAAACTCATTATAGTCATTGATTTCTGCCTTTAAAAAACTCGTAATATTAGTTTAAAAAATAAAAACATTGACAAAACAATTTACCTGAAAAACCTTAATTTTTTTTTCTGTGAGAGGGTGGCAATTGTGGTACAAGAAGTTGGGGGTCTGAGTGTCTGCAAAGTGGCCCCAGTTCTGCATAGGCCAAGGCAGTAATCTATTTCATAAAGCTGAATAAACCAGGACACTATTCAAACAGAAAATAGTTTAACTGGTAACAACTTTCTTGCTTATAATTTTTTTTCTTTAATTGGGTAACTTTATTCTTTCTTAGATACTTTAATTCTCTCAATGTTCTTGTGATTGCCTACAAAATAACTTCAGCTTTGATCA
Organism: Tringa solitaria; assembly: GCA_026413425.1. Classification (NCBI taxonomy): domain Eukaryota; kingdom Metazoa; phylum Chordata; class Aves; order Charadriiformes; family Scolopacidae; genus Tringa; species Tringa solitaria. The sequence goes on from JAOXJM010000079.1 coordinate 8,794,053, forward strand.
AGCATTTGCTTTAGCTTCAGTTGTGATCTTATGCAGTGGGGTGGTAAATAAGCAGTTTAAACAAAAGCCAGTGTGAAGAAGCATAATAATAAAATCAGGTTTCAGAATGCATGAATCTATAAATTCATGAAGCTATAAATTACATTTTCAATGGCTGAAAGGAAGCAGAAATTTTATGTTTAAGATATCAGAATTTTTTGTATGTGTTATCCTAAAATGAATAGATGTGTTTAAGTTCTGCTACTATTTGAATGCTATTATACTGAGGACCTCAATTCAGCCAACACTTATCTGCCACTGAGTACTGCGGGATTTAAGCACATACTGATAGCTAGCAGGTCTCTGGCACCTGTTCTGAGCCTTAACAGCCTGGGATTGCCTTTCCATGGAGATTAAGTTGACCATACCAAAATTCCCTCTTGACCGTATCTTAACAGATAAATGTGTATTATGTACTAGCCAGGTGCGATAGCAAAAGTACCCTTTCCTATAAGACTCTTCTTCCTTCAATGAAAATGGTCTATTCATCCAAAAGCAGTTCTGGAGAGAAAAGCTTCTGACATTTCCTCTTTGTGCTTTCAGAGACTGCTGATAAATGTAGCTGTAAATGCTTTTATTTTGTGATTTCTAATGAAAGTGATGGCTTAGGTATCTATGCTCTCTGACAAGCTCTGTAGCTCCCTGTGGCTGGTGAAGCAGTCAGCTTTTCCCTGGCAGTGCAGAAGTCCTGGGGAGGCAGGACACTAATGGGATTGCAATGGGAAAAGGGGGTAACCAGATTGCTGCAGAGAAACACTTTTCCTTCTGCAATTATTCACCAAGTCCCACAGCAGAGACTGAGAGGACCCTACTTATCCAGCGGGGAGATGGGCAGCAAATGTTCTATTTTCCAGTCGTGTGTGGATGTGTGTGTGGATTGGCTTCTCAGTCTGGCCGGATGCAGCAGCGAGGAGCGCTGAGCCATCTGAAGAGACTTTCTCTGAGCTTCTTTAAAAATGGAAAGGGAGAGGAAGAAAAATATTGTTCCTAAGTGGTTCCTTGGAATTACTTCTGGTGGGGGCCAGATTGCAATTACAGATGTGCTGAATGCAGTGTCAGCTCTCTTGACAAACTCACTATTTGTGCTGCTGTCCACAGTATCTATTTCAGACAGCTTGAGCCATAAAGTGCTCTGCCAGTAAGATTGAGAGCGTGAGTAGAGCTTGCAGATGCTGACAGAGCCTCAGGTTTGTGTTCCTCACATACGTTAACACTGATTGCTTTAATGAGGAGACCAAGTGATTTTAAAATCAGGGCACCACCAATTTTCACTTTTTTTTTTTCTGCAATGTCTGTGTCTTTCTGTAGTCTGAGTAAAAATTGAAGCTAAAAACTTTACCTTTCTTTGCAGCTAGGCTGTTCAGTCTTTCTTTATATTCTGAGAGAGATTGAACTGAGGGCATTACTCTAATTTCAGTATTTTCTATCACATTTTCTAGGCATCCAATTGCTTGATTATGTTTTTGACCATTGCTGTGCCTGGAGCAGAGATTTTTATTGAGCTCCCCTGGAAGATGCTTCGTGAATTTAGAGTTGTGCAGCAAGTACAGGTAGCTCTTGCAGAATGTATTGCTTGAATTAGTCAACATTGATACTTATTATCTGCCCTATGTGACCAAAAAGGGTAGCTAAAAACTTGAAACATAGCTTCCTAACAGTGAATACTTTTAAGTGTAATATTTAAAAGTATTTTAGAGGTAAGGAAAGCTGATGCTTCATATGAGCCACTTAGAGAATTTTAACTGATTTTAACCCTGCCAACACCTCTTTTTTGATGTCTTCGCTGCTTATTGCATTATAAGAACCTTGTCTTGCAGTTATGGTTGATCCATCTACAGCAGAAAAAAATGGATGATTTCATGAAACTTTGCATGTGATATTTTTCCCTTGAAAGCGGATTTTAAGTCTTAGTGTGCTTAGAGCAGGAATTCTTTCTGAGACATTCCTCAATACTGAGCAGACTTTTCAGGCCTCCTGAAAACAATCCTCTAAGACTGATTCTAGCTCTGAACTGGTTTCTTATGAGGAGCTGTGCATTGAGGCTTGGCTTGATTGTTGTTTCATTTCCAAACACAAAGTAAATGAGAGTCAAGTTGCTCTGACATGCAATTGCACCCTTTCTGCACTCCTTTTTGTGTTATTCTTGAAATGGTTTAATGCAGGCTGCATGACTAACAGAAGAGGATGAGGCTGCATTTGGTGTCAGTCAATAGTAAATAACTCACCTGTTGTCAAGCAAGTTGTTGTTGAGCAATAAATAACAGCTTAGACCAAGTGCAGCCTCAGCTGAATTGTGATTGGAAAAAGGGAGTGATTGGAGGGGAAATATCCACCAGATGTCAAATAGGCCTTTCATCAAAACATTTACTTTTGAATGCACTCAGAATCTCTGGGTGAACTGATGCTGCTTTGGATGTGAAGGTAAGGATGTGAAATATAGAGAAGTATTTTATGTTCTGGAACAAGGAGAAGGATAAAAAACTTACCTTTCACTGCTTTGGGTTTCATGGGTGCAAAATGGATCTTGGGTTAGTTCAGTGCTGACTTGAAATACACTGTGCCTTGGGTGGGTGAGGGCCAGCTGCCGGAGAATCCAGGCTCAAGATGTGAGGAGGTGTGATGACACCACACCACTAGGAAGGGGGAGTTTGGCTTCTGGCTGTGTGCTCTTATACCTGTCTTGTACCTGCTCTGGTCCTCATTATGTTGCTTTCTGCAGAAAGGTAAACCCAGGGTAGTGGCCTCTTACTTTAATTTAGACAACTTGGTGAAGCGTGAAGCTCTGGAGTTGGCAAAGGGTGTGTGGGGATGTCTGCACAACTGTCATAAAGCAGAGGGAGGTTAGAGGGGGTAGAGAGCAATGTTGCCCTATCACATCAGGGGTCATACACTAAATGAGCTCTACTGCCTTTGAAACCTTTGCTAAGCACCTGGCATGTGAAATTTGACAGGTCTGAACAACATGGAGGAACAAGAAAATGTTCTTGTTTTGTTATTAAGTCCAGGCAAACAAGTAAAAATTAAAACCACTGAATTTAGCCAGAAAGGTAATGCTGAATACCAAGGAGGTCAGTTTGTGTCTCTTCTGGAGGAGTTGGACTTGGTCTTGGTACCTAGTGGCAGCAGTTTGGATGAAGGCAGTGGGCTTCTTGCTTCTGGGATGGTTCCTGACAGTCTCAGGGTACTAAAGGGGGACTCTTTCCCTCCTGACCGTTTTCAGTATTTATTTAACAATGCTATTGTTACAGAGAGAGAATTTTCTGCTAAGTTTGTATTTGGGATTTTAATAATTATAAGAGATAATGGACATCCATCCCATTAGGCATGAGCTCTCTGTGAAAAGCGACTTTTGGAGTTGTATGCATTACTTCTTTTTATGACTGTGTTGATGTGCTTCTCAGCCACCCATACTTGTTGAAGAAATAAAACGTAGCGCCAATTCAAAAATAAGTGTCTGTGAAGCTTGAAACTACTGAAACACTATTTTTTCCCCACCTTTTTTGTTAAGGACCATTTGCAAGTTTCAGTTTCATTGCCCTGTTATCCTCAGGTTTGTCATGGTGTGTAAGGTGGATTGAGTTGAAATTTTTTATTTGATGGAGGTGAAATTTCTAAGTCCTTCCTAAAGTATCTTGCCTAATGGGATATACCTTTAAAGTGTCATATATACTAACATGTAGAGCAGAAACACTTTAACTGGAAGTCAGAGCGTTGTTATTTGAGATGTTTAGATATTTAGAATGTAATTAGAAATATGTGTTAAAGTTTAGCTATTTCAGTGGCTAGTTATAATCATCTATTTGTTACATGGGAAAGGATCTGAAATATAACACGCAGACCTAAAGTTTTGTTTGAAAACTGCCTTACAAGCAGCAGTTAGTTACGAGTATTTTGTCTATTCTTCATTTTCCTGTCAATTTTCTTCACTTTGATCTTGTCCTCTTCTGCTTTTCCATTGGCACAATGAAATGTCTTTCAGTTAAGTTGCCCTCAGCTTTTACCAGTCAATATAGAGATGACCCACATTACTAAATTGTGCTTACATGGGTACCTTTTCTGCTTCTTCACCCCTTGTGTGATGTGGGTGTGAGGTTAGCCTTACGGAAATGCTTACAGTCCAATGTACACAAAGGCTTGTCTAAAGAAAGGTGGGTTGAGTGTAGGCATGTATCATAGAATCATAGGGGTTTGGAAGGGACCTCTAGAGATCATCTAGTCCAACCCCCCGGACAGAGGGGGCCTACCTAGAGCAGGTTGCACAGGAACTTGTCCAGGTGGGTTTTGAATATCTCCAGAGAAGGAGACTCCACCACCTCTCTGGG
>JAOXJM010000079.1:8800261-8844539 GCA_026413425.1 Tringa solitaria
CCCCTAAGTCTTCTCTTCTCAAGACTAAAAAGACCCAAGTCCCTCAGCCTCTCCTCACAGGAGAGATGCTCCAGGCCCTTATCGTCTTTGTGGACCTTTTCTGTACCCTCTCCAGGAGTTCCCTGATCTTCTTGAACTGGGGAGCCCAGAACTGGACACAGTATTCCAGATGAGGTCTAACCAGGGCAGAGTAGAGGGGCAGGATAACCTCACTCGACCATCTGGCCACGCTCTTCTGGATGCACCCCAGGATGCCATTTGCCTCCTTGGCCACAAGGGCACATTGCTGGGGACCTGCCTTTAGAAATCGCAGTATATAGTGGTAAGAAACATACAATCCTGTTTTGGCATCAGAAAGCTTACAGTGAAGTTTAATATGAGTAATTTGAAGTTGCTGAAGTAACCAGAAACTTGTAAGTATCAGCTAAATGCTACCAGTGAAGACGGAGAACAAAATATTCATAATAAAGCCTGTTCTGGGTCTGACTGGGATGGAGTTAGTTTTCTTCATAGGAGCCTGCATGGTCCTGTATTTTGCATTTGTGACTAAAAACAGTGTTGATAACACACCAGTATTTTAGCTATTGATGAGCTGTGCCTGTTGGCTGGTTAACACTAGAGGCTTTGCTAACTGACCTGGCTGTGCCTAAACCAACCCACTATGTAGTGTATGGAGGTGAGGTGCTGGCAGTTGTTGGGAATGACCATGTGGGGTTCCGTCTTCCTTAGGGGAAGGCAAACCCATTCATGGGATTGCTTTTACTCAAGGACCAAGGTACACTTGGTGGGTAATGCAGAATGATGGAGAAATCCAATGTAAGTCACAAGGGAATGTCATCTTGGGGGGGGAAAAAGAACCTGTGACTTGAATGAGGCCCTATGGTCAGCTGGGGCTGTGGGGGGCTAGGTTTGAGTACAGTTGTTGGGGTCCAGGACTGGCCTCAAAAGTTTTTGGTTCAGGGACTAGTCCCTCAGTCATGTGGTGCTGGTGAGGCTGGCCACACAATTGTTGGGGTTGGGGTTGCATTAAGAGATTTCACTGGGCTCAGGAGGGTGGGATGCAATTTGTTTGGAACAGGACCTGGCCCCAAAAGTCATCTGAGCATGTGTAAACTCAAATAACAAAAGATTCTGAAGGTTTCAATGAATAGGGATACATTTTCACAAAAATAGAAAGAAACATGTTTGTAATACTATTCTGATCCCTTAACTAATGTTCCTCTGTGCACCTGAAAACATCAGGACAGCAGAAATTGCCAGCTAAGCACAGAACAATATTGAATACCACTAAGGAAGAAATAGTAGGTTTTTCCAGTCTTGCTTTCTGATGAGCCAAACTTAACAGAGACTTAAATCTGTTTCAAAATAAATGCTTGTCACAAAACCTGTCAATCCAAGTGTCTAATCTTGCAAAAATTATGAATGAACAGCGTGGTGTTATCACCTCTTGCTAAAAGTACACATGCCAAGGATGAACCCACAGATGAGGGAGAAGGGTAGGAGCTCTGTGAAGCACCACCATGGGAAATATTATAGTAAAGATATGTCAGAAAAACAGGTGAGTTGCACGCCCTTTAAACACTTCAGTACATAAAAAGATTTTCTAGAGGAAAATATAATATGAGCAAAGATGTTAGGGAGACCTACCAGAAATCTACAAATCTTTTACAAGTATCAAAATCTTCTACAAATTTGCTTCTCATTTTAGTGGAGAATCCCTAGGTTTTGATCTCTGTATGATTGCTTCTCAGTAAGTAAGCTCAAACGAACGTATCCATAATGTGTAAGGCTTCATTTTTTTCTATGTATTCCCAACCATCTGTTTCTTCCAACGATTAAAAGTTTTGATGTATTAAGATGTCTAAATTCTGTCGCTAATCAAATATGCTTTGCAAATAACAACGTTTTATTGATGTATTTCACAAGGTACCAAAGCACTATTCTCCTTCTATAAAACAAGCGTTATTTTGATGAATTTTGTACACAGTGAGACTAATAGTGAGATCAAAATAACTGGATAAACCCATTGGACATAGTATTATCTATGGGAAGTGTGGTTTCTTTTGGGAGACCAAGGCTGCTACTTGAAGTCTTCCTGTCTCTGTAATAATTGTATTGCTAAGAATGCAATTGTTAGCAATGTGCCTTTGTCTGTCTGAAAGGATGCTTAAATTTTCAGAACAGCACAGTGCTTTTTTCCCCATGCCAATCCCCTTTTTTCTGTTATAAGCAAGTTTTCCAGCCATAGAGGTGAAAGTGTCAGAAGCCCTTTGTCCTGTCATTCTGAGTGAAGGTGACCTTTGTGCTGCTGAAGGCTACGTCTTAAGCCACTTCCTTTTCCCTTAAACCACTCCCTTTCCCAAAGTCTGCTTGGCTTTAGTTCTGAAATATTAAATGTTCATGCTTTACAGGCCTAGCATTACTGAAACAGGAGGATTAGGGCAAGAACAAACTGGACTAGAGCCCCTCCTTAAATAGACTATGATTCTAGCATTGATGCACTTGAAGAAAATACATTTATGCTAATTAAACCTCAGGAGAACTGTCATAGTGAGAGTTTTCATCTTTCTTCCCATGCAGCATGCATCAATCATTTCTGGATGTGTTTTTGGATATGGCTGTATAGGATATAATGTAGCGATTTAGAGTAAAACAAAGTTCTGCCAGTTAAAATTTTTCAGTGCCTTTTTACTGAGCTTAAGCCATTTCAAATGACATTTCAGAGGTAGCACAGGGACAAATCATCAGCAGGGCAGTCATGTTTAGCTGCTCATTAATGAAATCAGTGTTATGAAGCATGGATTGGCAGAATGAACAAAGCTAAAGCAATTAATAAACTCTCTGCAGAAATGTGTAGAAAATTGAGAGTCTCATTTAAATTGTTAACATCTTACCTGTATTAGATTTGAACCCAGAAACAATTAATTTGATCATCTGCCATACATATTAGTTATAATGATGCTGAAACAATCAAGAAGAGACTTATCGTCTCATTTGGTGAGGAAAGGAGGTAGGAAAATAATGTAATATGTTGATGGTAGTTCTGCTCTTAAACTGGGAAAAGTGTATTGAATCACTTTCTCTTGAGTATCACTTCCCCCTCTTAGAGGTAGGGAGAGCACAGGTTGGAGGAGCAAAGGGCGGACACAGAGAAGATGCCACTTGCTGCACTTTGCTGCCTGTGTCTCAATTACTGTCGCCTTCATATCCGTGAGTGGTGATCTCAGAGCAGGGCTTGCTCATCAGAGCTAGCTAATCACCTGCAAATAGCCTTTCTCAGGTGTGGGAGTTGCATCCTCACCAGTTACTAATCTGAATTCCCTTGCAGGAGACCAGTGTAGGCACTACTAATATCTCACACCACACCAGACAAGTCATTAATTTTCTGATTAACAGCAGTTCTTACAAAAAGAGACTAAACTGTGCATTACTCTCAACATAAATCTATTGCAATGGCACTAAATTGGGTAGGAGCAAGCGAAACAGCCCAAATGAAGCTCATACCTTGCTAACAGGACAGTTAGATAGACAGGCCATAACTTTTGAACAGCCTGGAACAAATCTATGGCATATATAGTTTCCAAAATGCCTACATTATCTATTGCTTAATCAGTAGTTGTGTAAGAAATCACTGTGGTTATTGGAGCATAGGAAACAGCTTTACTGCTTCCATTAAGAAATACCATTATGCTATAGCAACGCATTATCTTCATAAATCATTTGTACTGGGAATATATTTGTCAGGTTTCAAACAGATTGTGTAATTATCATATAATTTTATTTCAAGGGTTCATAACAGGGAATTAGATATGACATTCGGTAATATAAACAGTGCACTTGACTTGCATAGCAGCTAGCCATAAATGTTTAAAGAACTTGGCTCTAAAGGATTTTTATAATGCTGTTTGACAGCAGGTTCTCAGGATTCATGTTGTACATATAACATATATAAGAGCAGCTTGTGAGTCGTTGGGTAAGCAATGATATGTGCTGAATGTTGTAAGGTGAGCGCAAGTGCTTTACAGTGTGTCAGAGCTGCCAACGTGGTGTCCACAATGCTTCTGGTGTAAAAAGTTAAAGAAAAAAAAGAAACCTAGGAAAGGTTAGAACTCTAAAACTTTCTACATTTGTTACGGAGAACCTCTTAAATGTGGAAGATTCAGGAATATGAGAGGTAATGGACCAGCAGTACAGTGGCAGTATTAATGATATCTGCCAATGTGTTAATATTACTTTGTAGTTTAGACCTGTTTTGCAGAAATTCATAGACTGATATAGCAAAAGAACCAATGATTTGTCATGTCTAGCTGTATGTCATGTGCTGCTGAAACTGGAGAGCGTCCAGAATCTTTTTTGCTGTGAGCATTAGGGTTTTTCATTTACAGAACCCTCTGTGTCTTAAGGAGCTCTAGTATATGGCACATGGGGTCCTGTAATTTCCCTTATTTGCTGAAGCAGTCACAAAGTATCCTTTGGCAAGTTGCTTGATTTCATGATTACTCAGTTTGTTCTTCTGTATAATGAATGTGAAATATTTCACCTCCTGAGGGTGCCCAGAGAAGCTAAACTAAGTGAAGTCTTCAGATAACTACAATATAAATGCGGTCTTGCTTTCACAATGCAACAAAGCTGTATAGCAAGTTGACAAAGGGAAAAGTTATGTCTGGAAACTGTAAGCTCTTTCCCCAAATCCCAGGCCAACTATAAGGCTGGATATCCACACTTGTTACCAAGCACATCCTGCGTTCTGATTGTTGTATTACACTGCTAAGTCTGAAACTATCATCTTTTCAAAGTAGTAGTTTCCCCATCTTACTCTCCTGGTAGCCCTTTAAATCTGCGATCCACAACCAGGGAGCTGGCTGCTCTGAAATGAGTATGTTTTTCTGAAATGTTATGATGAATTGGTTATTTTTTAAATAATCCTAAAGTAGGGATTGATGTCAAAATGGACATCTGTTGTTGGACTGCACCCACTGAAGTGACAGCAGGGTGCAAATAAAAATGACCATTATTAAGCTTTTTTTTCTAGATAAGTTTTGCTTGTAAATCCTGGCCTTTACTGCTTTTGAACTGTTTGTTTCTGCATTACAGGCTAAGAGCTGGTTGCTTCATACTTCTCAGCATTTACAAATTAAATAGCACTGACTTCAATTATTGCTATAGCTTTGAGTAATACAACTGTAACAGAAAAGGCCTTTAAATTTAGCTAGATGTTTTAATACCTTAATTTATGATAAAAGGGTAGTGCATTGTGCAGCTGAATATCCCAAATATAGACTTTTGAGGAGAGGCCTGGCAGTGATGTCTTGAATAACTTGGTCTTCATCCTGGTCCTACCTGATCTTACCTGGTCTTAACTTGTAGGACAGGAGTGGTCTCCTGCATCTGGCACAATACATCTCTTGACACTGAAGCAGAATAGTGTTGTACATCTCACTGCCACCTACTTTCAGCATTATTTGTGCAGCTTTTGTTATATCAGAAATGCAGAACATAGCTGGCTGCTTTTGCTAGTTCGTTTTTTACCCGAGGCAATTTGTTTTTACTTCTGTCACTGTCAATTACAGCAAAATCCATTATACTCATGATTAACCAGTGAGCTTTATTTCCATCTCAGGAAGACTAAATGCTGTGGTAAGGAACTTGAGAGCTTAGCAAATTGGGTTGATTACAGGAGTGACACATGGGTGATGTCCTTGACACCAACATACAGATGGTGATACTGCCAAACTCTTTATGTCTGATTAATTGAGCAAAGGCCTTTTGAGAAACAATGTATCCTGAAGGCACTGTAGCTTGCATCTTTAATATATTGTTCCTATTGTCTCTCTTGAAAGATGATTAGTATTTTATTTTTAAAAAGCAAGTAGTAGACAACTCAATGGCAGAGGTTTTAAGTCAAATTGCCAAAGGCTAATGAGAAACAAGCTATGGCTGGTCTTTCTATTTTTTCAAACTTATATTGTCTTTAATTTTACATAAAATCACATAATAGTTGGTAACCCTCTGTCTTCCAGCAATGATCAATGAGCCAAAAGCAACACAGGAAATCAAGTGTTTAAAAGGAGTGAATTCAGAAAAAACCCTGAAAATTCTAATTAAGGAATGCAACGTATATAACTACTATAACAAAAATGTGCAGTAACATACTTACAAACAAGATCACAAGCATTATCTGTTCTGGGAATCTAAAATATGAAGAAACACTAAGTGGCTGGCCAGCTTGATAGAGATAAACCTTACCTAATTTCATTCAAAATCTTTATTCATTGCACTCCAGGTGAACAACAGTTTGGGATCAGGGAAAAGGGTTGCAAAGCTGAACCCTTCCTTCTTTCTCTGACCAGTGAGGTAGCACTTTGGTTACACAGTGGGTCCTGTTGAAGGCAGATCCACCTTATTCCGTCCCTGTTTCCAGACACATCAGGTCTTGTTTGAGGCTGATCTTGCTACCCTCCAAATGCCCGAACTGTGCTGATCCCATCCCTTAGATGAAACAACTGTTTCACTGTGGTGAAATGCTCTCAGGAGTGAGACACTCACTGTGTCTGAAGCTTCTTAGCTGAGAAAGGGGCTTTTGCCCAGCATCTTCCTGTTCTGCTGAAGGCTTTCATCTACATTGGCTCATGTTGTTATAAACCATGGTAACACTGAATAGTGTACAGAAGTCCATTTGCATTACAGCATCCACACTGGTCTTTCCAGTTTGCTTGGGATGGTAGCATGGTTTTGCTCTCTATTTGCACAGCACCCAGAACAAAGGGCTCAGGGTCAGCCACTGCTTTAAAGTTTAGAAGTCCTCTGTGCACTGTTAGCACATGCAGCAATTTGCTTGTGAGGGTGAGTGAGGATAACCAGTTTGCACTGGCTTCAGCTATGTTGGGTCACTAATAGGGATCATATCTCTTCCGTCTGAGATACACGTGGAATTACAGCACCCCACATTCTACAGCACTTCCTATCTTGTATTACTTCTAGGTATTTAGCATACCATAGGTAGGATTTTGTGGTGTGTAGAAGGCAAATTAAAGAAAGTGCAGCCCAAGGAGAGAGGGATTAAAATGACTTTCACTGCTCTAACACCCTCTGATTATTCACTGCCCTGTGTCTGCACGTCTTTTGCTGCTGTTGGCTGCTGACAGCAGAGCTGTATGAAGCTGTTCATTCCTGACGTGGCTTTTCCAGCAGTTGCATTCCCAGCACATCCCCAGGTTACAATTTGCAAGAGAGTAGCCTGTGAAGAGCCTCTGCAGGGCTTGTGTTAGGGTTCCTCTGTGCAAGCCAGCAGTTTTATGTATTGTTCAGAGACTTGAGCATGGCAAAGATCTTGCCTTTTGTAAGTATGCACAGTGCATAAATAATGCATGTCCCTGTGCAATAGCAGCTGGCAAAAATGTTTGCAGGACCTTAAAAGCTGAAGGATATTGGTGTGAAAGACACAGAAACATTTAAGTGTAGTGTTTTGCTCTAGGTTTTGCTTATTTTCATGTTCATTGAGGGTAGAGAACTTTAACTTCTGTGTTATTTTGGCCTTGTCAGAAAACTTCAACATTGTGTACATTTATTTGAATTATTTTCTTAAAGATCCAACACATGCATGTCTTGGAAAATCTCTGGAATCCAATTTATAGCAGATCTTTATAAATTCTTCCTCACCCCTACTCCACATCAAATAACCCACTACAAACATACACACTAAAATAATTTCCAGAAATGCTGTTTGGTTTCCCACCACTTTAGTCTTTTCCAGGGCAGGGGTATAAAGCTGTTTGGCAAAAGTGCCTTGAAGATTTCTTGGTCTCTGGTTCATGGGGAAGTGAGTAGGATATGAATTTCAAAGGCCAAGGACTCTAAGGAAGGTTTGGCTCTTTTTCATGCTGACAATGCTCAGCTCATGAACTTGACTACAGCCCCAGAAGTTGTGTTGCTAGGAAATGGAGAGGTGTGAGGTAATTTGGGGCTTTGATTAGCTCAACACCTTAGAGTCATTTGGGAAGCATGCAGGAAGCTGATTTATACTGCTTGCCACATGGACTACCAAGTTCTTCAGGATCACTCCTAAAGTGTCTAATATAGGCTGTTTTTAAGATGCTAAAGGCCTAGGTCTTTATTACTTGGTCTTCCCTTATGAGAAGAGGTACCAAACCTTTAGGCGACCTTTGCTGGGAATAGGTTGCCTTGGGTATGGTAGCTGAGGGTATATCAGAAGCCCAGGAGGTATGTCTTAGGCCCTTAGAAATAGGCAGAGTCTGATTTTCCCTTTATTACCAGATTAAGATCATCTAGCAGCCTGTGTGTACCATAGAAAAGCTATTAACTGGATAAGCAAGGGCGAGGGAAGCACCAGAGTTCATTACAACCTTTAAGATATTCTCAATCAAAACAGAGTATACTCAGCCTAATCTTAATTCATATTTCCTTTGGTGCTTTCATTTAGAGGGATGATGAAAGAGATGTGCAGGAATATTTACTTTGCAAAGAGGAGTGATTTGTGTTATAACAGTAATGACAGCATGGGAGAATAGCAAGGGAAGAACAACAAAATGTCTGAGTAGCAGAGGATGCTCAGAGGAACAGGTTTTCTGTTCTCTGACCAGGGGTGAATGCTTGAGCCCAAATTTACTGAGCATCCAAACTATTTACAGCAAGTGCTGGAAGAAAGAAAACTTGAGGTTACACTTGCAAATTTGCAGTGTACAGAAGGCTGTAATGTGTGGTTAACACTGGGCGGACAAGCTGGACTGGAGTATACCTTCTCTTTCAATGTGTGCAGCAAGCAGCAAACCATTGTGGGATGTACAAAGTCCTGCATTAACCGTGTGTTAAGGCAATGGGGAGGAGTAGAGAGCGAGCTTGGGTGTCCCTGCTCCCTCCTCTCCTCGTCCAGCAGCAGAGATGTAAAATGATGTAAAATCACTTCTCTCTTAGCCTGCCTCTTAAAGTAAGTGAAGTTATTGCAGATAAGCTCCCATCAAGGCTCTGTCAACAAACATACAGGAAGTTAAAACAAAATCCCCTTCCTCTGGGGAAAATTCAGTACAAAAAGAATGGTACTAAATAATTCCTGCCAGAGATGATTTCTCCCTGGTACGTCATAAAGCAAATATTGAAGAACAGGTTTTTGTTGGATTGTACAGGGCATACTCTCTCACTGGTTTTCAACAAGGTATTTTGTACACAATTACAAACAAATAATCTACCCCATTACTCTCATTTGTGTTTAAAGATACAACTTGGACCTGGGGCTTACTCCTGTACTTGGGACATGAGCTTTCTTTTAAAACAAACATTTTTGGCAAAATTTACACTAATTTCATTGTGGTCCTGGTGATGGAGGGGGTTCTTTGGAGTCAGAAACTGGAGGAATAGCTTCCCCGATTTGTTGCTGTACCTTCACCCAAGCACATGAAACACTGCCAGAGACTAAGGAGGGTTTTACAGAAGCACCTTGTAACTCAAGGCTACTGCAATGCTTTGGTCCTGATACCTCCCACAGGATTTCAGGCATTGAATGTAAAAATCTGTTGAAAATGTGTTAAAAATCTGAAATGTCTTCAGGCAATGACTGTACCACTGCAGACCGGAGGGAGGAGACGTTGAGGTGACTACACTGGCATAACTGGGGTCTTAATTGGCTCTCTAGCATTATATGAGCCCCTTCCACAATGACAAGCAATCTTCTCAGGTGCGGAGTTGTAAAGGGAGTAATTGATATCAAAGGCATTATTTTTGTTACTTTGGAAGGCAATACTGCTTTGCCACTACCTCTGGGAAACTAAATGAGTTTATTGTAATTGCTAACTCTGAACATTAATGGATTTTTTTCAACAGAGAGAAAACTGTTTCGCACACTTCCAGACTCTTTCTTTGAATGAAGGATTAATTTTTGTAGGTGGACTTACAAATACTTTACACGTACAAATACTTAAAGGGAGGGTGTCAGGAGAACGCTCAGTGGTGCCCAGTGACAGGACAAGAAAAAATGGGCACAAACTTGAGTATAAGTTCCACCTAAACATGAGAAGGAACTTCTTTACTGTGAGAGTGGTAGAGCAATGGAACAAGCTGCCCAGAGAGGTGATGGAGTCTCCTTCTCTGGAGATACTCAAAACCCACCTGGACAAGTTCCTGTGCAACCTGCTCTAGGTTGCCCGCTCTGGCAGGGGGGTTGGACTAGATGATCTCCAGAGGTCCCTTCCAAACCCATATGATTCTATGATTTAAATTAAGACAATGACTAGGTCTCTACCTAGTCTCTACCGTAGAATTTCTTTTCTACGGTATTTTTTGTTTTAACTGGAGGCATTTTATCTTAAAACCAGACTGTAGTATTTACTATAACTGTAGAGGCATTACTTCATGGATTTCCATATGCAATAAGTGCAGAGAGAAGCACATGCCCTGTTATATACTAAACATGTTTCAGTTTTTGTACTACATATTAAAGCAGGAAAAAAATATATTAAAGTGTTCTAATTTGCTATGGGAGTGGTCAGTGCTAGGCATGTTAGAAAGCTGTTCTCAATTTTAAAATTAGGCCTTAAGTTCCCCTAGTTTGCATACCCAATATCAGGTGTCTCAGTCATGTTTTAATATACTGATCTGCTGTGTATGCAACAGCCCTTTCCAAATCCTGTGTAAAAGAAAAAGTTCCACACAGTGCCTCAGTGCCATTCTTTCCCTGAATTTGAAAAACAGGCTAAATGCAGGCTAAAATCTGGATGGGGTGAGAGGAGGAATGGGCACTAATGGGACACGTGGAGCTGTCTGTCCCCTGTTTTCAGCGCTCACTCACCCTGAGGCTGAGGCTCTGCCCTGATGCCCTGGGTGTGAGTGCCAGGCTTGCACTCAGCCTCCCTTGGGAAAAGTGGGTGCTCACGGGAAGTGGAAGGGGGGTAGCTGTTTGGTAGTGATGCTGAGGGATCCTACCTAGTGCACCAGGGAGCAATAACCTTGCTTCATGGGCCTTGGCAAGGCTTTTAAAGGACAGTTTTTGCAGGGACAATCTTACACCACATATCCAAGCAATACAATGCGAGCTGATGGTCTGTAGGCTTTTCTTTTACATAGTAATATGTATTTAGAAGAAATTGTTTTAGTGAAGGTAGGACAATATTGTTCAAATCTGTTTATGGAAATAAACCATATATATAAAAGTACCTTGAGTGTTGCTTATAACTGCATTTACTCCAAAAAATGCTTTTAAATGTATTTGTTTTTAAGTAGGTAGCATTAAACAGGCTAAAAGTTGGTATTTAGCTCGGACTATAAAATGAGTTGCTACTCCCAAAAAGTGACTGAACAGATTACTCAGGGACATATAATACAATAGAATAATGTGTAAATTAAGCTCTGAAGAGAAACAGAAGCAAAGAAATAAAATTATGTGTGAAGATGAAACTTGAAATGATGGCAACCTTTTACAAAAAGCACCTTACGTGGAATTTCCATTCTTCTAATGGAGTCCTTATGGAATGCAATAAACAATGTAAAGATCTATTTGTGCAGCAAAATCACACCAAGTTACACTATTCAGAACTTTTTTGAAGATACATTTCTTTGTCATAAGTGAGATATTTCACGGAAACTTGGTGAACTTGATTAATCTTTCAATGCAGTGTGGGCTTTGTTGGAAACCCACCCAGTGTCCTGCCAGCAGATGCAAAGGGCTGCTCCTCTGAACCAGGACCTGATGAGTGCCCAGAGCTGGCCCCGGGCTGCACAGGGTGCTCTCGGGAATGCATTGTAGTTGGGAAGATACTTGCTTGGGAAAATACTTTCTTTCTTTGAGAAATGTAATTTTCTTTCTGGAAATGCTAAAATATCACAGAGCTGAGCTTTTTTGGGGGTTTTATCTCAATTCCATTTTCTAGATAGTTCTAATATAGAGCTCCTCAGAGAAAACAGATTTGGGGATTAGTTTGATTTGTTTGTCCTGACCCATGCAGCAGATGACCAGAGAGGCAGTCTCTGGGTGTGGATATTCTCACAGTGGATTATCTGTTTTGCACTGCCTGTTCTGTGGAGCAGTATTTACTATTGCTGAAAATCAAGCCCTTCTGCAACACTGGGAGGGGGAGAAACATAATTATGAGATTCAGATGAATTATGCCAAAGAACTTAGGGAAATACTCATTTGATTTGGCAATGAATCAGGTTTGCCAATGGTTGCATAACTTTAGAATTTATCTTCTAAAATCATCCATAACATTTAGTTTATTGGCAAGATGGTGTTGGAAAACAGTTCCAGGTTTCAAAGTTGTGTGTTTAACTCTGGCAAAGTGGTACCAGCAGGGCATGTTTGCAATTGAAGAGAAAACATTAGTGTATTTATCCAGTCAAATGTTTCAGCTGATTAGTGCTAATCAAGCCAGCAAGGATGAATTAGTAAGATGTGGTTATAAAGTTTCATTTAGAATAAAATGTAACCAGCAAATATATTAAAAGAAATACTGAGATTTAATTTGGCAAATAGCTTGCAGCAAATAATGAATCTCTTATGGTTACGTTTATTTTCTCTTTCTGCAATAACATCTCTCAAAATGTCATTGTACAATCCTTGTCTCTGTCAGCTTACCGAATTAAGCTGTATTTCGGCAAATAAGCACCAAGTTATTACTGCTTTCTGCTTGGTAGCTGCTCACAGACAAGCCGTGGGGGAGGCTTGGGTCTCACCAGCCTGCGGCTGTCAACTGTTCGTCACTGTATGTGTTGGTGACACTGCGTATCTGATGCCACCTCATGCCAATCAGCTCAGTAACACAAGAATATCAAAGACAAAAAGCCACTCGGAGAATGACAGTTTGACCCAACCATGAATTGTTAGCTTGGCTTATCCATTTATCTGTGTTTTCCTATTTTTCCGTGCTGTGGAGAACAAGGGGGAGGCAGCTCTATAGGGGTACCCATGTGGCATCTGCCAGTGCTGCTGGAGGAGGATGTCGCCTGCCTGATCCCCACAGCACATTTCAGCCTCAGACCTACTGTGAAACAGCAAAATTCAGTCTTGTCTCCTCTTCCCTCTGAAACTGGAAGGTTAGCAAAAATTAGAAATTCAGTCTAGGCTTTTTTAAATGCTGGAGACATTGAGAAGCCACTCACTACTTCCCAAGAGTTTATGATTGGATGCTTTTAGGAAGGTGGCCATGTGAAACTTTCAGAAACTCTCAGTGAGTGGAACTTTGCCTTCAGGAGCCTTAGAAACCTCTTGTCTCTACACTTCAAGTTATGACCCTCAACTGCCTGGGTGCAATGTGTGAACTATAAAATGGTGCCAACCTGAGACGTGCCAATGGGATGTGTGATTGGTGTGTGCACAGCTGCCGTGGCATTGCTCTGAGTGAAACTCAGAATGGGGAAAATGGTCTCCAAACGGATCTATCTTTGTCTGTGGCTGACAGTTGTGTCCTGCAGAAAACATGGGTCATGGTTCTATGCCTCAAGGTAGTTGTCCAAAAGTTGTATAGGAGCATTCAGCTAAGGGTATCACTGGGGATTTTCTTCTGGCAAAGGAGTTCATTTGCCTTTGGGGTTGTTCCTTTCTGTAACCAGGAATACGGAAGCTTTGTAAAAGTTGGAGGAGCCTCTCCTGCCCCCCCATGCAGATCGACTCTCCTAGAAGTAGCTGCATTGCTGACTGCCTCAATCTCTGAAAATAGTAGATTTTTTTGGTAAACATTTCTTAAATTACCTGGCAAAGCACGTAGACTAATAAGAGGTGAGTGAGGCATGTATGCTTTACTCCTGCAGTGAAACCAGCTGGTTATAGATTTAAGAAAATGAGTTGTTGTGTTCTGTGTCTTAATCCTTGTTATTACTGTGTAAATGACTCCATCCAATTAAACTATAATGTGTTGACTTTGTTATGTGATGGCAGATTGTGCTTATGCTCTAACAACCACTGTAGCTCACTAGAAAATAGGTGTGCTCAAAGCATGATAATGCTTTGTTCAAACCAACAGTGCAAGTAAAATTGCTTTCTCACTGTGCATATTATGGGGAAGATCTTAAAAGCCTCTTCCCGTTGGCTTGCCCGGGCTTGTGCTGCCATCAGTAGGAGCTTTGCCATTGACTTTAAAGGGAGCAGGCAGAGGTCAACAGTAAACACTTCTCAAAAGTGTCACTCTGTGTGACACCAAGGAGCAGTAAGGACAGTTTTACTACCAAGGCCTTGCGTGGGGCTTGAGAAGGATCTGGCTCAGGTCCCTGCTCTGGGGGAGACTTCCCTTCTGGAACTTGCTCAGAGATTAAATTCTCTGTCAAGCGGGTTAAGGCTTTTTCCTCTTTTTTTTTTTTTTTTTTTTGGTCTCTATTTAGACAATGCTCTGAAGTGGTGTTATTGTGTCTATGTGAACTGCTTGATCTTTTTTCCCAGGTGTGACAGAGGCTTCATTGTTACATACATTGCTCTTAAGCCCAACTAATCAAAGCATCTCCAGAAATTTCTAGAGCTAAAGTTATCCAGATATTAGCCTTTGTCCCTATGGTATATGTTAAAATCTGAAAAGTCATGAAAACTATCCATAAATATATACTCAATTAACCTATTAATATGTCACTTCCTGAATTGGACAACATGAAATGCACTTAGATAATGAAGTTGCAACTACAATTTATAAAAGTGAGCACTTGAAAGAAACTAATTTCTGCAATTGTTGAAATACAAATTAGTTTTGATCTGTTAATTTGCTTAAAAAAGTAGCTCTTGGAGATAACATTTGAGTCCAAGTGGATACTCGCTCATTCAAATCCCTGCAACACTCAGTAGAATCAGATCAGAAACTTCTATCTGTATTAAGATTGTATCCAGCTACTTGAATGACATTGCAAATATTTCCCAAATTCACTGGGTATTTACATGAAGTTGGAAGAGAATATCTTCAAAAGAAGTTTCAAAGATGGATTTTTCCTATTTCTTGTTCTCAAATCAGAACTTAAACCCCAGCAGAAGTTCAAAAGGAGTAGTAGTGGTGTGTAGAAGAAGGGCTCATCCCTGTGTGAGGCCGAGAGGCTTTGACGGGGACTGTGGACCCACTCTGCTGCAAAATACTACCTTTTCTCATGTTTGTTTTAAACCTCTCATGCTTCTTCATAAAGCAGGCCACCCCCCTGTCAGGGTGCAGGCATTTAAACTCCATGAGCAAGCAGTACAGTGGAATCTGAATATTAGGCAAAACTGGGTGATTTGTAGCCTTTCTCTTAAGATGCAGGTTGGGAGCTTTGGTTGTCACTTATGCTTACCTGAGCATCATCTCCAGTGCTCATGTGTCTCTGTTACAGGAAAGTTGTGTCTGAGTGAATTATTTTTATGGACTATGTGGGCCTGTAAATACTGTGACTGTGTAAATACACTGGAGATGCTGGTTTAGCTCAGAAGCTGAACTCCAGTTTGCCATGGGGCTGTGCTGGGTGTGAGTTAGCCTGGAACATGAGGGGGCTGCAGGTGACAGTGAGGCCAGTGTCATCACCTGGGACCACAAACGGTTCATCTCTCTGTACCTCTGCGTGACTGTTTTTCACAAAGCATTTTAAGCAATCTAGGCCACTAACTTCAACTGGGGCTGACAAGACAAATGGTTAGCTTTCATTTAATTTTTAGACTTACTGCAACACTGATTTATCTGTTTTTTCTTATGCAGAGAAGCAAGTTTTTTCGAAACCCCTTTAGAAAATGTTCTCAGTGTTGTAATTGATATTCACTAAGCTGGAAAAATCTGGAAATCTATTTTTTAACCTAAGTCCATGCCACAATTTTCTGTAAAGTTTTTTTTTAATTAAGTGTTTTATTTGAAAAAGGGCTATAAGATGTAATTGATCATAATTCCAATTCAAAAACGAAGACCGAAGTTCATTTATTACATGTTCTGGTCCTAAGTGGTTTAGTTAAGTAAACTTTCATTATTTTATCTATTGTAATATTTGAATAGGAGTTGTAAGGCATTACTTATGCATGACTTTGTTTTAAATATATGACCAGCAACTTATTAATATTTCTGAGCTCAAATGTACTTAACCACTTGTGTTGCATTATGAATCACCCTGTTCTTTCCTGTAAGTTTCCACGGCAGAGAGGGATGCTCAGGGACTACTAATGGTATTAAGAGATGCAGAAAACCAGAGCATGGAGCAGTTCTTCAAATTTTGCACAGATTCAAATGAAATATTCTCTATTCCTTCCAGGTCATTAGTTTAAAAGGTCCTTAAGTTAGGATAACTGTGTTAGTCAAGAGAAGTCTGTATTAAGTAACTTGAAAATTGAATTTATTATCAGTTTTATGAAGATTGCTTCAAGGGTGTGGAATTTTTAATAACTTTCTTTTATGTTGAACTGCCTGCTGCAGCCTTCTTGTGGAAAAAGAAGGAGCTGAAGATGAAATGAATGTTAACGTGTTTGCTTCCTGGCTTTACCTTAGCAATTTTATAACTGGCAAGAAGCACAAAATCCCTTTTCTGCTTTAAATCAGCATCTTTGAAAAAAGCTTTGGGAAGGTACAATGGGTTATAGTTATTCTGTACTGTACTAATGGAAAACAGAACGCTAAGTTAATTGAAAGAGCAATCACACTGTATTTCTGAAAAGTTAAGATAAAATCATTTTTCATAATGAAAAAGGAAACAAGGAGCGTTTCTGGCATTCGACACAGTCAAGCTTTTATCTAGGTTTCTGCTGACATTAATCTTTGTGCAGAGGCTACTAAGGTTGACATGTCTATCACAACTTACCCGCAGCCCTGCATTTCCCACAGAGGGAGGTTTCTGAGCTCCAAAGAGACTTTGCTGGGAAGGAGTATGGGGGAGGCAGCGAAGGAAAGCGGCAGTTTTGATCATCAGCCCAGGCTGATGCAGGCACAGTCGCAAGAATCGCTGAGACTGCATTGTAGCCTGCAGTGCTGGGCACCAGCAAACTGTCTGCTGCCCCAGGGGTGCCCTGGAGCCAGATCCGAAACATACGGGCCACGAGATAGGGAACTGATAAATACCTCCAAAAGAAGTATTTCACCCAGTATTATTTTTAATTACTGAAAAATTTTCTTTCTTGTTTCTTCCAAAATATATTTTTGGGTTTCAGTTATTGTGAGTTTTTTGTTCAATTATTCCCCCTGCTTTTCCTTTTTGTGCATGTTGGTTTCCTTCCATGTGACCATAGCTTTTACAAAGTCTTAGAAATCAGTGCTCAAGGAGCTACTGTTCCCCTCTGTGCTGGCTTCATAACACTAGTTTGAAAACTGGCGCTACAGAATTTGCAGGGGCAATATAGCACAATATTTAATAGCTGTGGATCTATTGCTGGCACATTTTGAAGTATTCCTGCTTTCAACTCATCATATTAAGGGTTTTGAATAATGAAGTATGGCAGGATTCATATAGAATCTGGGAAGTAGTGATGCTGAGTGTTTTCTTGGACTCAGAACAAAGCAAGCTCTCTTCCTTATGTGGTTGGCTCTCGCCGATTCTTTACTCTTGACACAACATCAGATTCACTCTGAGAATGCTAAATACAGCTCAGACAAATGCCGTTTCTCAATTCTGACAGCTTTCTATATGAAGCACTTCAGTGTTTTATACAGGCTTATGATGCCTGGCATATCTGAAGTGTGTTCAGAGTTTTCGGTTTGCTTAATTAAAAGTAGCGGTATGAATGTTGAGAGAGAATCCAGGCAGAAATGAAACTGATGGTGCATTTAAAAAAGAAAAAAAGAAGCAATAGGAGAGTAACCAAAGAATTGAAAATATTTGCTTAGCAGCTATAAATTAAAATTTAAAGACTTTTGTGTGACTTGAACATTTTAACCATTGTACAAGTAGCCGAAACTTCAAATTGAAATCCTCTGTCTGGGTTTGAGAATCTCAGCCCTTTGGTTGTCACTGAAAGGTAGCTCACAGAAGAGAGGCAACTAAAAATATATATTTTTTTTTCTCTTTCTGATATTTAAATAATGAAATGGTTGGTTTTGCCACTGACATCGGATAGATATCTCCTAGCAGGTTTCTTAAGGAAAATATGGTTTGGGGCAAATCTTTGTATATTTATGGGAAAACTGCTCTCAACACCAGGTGATCAATCTACTTATTTCTCTCTGTGGAGAACAGGCTTCTTTGCTCTGTTTGTGGCACTGCAATTGTCTGTCAGCGTAGGGATTTGTGCTTGCCAACTGCACCTGCTGCCATCTTGTTTCCTCTTCCCAAGGAGGGAAGCACCAAGAGCTAATTCATGTTAACATTTGAGGAAAGCCACAATGAAGCCTTTGATGGCATGTATAGGTTAAATTTTAAAGCTCATCTGTACTGGAATATCTGTAACAGATAGAACAACCCTCCAACTAATTCCAAACATCACTTTGAAAATTGGTGTTAAGGTAGTGTTAATGTTTCCTGACAGGTTCTGGGTGAGTTTTCATTTGAGGTCATGAAAACTACTGCTTTCTTGTTGTTGCTACTTGTGAATTTAATCTCTGATTTCAAAGACTTTCCTAGTTAACCCTGAGGAATTTTTCTTTCCTCCCTGAAGAGGAGTTCCAAGAGCACAAACACTAGCTGTTTTCTTCAGACAAAATATATTCAAGCAAGAAAATAAAGTACAAAACCTGCATGTATTTAAAAGGGCTTCCCTGCCATTGTCTTACAGATGAGTCTGCATGCCATATTTTTGCATCTAGAATATATATATATTTATATAGTTGCGTATCACTGTAGGTGTACAACATTGAATTTTTGCTTTGGAAGCACAAATCTTTGAAAATATAGTTACAGAAAAACAGTCTCAGTACACAGCTATTCTATTTGTTTCTGACAAGGGAATCTCTGAAGTGCCATATCCTGGTTTCAGTTGGGAAAGAGTTAATTTTCTTTCTAGTGATAGTTGTGAATCTGTGAAGTCCATGGTGCCAAAGGGCAGCATTTGATCACAAGTTTCTCCTTTTTGGTGGTTATTGGCCCTCATTTAATAAATACTCTGCACGTGCAATTTGCAGCTCAATGGTAGATTAATGTGCAGAGCAATGAAAATTTAACTAGGAAAGAGAATTTGATCTCTCATCCTACAAGAGAGATCCCGCTGCTAGAGCTTAAATGCAGCCTGAATCACGGCGGTTTTGGATTTGAAAACCATTACTCCTTTCCAGGAATCTCATTTAGATTTACCCCCTCTCCATGCCAATTTAACCAGGCTTTTCTACTCTAAGATTGGCAAGCAAAAAAAGAGACTTTAGAAGTCAGTTGTCTAGTTACTACCAGCAGAGAAAAAAAGCTGGAATTACTGAAGTTCTTGTGAGAAACCTGATCTTGGAAAGCTTTCACTTATTGTTTGTGCGTCAAAGATTTTGGATAATGAGAGAAAAATAATTCTTAGGGAATCAAGACTTGAAACTTTTAATGTCTGTTTCATCCTGTTGAGTGAGGAACCCAAATGACATTTGAATGTTTATTGCTCGACATACATGCTTAGGATACCAGCAGGGAAGAAAAGAGGCGGAAAATCTTGGATTAACTGAAGAAAGTTGCAGTATTAACAAATAATTTCAAGCTACTATATAGCTTTTCTATCATCTCCTTGGAGAGGTCCTGCTACTTTTCTAGTTTAAAAAGCATTGAAGACACAGATTTATAGTTCCTTCCTATCCCAAGCTAACTACATATTTAAGCCATTTGACATCAAATCAAAGATTTTTGGGACTATTGAAAAGAACTTTGTTGCATACTTTGTAGTTTGGACTTTGATACCTTTTTGGTAAGGTTGCTGGATTTTTCTTTTTTCTTCTTGGACTTCTCAGTCAAAGAAACAGAAAGCACTGAGAATGTGAAACAGCCTGGAAATGCTTTCTCTTCCATCAAGAAACACAACATGTCCTTTCAAAGCTTAATTGAGCAGCACAAAGCTAATTAGCTGTCCGAAGACATGCCATTTAATTCACAATCCAGCATTAATTTGTTCTGCAGACTGAGCTTATCTCATATATAAATGCCTTTGCCCTGTGGCTTTCCAAACAGCTGCAATACACAAGAAAGACTGGTAACTCTGTCATTTAAATGTTGCTTGCTTCCTTCACTTGTGCATAAAATACTGAACTGCATGTGAATTGTAACTGGAAAGTTTTCAGTTACAACGAAAAAATAATTTGTATTTTTATTTCCTTCCAGCTGGGAATAATGTTATCAATCTGGGATGCAAAAGCCATCATTTGGGGTTTGCGCTAGATTATCATTTACAACCTGCTAATCTAATGTGTAATTTTGATGGTGTGTTGAATAAATAGTTTCAAAGCTTTTTGTGGGTAGTAACTAATTGCCTTATAACTTTCTCTTTATTGTAAAAATCCTAAATATATTTGTTAAACTATTATAGCACAGAAGAATTGCTACAGTTAATATGAAAGAAGTTTTATGTTGCTAATCTTTGAAGCATATAGCATCATTTTCAGTGGCTGTTTAACAAATTCTCTCCCTTCTCCATCTTCAGTGAGAAAGTCATGATTTTCTTAGGATATGTAATGAGTGAGTTCATGAAGTATGACTTCTCATGCCCAAATACTAAAGCCTATAATGTTACACTGGCTGTCTTGGTGAACTCATTGTTCTAGCAAATGTTTGCAATTAACTTTCTCTTCTCTTAGTATGAGTTGATGCCTTTTTACATTATACTATTTGTGTAAAGTCTCATTAGAAGAGTTTTTCTCTTCGCAGAGGCCAAATGATACACTTGGTCCTTAAAACATGTTTTTAGCAAGGATTTTTTTTCCACCTACAAAATTTTTCTTTGAACATCCACATCAAAGAATTTGGAGGTGCTCGTCTGGGACCCTAGGCTTTCTCCAGCCTCTGACTCTTCGTCAGGAATCAGCCTCCAGCAGAACTTCTCTTTTAGGATGAGGCCTAAAGGCCAAAGGAACAGAGCTGCAACTTACCCGGGCTGCCAGAGACTGGGAAGGAGAACATTAAATAGGGGAGGAATGAGAGAAAAACAAATATTTATGGAATGGGCTGGAAGAGACAACTATATTAGTAAGAGTCATTTTGACAGGGAAGTGAGATGTAGCTTCCCAAAATTTAACACTAATCCATATCAAATGACTAGGGATAGGAAATAAAGATTTACCTCTTCTCTTAACATTTTTTCATGGAACCCTTTCTCACTGGCAGGAAAGTCAAAAATGGTCTTTACGTGCTTTGGGGTTTGAATTTCAGATTAACATGTTTGAGCCTTAATTGGATATGGCAACCCAGGCCACAGGAACTTGATATTTTCCTTTTGTGGGCTGAAGGTTTTGGCAGCCTTGCACATCTGGAATTGGGTGCCTGTCTTTTTCACTCTGAGACAAAACCTTCCCAAGGCCCCATCCCTGCTCAGTGGTCTTTCTCCTGGCAAGTCTGACATTTACCTGTGTGACAGCTGCTGCTTGCTCGTCTTAGGAAATGGCACTATTCATAGAATCAGAATGGTTAGAGTTGGAAGAGACTTTAAAGATCATTAAGTTCTGACGCAAGAGGGGTCAGACACCTCCCACACTCAAACCTGTGCAGTTCTGGAATTTCTCCTCTTCCTTCTGAGATGACTCTAGCGGAGTCCTGTCTGATGTGTCTCTTACTAATAGATCAGCACTGGTATGAAATGCTTAGAACATCTGATGACCTTGGAGCCATTTGTCTGCATGTGTCCACTGAAGGATTATCCCTTATCCACTGAACTCAGACTTCTGGTGCAGATGTGTGAGACTGCTACACAGGGTGGGGAGCTGCTCTCCTATGGAGGAGGGGTAGAAAGGCAAGAAGTAAAACCTGAAAGTAGGCTTACATAAAAGCACTTAGCAAAGGCAGATGCATAGAAGCTGCATACTGTGTTTTGTCCAATACATAAACCCAACGGTGTTTCTGGTGCATATGCAGTCTGAGCTTGTTAATCATAACTAACCCTTGATTTTTTTCAAACAGAGATGATCTGACAAGTTATTGAGCTTATTATTGATGTAGATCAATGAAAGGTAGAGCTGTGATACCTGAGGTGGTATCACAATTCTAATGGTGCATTCTGATTGGTGACTGAGAAGGAGTAGGTATTAATCTGGTGTGTGTGAGCATACTGCACTGCATTTGACTCTCCTGTATATCCTGACTGGCATCCTCTATGGCTCCCATGTCTTTATCTTCCACTCTGTGGAGTCTCTCATCTGCATCTTCCTTGGCCCTGAGTTGGTCTTCTTTGTGAGGAAATAAAAAGTAATGAAATTGCATTATTATTTGCTCATATAAATTGGTTTCCCAGTGTAAGCTAATGGAGTGCCAGTGATTTATAAAACATATATATCA
Source organism: Tringa solitaria (assembly GCA_026413425.1). NCBI lineage: Eukaryota > Metazoa > Chordata > Aves > Charadriiformes > Scolopacidae > Tringa > Tringa solitaria. The sequence continues at coordinate 8,822,564 of JAOXJM010000079.1, forward strand.
AGAAAAGGTATAATGGAAAGATATTTTCCATTTTTAAACCTTAACCAAAAAAAAAAGGCATCCCTATGAATTTTATGTCTGGGTCATAATGCATCTTTCATCTTTCCTGTAGTTAACATATTTCTATATTAAGAGAATCCAGTATTGAATTTCAGGTTTTATAGGAAGCTATGGCCACCATCCTCCCAACCTCAGCTTGCAGCTGCACACCGGGATAAAGTCTCTGGACCAGGCAGCATTCATCCCGTGACTGCTCCTAGGCATCATCTGGTCCTGCCTTCTGCTTTCTCCATTCCCTTACCAAGCTAAGGAGATTCCCATGGAGTTGTCCTCCCCGCTCTGCCCTTCTGCAAGTAGAGGAGTGGATCCCCCTCTCCTGAAGGACAGAGTGATGATCCGGTTGCCAGCTGGCCGCAGTATTTTTACCTAGCTGAAAGACAGAGGACAAATTATCACCTTCCCAGGATAACAGGTGGGAAAGCAATCAGTCCATCCACAGATCAGTTTCCTGGGAACGTGATCTCCAGCTCATAAATGCTGATATTGTTGTTTATTGAGCTGCTAATCTCCCTTTCCTGCAGTGGGAACTGTGGCAATTCTGGGTGCGAGGCATGGCGTGAGGAAGAGGGAAAGGGCTTTTCTGCTGCTGGTATAAGTGCTTTGGGGCAGTTGTACACACTGTGTGTGTACATTTTTCACATGTTTCACAAAAATGAAAAGTGATGGGACAATGTGAAATATTTACAGAATCCTGATACATTGCAAACAAATATGGCACTTGTCATGTTGAGATGTTAAAGTCTGGAAGTGGTTAAATAATGCACAAAGGTTCTTTTGCTGTGGAGAAACTCAGGGAATGTTCCATGCCAGGGCAGAGCGCTGAAAGGGGTAACCTGACTGGAGTCAGAGACGAAACAGTGATTTTGGTTGACATTTCATTTCGGTTGTCCTGGTTATTCCTAGAGACTCTGTGCATGTTTTTCTGAGTAAGCGCTCAATCACTCCATCTAAATACAAACTATCTTGCAGAGAGGTTCATATCTAATAGTTCTTGCTGACTGTGTTTGAAAGCCTGGTTTTTTGGACTCTTCTTGTTGAATTTTTTCAGCTACTTAAGATTGTAACTTTTTTTGTCTGGTATGTGATTTTAAAAATGTGGTTGCAAGACCTGCAGACTTTATGAAGTAGCAATCTTCATGTTGGATATTAAAGTTGACATTTAGCTCAGCAGTAGACTCAAAAAGTCTAGGAAAAAAGAACTCTGGCAACAGCCTGATGGTCTGAGCTAAGCAGGACAGAACTGAAAGAGGAACACTTCTTTGAAGACCCTCTGGGTTTCCTGCATGGACAGCTTATAGCTACTTTGCAGTTGAAGCATGAAGAAAATTAAGCCTTGATTTTGTTGGATTTTTTTTAAATTTAGTTTGTGTTTCTGACAATTATTTTGGTCTTTAAAATACTTTGAGTTAGGATTATTACTATTTATAACAATTTATATTTTAGAAAAGTTGGGATTGTCTATTTTATTACAACTGAACTATTTCCTTTTTGTTGCCAACTGTGTTATCTACATAAATAACTTCACTGCACATCCTCAGTTGGAGCAATCCTTCATTTTGGCACCAACTTTAATATCATTGTTTATTCTTATCTATTATGTTCCATGTGAGATTAAGGAAAGGTTTATTTTTTATTAAATGGCAACAGTTATTGCTGATGGATGATAATTTACAATTCTGCTACCAGTAAGAAAGAAATAAACCTTTTGTTTTTATTATGCTCTTGGAACTGATTACTAGTATAAAAGAAATAAAACAACTCGTACATCCAGGAAAGCTTATTGCATTATCAGGCAATACACCTGCCTAACTGATGAATAGGACTCAGTCTTGCAGTTAATAAAAAGCTGGAGTTATTTCAGGCTGAAATATAGTAGAATAAAACAACGCAAATATTATTAGTGACAATTTCATCGTCATAAGAGGTTTTAGCTGTGAGTTGAAGGAAATCAGTGTTCTCCAAGTTCTGGCTTTTCAAATTAATCTTTTGTATTGTTTTCTAAATGTCAAACTGGCCAATTTATCTTTATGTTTAATTTGAAGCTGAAAATGACTTCGTACTAGTGCGAGTATTGCAAATATATAAAATCCTATGAATTTTCATTTAGCTTTTTCTTAAAAAAATAACAAAAATTTTATGGATAACAGACTCCAGACATCTTAAGAATAGCTAATTAACAATAAAATTTTGCTCAGCAGTATTTTACAGTCCACCATTAGACTACCATCTCGTGAAAATAATTATCCCAGCAGAAGCAAATCACACCATTCCCCTTTCAGGCCTCCACCTTTGCCCACAGCAGCAGCAACATGAAATAGGATACACAAATTGCTCAGATGAGAAGAAAGGGGTGGGGAACAGATTGAAGAGAGTTCATAAAGAAGAAGACAGCCCAAAGCAACCATCTCCCCCTGCCCAAAGCTCCAGCCCCCCTTTTCTGTAAGACAGAAGTGTTCCCACTCCTTGTGATATCTACTGACTTTATTGACCTTTGGCAAGACCTCTTTGTCTTGCCCAGGACCTGAGTTTCACAGCTTGTTGGAACTCCAGAACAAGCTTTGTGTGCCCTCCTTGTCTTCCTCCTTGCTGACTTCTTTGCCCTGCTCTTCTGTAACTGAAGACAGGACTGGGCTCACGAGATGCATTTTGAAGTGATCCAAGTGGCTGGTATCCTTTAAGTTTTGAGGGAAGACCAGGCATGTGGTAGTGCATGTCATTCTACCAATGGGAAATACAAAGCCTTTTGTTATGCTAGTCTACATATATTCATTAATGACAACGTTCAGCTCATGGTTTTCATAATTGTTTGAATTAAATTTAAGGGAGAGGATGACATTACAATTTTTAGGTAGTAGAAATTTATAAAGGCTTTTTGTCCTTGTGTACCTAGGGCAAGTTTTCTTGGATGATGTTGCAAAGGAGAGTTGGACTTGGCAGCCAATTATTCTTGTCTCCTTCTGCATACAGAAAACCTTAAAATTATAAATTAACTGTTCCTTCTTTACCTCCATCTTGTTTCATTAGATTTTATGCTAAGTTTTCATGGCTCCCATTGGACACTACATTCTGATTCCTGTCCCCCTTGAGTGGGTGAAAACACATTTACTCTGTAAATAGATGCTTTTCTCAGTTTAATGTAATTCAGGTCTTTGAGGTCAGAGCAAGTCAGCTCAGTGAAAGAACTGCTTGGTGACTTCTGAACCTTTTAAAAGCAAACTAAAGAAATTATTGGGAAGTAGCTGTCAGATTCAGAAGTGTTTGCCTCCACATGATATGTTTGCAGCCTTCCCAGAAGCTAAAACAAATTGCTGGTTATCAGAAAAAGCAAGCTAGGTCTCAACTCCCATTTTCTTTACATCATTCTGAAACATTAACACATAAATAATTGTAGAAAACAACAAGATTGACTATTCAATGAAACAGAAGAAGAATTACCCTCCTGAGAGGGGCAAGAGCATAAAAATTTCAAATCTTTTAATCATTTCTTTCCAAGAGCCAGTCCTGTTACTCTACCTGACACATTCTGGCTTCTGTTTCAGTCTCCCTTAATAAAGAAAACATCCAAGAATGGCAAATACTAATGTGTACAGGGTGTTCTTGGTGTATTTGGGAAGCATGATGCCCTCACAAATCAAACATCTGAATTACCCGAAGTAGTATTGATGGTGGGTTCGCTGGCTGCCAGGCTCCCACCCAGCTGCTTTCTCCCTCTCACCCCTCAGCTGGCTGGGAATGGAGGAGAAAAATAGCATGACAAAGCTCATGGACTGAGATAAAGATGGGGGAATCCCTCACCAGTTACTGGCACGGGCAAACAGACTCAACTTGTGGAAGATGAATTTCATTTTGAGCTGGGCTGCAGTTCTTGTCAGGAGCACCTGCTCCAGTGTGGGCTCCCCCCAGCTGCAATTCTTTCAGGCAATATCCACTTGCTGTGGCCTGGGGTCCTCCATGGGTTGCAGTGTAGGTTCCACGTGGATCTGTGGAGAACCTTCATGGATCTGTTTGGTAGAATTTGAGAGCTGGACATGTTCACAACTGAAACACAGGCAAGTTTTAATGTTTTTGACACTAAAACATGTTTATTGGAGGTAGCATCAACTGTCTTATGAGACTTCGTAGAAAACTGCACACTGAAAAAGCTGTTAGTTTGCATTCCTGTCTTCTGGATGGCATCTAAATTGTCCTTGTGTTGAAATCCCATTGCCATCAACAAGGCACATCAAAAATGAGCATAAAGAAAAGCTAAGAAGTTTGTTTTATACATTTGATGCTGTAGAGTTCAGACACAGGGCTGTATGTAATTTCAACATGCAGTTCCTCTCAATTTACATTAAATAGGGTTCACTGGAGAATATTCTGTCTCTTGTCATACTTGTAATGGACACTGAGTTTTCTAAAGGAAGTCTGACCTAATTCTCTTGACACTTTTAATGGTATTTTTAAGGCAGTCAAAAGAGTATAAATTAATATATCTCCCTGATCATAAAAATCAATACAAGCACCACTCATTAACAGCTGTCTGTGACTCCAAAGTTTCAGTAATCTAAGAACAGTGTGCATCAGTCAGGTTTTTCATGGTCAAAGTCTCCATTCAAGCCATAAGGTCTTGAGTAGGGTCTTATGTTCTTTGTGAAGAGATGACATTTAGATTTGACAGAGAACGACAGAGAATTAGAAAAGTCCATCTTTTCTTGGTTACCACAAAAAGTAGCATCAACAAAATACTTGTTAAACCTTCAGCTGCTTTTGTATAAGGCCTTCTCCTGTTTTCTTTTAGCTCCTCATGGTACTGCATGTTGACATATTTATTTTTAAGAGACTGTGATGAAGTTTCCTTCTATAGAGAGAGATTTTCAGCATTTTGAAATGGTTTCAAAGAAGCCTTAGCTTCTGCTAAGGCTCAGGATGTCAAACAGAATAGAGGGGAAATGTACTTTCTCATAACACCTTCCTCCTGAGAATTTCAAAGCAGCTGAATTTTTTTAATCACTAAACTCATGAGGGGGTTTGTCTTTCCTTGTTTTGGAATTTCTTTAAATTAAAATTTCTTTGATCAGAGGGAAAGAGATTTTCTGAAAGACACTTATATTTTCTGAAAGACACCTGTTTTGTACAATGATTAAATGTAATAACCTCATTTGTTCCTAGCATGATACTTCTTAAAATAATAGTAGCAGCTTTAATACTCACCAGTTTGACCTTTCCTTATTGTTTTATGGAATACGTTTCTAAAAGAACACACTAGAAACATTGCTCAGTGCCAGTGCAATTTTTAAAATCATCAGTATATTGAAAGTTCTGGAAGTGCAATCAAGTTGTTCTTTCATAAACTTAGGGAGAATCCTAAGTGTCAAGCTGTACTTAAGGGCAATCCTACAGTAATAAATTATTCACATGCATATAATAAAACACAAGAAATACTTTAGTATTTTTTTAGGCTAGGGAAGCAACTAACTTCCAGAGGGTTTTAGAAATAAGTCTGGGAGAAGAAGAAAACATTTTTAAAAATGAGGAAATACACAGCACCTTGGTAGTATAATTTAAAACCTATCAGAACTAAAGAAGCTGACTACATGTGCTATCTGTGAGTAACCCCCAACCAATTTAGTGAATTTACTTTTTTCTCCTTTCAGTAGGCAGTCTCTAGCAAGCTAAAGTGCTACAGCTTTTTTTCATATGTCGTATCATTTGAGTCCTAATGCCGTCATGAGATCATTTTACTGTATCTAAGAGTGAAGGTTCTGCGAATCAGAAATTCAAGTAATTAAATCAGAAATCAAGTTCAACCACTTAATTGGCTGAAACTTCTTTGCCAAGCACTGAACATGACATGTGGTAGCTTTTCATGAGATCTATATATTTACATGATTCTTTTATGGCATTACATCTACCCATTCTTGTGGTCTTCTATCTGCAATGAGCTCTTTTTGAACTGCTAACATACTGCAGTCTCCAGATAAAATTATGCTATTGGTTACAGATTTCATGACTTTCACAATGACTTATTCTTTCTCCTCATATAATATTCTAGATTTCCTTAAAATTTTGCAGCCGCTAAATGAGAAAATTCCTTCCAAGTAATTTGCATTACCTGTATAATGAGTTAATCTTTTCCAGCCCTCTGGACTTTGCTAGTTTGTCTTTACCCACTAAGATTTCACTGTGACCATGACAGCCCAGGCAGGGATCAGAAATATTGCCTGCAAAAGATCTCCCTCTTTTTTTTTTTTTTTTTGACTTGGTATATTTCTGTGATGTTGTAATTCAGTAATATATTTCTCGGCACAGGAGTGCTCCTACTGGAGCCTCAAGGGGCCTATACACATGTGTATATGTTTTGTTGAACAAAATGATGAGTGGATTTATATTATATCTCTACTTTTCTGTTCTAAAAATTGCAGTAAGTATGAACACCTACTCCTATTCAGGACTTACTCAACTAGGGTAAGCTTTACCCAGAGACACTAAACCCACCAGCTGGCAAGGGGTTACATTTTGTTGCAGCAGCTCTTGCAATGCAGCAATGCAGAGCTCAGTGGTAAACTCAGTTTTTTGCTTAACACCCCTACTAAAAGGCAAAAAATCCTCAATATGTGCTAGAAGTGTGTTTGGCTTTACCATTTTTGACTGCTTAGTTGGATTGTTCCTGCCTTTTATACCATAGTACTGTTATTAGCTCCTCATTTTTATATAGTATGTTTTAAAATGTGTTAGAAATTATGTTTTCTATGTGCAAAGGATCTTCATGAAATGTTTCTAAAGTGGGCCTGGCCTGGAAGTCAGATTTTGTTAACTTTCCTTGGGCTCCTAGCTATGCAATCACTTTTAGCCCATTGCAAGCGTAAGGAGAAGCATATCAATGTAAAATCATGCCTGAGAACACCCAGTCTGTGGAGGGCAAGACTCAGATTGCAGCTTGGATAACGAGACCAAAGACAGCGTTCAGTGTCCGACAGCAATATAACCATGGCAGCCCAGGCAGGAGTCCGAAACCCACCCAGGTTTTAGTGCCAGTTTTCCCAACTGGCACCTGTGCTGCAGCAGGAGTGGCAGTATCAGTACCTCACACGGTTATCCAGCACAGAGATGATTATTATCTGAATTACAATCGTATCTTTGACTGAACTGGAGACAAGTTCTGAGCACTGAAGTCACTTTTGAAAATGAAATTTAGCCGAGTTCGAAAATTGGATTTACCTAGTCTATTGACAGGCTTCTAAAGGACCAGCCAAGTGGGACAGAAAACAGATTTATAAATGAAATATGTTATTTACTGGCAGAACATTAGGGATGCCTCTGGTGAAGTGTTTTGAATAAGTTTTCTACTGAAATTATTAGTGAGCTGAGTTCAGAAAAAAGTAATGGCTTCATTAGTTGCTATGATACAAACTAAAGCAAAAATTCTCACACAGTTATTACTGCTGGTGCTGTAATATAAAATGCTCTGCATCTTACGGATACTGCATGTTTAACCCATATTTGCAAAACTTCCTAGAATATAAAAACAACTATTCTGTTTTTCCACATCAGGTGTTTTAAAAGCTTATTACAGCCTGTTTCTGAGGCTTAGCAGCTTCTCTGTAGTACAGTGGCTGGTATTTGATATGTGAATAAATCAGATAAGACACACCACAGAATATAAAAGGATCAAAAAAGGAATGCTTCTCATTACCCCTGGTATGTGCTCTCAGAGATGTAACAAACATCTGACTAGCACTGAAAATATATGCAAAATTTCATGCATCAATACATTTCTGTGACTTTCACCAGCAAAGTGTTTAAGCTAAAGCAATTCTTTTATACAAGCATATAGATCCATGGAAATGTTTGTATCTTAATCTGAAATGAGAAAGTGTCACATGATTAGAGGAAGAGCCTGTGTCCCAAAAATTGACACATCTTCATGATGAAAATTAATTTATTATTTGCATGGCAAAGCACTCAAGGCCTCATCTGAAATCAGATGTTCCTGATGTGCTGTGCTTGGGTGCACACTTCTGATGCCAGGTTATAGGAGAGATTATTTGCTGGATTTTGTTTGTTTCCATTTTAATCGATCACTTCAAAGATACTGAGCAGGAGCATATGGAGTGCTTAGATAGGTTGCTCCCCTCTGAAATGGGTGAAATAGTCAGCATGGATGTCCCACACCACTTCACTAAAGGTGAAAATTTCTCGTCTGTTGGTCTCTAAGTGATTCAGTCTTCGTTTTCCTGAAGCATTCTGCATCCAGAGAGTAATTTCTGAAAAACAGTGGCATCTCGTAGCAGAGACTGCTTCACCTCTTCCTCCCCAGGTTGGCTCCTGTAGTGCTGGGGAGTTGGATGACTCACACAGGATAGGACAGGCTTTTTGGGAAATCTATGGCTGGTAGCAGCAAATCCTCCTGTCCCCTGGTGGGTTTTTCCAAGGGCTCCAGGAATGGAAAACAGGGCAAAAGTGATACAGATCTTTTCTACAGAAGGAGAGAAAATGTCCACTTTGTGTGGGTGCAGATGATGATCTGCACATTATTTCACTGAGATGTCTCTTTGTGTCTTGAAACGTAGATTCATCTTTCTCTTACGAGTTCTCTCAGAAATTACTCTTCAAAAAAGTGTCAAGCCATTTAATGGATTTGTGTGGCTATGACAAATTACAGGAAGGAACAAAAACATTTTTTCCTTCTTACTAAAAAATAGGGCAATTTGAGACACTTTTCAACAGGAGCAGTTCTAGTTTAATGGCATCTCAGTAGTCAGATCTTTTCAAAGTGTATTCCATGACAAAACACGCAACCATTTGCAGTGGCCTTTGTGTCATTAAAGAAATTGAACATATTTAGTCTTCCTGATGAATGCTCCTAAAATCATTTTTCACTGTTCCTAAGACTGTTACAATTTTCAAAGCAGTTACTTAGGATTTCATTTCAGAGAACACTGAAACCTTTCACTGTTGCTGTTGCCCAAAGATTTCATCATTTTATGGCGTTCTTCACAAATCTGTGTTTACTGAGAGATGTCCATAAAAGTGAAAACATTATGGTCTGGGCGCAAAGAGTTGTTCAAGCACTTTGGATGGTACCACCCGGTAGAAAATTGCCTTAGGCCCAACAGGCTGATACCCCAGAGTACACCTGGGGAGCTGCCTGCTTGGCTGGCTGGACCAAAAAATTGTATCAAGTTTTGTGCCGCTCTTTGTGGGTGGTGTCAGGAGAGCATCCATGACCTCCAGACTTCTGAACATCTCTGGATTAGAGGTACCTCTCATAGTGAGAGATGCCGTAGTTGTTCCAGCTGCTTCTGGGGTGATCTTGCCTATGTACTCAGCTGAAACTGAGGAAATGGCATTTTGTAGGTGGTGTTAGCAGTGCTGTTTTTATCTGTTGCATGAACCAGTGCCTAGGATTGCTTCTTTCTCTATATAACCCATCTTCTGATTAGGATGTACAAGAGGAACCTCTTCTGATCTTGCTGAATGCTGTCCATTTGCATCTCTCCTCTGTATGGCAGAGTGTTGGGCAGGGGACATGGGGACACTGACATTTCTCCCAGGGCATGACAGGAGTAGAGGACCCAGATGGTGTGAGTAGCGTCTGCTTTCCTCTGCTGGGTTAGCAATAAGGCAGACAACCAGGAGGCAGGAGGCCTGAAACATGTCGCAGATGCCTGCAGGGATGCTCATAGGGTGTGGTGAGGTTACCATGGATCTCCCATGAAAAAGGACAGCAAGGAGTAAAGCCAAAACTTCCTTCATCCCCCTTTTTGCCTGCAGCCCTGAGGAGAAGCAGGCTCTGGGCACATGCATCATCCCTAATGGGTCAGTCTCCATCCATGGGCTGTGTGGGGCAGCTCCCTCCTCTGACACATGCACAAGCAGATTTAAAAGGACTTTCCAAAATTGACTTTGCTCTCCTTGCCACCCTGTTGACTTCAGCTCCTGCAAACAGAGGGAATTGTTATTCAGCTATTGGCCTGCACATCGCTGATGGGCTGCTGGGAATGTTAATTGGATGAGGAAACACAATTTTTTCCTGGGGATGAATAAAGTTCCTGCTACTGCCAGTAGTTGTAGGAGGGCTCTGACCAAGAGCAAAGTATTTGTGCTGGAAATACTGATACTTAGGTGGGCTGATGAAGCCCCTCCAGTGCAGGCATGAGCACATCTCAACTTATGGGATCTTCCTCTGGTCCAAGGTCTGATTGAACAGAGACTCCAACCTGACTCCAGTGAATCTATTTGCTTTTTTTTCTGAGGGGAAGAAAGTATGTGACAAACCTTTGTGGTTCATTTGAAGGAAATGGAGAGACCACAATCCAATTAAGTTAATTTAAAAATGAACAGACTTGCTGGAAAGGAAATTGCTGGTCTCAGAAGAGCAGCTTATGGAAAATTCTGAGGGTAAAACTATACAGATTTTGAAAATATGCATATTCAGAGGCTAAGGTTGTTCTTGCCAGCTCAAAACTTAATCTTAGAAATACCTCCCTTCTACCTGCCAAAGGGGAGAATTGCTCACATAATGATAAAAATTTCCCTCTTAGCCCCCCAAAAGACCTGTATGTATTTGTTAAAAAGTCAATATCACTGCTATAACTCCAGTTTTAAGAACTTTTTACATAGGCTGCAACTAAAACGTCCTAAATTTAAACAAAGAGATGTGAGATGGTACCCTCCAGTCCTTTATTCCTGAGACAACTGAAATTCTTTGATATTGCTTTCTGATTTGGGAAAGATGAAAATAGAGGATTGTCGTGTTCTGCTCTATCTGTTCTGTTTGTAACCTAAACATGTCAGTGTCAAAGGATCTTGAAGATTTTTTCCTCATGATTTTCAGTATATTCTTGAAAAAAACCGCAAACAAAGCTAAAAGTAAAAGATCACTGAGGCAAGCTTTGACATATATATATTCTTACCCAAATTTCTGTGTCTTGAATACTGATTTGTTAGTACAGGTTTGCTTATAATCCTGTATTGTCACTGAAATGTTTTGCTTATCAGAAACATGACAGAGAAAAGGAGTCTTCTTTAAAAGAAAACACAAAAAGTAACACATTGGTAAATGTTTGCATCATGAATTCAGAGAGCTTTCTTCTTAAACATTATGTTTTTTTAATGACGAGACTCAATAAGAATTCTTAATTTCACATTATTATCTTCTGAAATCTGTTTGGTAAGCCTGGCTAGTTATCGGTTCTGATTTACAAAGGTTGTCAATGCTTTCAGCTCCCTGTGTCTTAAATGGGACTTGCAGACACTCAGCAGTTTTAAATATCAAGCTAATACTTTTTTCAGCAATTTATTTTACCCTTCGATTTTTCTAATCTTTTGTGAAATAGTATTCTGGCCGAAGATCTTCATTGTTGGCTTGGATGCCCTTTCCTTCCCATGTAAAAGAACCAGCTTTATAGCCAACTTCAGTCATCTCATCCAAAAAGTGTATTTTATTGCTAAGAATAAATTAACTTGATCATCATAATAAGTAAGAAATCTAACAGCAGCGCTCAGTTTGTTATTGCATGAGTGTCATTCTTTTCCTCTTTATCTTGGTTCCTCTTTATTTTAAATCACAGTTCTTTTAGTTATTTTTTTATTTTGGATTGCCTCTGCTACTTCACAAAAACGTGACTGGAGGATGTCCAGAAACCGTACAATGTCATACTTCATGCTCTATTTAGTATGTGACACTAGTTTATTTAAAATCAAGGTTATAGATTTTGATATGCCTAAAAAGACAGATGAGCCTTTAGTGAATTTTTGAACTGTAGTTATCTGCATTCCTACACCCTTAAATAGTTACAAAATTACGATCCTTGAGTTGTAAACTGTTACAGGAAAGGACCAAAGTCACTGGAGTCCTGTTGACGTCACACCAGGAGCTGCCTTGAAGTGTGGAGTTGTGCAGTCCATTAACAGCTCTCTCAGCTTTTGTTTTTTGATAGAAACTTCTCTGCCTCAGCCTAAGTAGCAGTAGGAGCAGGCTGGCTGCTTTCTGGGATTTCTTCTAGACAAGAACTGGGTCCTCCTCAGTCTTTTGCTCTCATTGCTTACACTGCTTTGTCCTTTCCCGTGAGTGGTGCAGATGTGCTCATCAGTGGAGGAGTAAAAGCAACACTGCTTTTTATTTGCTTCTTGTAATACCCCGGTTATAGAGCAAGCCTTGGGTTTTCAAGACTTGCTCTCTCTATACCTTTCTACAGACCAGTGTGTTCATGACAGTCTTGCTTCTTATGTCACTTCAATATTAGTGAGGGGACCTCAGATCTGCATGCAACCAAAATTATCAACTTGCCCACAGTCACTTCACTTTTTTTGGATTTTATCTTGACTTAGATTTTTACTTTGTATGCAGATTCTTAAATTCCTTCTTCTTACCCCAAATTATTCAGCCTCACAAGTGTATTATTGAATTTTTGCAAAATGCTTGGAGGTGCAGTTTAATGAAAGGTATATTAAAAAGCTTTGTGGGATTGTTCAAGTAACGATCTCCCTGAAGTGATATTCAATTCACTCTGTGTCTACTTTGCTAATGATGGTCTGAGATACTGGTAATTAGATCTCTGTCTGTTTAGTTTTTCAGAGGACAAGGAAACCAGAAGCAGCTGACCTGAGAAAAACAAAAGGCTACATGATGGCCCTAGATTTGATGTTTTTCAAAATGTATATAGACAAAGGTCCCAGTCTTGCTGGTTTGTAATGCAGACAGAGGAATAACAGGAAATCTTTAGAAAAACATTTAGCGGGATGTAAAAAGCCTCAGTCAAAGCTCAGCAACTGCGAGCTATTAATAAACACCCAATTTTCTTTGCATATGCATTAATGTCAATAACAGATACTTTTATGCGTGTATGTAGCAGATAGAGAATGTGTGAAATGGATGCTGAAAGACCTCAATTCAGAAATGATGGGGAAGTGAAAAGTTCGAGATGAGAGAAGCAACAAGGGAAAGTGAGGAGAATTCATGACAGAAAGATCGACTCAGATATGGGTGTAAATAGACAGAACCGGGAATAGGAAGCTTAAAGTACACCAAAGGTAGACAAGGAAAATAACACTAGAGGAAATGAAAGAAAGAAAAATTGCAAAGCAAGTGGATAGAAAATAATGGGAAAGAAGCAAGATAGGAGAAAATAGGGGAAAATATGTGTTGCTGCCAAAAAGCTGTGCACTGGCACACTACAAAGATTTAAAAAAACCCAACAAAACCCCTTTTTTCTTCTGTGGGGAACAGCTTTGTGAGGCTGAAAAACACTGTTCCAAGCAATGATTTTGGGCACAGTGAAAATGACTTTGGCCCTAAAAGTTTAGATGTGAGCAGGAGTGACACTGTGGAAGAAGCTGGTGGGAAAGCATCGTCCTAGTAATGCAGCTGTTTCTCTGAGTAGCCATGTTGCCTGTAAATTAATTTCATTTATGAACAGATAAAATACCAAACCCTTATTTAATGTTGCATATAGGTTTGAATGATCAAACCTGCCAATGGCTTTATTTATCTCTTTAGGACTTTTTTTTGGTGAGGCATCAGCTTTCAAACCCTCACTAGCACTTTCAGCAGTCCCGTCTGTTTAGCCTGGAGACAAGGAGGCTGAGGGGAGACCTTATTTCTCTCCACAACTACCTGAAAGGAGTTTGTAGCGAGGTGGGGGGTGGGGGTTGGTCTCTTCTCCCAAGTCACAGGTGATAAGACAAGAGGAAATGGCCTCAAGCTACACCAGGGGGCGTTTAGACTGGATATTAGGAAAATTTTTTACTTTGAAAGGGTTATCAAGCATTGGAATAGGCTGCCCAGGGAAGTGAGTCACCATCCCTGAATGTATTTAAAAGACAGGTAGACACAGTGCTGAGAGATATGGTTTAGTGATGTTTTTTCTCAGTGTTAGGGTGAAGCTTTGAGTAGATGGTCTGAAAGGTCCCTTCCAATCTAGACAATTCTATGATTCTATGTGGTAGCACAGGCTTTTGGCAGGATACTTTTCCATAAAGCAAGTTCCAGCTCCAGAGCCAAAGTCCAGAAGATGCTGGTGGAGCCCATCTCTGTGGGAGAGTAACAGGAACTAGGCATATTATACTGCAAGTGGAAGTTCCTATTTTGGGCTTTCAGGAACTGCATCTTAGGACACATCAGGAAGCTGCATTGTTTATGTAGCAATTATTCATGAAGAGCAACTAGGGCATGGATGTGTGTCTAACTTTGGTGGCCTCTCTGATATTGGGATCTTGTAAACTATTACTTGGTTCTCCAGCTGTATTTTTAAGTCTGATCAATCTTCCTGAGACAGCACTGTATACTGAAATGGAAGGCCACCTCTGTGCAGGTGTCAAGGATTTTCTAATTTTTATCAAAACTGTATTTGTCTTAGGTTTGTTTTGAAACTCATTTATACTTGATAGAATTTATATAGAATTTTTACTTCCTAACATGTGCTAGCATTGGAAAGAAATGTCTTTTTAGCTATTAAGATATGGAAATCTACCTGTGATGATTGGCGTGTAAACAGTCTGCCTGGAAAGGCATGTAGGAAGGGAGCATGTGAGGAGTTAACACACTTAACAATCTCTGTGGTTGTCAGAATAATTAATGCTTCCAATAAACATGCTAATTAGTTGACATGGAGAAAATTCTTCCTGCGTACATGTTGGACTTTTTCATATTATCCTGAATGCAAACACCACCTTATCATATCCTTACTTTTGAACACTACCTCTACATCATTTCCTGGGTTTAGACACTTGTTATTGACTATACAAAGAGCAGCAAAAAGACTTAATAAAATCTGACAGCAGGCAGCTTTTCCTGCCTGGAAAGATTAAGTGCTTAGCACTTTGCATTTCAATTACCTAAAACTAATGGAAAAAATATTTTACATTTTAGCCCCTTATTTGGCAAATTGCTTGGAGGAAAAAATATTTCTGATCTAGAATTACGTTATTCTTTTAAAATGGTGGAGAAGTGGATTAATCTATTGGCTGCAATATATAACACTGCTTTTTTAATTAAGCAGATATTATGCAAATTTTAATCAATACTATTCTGTGTCTTCTCTTTGCTAATGCAGCCACTGCCAGAATTTAGCTCTTTGCTGATCTAAAAGTGTATTTTAGAACCGCTTATATAAATTGTTTCCTATAAGTCATGACTATTCTAATCTTCATAAATTAGCTAAAATAGTTTCTTATCATTATCAAGGCCCATAAATGAATGTAATCAGTAGAGATTTTTCTATTTGAATGGTCATTGTATGGAATAAAACACCAACTTGAATTCCAGTTCTTCATTTGTTCTGTTTGAACTCAGAGTTTTTCAAGCAGAAGGATGGTTATTTAAAGCAGCACATACAAATGACTTGAATCAAACTGTTTACTGAATACACTCTCCATAAATTATAATTATATGCTTCTTTTTTAGTATTGCACATTTCAATTTTAACAAGTTCAACAAATCTCTTGGTTTATGGATAAAGGACTTGCCAATTTCAATATTTGAAATGTTCTCTTGCAGAGAAATCATGTATTTCCCTCCAGGTACATCATAGTTTAAATATTGTTATTAAGAGTAAAAATATCATTTTTGATCATGAAATGAATGATGCAGAACGTGACTTGAAATTATGTATAAAGTATAGTGTAATTTTAAAGGCAGAGGTCTTGATGCTTCTGAGTTACTTTGTCAAATGTACCCACTGTAGCTGACGATGGCATCTCTTGAGTGATATTGCCCTTTTAGCCTGGGCAGTTGCCAGTGTTACTCTCATTTATTCTCAGCTTTTGGGAGAAGAATTGATAATACGGCTCAAGTATTCCTTTGGAGCAGGCGTGTTTATTAAGACAGATTACCCAAAATTCTGTATGTTGAAATGCAGTGGAAATGGGCTGGTTTTAGGGATGCCTCTGCAGCAAGTCCTACATGAAAAGGGACAAAATTCACTCTGCCCCATGCTTGTTGCTGCCACCTTTTTCTTACTTTGCTTTTGCCATGTATTCCTGTAGAGGTCAGTTTACCTCACAAGAGCTGAGCAAAGGCTATGATTCTGGGAACCCACCAGGCGTTTACTTAAACAGCAGCCAGAGATGTTGAGGTTCAAACTGATTTTCTCTGTAAGAGAAAACTGATTTTTAAGAAACAGAAATTTGAGGGATTTTATTATTTTGGAAGCATTTCTGCATGGAGATGAAACTCTCCTTTACATGAAAAATGATTGAGACAAACTTCCAGTCCTATGTATGTTATTTCTGTGGTTATGCAGCTTGTTGAGGATGTGAGGAAAGGATCCAAATACCAGCCGAAACTTTCTCTACCTCTTCTCTCTTACTGCACAATCTAACACAATATATTAATTTTCATCCCTGAGATTTTAATCAGGAAGGCAAAGACATTTAATATTTCAGCCAATATATTACTCTTCAATGGAAAGGACCACATGCAAATTTTTTCAACATTGTTTGCTGTGCATTTCCCATTTGCTCAGATGTATTTACTTCAGAGCCTGCATAGTAATCGATAGTTAGCAACGTGCAGCATGGGAAAGATAACGGAGTGATTTGCGATTGCTGTTTTTGACAGGATTCCATTCGTTTATCATTTTAAAATATCTCTACTGAGATAGGGATGGTAAAAGGGAAGAGGGGATGTTCCTCAGGCAGAAGAGCTGTGGGCAGAAGCCGACTGATAATCTCCAGTATCTCATAAAATGCTCTCATTACTGACAAAAACAAAATGGGCAAAGAGTATCGTGGAAGTGAATTATGGCTGCTGTCACCTACTTGTCATGGCAACACGCAAGCGTCACCTCTGAGACCACAGCCTTGAAGCAAATAGATAGTTTCAATTATCTAATTTTCGCAATGAATGAGACCTGTTTATTGGAAATCTATAGGTGGTTGGCAATGGCAAATAGTAACCGTGACTATATCCAGTTCAGTGCTGGTTAATTTACAACCTCTTCTGAACTGTAGAGTAGCAATGTTGTTTCTTGGAATGAACAGAGGCAGTATAAGTACCTGGGGCAGAATAAACAAACTTTGTCTTTTCCTTAATAGCTTTAAGTTGTTTGAGTTTGTGCTTATTTATAAAATGAGAATTGGCTGGAGATCCTCATCTGAGGGTCAAGACCCTTTGTGCCACAATGAATAATTGAAGATAACGACTGTTTTTCTAGAAGTTCAGTCAAAGTTTATAATAAGATGCCACATGTGAAGAACAAGCAAATAAGGGTGACATTTACCACAACAACAGCTTAATAGAATCAAACAAATAAGCTGACAGCAGCTTGTGACAGCTTTACTATAAATTGTTCTGAAAATGCAGTGACATTTCACTATTAAACAGTTCATTGTTTTCTTAGGTTTTGCATGTGGTTCTGTGCTATAATCCCTGAGTATCTCCCACTTTGGTTTAGAATTATGTGTAGATTCTGTGATACTGAAAGGATGATCAAAACTTTATTCTTGGCCTCTATTTGGCACAGAGGTTTTTATGCAGTGAAATACCTTGCTCAAATTAGTGAGGAAGTCCTGCCCCTCGCCTGGGCAGCCCTTGTGACAAGGGGTGTCTTCTCAAAGCCTGTGAAACAGGCTTTGACTGGGGTCTTAATCCTGAAGCTATGGGAAATCTTTGAGATATGCAAAGCCATTGGTAACTTGAGGGTTAGGACAGGGATACTTTCTGGGAAGCTACTGGAGAATGAAGAACATCCAGGATGGCTCATAACAGCGTACATGGTTGTGTCCTGTACTCCCCTCCTGGACACTGATGGCTCCACGTCCAGATAAATTGCCGCACTGTTGTACGGACTGGAACACGTCCAACAGAGGAATGCAGATTGGTGCTAAGACACTGTCTGATAAACCGAAATCTTCTAGTCTACAGGGGTTTGTAGAAACTATTAGTTACTGTTGCTGCTGTCTGACAGAAATGGGGGACCATTTGTTGTCTGTACTGGTGGGGGTGACCATGATGGGCATCAGCCACAGGAAGGACCAAGCTATGCCTGCAAACATTTCACAATTCTTTTTCCTCCCTAGTGGTGTAACTCCTTCCTGGTGTGGATTCAGCTTTAACTGTTGGAACGTTGCTGGTGGATTGATCTTCTGTGGCTCCTTGCAGGACTAGAGGGTGTATCATCCACATCTCATTGGCTGGGGAATTCAGGTATTGTTAAATTTGCTTTCTGTGGAGGTGTTGAATAGGACTCAAACAAAGCAAGCATGGCATAAACATGGTTTCCCTTCGCTACTCTTAGGAAGGCAAATTTAAGGTTAGGAATCAGTTAAAGAAATTAGCCAATGCCCTTGAAATTGAGCTCAGGGAGACCTACAGCATCTCCTGACCAGCAGCAGACAGGTAAAGGATGAGCCTTAACATCCTGTGGTCTGACAACTGCTGTGAGTCTGGCATGCTGCCTGCAGAAACTTAAACCATTAACTAGAAAGAGTGAGAATTGTTTGGAACTGCGGCTGGTTGTGAGATTTAACATGGACATGGCTTTATATCTTGTGTGTCCCCATAGACTGAGGGACTTATAAAATCTTAGGTAAAAGGCATTTTCTTATTTTCAAAGTAGTTCTTTCCTTTCATGTGAGATCTGGACAATATAAGTGCTGAAATCTCCCAGGATGATTCTGGGGTATTTCACCAGCATGGCTGACAGTACATGCCTGAATGCCTTTTGTGGATTTGTTTACTCTTTGGTCTATAAATGAACATCAAATGAGTGTGATACTCTTGTAGGAGACTCTCGACTTCACATCCTTTGAATAGCTATTATTAAAGCCTGTCAAGGAACCTTTTTGAGCTTGGTAAAAAATACAAAGGAGATCAAATCCTTTGAGAAAAATATCAGAAAGGCAGATGAATAAAATTCTATCTGAGCAAGGTAGAAAACCTCGTGTAGGAGCTACAAGAGTGACGAAAAGCCTTGCAGAGCCTACGTGGGTACCTGCATCTTTGGGAGCAACACATTCACACAGTGAGCACAAACTGGCTACATACAAATTGTCCCCTTCAAACAGCAAATGATCACCAGCAATTCTGGTTGCCTTTGCAGAGTGTCTAGAAGATTACGTCTTCTGCCCTTTGTGGTGACTTCTCTTCATGTCTTCTGTATAACTAGTATATGGTGAATTTAAAGCTAAAGCAAGTAAGCTGGTTTATCTTTTTGTAATGATTTTAACCTTAATGTGTACAGCTCTCAGGACATTAAAAGGAACTTCATAGGTAAATCAGAACCAAAGACAGAGATTAGCCATGGGCACTTCTGGTTCACTGATGGCAGAGGGCAATTAGAAAAACTAGAGGTGTTAATTTTGTTGAACAATTAAAAAGAAGACCCTAGAAGCTGCATTTAATCTCCAGTTTCAGTTATGACGGTCCATTTATTTGATTTCAGAGGTATTGATCTAAAACTGATCACCTTTTTGTTTAATGGCAGATGACTGTTAAAGAATGGTAAGGAAAGTGGTATCTCTGCTAATGGCGATTATACTACCTCTAAAATAGGAACTGCCTGCATTTGTGCTAAGTATAGGAAGTTTCTTATTGATATCTTCTGCTGGTTTAGATACAAAGATAATCAGTCTTTCTTTCAATAAAACGACAGTCTAACGTCCAGATCAATAACTGTGTCCCTCTCCATTTGGAAGACAGAGCAGATTCAACCTTTTGCTGATATTTTGTTTACAGAAATAGAAAATGCCATCCAAAAGGATTGCATCTGCCCAACTTTTCCTGAATACTGATCAAAGTAGATCTAGTGTTTGTTAAGCAGGGAAATGGGCTTGAAAAGAAAGAGAAATGGAAATGCTGTGTTCAAGGCGGCAGAAGGCTCAGAAGTGAATCAGTCAGCAAGAAGTGAATATTCCTCCTTTACTGGGGGCACTGGCGGCACAGGTCAGCCCTGCTGCATTTTCCTGGGTCCTGCCACCTGCCCATGGCGGGGGGTGTGATGGGACAGGGATCCTCTTTGCATGAACAGAAGAGAACTTCCCCTGCATATCACTAGGCATCTCCTATGGGCATTTAGATATAGAAAACTTTGTTCTCCCCATTTTGCATGCAGTACAGAAAAGAAGAGATGCTGGGAATTATTTTTTTCAAACGTAAATATGGGGCAATCCTGTTCAGCAGCAGCTTGTCCATGATAATGACCTCAGAAGGATATAGTGACTAATGTATTTTCAGGATTAGCCCAAGCTTTGATGTAGCAGTTGAGATGCAAACTCTGCAATGCTTGGATCTGGTATTTCTGGCTTTTATTTTTTTTTCTGCCATATACAGGCCACAAATTTTATTAAAATTTGATGTAATTACATCTTTGACCCATGAAAATCCGTGTGGGTGATTTTAAAGTCAAGGATGGTGCAGCCCTGAGATAAAATCTTTAAAGCTGGCTATGAATTACATCCTCATTTATAAATCTTCATGGGATTGATACTTGGTGGAAGAGTGTAGTCTGCTGTAGCACACTGTGAGATTTGCCACCCTTACTCAAATTTAGTAAGTACCATTACATTCTGAGTATGCTCACTGAAATCAGAGACAGATGATGAAACATGGTCCTTTCCAAAGCATATCCCAGAAAGGTGCATAAATAAGTACTGGAACTCACTGGAAAATTGATGGATGTAGGTAATGCTTAAAGGTTTACGTTGTGTCCTGCCAAAACACTGGATACTTTAAGATAACATGAGGGAAGAGTGGTCTGTGCTATTATGCATTTAATTTCATTTTTATGGCACAGTTTTTCATACTGTACATGATAACTGAATGCAGCAGCTGGATTAAAAACATTTATGTCTTGTTTCCTATGGAGGGAAATCAATCCTTTCCTTTCCTTGATGTATTTCCTATGGAAGAAAATCAATTTAATGTATTTTCTTTTATGTGAGTTGGTTAGTGATTGTAGGAGGGGGAAAATGCCATGCTTTACGTGAGTGTAATGAAAGCAAATTCTTATGGCTGGCAATTAAAATAATTAAATTTAGAGTGAAAACAAATATCTTTTCAAGAAGGATCCAGGAATAGAGTTTCTATGCAACTGAAATGAACTTCGTAGTCAGCCCGGACAGTCATGTGTCAGCCACGAGAATTAATTCAAGGAGACTGCAAGGAAATGAGTTTTACTGAAAGCTGAATTTGACGGGTGCCCAAATGCTAGTTCAGCCTCTTGAGGATGTTCCTCTAATTCTAACTAAGGGATGAGAATAAAACCCAGTCTTGCTGACAAACATCCAGAACATCTTTATGAAAAAAGATACTGCTGTCCCTGCAGTGTGATTGCCTTGTTTTCTTTTTCCCCAAAGAATGGATGATTGAAAACAGGGAGATAACTCATCGTGGTCCAGTTCAAGGCAAGAAGGGATCATGCAGCAATGAAAAAATGTAATACAAAATAAAAATAGCCTGATGTATCCTGATCTCCAGTGAAAACAGCAACTCTGCATCATACTGAAGGAAATGAAGGATGGAAATGCAAACACCTCAATTGCAACCACAGTCTCTGCCTAACCCTACACTAGTGAGTGTCCAGTTCTGGGTGTGCACATCAAAGCCAAGAAGCTGCAATGAGGTGCCCTCCTATGGGGGACACTTAGCACAGTTCTGTAACCGTGTCATTCTGAGGCAAACCCCTTAGAAGTAATACTGTTAATGGATGGCAAACTGCAAAGAGAAATTTGTTATCCATGATGATTTAGCAAATGCATGGCAGAGGCTAAAGATGGACTGGACTTCTGTGAGCAACCATTTCTTTCATTGGAAACTGCTTTGAAATGGAGACTTGCTACTGGGAAACTACAGAACTTCCTCTGAACAAATTCCAGCATTCTGAGACAACCGATCTATTCCCCTAGGACAAAAGTAGATACAGTCTTTTTATCTGTGGTGTCAACATAGGCGATTTTCCGGGTATTCACAGCCACATTGCTGCTTTTTTCACTG